>OY970791.1:9375000-10000000 GCA_963853775.1 Xanthia togata | reverse complement strand
GCTCGCATTGTTTTGCTTATCGGCGTGCAATAATAGGTGGTGGGAATAACCGCATTTTTTGCATTTATCGGCGCGGCAAAACCTTTTGTTGTGTTTGTTTACTATACATTTGAAACACGTGTTTAATTCTTTTACGATGTTCCATCGCTGTTGAACTGTCATTTTATTAAAGGTGTCGCATTTTTCTATAGTATGTTCACCTTGACATATGATACATTTCTTAGGTACGGGGCTAGACTCATCACTTTGTGTATTTATCTTATGAGTCAGCTGTGGCCTACTGAATAGTTGACGCGCGGTATTCATGGGTCGTTGACCGAAGACTTGTTTCTGTTGCCTAATTGGGGTTTTAGAAGCACTGTGTTCTATTATAGATGGCTGTAAATAATACGACGTTGTACGCGCTAGTGGTATCAAAAAGTGCGACAAGTATTCTAGGTTGGGTGAGACCCTTAGATCGACGCCCTGGACATCGTCTAACCCCATGGCAAAGTCCCCGTACTGCGCGCGATGTATAGGAGTTAGCTTGTTTAATAGCTCGCTAACTAGTTGCGGGTTGTTAAGATAGCCGTCAGCTTTAATATTTTTAAGTAGGGCTACTACATTTCGCACGGTTGACGAGAACTTTCTGAGCTCGCGGCCGCTCTCCGTTATTCTAGGTAGGTCCCTAATCTTTTGTAACGCGCTTTGTAATATTAGAGTCGGGTGACCATATTCTCGATCGAGCGCGTTCATTATGTCGTTGGGATCCATACCTGAACTTAATAAATCCTCCACTGAGGTTCTAGCTTCGCCGTGTAAAGACGTTCTAAGCCGGGCTAAGTTCTCGTGAACTTGATAACTGTACTGCCGAGTGGTATCCCAGTACATATTTTTGTAACATATCCACTCGGATGGGTCACCACTAAAATGTGGTAATTCGTACGCCTGTCGCGGTACCGGTCGCGGTCTCCCCATACTGGTTATTGCCTCTGCCAGCCTATCTAACGCGTGTTCCTTTTCAACCGAAGACTCCCGCCGTCTTTCTTTAACATCATCTCCGTACTTCAACTGCCGCTGTGAATCCGACTCGGGTATCGAAACACGAGGTCCACTTGCGGCCGGAGTGGTAAAGACGGGGTTATTGGTCGGTAATCGGGACGTAACTCTCTCGGTAGGCATCGGTATGAACGTCCGTGCTTTAGGTATCGTACTCGAATACGGTACCGGCACGGGTGTACCTAGTATGTGCGACACATTATTACGGTATGTAGTCGGATCAAGCGTACTTACGGTTTGTGAATAACTCACGGTAGGGATCCGGGGCGCGGCCACATCCATGGGCCTGCGCTCCGCAGACGGGGTACACAACACTGCATCCGGTTGACACAACACTGTACTCGATTGCCGTAAAACACTAACTGGATTACGCAACACTGTTTCCTGTTGGCCAACTTGCGGCGTCGTGTCGATCCACTGCTCCACTCGCTGTGCTGTACCCACGTCTGACTTGGAGGCGTCGTCGTCGCTCTCGGTAGCTGCCTCTATCTCGGCAATGTCGGCCTCCACTCTTTTCTTGAGGAGGTTTTCCCTATCCTTAAGGAGGTCTTCATTGATCTTCGATTTTAACTGGACTAGTTCCTTTTCGGCCTCCACTCTTTCCTTAAGGCGGTTTTCGTTTAGCTTCGATTTTAACTCGACTAGTTCCTTTTCGGCCTCGTATTCGATTCTCTTTCTTAAGAAATCGACACTCTTGCGGCTACTTCTGGATGACGCTCTGCTTCGCGGCGATTTCCGGCGATCCCTTGGTGTCTGTGCTCCTAGGTGTCCCTCTGACGTGCTTAAATCGCTGTAGTCGATTACTCGGCCACCCGTCAGAGGAATGTTGAGTGCAGACGTTGATGCTATGGTCGGCGCCACAGACGGCGAACCTGGTCCCCTATCGGACTGCAACCCGGTGTCCGTTGTGATGTCATCCTTACGTGCTTCTTTCTGTTCGGCTAGCTTCCTTAGCTTGCTGCGTGTTGTGATGGAGCCCTGCTGACTCATGATTACTTGGAACCTTATCCGGCTTTCGAAGGACCAAAATGTAAACGACCAGCTTATGTCGTTTGAAGGGGGCGGTTTGTTGTAAGGTTTGGCACAGTAGAAAAACCACAAGCAGCTAATGTAATAGATCCACGTATATTGCACATAAAACACACACACAATATATTTAAAATACACAACAGTAATACAGACAAAGGTTAGAGCTAGATGTAATCCGAATTTAATTGAATTTATTCAGCACGAATTTATACCTCAAGTAGCGAGATGTTTGTAGGAACGAAGTTAAAGCTCAACTGACTAAGAATCTGAGACTTTCTAAGAGAGTACTAGGCAACTACAATTGTAAAATCAGACCCGATACCTTAAGTAGATTTTTACTATAGGGCAAGTAGCGGGTACCGTTTGTGCAAACACAATAATTTGCTCCTATACAACAGGGCAGTTCGCTATTCAGGGACGCGACAGAGGGTCGGGGTATAGCTGGGTATTTCCCATTTTGCTATGACGAGGGTGTTTACACGAATGAGGGAGGCAGGGTTGCGCAGGTGCAAGTTATGACATGATAATTACTTCTAAAACAATGGATTACGTAATTATAAACACAGATAGGTATTCTCATGGTTTTAAATAGGTATTCAGGTGGGAAATAGTCTAGTCAGTGTTGTAGTCATAATCAAAACATTGTATTATGACTGACAACGGAGTTATATACCTTTTATTACATAAGGACAGGTAAACAAGAGAAAATAAGGTATTTTTAGTTACCTGTAGACACGGACAAATGTCTAACACATCTTTTAGTTAAGTCGGTGTCTATAGGTACATTGGTTATTGCTAGAGACCTGATTTTGTGTCAGGAATCTTTGATTTTACTAGACTTTCTTGTTCTAACTCGTCGGATTATTTATTCGAAACATTCTATATTAGTTGACATGTTAGAACTGGGCCAAAACTTTCCAGATTTGATGCTACCTACTGGACTTCATGTACCGACTTGATTAATATCCACACATGATTCGACTTGATACTATTTTAACATGTGCAGATGTACTTACTAACAATAATCAGTTTATTAGGTAGGTATTTAGTGTGCTTCCTTAACAATATAAATCCGTATTATTCAAGAATTGCATACTATACTTTATACCATAACTACGAGAAAAAGAAAGATTTAACGAATATAGACATTTAATGAAGAAAAAAGGAAGGTTAAATTAATTTCAATGCACATTAAAATTGGTAAAATTTGTGTTCGTACAACTTACAGTATTCAAAATAGCGCCAATTTACTAATGACAGCAAAGAACACAAAACAGTTTTCATTCTAATGCTAAACTCCTTGTCGAAAATGTCGACCAATAAAATGTCGAGGAGTTATTTGTACAAGGAGCTTGTATGTCGAGTATTCTTTGCACAAGAAGTTTGTATAGAGTATTTTTTCGCAAGGAGCTTGTATAGCGTTGAGATGGAGGTCGGATATATTGGTGTGTTCTAAATTCAAACACCAAAATAGTGATGCTTTTTATTCACTGTTTTCAGAGAATAAATCAATTATTTCAAGGTATAACAAGCCTTTTTTATAGAATCCCGGAAAATAACATTAGTAGCGCATTTTTCATGGAAATTTTAATTCTGCTGTCGGATATTGAAACTAAAATTTGAATACTCCAATGAAACGTGAGGTAGGCTCACAGCTAAGCTTCAGCAACGTTGTGTACTGTTTCAAATTAAATGAAATGAAATTGTTTATTCTGTAAATAGGATATTGGAATCACTTTTACACGTCATCTTAAAAAAAAAAAAATAGCTAGATGAGTTCGGCTTTCCTATCTGACTACTCTGAGAAACTCAGAGGTCACAGTCTCTTTTAAAGTCCAGACATAATCTTGGTCAGGCCATATGCGGACCATGTAGATTAGTCTGAAATGGTCTTTTGAGAAAAGAACCTCACAGATTTGAGTAGACTTGTCATGTCAGTGCAAGCATTTGTCAGTAATCGTGGAGCTCAACTCAGAACTTAAGGAGCTCAACTCGACGAACAATACCAAAGAAAGGACATTTGGGTAGGCCGCATAAACTACTCAAACTGCCAGACCATCATTAAAACCAACCGACAGTGAAAAAATTAATGAGAGAAAAAAAAACCGCATTGTCCTCACATTCACAATAATTAAAACAATATAATACTTTACAAAGTAATCATGTCATTTTGTATATAATTTTCTACATTGTCAATATGTTACAAACTGGTATATTATAATGATTTTACATAATAATAAAAAATTACAAATTTTATGGTTTTATCACAAGGCTTAGCAGAGCGAGCACCTCAATCCCATGCTTTTTTATCTTCTAAATAATCTGAAATTTTGTAGTACCTACCCTTTTTTACAAAGTTTGGTTTTAATACAGCTTTTAAATCGTTTAATAGGTAAGTTTCGAATGTTGATGGGAAGTTTGTTGTAGAAGCGTATACATTGACCCATGAACGAGTTGCCTACTCTGTGGAGACGCGTGCGATGTACAGTAAGGTTGTGTTTATTCCTGGTATTTAAACTATGAATATCAAATTAATTATAACAGCTCAATTAAATAACTGAAAGTTTAATAAAACAAGGGGTTCATAATATTATATTTAGTTACATCAAATTATTAGGGGACCTAATAATTTGATGTAACTAAATACCACCTATGACATCAGCGTTTTGTATGGAGTATTTTAAAGAAGTTGCATTTTTCATACTAACATTTTCTTAATTTATTTAACAACCATGAACACTCATGTTTAAAAAAAATTATGCACTTATGTTTAAAAACTAAGATGACGTACGCCACCTAAATTAAGCGAAAAAAAAAATTGGCAAAGTTTTAAAACAAATAGTGGTCATTTCTGCTAACAAAAAGAGGTTTTAAGGTATTTTTTAAGTTTAGAAAAAAGTAATAAGGTTTTTTTACTATTGGTAGTCTATGATAGTCATTATTCGATATAATATCAAACAATTGATGAATATTTTAAATCATAGAAGTGACGAGGTTATCTATTTGTGAGAATAAAACGCCAATTTCATAGGTGGGGACCCAGTAAATTACAAATTAATGTTTCGAATGGCATCACAAATAATAACCTTCTACCGCACACACATTATTAGCTCGGCTCATAAAAATGTACCTTGGATAGCAATGTTTACGAAACATTTGTGCTATTTAAATAATAAACGTGTGAAATAAGTAACTTGTGTTTGGGACAATATTAAGTGTCCAATTATTAATTTATATTTTAATAAAAACCATTATTCTTATCGAGAAAATATTAGATTTTTTTATGTTTGTTTGTAATGAATAAACTCAAAAACTACAGGACCGATATAAAAAATTCTTTCACTATACTGAGTAACATAGGCTATAATTTATAAAGATATCATGCGGGCCAATCTGCTGGCGGAAGCTAGTACTGTATAAAATGGAAATCAAAAATCATTTATTTAAACTAGGCTGAGAATCAGCACCCTTCACCTCTTCTACACGTTTTAGCTGTGAGAAGAGTAGAAGTGATGCAACAAACTCCCCAGCAGCACAGCTGGCAGTTCAGTTAGAAAAACTTGATTCTATACAATCGTATGCAAAGTAGTAAGGAGGTCCTGATATACCTAACAAGACCTCCTTACACCAATGTGTGTTTTTAAGTGTGTCAAACAAGTGAAACAGAACGTACTTCATTCAAACGAAATTAAAAATAAATTCTGCAATAAGCGAAAATACCACTTTATGTAGGTACCTATTTTAGTATTTATCATCCAACAGACTAATTTCAGCATTTAAACCACATTTACTCTTTAATTTATATTCTGAACCTCCATATTTCTAGTCAAAAAGGGTTCTACTGATTAACTTAACATTTCTGTTATCGTAGAATCAATTAATGACCTCATCGCTTACAAAGTCCGCACCGGTACATAATAAAGCAGCTGGACAGAGATAAGTCTGTGTAATCCTTATTACTCCTGTGTGCTGGTCATGTTTTTAAATATTAAATTTGCCCAGGTTTAGTCGGTTGACATGAAGATCTTGTGATATTATTTTAATGGGCTTTTACTTTATAGCTGAGATAAATGTTGTCGTAGGTGCCAACAGTTCTGAGGGCGGACTCTTGTATCTTGCTATGCTTCACAGTGCCAGCTGAGGTTCCAGTGAGTTGGAACCAGGTGCTGCATATGTCGCGGTGAGTTGGAACTGTCTGCGGTGATTTCGGTTATTGTGATGATTGCAGTGATTCCCCAGTGAGTCAGGGTGGCGCTGGGTTATGATCCAGTGAGTCAAATATGGTGCAGCGCCGGGTTGTGGCTGATTGCTGGCGTCAACCAGGAGAGGGTACGATGAGCCTGCTTGTGAGACCGGCCGAAAGTGCAGGTGCTGTGCCAAGGTTGCTGATGAGGCTGAGGGTGATGAGCAGGAATGCGCATTCGCTGCATACTGGTGGCCAGGGTACCCGTTTGAAGTCGTGGTGCTGGCTGACTGTGTGACTCACCTTACGAAAGCTTGCGGGAGTGATGATGATGATGATAACGTCACGCTGAAGTAGTTGTACGAAGGCTGCGTTGACGTTCATATTCGGAGTCACCAATTTAGAGGAATGGTGAACAGGGTGTAATAAGTTCGCTCATCGTCTATAGAAAAGTGAGGACCCTCCGACCAAATGAGTGTCATGTCTGGCGGGCAACTGCCCAACGACAACGATTTAGTTTAGGGAAGTTATATTTTTGTGACGGCAGGATTTTGTGTGACGTCAGGCCTTTGATGCGTAGTTCGCATGTGGCGATGTAGATGCCACCACAGTCTATAAACCACACCTGTTCCGGATGGGAAATACCCATTAATAATTAATGCTCAATCTCACATAATTTGATAATAAAAAAATTAAGTCTGATTTTTATGTCAAAAAAGCAGCTTTTTACTAAATGCATATGAAAGTATATACGGTACATACAACAAAAAAATAATTTTGATAAATTTTGTCTGTCCGTCTGTTTTTCTGTTTATTCCGGGTAATCTACGAAACGGATGGACTAATTTTGACAGAATTTTCACTAAAAGAACACTCACTTTTTTCTCCATGCACACTTACTCGTAGATATGCTTAGAAGGTGCTAGGATGACATCCTGTTTGTTTCTGATGCATGTGTAGTTATTAAATTGTAAATCCGTAATTGGCTGTAAGTTTAGTTTATATATCCTAAGTGAAATTGTTAAAGACCTGTGGATTTTGTGAATAAATAAATAAATAAATAAATAAATAGCTGATGTAATAAGCTACTTTTTTTAGAAAAAGAATTAGGGTTCCGCGCAAATAAATTAACCAAGTTAAAAAGTATCTGCTAAATCTATTGTGGTTTTGGTCAAACTTGGCAATGAGATGCATCCGGAAAAGGCGTGGTTTATAAACTGATGGCCCGTAGGTGAAATGTTAGTTTGAACTTTGCATATGAAGCAAATAGAGTCGGATTTTGCATGGTTAAAGGCTCGTGTGTTGAATACGTTGATGTTTACTGAACGCTTTCAAATAGCATTTAATTAAACGATGACTGCGGCGAGAGCTTGTGCCTTATCCCCTGAATATGAATCCGGCACTCGGAATCGTAAATTGTGTTTGTCTCTGTGATGTTTCGAGAGATTTTAAAGCTTTCGAAAAAATCTGTAAATTTTTGAGTGGAACTTTTAGTTTGAGTGATAGACACAAACACTGTAATTTGTAGCTTTTATTTGGAAAAACTTTTCACGAGCAAACTTATCCATTCAGTAACTTGAAATTTTTTACGAATAAAAGCTACAAACTACAGAGTTTGTGTCTCATATTATGCAGGACTTTCGTGATTCTCTACCAGCAACAAATCATTTTTGTATATCTTACTCATAGGATTGACGTCACCGTCGCCCCAAATATGTACCAAACTTGTAAATAAAACACATCAATTAATATATAGAGATTAAAAAGTATAAGTACAATCGAAAGTTTTTATTTTTAATGTTAATATCTGAAAAATTTAACGGGTATGATTACCCACACCCGTTTGTGTTTGGGACACATTCATTTTGAGGATTCGGGGCTCAAAACCGCAGATGCCTTCAAAACTTTGATACTTGTAGAAAGTTTTCTTCTGAGAAGGCTGAAATGAATTTATTGCATACATATTCGTAATGAAATGCGTGGGTTTGAAGTCTAGAGCTTTTATTACCTAATAGTCAGAATAACAACTTCGATAAACAGGACTTTATTCTCATAGCCCAAGCTTGGCACCAAAAGCATTTGAGAGCATTGAATTCATCGAAACTCAAACGTAGTACGTATGTACTTGATGTATTAATTACTAGCTGCGCCCCGCGGTTTCACCCGCATAAGTCTCGATCCCATAAAAATATCGGGATAAAAAGTATTCTATGACCCACAAACAAACTCACTTTGACATTTATAATATTAGTTAGGACACGTTCACACACGACACGTACACGTTCGTTATTAAATGGTAAAGAAGTAGTAAAGGTTTCTTTATGGAATTCTCAGAATAGAAACATAGGTTCAAAATACGTATTGGTAGCCAGTTCAGCTTTCATTGTTCCAAGCTTACAAATAAGTTTAAAATATTCACTCTTTTTGCCCGACTATGGCGAAGCAAGAAGCGACTTGGTTTGACGTCACAATAAATTCAATATTGCGCCCTCTAGAGGACATAAAGTCATAAACTAAAAAAAAAAATACAATTAAGACGCTTCCAACGATACCTTATTTGTCAAATTATGATTAGTAGTTTAGAAGTTATGAGGTGACAGATGAACATACATATGCTTTGCCGTAGTCAGCTAAAAATACACTATTTTCGCTCTAATTAGATGTCAGTACTTTGCGGATTAATCTAAAATCAGCATTCAGAATCCAGATCTAAGACCCTACACTGAATACTACACCCAACCCAGCAAATAAGGCGGTCCCTTTTAGTATTCTTATTAGATATTATTATTTCAGCAATACTTAGGCCCAAAGGTTCACCTTTTTTTTTTTTTTTTTTTTAACTATGGCATCTCGCAGGTATACCACTAAGGTATTTACTGCTCAACCGAACAATCCTGTGGCTGCCTTAAGCACCACACTCAAAGCCTCCAGCCAGGAGCAACTATTCTAAATTAAAATTAGGCGAACGCTCGCTAAGGGCACCCCCTGTGGGGTACGAACCTCGGCTTAGGGCGTCGCTGAGGGGAGGACAGCAAGATGGGACAGGCTGGATCAAGGATATATTATTATTATGCGGGGAATTTAAAGCTACGCGCTCAGCTGCGGCGCGGGCTGGCGCTTCATCGGACAAGGTTCACCTTTCCTATGCCCCATCGCTTTTATAGTTGGAGACAAAATCGTGTTGTATAGTGAAAATTTAATAATAAGCAAAGTCAGTGTGGTTTTATACGTTATACTTTAGAGAAATTCAAGGAAACAAATATCTAGTAACCCAATTAATAATAATTATATAAGTAACAAAGATTTTACTCAAAGTTGAGCATATTTAAGAGTAAGAAAATGAAAATGTCTTAACTTTTGACATGCTGAGAGTCTTCCAAATTCAAATTGATTAATGTAGGCATAAATAATGATCAAATAGTGCGTTTAGAAACATATATCTTCATACACTTATTTATGTAGAAGGACAGAATAGAAATAAACTATAAACCACTCAGTACTCGTGTTACAGCAAAGATATTGCGTATATTAAAATAACTACTTAAATAATGCTATCTCAAAGTACATAGATCTGCATCTGTTCAGTTTATTGATCTAATTTATTTAAACAGACTGGCTTTAGCCAATCTATCTTTTGTCTATTCTATTCTAATCTATGTTTTTTTGTATTAGCGCGCTTGCCTCTCAAAAACTTTTCGATTCCAAATTCTAGAAAAACCTTTTCATGTAAGTATTTCTAACAATGCAGGTCGAGCTCCGAACTTGCTCTTATTTTATTAGGTTCTTCTACTTTGGAGCAGTAGAATCTCATTATAAATGCCGAGTTTGGTGTATAGACCTCCAGGTGCCTCTGTAATGGAGCCTCTTCTTTTTGTGAATGTAATGTGAAGTGTGCATTATTAATTTGCACAAAAAATTAAGGCTTTTTTCCACTGGTCATGCTAATTTTGCAAACAAATAAAAATATATTTCCTTTGTAAGTTTCACCTCTCTTTTCATAAAACTTCAAAGTTAGGTAGGATAAGTATACTCGAAATCATCACTTGTCCTCTGTAGGCGTCACAACAATTAATAAAAACGTGAGTTTCACTTTCATTGCTCTGAAGTGTCGCATCGCGGACGCGTCCGGAATAAATGTGATATTTATTCAAGGGGAGGAGAGGAGCCAATGCTTCAACTAAGTTGAACAATTTATGGCTCAAATACGTGTGTGGTCCGGTATTTGTGCTTCTTATACACAATATTCTAGCATCGCTCCGCGCAGTATTCGGAAATTCGTATGCACACTTTACATGCTGAAACCATAAATAAAATTGTGCTTAGACATTACATAAAAAATTAAAGCCACGGCGACCTTTATAGTCTGATACACACTGACAAACCTTAAATAAAAGAGCGTATTTTTACATATAAGAACTGAAACAATAAAGAGGGATTTATTGTTTCAGTTTTTATTTTGTTGTCTTTTTCGTTTATTGTCATCTTACATCCATTTAGTGGACAGTACGCTGTCCTCGGGCAAATGCCGTAAACACACTTTATTTCCTGACACGGAAAGTGAATCCAGACAAAAATATATTTGCTATTAGAAAACAAACCTTTATTATTATTACCATTCAATGTTCCGCCTTATGTCTATAGCAATAAAGGCAATGTAAGCAAACGTACATAAAGCGATGGATGAAACATTAGTTGGTGAAATAATCTAAATTGTATCTACAATGGTCTATCACCTGTTCGGTTTAATTGCGAACAAATTGTTAAACGGCCTTTTTTTATTTCGGATTGACTTTTATTGTATTGTTAGACAGTTACACAAAAAAGTGGCATTCATTGTTATAACTTTGTCACCCGCTCTAAAATAATTTATAACTAAAGTCCTACACATAGATACCAAGAGGATATTCAACTTGAAATAGAATGCTAATAATATATTGTTATTTCCATGTTAGCACCGCTCATTACCGTACATTCCCTCGCATTCACGGGAAAATTTCTCGTGTTTATCCAAAATTGCTTATATTAACTATATTTACACTTAACGCTCCTTTCTTAATAAACACGAGTACACGAAATTCTCCAAAATTCACGTTAATTTGCTTCTATTATTAACAACGTATATTAGGCACTTAAGGTAACAACATAATACTTGCAGTCAAGAAGATGAAGCTGACTTTTTTAATCGATAGGAATATTTTTTCAGATTTACAGCAATTACAGCCAATATATCGAGTTAACCGTTACTACGAGTATGTTTAAGTTGGTTGGAACTAATTAAAAATGTCCGAAAACAAATGGAATATTTAAAAAAAAATCTTTCATAAAAATGGAGGCTTATAAATATTTTAGTGCACTAAAATATCCCTCAGGCCATGGACAGCAATATGGTAAGCTGTTCATCCTGTATACATCTAACTTACTGAAACACAAAAGCTGAACACTCATTGCTCACACAGTAGACTTTCAGTACACAATAAAAAACCTTCAAAAAACATTCGCTTATAAACTTACAAATTACAAAACAACGAGCAACATCACAGCCGTAGTGTCGGTAAGTAAGTTATGACATCGTAAATTAGTTAGACGTCAGCGTTGATTAGGCATAAAAAAAAACCTTAGATTAGGTATACCAAGATTAGGCATTGAAAAAGGAGGATCCTCCGTTTTCTATGGTGGATGAGTGAGCTTTATACCCTGTTCCTTATACCCTTAAATTGGTGACCCCGAGTGTGAACGTGAACGCAGCCTTCGTGCAACTACTTCAGCGTGACGTGATCATCATCATCAATCCCGCAAGCTTTCGTGATGCGAGACACACAGCCAGCCAGCACCCACGGCTTCAACGGGTATCCTGACCACCAGCATGCAGCAAACGCGCATTCCTGGTCATCACCCTCCGCCTCATCACCCCGACTCACTGGGGAATCACCACAATCATCGTAATCACCTTAATCACTGCAATCACCGCAATCACCGCAATCACCTCAATCACTGCAATCACCTCAATCACCACAATCGCCGCAATCGCTGCAGACAGTTCCGACTCACTGGAACCTTAGCTGGCACTATGAAGCATCGCAAGATACAAGACTCAGCTCACTATCGACCTCCGGTCTCCGGAAGGGAGTGGTGTAGCGGTTATCATGACGTCACACAAATCCTGCATCGCGCAATTAGAGTTTACCGCACGAACACGACATATACAAACTATCTGACATCAACACCTGAGCAGTTGCCCGCCAGACAACACCCGCCTGGTCGGATGATCCTCCCTTTTCTATGGTGGATGAGTGAACTTTACACCCTGTTCCTTGTACCCCTAAATTACAATAAAAATCTGTGATTATTAAATTATCTTACCATATTAAGTATCAAAATAATGGTGGGCGATAATGGTCCCAGTACCGCCAGCCACAAGTGTGAATTACTTAAAAGAGCAAATAACACTAAAAAAGATTTTTTATAGACACCATCAAAATACGAGTATATCCGAGAGGAACCGATCTACATGTATCTAAAGTATTTATCTCTGTCTGCGGCTTAGCAGAGACATATATAAAAATAAAACAAACCTAACATTGTCGGAACTGAATAACCCTGGGACAGAATTTGATGCGCCTTGGCCTGAGTAAAGGGAGAAGTACTCGTAATGTCTTCAAAACTACAGTGGTTTTAACTATGGGACCAGCTCTATATACTTTCTTTTGCCCACCATCCTTTGGTTTATCAAATATTTTGTATTTGTACAGCGATCTTTTTTGATTCGATTCTGCTGAAAACAGGCAACACAGGGTCCACTCACGACAGTGGCCGAGCGCGGACTAAGGTTTCTTTTGAAATGTTTGTGCAATAAATCAAAACAAGGACCAACAATAAAATAACCCTTAATGCAATCTATTAAGATTCATCCGTAATAGCAAAATATGTGTATGAAAGTGCGTTGTAATGTGGCGAGCACAATGGCGGCCAGCATGATTATCGGAAGTGAGGCTCCAGTGTAGTAGTTCAGCGTGTATGAGCGGGAATAAAGATGCATATTAACTATATTTGCTTACCACATAGACTTGTGCCCACAATCTGATATTTTCAATATTTGTGTGTTTTTATAGTGGTGACAAGTATGTTAGTAAGTATGTTAGTGTGTATCATAAAACCATAAATGCACTGCGTGAGATGCGTAGCTTGTGAAGTTCTCATACAGTACAACGTCGCAGTGAAGCTTTACTGTAAAGAGAACTGCAGTGCTATTCTGTAACCATCTATCTCACCGTGAATACTTAGGTGAAGTGAGTTGTCATTCCAACAGGGTGAGATGACACTGACAGCTCACTCCACGCTCACTTCACATGTTTTCACGGTGAAGTGGTTACGGGAATCGATATGCTGTTTCATGTGCTCTGCTCACTTAGTGACTGGCCACTAAGTGAGCAGAGCACATGAAACAGTGCTCTGTGGTACATTAGTGTATTCATAGAAGCCCAAAAATAATATGCTTGATTTATTGCTTATAATAATATTATGTACAATAATTAAATGCGTGGGCTTAAAGTTCAGACTACCGCGCGGGTCTAGGGACTGAACAAAATTTTAGGATTCTTGGAATTATCTAGTAGGTTACAGCTCCCAGCTCTCTTAATGAAGCTCTGAAATCTAATATTACTTTTTATTAAGGTCTTAAAATTTTATCAAATATTTTGTACACAATTTTCTTTTAATCTATTTAACCTCCTTTGCGTGGGTAAAAGCTTGGGAGGGTTTATTAAAAATATTATTTATTTATTTTAAGCTTGCTAATTAATTCAAAATAGTTTTGTATTAAGAACAACTTTCAGTGTTCAAAAAAACAAAAACACCAGGACAACAGAAAACATAGCTCAGTTTATAGTTTCAAACTTTCAATCAATGACTTCGGTGACTTTTAACAGCCAGATCCACCCGTTTCTACTTTAAAAAGTAAAGGTCACGCATCTCGGCGTTCAATTAATTTCAATTAAGTTATTCAAAAGATGATTTAGCTCTACCTAATTGTAGATGGGAGTTCGTTTGAAACACAGTTAACAAAAACGTCAAACTTTTGACACGCTAACGTTCTTGTTAAGTTCAAATAGTTCTTGTTAGGTTAAAAGGGAGGAGGCAGTGCGAGACCTTGGTGATCACATGGATACTCAATTGAGATCCCGGGAGCATATTATCAATGTCTGTAAAAAGGCTTACAAGCGACTGGGATTTATGCGTCGCAGAGCGGCAGGTTTCACAAATATTAAAGCCATTTCGGCATTGTATGATGATAAGGAGTCAGTAGGAGGGTAATGCGGCAGTATAGGCTCCACATGGTACTAAATTTAGTATACATAGTCTCATATTGGAGCGCATACAGAACAATTTTACTAGATACATATGCCTGCGGTGGTATGGAGTGTATCCCTTTAACCACTATCTATTATTAGCTGTACCTACTTGCCATTCATTCATAACGACTCGACGGTATTTATATTTATAAGTAATTAGGTGAGTTCAATATTTGGTTTATTTTTGTTGACTATTTTGGGGAATCGTTAGTAAATACAGACTAGTAATGCATTTTTTTGGAAATCCCTTACACCCACATTTCCTCAGTTATGTTTAAGTCCCATGTAACTGGGCACAAATCCAGGCTCCAAGCTGGTACTGAGAAATTCCAGATGGAATATCCCAATAACACTTTGCCCGACCCGGAAATTGAATCCAGGACTTCATGCTCAGCAGAAGTGATTGCGACCACTAGACCAACGAGGCAGTCAAACGAAATCGTATACATATAAATATATCCAAGTCCGTAAACAAAACAAAGGTCTTGTTTTGTTTACGGGCTTGGATATATTTATTTACGATTTTTTTTGTAAGAATGTAGGTTACTCAATTTCAAATCACAAGAGAAACCTAAATCCAAGTTCATAGCATAGGTTGAGATTCCTGAACACTGCAGCTACACGATATCTGCAGTGCATTTCCACTCCAAGTACTTATAATTAATAATTTAAATCCAATTATATATAGTTTTGTCTTTTTAGGGTTCCGTAGTCAACAAGGAACCCTTATAGTTTCGCCATGTCCGTCTGTCTGTCTGTCCGAGGTTTACCTCAAAAACTATTGGTACTAGAAAGTTTTAATTTGGCACGAGTATTCAAGTTAATAACGTCAAAAAAGTGGTAAAATAACATTTTGAAAAAAACAATTTTTTAGGTACCTCCGCTACATGTAAAGTGGGAATGATATTTTTTTAGGTCTTTCAAAAATATTAAGGGTTTGCCGAGACCGTTTTTTGATTAAGTAAACTGTTTGTGACTTAGCAAGCTTTAAAGTACCAATTTTCGTTAGAGTCAAGTGTCCCCCCCCCCTCTACCAACTAAACGGTTGTAGTTAGAAATTCAAATGTCACGGCATTAGTACTTATATATAACGAAATTTAAAGGAAAACTATTACACTTAAGTGGGCTTTACAAGTTTACAAGTAATAATTGACCAACTTAAATTTGCGGTTTCTAAAACATGTTCTCCCATATATTCCGTATGGGAGAACAGGTTTTTCAATTACAAAGGTAAGTTTGTTCTTACGATAAATTCATTCGAACTACGGAACCGGTCCGACTCCAATTGGCTGGTTTTAGTATTACAGAATACATCCAAATTTATCATACATTTTCGATGGCTAGTAGTGCTATTGCGTCAAGCAATAGTTGTCAATAGGTGTGTGCGTGGTCGTACTGCTCACTGTAGGTCTATATCGCTTGGAGTTCGTTCGGGGTACTTTTTGTCAGTTAGCTGGTAGTTTTTAAGATCAGTTGAAGTAGATATGATTGCAGGTTAGTTTTCTTTTTGACATTACAAAAATGTACTTATTTTGTAATATTTAAAACAAAAAATTCACAAAAAAATAACAACTAGTTAATAAAGTTTAACCTTTCACATAAAAGTATTTTTAATATTTTGCTACATATATCATAAACGTTTGCATTTTGTTAGAACAAGAAATAACTTTAATAAAAACTTGATGAGAATCGTAGTCTAACTTGACTTATAGGGTTCAAATGGTAACAACCATCAGACAGAGAGAAACCGAATGATAAAGTAGAACGGACGATATTATGTAATAAATTCATCACAATCGCAACGAGCTCGATGGCTAGTTCGGCAAAACTACCGGCATTGAATGGCGACAGTGGGCGAAGCGTTGGTTCAAATATACGTCAAGCCGAGCACTTTTTGAACGAATACTCCGTTATGATTGTAGTAACAAATTCGATGCTTAAACTGAATAATATAAATATATATATATATATATTTGTTTTTACTGGATGAGTCCCCACTTAGTGACGCTGTCTGTACTTAGCAACAGTTCTCTCAGCAGAAAACGCTACGTAACAATTTGATAATATTATTTTCTAAGAAAAGTCAAGTAAACAAAGAATTTCAGTAGAGCACCCTTGCTCTCTACAATTTATATATTTTATTATAAATGTTTAATATTACTTCGTGTATGAACAGAAACACAAAATCCTTAGCGACTTTTAGACACTTGACTCTCGTAGCAAAATACGACATCAGCTATTATTGTTGTCAGTATCATAAACACAAACTTGTGCGAAATGTTAGCTCGTAATATGTTTATCTTTGTGTTCTTTTATATAAATACAGCTGCTGTCCACTGTCACACAGGTCTTAAACTAAAATGTTCACGTGTTTCTGCCAGACTATTATAAATGGAAAGAAAAAGGAATAGTAATAAACGAAAAGCGAGGCATTATGTGAAAATAAATAAGCTGCTAACTGGAGCGTTTCAGTAGACATTACAGGCGTGACGGCAGATGATGTATGACGTCATACAGATGTCAGCACCACGCTGCTTATTAGGTTGGTTTGACTTTAAGATAAGAATTTGTACGACAAAACGTTTGAAAATACAGTCTTACTGAAAGAGTTTCGCCTGGTCGTCGTCGTCTTTTTATTACAATGCCAGACGAATAAAACTGCGTCTCATACCACGTTTATCTAATGGAAAACGCGGGTATTCCATTATTGCGTGATAAAGCCTATTCTAATGCAGATGCATCATGCTGGGTGACAATCGTACTCCGCAATATTGGATCTATTACCTGCTTTACCTATAAAACAGTGAGGAGCTCGTGGCTAAGAAATAACTGCCGCAAGGGTCGATCCATTAGGTTAAGCTACGCTTGCCGGGGTTGGTCTGTGGATGGGTGACCATCTTTACATACCGAGACGCCTCCGTGCCTCGGAAAGCACGTTAAGCCGTTGACCCCGGCTGTCATTCATGGATCTTTGACAGTCGTTACGGGTCGTTAGAAGCCCGAAAATCAAGTTCGTTTATTTGGTCATGTGAAAAGCTTTTCGCATCTTTTACAAGACGATTATTTCAGAATGTCCCAGACATTCTGTTCTCGGCAGAAACTTTACGTCGTCACGACAGATATGTTTATCAAGATGAGAAGAAGAGAAGGAGCATTAGCATCGAGGTTCTAGTGCCAAGTGTCAACGTAAGACGTTAAACTTGGACGTCTTACATTGCAGCAAGCGGCAAGATTTATCGGAGAGTTCACTTGGACATAACCGATTCTATTGTATCGCTTGAATTTATAACATTCACTTTGTCACTACACTGAACCATTAATAACGACCACTTTAACTTCATCATCATCATCATCATTTCAGCCATGGGACGTCCACTGCTGAACATAGGCCTCCCCCAATGATTTCCAATTTGGCCGATTGGAAGCGACCTGCATCCAGCAGCTTCCCGCGACTTTTATTAGGTCGTCTGTCCACCTTGTGGGTGGACGTCCTACGCTGCGCTTGCCGGTACGTGGCCTCCATTCCAGAACCTTTCTGCCCCATCGGCCGTCAGTTCTGCCATACCATGAAATAAATAGGTACTATTTGTAATAAATATTGCTCTACAGACGGTTGTTCGATAACATTCATCAATAGAGCGGCAGTGTAAAGCCTACCCTTTCAATAGATGTCATCAGAGCAATCAATTGTTCAGCTCTATACAGAGTTCACTCTGGTGTAATTATAGGCTCTATTCTTCAGACATACAGTATAAATTTCAATGAATCAAGCAGCAATAGTAGCTACTGTCTGACTGTTCAAAGATCTTATCCTCAATAATGATTTTGCCTTCTTCATGGCTTAGTTAATTATTGTAGTTTTCATTCATTTATTTTGCTTTGAACAAAACTGATCTTCCGTTTTTAATGCCTTTGAGTAGCTTTGAGCCATTTTATTAATATTTTGCAATATAAGACATTAAGAGAAACACTTTCCTTCCAATAACGGATACCATCACCAGCTGCCAACATCCTCGTACGTGCGCACAGACTAACAAGCTTCAGAATATTTGAAGCAACACACTGTGATGAATTGCATCCACTTGTTGTTTGAACACCTGTATAATTTCCGTATTACAAGCATTTGCCTAAATCTAGTGGAATGCAAATTTGCTGGTTTTGCATTATGCTTGTCGCACTTAGAGCCGGCGCTGACATTATGCAACCGTAACTACCTACTCGTATTTAATGCTGAACATAATCAGCTTTTTGGAATTATTATCGCGGAAACACAATTCTGAAGAATCCGAATTCATACAACATTCAATCTAAAATCCATATTTGTCAATGAATAGTCCCGAAAAATATATAACCCAACATATTACACGAGACCTGACCTCACTCTATTTACTGTCACATAAATCACCTGGATATATGACTGACGTATTTGTGCGATGACTCGCGCTACATATCCCACGCTTCCCTACATTTGAAGTGCTATGATGTATAGTGCTCGCACGTTGCGCCCACTGAGTGCTCACCGACACTACTAACAGTTGATTCCGATAAACTGACGATTTCTGATGGTTTCTGATATTGTCTAACATTATAAACAAAATATTCGCTTATATTTCTAACACTACGAGGATTTATTTTCATCCCTTTGAGTTTGAATACCTCCAACACAAGTCCGTGTACTATCACACTAATTGCTTTAAAATAAAAAGTTGTTTAAACAGTTTGTCAAGGATCGTAATAAAAACCAAACTGGTTATAGACTTGATAGACACAATTTGGATTATTTCAACAAATCATTTTTCATCTCTCGCTTTATGTACATTTGCTTAACCTTTATTTCTATAGGCATAAGGCGGAACATTAAATGGTGATAATATACGGTTCGCTTTCTTTATCAAAACTTTTGTCTGGATTCACTTTCCGTGTCAAGAAATAAAACGTGTTTACGGTGGCCGCCGAAAGACATAGTACTGTCCGCTAAATGGATGTCAGATGACAGTAAACGAAACAGAAAACAAATAAAATAAAAGCTAAAGCGATAAACAGGGATCGTTTTATTGGTATTAAAATGTGTGACGAACTTTTATTGATCTGTCCCATTTACATTGGTTAATGATTTGTTATAAAATATGATGCGATAGTTGCTGTGACTTCTTGTATATGATGCAAGTCACAAGCAGCTATTTTTTCAATAGTTTTTATCTTTCCAATGTGCTGCGCGGACGGAATCTAGAGCGTAGCTTCGCTTTAGATTCCGTCCGCGCAGCTACGCTCTATATTATATAAATAACTACACAAATACCGGGACTATGCACAATGCACGCATTTGAGCAATAAGTTGCTAAACTTAGTTTAAGTTTAAGCTTAAATAAATTCCAGATTTATTCCGGGCCAATGGTGGGAATTTTCAAAACAAAACATAGTAATTAGATTTTAAAATATTGGTAAGACTTCGTCTGAGATAATCATGGCTTAAATGATTCTAAATTGTCTGTACTATCTTTTCCTTAAAGCTTTACACGTAACTTCCATAGTTTATTTAATCACGCTGTATAATTTATGCAAAAATTTGTTTGTATCGGAATTGTTTAGTCTGTGATGAAATAGATAGGTAGGTACTCGAATGACTGCGTTTTGCTCAACATACATAGAAGGAGCACAAATTAAAAGTAGTAAGTAAGTAATAAACATTGCGAAATATGTAGATAATTTAAAATAGTAAATAAGTACTGACGGTGTTGTATCTATTGAACATAGCTGTAGATACAAACCTAGAAGACGTACGTAACTGTTTCACTCATTTATACCATATAATAAAAAGATATACTACAATGAGTTAAGTTAAAGATCAAACTCCATTCTACCTACGTTACCAAACATGAAAGTGCTCACAAGCTTTATTCAGAAGCTCACAATCTAAACAGTTGCTGTGTCAAGTGTTGAAGCTACAGACAAACAGATTGCGGCTCGCGATCTCTAATTCGAATATCAAAACAGTATTATCGAGTACACTAGACTAGATGAAAACAGGGATTGAGTCACAAACGATTATCTACTGAATTCGAGAGTGGATTTTTAAATCGAGGACCAAAGAAAAGAGCGCAGTAATTGGAAGAAAAAAAGAAAGAAAATACGTTTATTTGCGGTAAACATGACGCAAAAAAGAGCTTACACAAAAAAAAAAAAATATATATAAAAGGTTGGGGGAAACATGCGTCACATCCACGCAAAACGGCTATCGCTAAGCATTATGCTGCGACCCTATGCAAGACAGAGCCCCAGCGCTGGTTTTCAGCGACATCCGGCGCCGACGTATTGACGTCGTGCGGTGCAGCAAAAAACAATAACTAGGACGCTGTACCAGCACTGTACAGCAGTACTGTACACAGTACAGCGTACTTACAGAAAAAATAATATAATTCAATTTAAATGTGATTAAAATAAAAGAAAAAGGAAACATACATGCTACGAGAATATCATCCTCAAAACGTTTTGCGCATTATGTAGTGGACGAATTGGGCTTTTAATTCTGTGAGGGACGGTATTATGTGGTAGTGTTGGGAAGGGCAAGAGAAAACAAAGCTATGGCTTTGTAGTGCGTGAGAGCCTTTCTATTAACACTTTGTGTAACCATACTATTGCGGCGTAAAAACCATTTTCTGAAATCTCTCCGGCCGCTTAAGATTTATTTTTCTGTTGGGTTTCTCATTTCAAATTCATGATGTTGCTGTGGAAACTTAGCATCCATTTTGTAAAAGTAAAATGAACATGGGTCTTTTAGGTAATTTATTTTGTGAACTAATTAATTATTCTAGAATTAGCAGGCCAAGGTTTTCGTTTCCCGCAATAAATTAGAATTTAACTTTAATTAAATAGCAGACTGTACGGCCTAAAACAATTCAAAAATTGCCAGCTTGTTGTTAAGAAAATTCCATGGAAGTACGTGAAAGGTTACGCGATAATATTCCTTAAAAGACCACAGAATGTTTCCAGACACTGAACACGGTGTGGGTGGATCAAAGTCCATAGTTACGTACATAGTTAAGTAACTACTTGAAAATTTGTTGTTTTAATATCAAAACCGGGTCAGGACAGTGTTTTTACGATATTAATATACTTGCTCAATCTTCTTCTTTTCGTGTGGTTAGTAAACTAACCTGGTGTCAGAGTTTTAAAACCGCCCACGGGCCTCTGACTTGGCTTCACATGCCGCTTGCATACTTATGCTTATACTTGCTCAATGTTGACTACTTTCACTTTGCACTACACCTGATAACTGATGCTTTGTTAAAACATACAGGGAAATGCAGTTAACTTTGACTTGCCATCATTTTATAAAGCTCTATCGCAAAATCAAATACATTCAAATAAGTCAATCGAATATCAAATGTGTATTTTTGAGCCATGTTCAATGTTCGTATCGAGTGACGTTGTTTATGAAACTACCGTTTGTAAGGTCTATATCAACAACATGCATGCGGCACAATGGATGAGATTAAATTGTTAATTGATTTGATTTGTACTGCATTATGTAATGCCGGTTGTAGGCTTACGTAACAATGATTTATTATGTTTATTTAATGTATCTACGATCAAAATGTACAATGGAAAATAAATGCTGTCAACCACATTCTGTCGATTTTGACCACCACGCGGGTGAAGCCGCGACCAAAAGCTAGTAATAGTAAAGGGTATTGAATGCAAACTGAAAACTAATCAAATACCAGCCAACTGTTAGTCTGAACTCTATTGATAAATACAAAAGCCGAGGCTATCGTCGACTATCGACGTAGCCGTTTGTAGCATTTCGTAGCAAGACGTGGCGTAGCGGCACGTAGCACATCGTAGCGGTTCGTAGCACGTCGTCTCCGACTGCATACAAATCGATTACAATGAGTTTCCTTTGCATAGCAAAGCAATCACCTTAATCGGAGGGATTGCCAAAATTAACAATCGTTATTTTTGCATTGCTATATCTTGATACTAGCAAGTTAGTATTCCAACATTCTCTGCTATTGAAACAATAAAAACTCATCCTATTTTAAATTTTTAACCGGATATACGGCAATTATGAACCTACCATAAAATGACCCTCTTACTCTCTCTTACCCTCTTACTTATAGAAATGTATGCATACGGGGTGTCCAATGAATGCAGCAATACATGACGCACACAAACACACTAGAAAATTGCCTACGTTCAATTTAACTAAATGAAGCACTGTTAAGTTTCATGAGCATAAAAGCCTCATTGTCTAGCTAATTTATCAAATTACTAGCGGTTTGTATAGCTGGGCACAATTGGAACGTGATTCCATTTTCTGTGAAAGGATATAATTTGATTAGGGAGGATTAAAGTGTACTCTAGTTCTGCAATCATCAAACCTTCGAAGTAAAATAGGTACCCAAACATGATACGAAGTCAGTAATTTTTCCTGTAAGTACTACTGAGCGTCAACGTCTTGCTTTGCATCAAGTAGGCTTAAATATTAGTTGTCTGTAGACGAAATTATGTCCGATTTCCAGAACTCCCAATCAACTGCAGTTGTCTAGCTGACTGATCGACCGGACACACTCCATCAACCAATGTTTCATGTCGCCGCCTCTTTACACTTCACAGTTAAAGCAAGTGCATTTCCAATTACAAAACAGAAACTGTAGGCCAGAGTTTGTCCGTATTTTTGTATGAAGGTATGGATCCCAATGTCATGAGAAGGTTCTTATTTAAGAGTTCGCACCAATTTTGTTTTCGGTTTTCACCAATTTTCGATATCGGCCGTGGCCGAAAAAAAAAGGTGCCGTGAAATCAATACTTTCCATTTATTTATTTAGAGATTATAGATAATAAGAGATAATTATATAGATAAAATATAGATAGAGACATTATGAGATAATAGTCCCAACAACTAAAAGCGCAATATCCGAGTAAACAGTACACACAGTACAGTAGTCTTTTTTACAAGTGCATAGTGCATACTACTAATACCTTATATATAATATATATATTCTTAATCTTTTTATCGTGCTTGTTAGTGTTAGTGATCCTAAGATTTCTACAATTTTTTCTGTTTTTACCCGTGAGAACCTGTAATTGGCTTTATGTTTCTTAATCAACTGTTATCCATTTGTTTTTGCTGTTGGCTCTCCTATAAATAAATAAATAAATAAATGCTGAAAAAAAATGTTGCATAAAATGTTTGAACAAAGTTTTGGTTTGTTTTAATTTAAACGGTTAAATATAAGAATGAAAAGACTGGCACTGCACTTTTTTTCTTTTACTAAAGAAAACCCTATCAATAACCAAAATAATCATTATATACTTTTGGTTTAAGGCCGAAAGGTTTCGGTCGGACTCTACTCGTCTCTCTCCCTCTCTTATGTTGCAGCATTATAGAAGAGACCGTGTGAGTATTGCTATCCTAGGAACATAGTTATAGTAAGAGTAAAATATGTAAGAGGCATTTTGTAATTCATTTGGTTCAAGATCAGTAGCTAAAAATATAAATATCGTTTTACGGCCATAACCCCGGGGAAACGTTACGATCAAATATAAATAGCCTATCCTCTTTCAAACGAAAATGATCTCTCCAACAAAAGGTCTTTATGGATGTAGAAAAGAGTCACTCGTGGATCATCCTTTATCTCAGAAGAACCTTTTAGCATAAAAGTTATTGTGAGGGTAAGGTCCAACAGGAAGAATTTTGGACTATCGGAATATTAGGATTCAACTGAAACCTCTTATTTTGTCTTTTACGTATGTATGTCAGGGATGAGGTATATTTTAATACAAACAATGTAATTGCTATTTCACTAAGAGTAAGTTCTCAAATAATAGGGGTATACAATTTTAACTTCACTTAAAAGCTTTTAAAATCACTTCAACTTTCCAATATCGGAGTTGTGGCACTAGCACAGATAAGCCGATTTGAAGACCACAACAATCCTATTAGCTACTAAGCTTCGTTTGATCCCTTACAAGCTGATATTATTTTATAAGCACCTTTAGAAACTAGATAAGTTAGGTGTTTCTTAACTGACTACTTTGAGAAGGAAGGCCGAAACAAACTATTTATTTATTTATTTATTACATTTAATACATACATACATACGCTACCATTACAGTCTCCCAATTCGGTAGTGTAGTTAATTATCATTAATGAAATAATAGGTGCAACATAATATTTACAAATTAAAAACATAACACGTACAACGTTACCCTTGCGAACTCGCCCAGTGAACATGAGAAAAGATCTATCCTGTTGGCAACTAAATTTAGTGTGCGCATTGTTTGCGTTTAGTTCGACCGCGCGGCACCGCGAACAAGTTGGGTCGCCGTCGGCGCTGCACATACCCATCCGGCACACACAAGCCTATCCCCTGTAGCACACCCGGATTATTTATGTTACCCCGAAACACTCACTCACTCACGAGCATATACGACGCCAGTGCTAGATCCCTCCTTGTTTCCAACTTGTTGTATAAGTGGTTAGTTTTTTTAACCTGAATAAATTCTTATCTTTCTGTAACGGGATAATACGACTATTACCATGAATTAAATAAAATAAAGATTAATTCGTCTTCAAGGTCCATAACTTTGCTTAAAGCCTCCCCACATAATTATATTATGTTACTACAGTTACTGAAACCATCCATGACCACCTTCAGTTGGTCGCGTTCATCAACAACATACAGCTATTGATGATGTAACTATGTCTACCAGCCCCCGTTTAAGGCTTGAGTTTTTACACAAGCCTATAGCACACCCGGATTATTTATGTTACCCCGAAACACTCACTCACTCACGAGCATATACGACGCCAGTGCTAGATCCCTCCTTGTTTCCAACTTGTTGTATCCAACCATGCCCAACACGAACAAGGTTGGATACATCAAGGGGTAAAAGGGATATACTCCATACCGCCTTAGGTATATGTATCTCGTAAACTTGTTCTGTATGCGCTCCAACATGAGATATTTAGTCTCAACTCAGAGGTCAGTCTCTCAACTTCAGTTCAGATAGGTATAATCATGGTCAGATCATGTGATTTGACCAGGATTGTGTCTAGGCTGGAGTTCTCATTGAATTTTTACTAAGTCAAGATGTGTTATTTTGTATATTATGTTGCTTTTGTATATTATGTTAATTTTGTATACTATGTTCGATCTTCCAAGAGTACAAATAAAACTTTATTATTTATAATTTCATTAATATTATTTGCTTCTAATTGAGTTAATTGCGGTAACAGCTATTTAAAAATGATTTAAATTTGAAAACTTACAATATTTATACTAAAAACAATTAAAATCCACTAGGAGTGAAATTCGGACATTATCTGTGGTAAAATGTAAATTTTATTATATAAACTAGCTTTACCCGGCCCGAATTCGCACCGGTAGCACTAAATATTTATGTACGGCGCACCTACATACATACGTACCTACTTACATACCTGCCTACTTACATAATCATTGAAAACATCATGTACGTAAGAAAAAAAATACATATTTTTAGTAAAAAGAGGTGATGTACATAATTATAGTACAAGAAATATCTATTAGTTCAACCAGGTTTCAGACTGGCAAACGTATACCCATATTTTCGATTTAAAACAGTGTCCGTGGAGTTTCTTGCCCATTCTTCTCCATAAGTACCTACTACGCTTTGGAATGGGCAACTAGCTTCATAATTCTGACTGACCGACTTCTTGACAATTCAAAAGTGCCTGTAACTGGTTGAAATAAATTCTTTGACTTTGAGTTGGGTTTGAACCTACATAACTACCTACCTATTGAAATAGGTACTATCGTGACTTTATACAAGCCTATGTACTTTTTGTTAGTTGGGATTTAATATAATAGTAAAATATTTACAAAAAAAAAAAAATGTTTTTACTATTTTCCTCACAATTTTTCCATATTTTCTCACGGTTTAAACTTACTCTGGACTTCCGCATAATATATTTTATAAGCAAAATTAGCCAATTTGGTCTAGCCGTTCTCGAAGTTTAGCGAGACTAACGAACAGCAATTCATTTTTATATATATTGTGACATTTTGCAATAGAAGAAGACAAGAAGACGTCAATACACCCAAAAAATTTGAAGCTTCTCACGCGCGGTTTATAAAAATTTATCTCGTTTGAAAACAATAATCTGGAGAAAAAATCGTTCTTGTATTTCAGGGTCGATTTAATTTGTATGAGATTGTAGAATTCTGTTCTAAAGAGACAAAATAAAGAAGTCGCTTCAATGAATGTATAATTGGGTTTCAGGAATTTCATTCCGTGGTAAGAAAATGTTTAATATTGGCTATGAGCGCATGTTGTATTTATATTTGCAATTATTGTTGTATTATTATTTGTATTATTTCTTACAGTTTAAACATAACATTCCGACCTTGTATTATTTTCTTATAACTGAAATTATCCCAGAATTCTGCAAAAGACAGCGAAAAATAAAATATTTTGCTGGTACCTTTTTTTTTTTTTTTTTTTTTTTTTGGGTGGGAAATCATCAAATGACGTCTCCCGCTCTGGGTGGAGCGGGAGGGCGTGTCAGACTCTTACTGACTAAAACCCACCCGTGTTCCTTCTCTTGCCTGTGCAATGCCAGGGGGCCACGGTATCCCTTTCGGACTTTCCCGCAACCCCGGCAGGCAATGGTCTCATTGGACCCCTTCACTCGCTGACACTCTTTGAGGCGCGCGTGGAACACTACGCGCCGTCGACCCGGGCCTGGTCCTTACCGGACGGCGAGCTACCCATTGCTCACCGTCCGCAAGCCCGCGCCTACGGTGGCCGGGAATCGGCAATCGATTCCCGACGCCCAGGGCGTCTCCTCCTGCGGCGGCTAGGGGCGTGAGGGCGCGAAATTTGCCTCTCCCTCACGCGTTCCGCCTCCTCCTTCGCGAGCAATACTGCTTCGCAGAAGGAGGTGACGGCCTCCCATGCTCTCTCGCTCCGTACCATGGCCTGGACCAGGGCCGGACGCGAGAGATCCCCGCCACCGATCGCCTCCACGAGGACACGGCGGTGCTCTGCCCAAGCCGGGCATACCTCCACCGTATGCTCCACCGTGTCCTCCGGGCGATCCACGCAGTGATGACACCCGGGCGTTTCCTCCCGCCTTATCCGAAACAGGTACCTCCCGAAACAGCCGTGTCCGGTGAGGACCTGCGTCAGGCGGAAGGTGAGGACGCCGTGGCGCCTCTCCAGCCACTCCTCAAAGAGGGGACTTATCGCCGCAATAGTGGCGTGCCCAGCACTGGGTTGCGACAATCGCACTCTCCATGACGCCATGAGATCCCGTCGGAGCTCTGTCCGCTGTGCCGCGATTTCTCGCGGCATCGGAGTCAAGCCCCGGCGTTTCGCCTCCCCGCGCCACTCCCAAATATGCGCGAGGACTTTTGCCTCCAGATCCCATGGCGGCAATCCGGCAAGGAGGCTCGCCGCCTCACCGGAGACCGTGCGGTATCCCCGGACCAGCCGGGTGGCCATGACCCTCTGGGACGCGTTCAACCGGCGGGCAGGCCGCCGCCTCAACGAACGCGCCCACACCGGTGCCCCGTACAGGGCCATGGACCGCACGATCCCCGCGTATAGCCTCCGGCAGGAGGCGTTTGGACCCCCTAGATTGGGCAGGAGCCGCTTCAAGGCAGCCCCAGCCCGGTCCAGTCTGGGAGCCAAACGTCGAAAGTGCTCCTCGAAGTTCCACCGACTGTCGAGGACGAGTCCCAAGTACTTCATCGTCGACTCGACGCCGATGTGAACCCCTCCTACCGTTATTTGGGAACCCGACGGTGGCGCGTTCCGAGGACCATGAAAACACATGGCCTCGGACTTGTGCAACGCCACCTCGAGTCCCAACTGCCGGATTCTGGCCACGATTGTCGCAACCCCGTGTGTCGCTAGTTCGACCGCCGCCTGGTGCGACCTCCCCTGCGCCAGGACCAACGTGTCGTCAGCGTAACAAACGACGCTGACGCCATTGGGGAGGTCGGCGCGCAGCACCCAGTCGTATCCGATGTCCCACAGATGCGGCCCCAGGACCGATCCCTGTGGGACACCGCACGACATCTCTCGCCGGTTCCACTCTCCCTGGTGACCGGGGTAGATAATGGCCCTGTCCGTCAAATAGGCCTCGACCACACGACAGAGGTAGGTCGGCATCCGGTGATACCGGAGTGCCTCCCTGATGCAACTCCAGGGCAGGGTATTGAAGGCGTTGGCGATGTCTAGAGACACCGCCAAGACGACCCCACCCCGAGCCACCGCATCCCCCGTCGTGAGGGCTCGCACGCGCATGATGGCGTCCACCGTGGAGCGCCCCCTGCGGAAACCAAACTGGCTCTCCGACAAATCCGGCCCCACCCGCACCAGCCGCCCGACGAGGCGGTCTGCAATTACTCTTTCAAAGAGCTTGCCCACCTCGTCAAGCAGCACGATGGGCCGGTAAGCGGACGGAGAGTCCGCAGGGCGCCCCGGCTTCTTGATGAGGACCAGTTTCCCCGTCTTCCAACGAAGCGGGAACTGGCCCCTCTCCAAGCATGCGCTTAGGAGCCCCCTTAGTCGAGGCCCGAGAGCCTCTGAGGCCAGGACCCAGGCTTTCCCAGGTAAGCCGTCGGGTCCTGGGGCGGTATTTCTGGCATTTAGCCTACGTACCGCCACCCTCATCTCTACCTCGGTCACCTCCGGAGCATCGTCGTCGTCGTCGGCGGTGTGGTCCGCATCGGGCACCGCAGTAGGCGGAGCCATGGGTGGGGAGGCATGTTCCCCTCTCGAAGGGAACAGAGCGCTCACCACGTCCCCCACAAGCTGTGGCCGGAGACTCTGCGTCAGCGGGGGAGCCCATGGGCGGAGTTTCTCCCGCACCATCTTGTATGGGCGTCCCCACGGGTCTCTGTTCAGAGTCTCCAGCGACTCCTCGCGGGCCAGTGCCCTGGCCCGCAGGATCTCCGCTTGGAGGGCGGTCTTCGCCGCTCTGTATCCCTCGTACAGCTCCGCCTGAATGGCTTCCGTATCCGGAGGTCGAATACGGAGCCTGCGGTGCCTGGTGTACCGGCGTCGCGCAGCAACGCACGCATTGCGCAGTGTCGTCAGCTGTCGCGACCACCAGTACACCTGGCGCGAAGCACGTCCGGGCTGGACCCGGGGCATTGCCACGTCACATATTTCGGACATGGCCTCCCGGAACCACTCCGCCTCGTCGTTGATGTCGGCCGGCCTGTCCGGTGATGACACCCAGGCCTGCACGATCGAGGCTTCCAGGAGGAGCTCCCGGTCCAGCTGCTTCAGCGCCCACCGCGGACCACTCGGGGCCTGTCGGACCGGCGCGCTCGAGGTCTGGGCGGAGACGTCAAACCGGATGTACCGGTGATCGGAATACGTCTCCACCCCCTCCATGACGCGCCAGTCAATGACACGTGGCGACAGAGCGGGGCTGGCGAACGAGATGTCCACCACTGATTCACCCCGCATCCGCACACACGTGGGGACAGAACCCCGGTTTAGGACGACCAGGCCTGTTTCCAGCGCCCAGTCCTCCACCATCCTGCCCCGTGTGTCCGTATACCGGGAACCCCAAGCCACATTCTTGGCATTGAAGTCCCCGAGGACGAGCACGGGGAGGGAACAGAACCCGACGACGACGACTCTCAACTCAGCAAGGGAGTTGTGGAACTCGGCGAGAGTTCGGTTCGGGGAGAAGTATGCCCCTACCACGACAATCTCCCCGAACCGTGCTGCAACGCAACCCCGTCCTCTCTTAACAGCCTCGAGGGACGGGGTACCGGCGGCGGCCGACGAAATTAGGGCCACTGAGCCGCTCAGGTCCTCCACCCAGTCATCCCTGGGCGGGACAAAGTACGGCTCAGCGACCACGGCGATGTTAATCGACCACTGCGCCATGCTCTGGAGCAACAGGTGCTGAGCTGCGGCGCAGTGGTTGATGTTCGCCTGGAGGAGGCGAAATGGGGCCATTATTGGCACTCCATGTCAGCCCCCTCCTTAGCCCCCTGTGAGGGCCCTGCCGCGGCGGCTGCGGCGGCGACGACGGCTGTGGAGGCGGCAACGGTGGCGGTGGCGGAGGTTGCGGCTGTGACGGCGGTGGCTGGTGGCTTGCCCCTAGCTTTGGCGGGTGGAGCGCAGGCCTTACTCCCAACCCGGTGATTGGCCGGCTTGCCAGCTGCCGCACATACGGCGCAGTGCGGCGTGGCGTCGCATGAGCCGGCCTTGTGACCTGGCTGACCACAGCGGTAGCAGTGACCGCTGCGGTCCACCTCCGAGGTGCATTTAGCTCCCACGTGGTTACCCACATGGCAGCGGTAGCACCTCAGAGGTCTGGGTTCCAGCAGTTTGACCTGCGCCGAAACCCAGCCCACCAATAACCTTTGGCCCTCTCCGGCAATTTTCTTGGCCGCCGACACGGGGCAGCTCACCGTAACGGCTCGCATCCCCATGAAGTCAGGACGGATGGCGCCTGCCCTAACCTGCTCGGCAGAGCACCCCCCAGTCCTAACGACAGCGGCCACCACCTGTCCCTCCGTCACAGAGTCGTCCAAGCCCTGAATACGCATGTCAGCGCATTTGGTGGGCCTGGACACTCGGGCCTCGTCCGCATTTAGGGACGCCCTAAGCCTTTCGGCCAGAGCGTCAGCGGCCGGGCCGCTTGCCGCACCGGGGACCTCCAGCATCCGGGCCCCAGTCGCAGTGACTCTTACCCGGATGCCATCAGCGGCGCCGATCTCCTTGAGGTCCACCGCTGCCCCCACCTTGGCGAGCACGTCGCGGTAGGACACGCCCTTTTTCTCCGCCTCTGGCTGTAGTGTTATCACTACAGCTGCAGACTTCGGGGCGCGGAGCCTAGCCGCGACGCTTCGTTCCTTGCGCCGCTGCCTCCTCTCTTTATTTTTGGCCGCCCTTTTTGCCTTAGCCGCCTTCCTCTTCTCTCCGGCTACTTGCCATTCAGCGTCAGCCGGAGTAGAATTAGGAGGAGGCGGGGGCGGCTGTTTCGCCGCCTGGGCCGGGGCCTTCGCCGCCTGGGCCGGGGCCTTCGCCGCCTGGGCCGGGGCCCTCGCCACCTGTGGGGCCGTCCCGCCCTTGGTCTGCCCAGACGAACCTGGTTTTGTCCGGGCAGCTGCGGTGCTGGCATATGTTGCCTCCTTCCGCTGGCCAGAGGCTGGCTTGCTCGCCGCTAGAGGAGGGCGCAGGACGATGGCTTCTAGCGCGGAAAAACGAGACCGCAAAGAAGCCATCTCCTGCCTCACCAGGGTCAGAACCCGGTCCTCCGCAGGCACGGGGCCCTGCCCATGCTGCTCCCTCCCCTGCGGCACCTCACGGGGGCCGGCTCCCCGGAGCTCGGCCAGGTCCGCTCGGAGCTCCTCATTCTCCTTTCGGAGAAGCTCCATGGCGGCTGTCAAGCGGGCGACCTCCGCCCGCATCTCGGACATGCTGTCCGACGGAGGCCTGAGGTGATAGGCCTCCGCTGCCGCCAAAATAGAGGCCATGACCGCGGGTATGGCCTTGATAGCGGCAGCCACAGCCTCCGCAAACCTGGCCGCTTGCTCCGATTTGGAGCCACCAGCGGCATCCGGCTCACCACCTGCCGAATCTGTAGGGGCCGCCACGGTGCTCGTCCCTACAGGGTTGCTTTCCTCTTCTGTAGAGGGCTTCTCCAGCGCCGCTGGGCTGGCCCGGCTCGGCTCGCCGGCCTTCTTTGTGGTGAGCCCTCTTCCCACACCTTTTCCCCGGGCCGCACCCCGCCGACTGGAGTGGATCTTCCTCCTGTGGCCTTGGCCCGAGACCCCCTCCTCAGCGGACGACCCCTGGCCATCCCCCGGTTTAGGGCGCTTCTGGAGGAACTTTTGGTTCCTCACGGTCGCTTCCACCACCACTTCGCGCTCCGAGCTCTGACCCGAGCTCATCGCGCCAGACGCAGCGTCGGACTCCGACCCCGCATCACTCCCCTCTCCTTGGTTTTTTGTGTGTTCTATTTCCATATTTGATCCCACGAGTAAAAACTATTTATTGACTCAAAACAAGTGGTTCGCACTAGCGACTAATTATCTAATAGCTACCCATTAGTCAAGCTTACAACCTCCCTCACGGTGCGCCGCCGCTTGGAGGTTTGAGGTAATTTTTTATAGAGGATTTCTTCCTCGCGGTCCGGGCGGTTAAGCCAAGACCCTCGACCCCCGTCAAGTGCCAGAGACATGACCTTGACACTCTTCGGGGCTACGAGACCAACGGTGGCAGAAGGCTTCCTCCTGCCTGCCCGACGGCAGTGTTAGTGCACGCCGAGCCCGTGCTCCAACGCTGCTTAACGCGTGCTCTCTCCGAGTACACGTTAGAGCGTTCCTCCGACAGGATATTGGCATGCAGACAACGAGACCCCTTAGGCACACAGTACCTAATGGGGAGACATTGCCCGCATCCCAGGGTGCACCGTCCTGAAGACTGGCCTTCCCCCCGGACGCATCCGAAGGGAATTCCAGCCCACAGGCACACGGGGAGGTTTCCTGTCCAAGCACCCCATTTTGCTGGTACCTGAATAAACAATAGCGGTAAGATAAGCCAGCACAGCAGCAGCTAAACCTGGACGGTTTTGTTGCACGTCAGTGTTGAATGTACTCTACTTGACTCGATTGTCATCAGGCTCTGTTTCCGAGTACTGTTTGCAAACACTTTTGGCCTCGGTAAAGCAAAGAGGCTTCGGACATGAGGCAATAACACATTGGTTGGTTATTGCTCTCACGTCCGATGTCTTAGTACGAAAAAAAAACTTTTTAAATTGTTTCATGATTTTGGCAAGCAGCTGTTGGCTGAAACGAATTCACCGTGTCATTCCTAGCTGAAAACTAAGCTGTTATTCTTCTTTAACCAGATGATACAATTATATTGATAACTGTTCCATTTGTTCATTGAATACTAACAATGAACAAATTGAACAGTTCTAAACAACAACACATCAACAATTGTAACAACAACATTCTTTGTGTTGTTGAACAATAGGAACAATTCGAACCTTTGAATGTATACTTATAAAGGGAAAATAATCGGTAATGTTTGTTTAGTTCTCTACAAACACAGCTAACAACGCCAATCGAAACTTTTCTTGTTATGTGTAGTTGCGCAACGAAAGTTTTGAGTGCAGTCGCGGACTGCCTACGTACCGACCTCATCTGAGTTGCTGTGTAGCTGTTTCCCTAAATTCTGCGAGGTAATTTCGTAACAAATTCCATTAATTTCGACAGTTCAACAACATTCATTGCGTTATTTGTGTTGTTGAATAGACGACATTTAAAGATACATAAATAAACTCACGCCTTTTTCCCTAGGGAGTAGGCAGAAAATTCAGAACGCCACCTGCAGCTGCGATCTTTGCATACTCCTTTTGCTTCATTTACAATTAAGATACATCTGGTCATACACAAACGCCCGTTGCGCATAGATGTATTAATTTTCAAACCTTTATAAGCAATTTAGATTATATAATAGTTTCCTTCAAAATTATGATTGAATGTGTGTTTCGCAATTTAGGTGCAGTAGTATTTGTATGAGTTTCGCTAGACAATCGGGTTGTTGACCTCGAGCATTTGTGTGCTTTCGCATCAAACTGTCTACCTCTATCCAGTTTGTTCCACTGCGCTGGCTAATTAGATGCCGATCCCACCAGCGACAGAGTACAACAAGAATACAAGAACGACGTTTTTTTTAAGGTCAATGGCAAAAGTATCATTAATACTCAAAGAAATGCGTGTGAGCCAGATCAAATGACCCGTTTTCACGTTTCATTAGGTTGCTGACGGAGTTTGAATCTAGGTAAGTAACGCTGATAATTCTGATTTGGTTCAATTCACACGAATGGTTTTTACAATAGTTTTTAATATTGCTTGGAAAAAATAAGTTTCCAATTAGTATACTTAATAGATTTCTTCATTCGTTTTTAAACTCGTTTCCCTAGCCTCTAACAGTCTGCGATCCGACAAACCGATCAACAAAGTTAGGCACTAACTTCTCGCTCACTTTGTTGTTCTCACACAGGCTCGCTTGTTACAAACAAAGCAACGATCAGATGTTTACAACAGAAGGGTTCCGTACGGAGGCAATTAGTCAAGCGGTTGGCGTTTACCGATATATTGTTCCAATATTATGAGAAAGAAACATGATGGCTATCGCAAACGTATTTAAAAGACTTTCGGTAATATTAAGAAATAAAACCGTTTTGAATCTAAAACTGTTAAGGGTGTATTTTCCTTCAATACAACATTAGGAAAAATTAAAGGAAATCATGTAATGTAATCACTTTTGTTACGTACAAAGGCAGGACGCCAAAGCAAAAGAAAATCCGAAAGAAAAACGAGCATACTTATAAAAAAGGAAACGATTAGTAGCACTCTCATTGTCCGTATCACGTGGTTACTATAAATATTACTTTTATGAGGTGAACGTTTAGTCTGTTAGTAAGTAGGTAAGTGTTTTACGAATTCTTATATATATTTTTTAACAGACTTTGTTCCATTGTTGTGTTGTAAAAGCCTGCTAAATTGGGACTGAATTTTCGCTCTATTGAATTGAATAAAATTGAGTTTTTTTCGCGGGTAGGTGTAAATAATAGAAAGACGTATCTCTGTTTTCTAATTTATATTTAAAATAGAAATACTTAGTTTTTTGTCTTAATTTCTATAGATTATTAGTGTTTAACCTCCATTACACGGGTACTCACGTTTGTGGCACATTTATGTGACCCAAGTAATAAAATTACACCACCTGCCAGCTCATCATCTGTATAGTCACTACACTTTTCACTTTGACACTAGTGGATCGCTATGTCCCAACTTGCTGAGATACTGTCAGTACAAAGAAGTCTTGAAGAGACCTTCACACGGAAGATGGAAGCACTGGAAGCTCAGATTCAGTGTGCTGGACCTGCCAAGGATACAGTGGCAAGGGTGGCTGAGGAGTTCCGGACCTTCAGGGAGCTTGTTTTCAGCATGCTTGGCTTGCTCCGGACTCAGATCAGTGAGTGTGCTAAGCAGGTTGACGGAATGGAGACCAGACATAGGCGGAAAGCACTGATCTTTCAAGGTGTTGCCGAAGTTGACAGTGAAGACAGCACCGCAGTCATCCTGGATGTCATCACCAATAAGCTGGCCCTGAAGAACTTCTCTGCATCGTCCATAAAGGTTTGTCACAGACTAGGTGCTGCCAGTAAAGATCATCACAGGCCGATACTGATTAGGTTTTCCAGCTACGATGACAAATCAGTAGTCTGGAGAGCTAAGACGCGATTGAAGGGAACTTCAATCGCAGTCAAGGAGTTCTTGACAAGGGTCCGGCAAACCATCTTTGGACAGGCGCGTCTACACTTCGGAATGCGGTCGTGTTGGACTCAGGATGGTGTTATTGTTCTGAAGGCTTTTGACGGAAGTAGGCATAAAGTTTCTTCAATGGATGAGTTGAATCCTCTGCTTGCGAAGTTTCCAAAGGTCCAAGGAACAGGAGATCGCCTGCAAAACAGAGCGTAACAATAAGGGTGTAACAATAACCATGTTTCATAAATTGTTTCCAGTTAATGATTTGCATGTACTTGCGACTAATGGAATTACTTACCGCTGTTATTTCTTTGTTTATGTTCATAATGGTCCCTCTAATATTAGTTGCGCAATTTCCTCGTAGAGATTGTGAGGAAATTGCGTAACTTCTGAATGTAAATTGGCACACTATATAGAATAATTTACCCTCAACAAGTTATAATTTTATTTTATGTTTAGCCTTTCTCAAATTTTATTTTTCTTGTACGTAAACGTCAAATATGTCAAAATGTCAAATGCAAAAGTTGAAAAGTCCACAGATTATGAATGAAAGTAAGATTGACATATTATTTAGATACGTTTAAATCTATATATTTTATTTTATCTTGTTACCATAATAATTATTTTTTTTATCTTGATGTTATTACTATTTTATTCCGCATGACAGTTACACTCTTATAATATTATGTTTCACTGTGTGCTTTTATCTTATCGTATAGGTTTTAGTATGTTTAGAGTTAGATGATGTTGTGAGCTGGCGGGTGGTGCAGTCTTGCGAACATCGTACCAGTTATTCGTGTGGTGTTTCTAGTATTGTATATAATTATTTATTTATAGATATTAATTTTATTTTACATATTTATGACATCTAATAACGAATCATTTTATTCTGCCAACGAATCTAGTGCCTCTTCCAGTGATGAAACTTTTACTTCTTTTACAGACACCTTAGGTGTTCCTTTACGCCAAAATTTCAGCCTAAATTCTTGCCGGCTATTTAACGTATGCCACCTCAATGCCCAGAGTATTCCCAGTCACTACAACGAACTATACGACACGTTTTCCGACATCAACGTTCACGCCGTCCTGATTTCCGAGACTTGGCTAAAACTAGAACTGCTTTCAACCACTTACCCGCTCCCCGGTTTTGTTCTTCTTCGGAATGACCGGATCGGTAGGAGGGGGGGTGGTGTAGCCATCTATCTTCGTGATGATTTTCCATTTAAAATTCTAGCTTCTTCTTCTTCCAATGAATCCGCAGAGTTTCTCTTCCTCGAGGTTTGTGTCAAGGGAGTTAAAGCCGTCCTTGGCGTAGTCTATTGCCCTCCTTGCAGTGATTACTTCACTGAATTCGAATCGGTACTTGAATCTTTGGGTTCGAAATATGCACATCACATTGTTATGGGGGATTTTAATACCAACCTCCTTGCCCTCAACTCCCCTCGGTCCCGTAAACTCCTGCACTTAGTCGAGTCAGCAAGTCTGCATGTTTTGCCTCTTCAACCCACTCATCACAATATAGTCGGTGATGATACTTGGCTTGACCTGATCCTGACCTCTAATCCTTCCCTAGTTTCCTCACATGGTCAGCACGATGCTCCTGGCTTTTCCCATCACGACATTATTTTCTTATCCTATGTCCTTAAACCCCCTAAACCTAAACCAACGTTCCAGTACAGGCGTGCCTTTGCGCGTATGAATGGCGAGAGGCTTCAACAAGATGCGTCCAATATTGACTGGTCATCTCTGGAAGCAGCTGCTTCAGTTGAGGAAAAAGTCAAATTATTCAACGATGTTGTGGTCAAGCTATTTGACGCCCATGCCCCTATCAAGAAAATCAAGTTGAAGCGTCCGCCTGCGCCTTGGATGAACAGGGGAGTTCGGATGGCAATGCGACGGAGGGACCGCGCGTTTCGGAAGTTTAAAAAGGATCGCTCGGGTGACAATTGGGCCAAGTTTAAGGCTGCTAGGAATCGGTGTAATCAGATGATACGCAACGCTAAACGCCGCCACATCCTAAATAATATCACTTCTTCTTCTCCTGCCGATATTTGGAAGTTCCTTGAAACTTTGGGCATTGGTAAATCGCGACATTCGGACCTTCCTAACACAATTGGTTTGGACGATCTAAATCGCCATTTCTCCACTGTTCCCACTCTAGATAGTCCAACCAAATGTCAAACCCTTGACTACCTTGCTGGTCTGACGCGTCCCAATATTAACACCTTTGTCTTTACCCCTGTCGACCCGGGAGAGATCAAAAAGATAATCCTTTCCATTAAATCCAAAGCGGTGGGCTGCGATATCAGCCGCCATATGATCGTAGCGGCTCTTGATCAACTCCTTCCTGCAATCTCCCACATCATAAACTTTTCCCTTTACACCGGTGTTTTCCCTTCCCTCTGGCGTAAAGCCCTTGTTCGGCCTCTGCCTAAGATACCCAATCCGTCTCTTCCTAGTCATTTTCACCCAATTTCCATCCTTCCCTTTCTATCTAAAGTGCTCGAGGCCAGTGTTCATAGACAATTCTCCCACTTTATTCACTGCAACTCCCTCATCAGTCCATTTCAATCTGGTTTCAGGCCTGGGCACAGTACCGTCTCAGCTCTCCTTAAAGTGACTGATGATATAAGGCGGGGAATGGAAGACACTAAAGTTACAGTCTTAGTGTTAATTGACTTCTCCAATGCTTTTAATACCGTCAGTCACGAAATCCTTTTATCCATCCTTTCCTATCTTAAGGTCTCTCGGGAGGCATTGGAATGGTTTTCCTCTTATCTTCAGGGGCGTCAGCAGTCTGTTCGTGCTGGTGACTCTTCGTCGGGTTGGTGTGATCTTGCAGCTGGCGTCCCTCAGGGCGGTATATTATCTCCTCTTTTGTTCTCCATTTTTATTAATCTCATTACCTCTGAACTTCAGACTGCGTATCATCTTTATGCTGACGATTTGCAGCTTTATTGCCAGGCAAGTGTGGACAACATATCCGATGCGATAGAGGAGCTAAACCGGGACTTAGGTGTGGTTAAAAACTGGTCTGATCGTTTTGGGTTGGCAGTTAATCCTACCAAGTGTCAGGCGATCATTGTAGGGAGCACCCACAGTATAAGGAAGCTGAATGGCTTAACTGTGCCACCTGTAATGTTTGACAACTCAGTCATCCCGTTTAGCTCCGATGTTAAAGATCTTGGTCTGCATGTTGACACATGTCTTGACTGGCGAAAGCAGGTCACGACTGTAAGTAAAAAAGTCACCGGAACGCTGCGGTCACTCTATCGGTTGAAAAACCTTCTTCCATCACACATAAAGGCAATGCTTGTACAGTCCCTAATCTTTCCCATAATAGACTATGGTGATGTGTGTTATTATGACCTGAATGCAGATCTCCTCAATAAACTTGACCGCCTTCTAAATAACTGCATTCGATTTGTTTTCAATCTTCGTAAGTATGACCATGTTTCTGCGCATCGATTGCTTTTAAAATGGTTACCCATACGTCAGCGCAGAGAGTTGAGGGCTCTGTCAATGTTGTATTCTATACTCGACAAACCCACTTCTCCTTCTTACCTGACTTCCCATGTTCAATACCTATGCTCTGCCCATAGCAAAAATCTTCGTTCTACAAACAATCGTCTTCTACGATGTCCTTCTCACCGCTCTGGTTTTATTCACTCTTCTTTCTTTGTCCAGGCGGTATTTCTTTGGAATGCGCTTCCTCTGAACATCAGGATGGCAACCAGTCGGTTATCCTTCAAGTTGAAGGCACGTGAACATATTCGTGAAAAGTTGGCAGAATCTTTGCAGCGCTGATTTGCTGGATTTGTTTTCTCCTCTACCAATCGTTATTTCTCCTGACAAAGTTTATTCGGTTTATATGTATGTATCTATGTATCTATGTAATAATAGGCATTAATTTTCAAATTTGCTAGCACTTATTTTGCACCTGCCATGTTTTGTCTCTGCACCACCCTAAGGTTGACTGGTAGAAAATGCCTCAGGCATTAAGTCCGCCTTTGTACAGTATTTTTTTACCTAATTAAAAAAATTAAAACAAAACTGACAAATATATAGGTACCTATTCTCAGTAGCAGACCAAATCTGGATTTGTGCCCTGTTGATGGCAATTAGCTCCGTCGCGCGTCGCTCCCTATTACATGGGACTTAAACATAACTGGCGAATTGTAGTTGAACTATAGATACACCTCTGCCTAACCCATCGGGGATTACAGGCATGATGTTATGATATGTTGAATACCTAAATTTATTTATGATTAATTTAGAAGATGAAAAGATTACGATGGAACAATGAACCAAAAAACTAGTCTGCAGCAAATATATTTTTAAGTAAACTACATAGTAGAAAAATCAATTCAACTCACAGAAATAATTGTATTAAAATTATTTATCATGTGCTCACACTAAATAATGTGAACGAAACAATCATTAAACGGTGCCTAGTCCGCAAATATATGTAATACGTTAAAAATCAATAGTTTATTTAGAATTAACAGCAATTACAACTATTTCTATAACCACAATGTTTAATTAGAACAATTTTCTCATGATTGCAATGTATTATAGTTTGAATTCAGTTTGCGGTTTTGTTTTTAACACAAAGTTAAAATTATTAGTATAATAATAATAACTGTATTATAATAGTCTTCTATCAGGCGGAAACAAGGTGCGCGCCTTCAACGGTTGGTCATGCCGGTTTTGATGTACTCTTTCGGCGTACTCAAATGGACTCAAACCGAACTCGACGCCCTGGATAGGAGGGTCCGTACGCTGCTGACTGCATATCGAATGCATCATCCACGGTCATCGGTAATGAGACTGTATATCCCGCGAAAGTGTGGAGGTCGAGGCTTTTTAAACGCTAAGACCCTCCACAATCGCGAGATATGCAGTCTCAGGGAATATTTCCTAGAAGCCGACGTGGGGATGCTTCGAGATGTGGTCGGGGTGGACAAGGGCCTTACCCCGCTCTCGTTGGCTCAAGAGAACTGGCGCAGGCCTGTAGTACTTGAAACTAACGATCGCAAGGAGGTATGGCAGAGTAAGGAGCTTCACGGACGCTACTTCCAGGCCCTACATGGACCCGATGTAGATTTATTAGCGTCCGTAGCCTGGCTGCATTTTGGTGACCTCTTTGGGGAAACCGAAGGTTTTGTCTGTGCAATTATGGACGAAGTTATGATGACGAACAATTACCGGAGATTCATTGTGAAGGACGGCACGGTTGACATCTGTCGGGCATGCCACCGTCCGGGAGAATCAATCCGACACATTATCTCCGGGTGTTCTCGTCTAGCTAACGAAGAGTACTTGCATAGACACAACCTTGTAGCCAGGATTATCCATCAGCAACTTGCTCTGAAATACAGCCTTGTGGAATCGGAAGTACCGTACTACAGGTATGTGCCCGACCCAGTTCTCGAAAATGGAAATATCACATTGTACTGGGATCGATCCATCATCACTGACAGGACCATTGTTGCTAATAGGCCTGATATAGTGGTGGTGGATCGAGGAGAGCGGCGCGCAATGATCATTGACATAACTGTCCCGCATGACGGGAACCTCGTGAAAGCCGAGAAAGATAAACAAATTAAGTATCTTGACTTGGCTCGCGAGGTTGTCGACATGTGGGATGTGGACTCAGCGATCATTGTGCCGATAGTCATATCAGCCAATGGCTTAATTGCTAAGAGCCTCGACCAACACCTAAGGAGGCTCTCGTTGGGCAGCTGGATTAAGGGCTTGATCCAGAAAGCGGTACTCCTGGACACGGCTCGCATTGTTAGGAGGTTCCTCTCTCTGGAGCCCTGACCGCCGGTAGCTTGGACCCTGCTCCCGATACCGGTGGGCTACTATTTTTTATATTTTTAAATGTTTTTATATTTTCTTTTATTCTAATATTTAAAAATATAATATATATGTAATAATGTAAAATAAAGGAAATATAAACTGTATTATTATTATTTGAATAACAAACAGAATCATCACATTGATCTACGAGTATTAATTTGTCGTTTTAATGTGGATGTACTTATGCTGACACAGCATCTTTAGCTGAGTGTGAAAATGAATAGAATTTGACAAGTGCACTCTAAGTGAGTGCTCTTTTTGTCGAATAGAATTTGACAAAAAGTGCACTCACTTAAATCAAATTTTTCCTTTTCTTCAAAAGAGGTAGGTTTGGATATTTTTTCTGTTTTAACACAAAATATAATTTAAGTAGTTTTCCTTGAGAAATTATCTTACCCGCTAGCAAAGTTCCAATTTCAGGAATTTTATGTTGAGTGTTGTATAAAAGAAGAACGGTTAGTGAAGGTGCATGAGCTGTAAAGTTTAACTGGAAGGCAAAAATAAAACGTATTTTTGTTTAGACTTCGTGGTAGTCTTTAACTTCGGTTGTTTGATGTTCGCAAGCATGAGACAACATTTTTTACTCAGGAACTTCCGCCTTACCATTAGTAAACGCTAGCTAGCATTAGTTGCTCAATGTTTTAAATTACTACAAAAATAAACAATTTCTCTTCGAAAAGTTAAATTCTTGACTACCTACTTGGAGCCCAATATATAACATGCATGGAAGATTTTTTTTTAAGTTTCTTGTGCCCACATAAAATAGTCACAAAATAATGAGCTCGTGCCAAAACAACCAAAAAAACCGGCCAAGTGCGTATCGGACCACGCACAATGAAGGGTTCCGTAGTTGCGTGGAATTTGTCGGGACATTATTTATCGGGACGGGGAAAGGGTTGGAAAGTTTAGTTTTGCTATCGTGCCTTCAAGTGTCCGAGGCAGGTTTGTGGTCCCTGGTGCTCCCTGTCGCGCTGCTGCGCATGCGTGTACTCTGCGACGATGCTAAGCAGGCGCTGCATCACAAGCGAAATTGTTGATAAGAATATGTAGGTCGTTAGTCTTAAATTATTATTACGTTAAGATCAAATCTCATACAGAATTATCCTAGTCTTTAAACTAAACATTGATGACGTTGCTCGGTCACTCCTCACTAATCTACTATTGAAATTTATTAGATCCATCTCTAATTGTATTTGGGATTGCAAGTTACTGAACGTTTCCAATAAAATGCAATAATTATTTTTGCGAAAATAGGCAGACTAAAATTAAGTCATTTATTAGATGTCCCTTGCGTTACTTATCAGGCCACTTCATGATAAATTTACATGTTATTCTGTCTGCTTAAAATTCTTTTAAACTTCTAACTTATTGACCCTTGACATCGTTTTTAGGAGTTAATTTTAAAAATATGATTTGGTATATATTTTATGGCACAAAGTTTTAAGTGACACCCAATGTACAAGATTATAAAAAGGAATTTTCGTATCAAATATATTTGGCAACATGACGAAGTTCAGAGGTCCGTAGAGCGATATTAGATTGACTAAAAACGTAACAGCACAAGTTTTGTAAGAGTTTACCTTCATAACTTTATAATTTCTTGGACATTGTGTTAGAGGCTTGCGCTGAAAGTGGTTCTCTTTTGAGACGTAGCGCCTTATGCTGTTTTTATAAGGTACTGGAAATTACCAAATTACTTTAAAAAAACATACCTAATGCTATTTAGTTGCTTTTAAAAGTTTTTTTTGTGAAAGCACGCAATTAGGGACATACAGGTTGGATTTTTTAGACGGAGCAGAAGCATAGTGAGATGTTGATAAAATTACACAAGATGGTAGTAAGGCTTGATAAAAAAGTTTGAAAATACATAGTTTCAATTTGGCGTCGTCGTCTTAAGCTTTAAGCCGTCGCAAAAGTAAAATATATAGTTTTCACTTTTAAAACAATCTAGTCTACAATAGTCTTGATACTTTTTGTGCAATATTTACCTGTTGTTCACACATTACTGTTTACTCGATGACCTTTTATCTGTGTTCACATCATAATTATAAACTATCCCTGTATAAAGTGATCCATTTAAAACTTTCACCTGAGAGCATCTCTAGAGGGTTTTGTGCAAGATAGTAACACTTCAATACATTTTCATTCATGAAAATTGTGATTTTAGTTTCATTAAATACATGATTTTGATCAAAGGCTGTCATCGCGACACACAATGTTTTTTTTTTTTTGATACTAAAGTAAGTATAGAGTCTGCTTTTTATGTCATTTTATAATTAGCTTATGGCTTTGGTTTAGTTGGTTTGGTGGAATTATTATAGTAGCGGTATGTGAGGGTAAAACTCAAACTCAAGGGCACGTAGGTCGCAAAACTTTATTACCGAAATGTCTTCAGATTATAGACCGAATTCAAAGGAGATAGGGTTACCAGCTGAATATTCAGTTCGTATCAAGAAGCGCCATAAATCATTTTTACTAGCAGTTACGCTCACAAATTGTGTATAGGCACTCCAAGCTACAGTCACGCATCAATACTTAATTCCTAACATCGACTTTTTCGCACTCATTGCATTTTCGCACTCAAGCTCGTCTATTCTATAAAGCTAACGAGACGTGCGGACTAGCTAATGGCGTAATTTCGCGGAATGATTTAAGTGAGCTTAATAAGATTATGCCTCCGAGTTTTTTAGAATATGGAATTCCGCTATGGACACTGTAGCTGATGGCTGTGTGACGTGCAGCTTGGTCAACAGAGTTCCGAGAAAATGTTTGATTGAAGAAGAAATAATATCAAATAAATTTTGAAACATCAGGTTCAGTTGAAAACCATTGTCAGCCACTAGTTGTCTGGCATTTATGCTCAACTGGGCCTATTTGGCGTAGCCGTGAGGCACACAACAGGTACTGTTATAAGCTTTGTCTGTTTTTTGTGAATATTGCGTGCCTGGGTCAAATAAATTTATTTTCTTTCATCTTTCTTTCTTTCTAATAATTATTACACAGTACCTAGATATCACAGAAATTGTTTTCTTAGAAAATCTCCGAAAAATTCTATACTTATCTAAGCCTAAGTTGCAATTTCGAATACATAATACCTAATTGAAATAATTACGAAAAGTTTAGTTGTGAAAACCAAATTGAAAAAAATACGTTAAAACAATGTCAAAAGTTGTCTTGTTTTTCCACTATAAAAGAGGAAGGAAAAAAACCCAATCGCGTTGACAATTCGCAAAATACAGTTCTAATACATTACAAGGCATAACTGTTGAAAAGTGGGGGAGCAGAAATTCTTTATACCTTTTGGGAAAATCACATTTTGAAAGTTGGCTTTCCTATAAAAATATTTTTTTTTTTTTTTTTTTGAATTGGAAAATGGATCTTTTTTCTTTAAAATAACTTAAATTTCATACAGAAATTCATTAATTCATGGAGTTCTGCGATGGAAGATTTAATTACAATGAAAGAATTTAACTTACGCTACTTTAAGAATTCTTTTACATTTTACTTTTTCAGATGCGAAGAAACCGTTCGATGATTTTAGTAGTGTAAACAGAGAACTTTATTAATTTATGTGATAAGGTTCGTCCAGAATGAAAATGAAAAATGTTTTTTTTTCTTGTGGTAAAAGGTTTCATACGATTTTTTTTGTTGTAGTTTCAAATTGAAATCCTCGCACCAGCGCAGCTAATATTGAACTTCATTAATATATAATCACCTGGCTAGGGCTAGGGCCTAGGGCTTACATGGTCCATTGTTCCCGTCTCTATCTTGCACGTGAAGTTTGACAGTTGTTTGACAATGACAGGATGACTTGCTTTAGGTCAGGTTTTCATCACATATCATTTGACAATAGCGTACAGGTGGCAGGCTAATGAGATCACTTCAGCTTCACAAAATAAAATTTATAGCTAGCTTCTTGAAAATCTATAATCGGCCTGCGATTTCCGACGCCCGGGGCGTCTCCTCCTGCGGCGGCTAGGAGTGTGAGGGCGCGAATTTTGCATCTCCCTTACGCGTTCCGCCTCTTCCTTCGCGAGTATTACTGCTTCGCAGAAGGTGGTGACGGCCTCTCTCCCCCTCTCGCTCCGTACCATGGCCTGGACCAGGGCCGGATGCGAGAGTTCCCCGCCACCGATTGCCCCCACGAAAACACGGCGGTGCTCTGCCCAATCCGGGCAGACTTCCACCGTATGCTCCAGTCCGGTCGGGTGGCCATGAACCTCTGGGACGCGTTCAACCGGCGGGCTGGCCGCCACTTCAACGAACGCGCCCACACGGGTGCCCCGTAAAAGGCCATGGACCACACGACCCCCGCGTTTAGCCTCCGGCGGCAGGAGGCGTTTGGACCCCCTAGATTGGGCAGGAGCTACTTCAAGGCAGCCCCGGCCCTCTCCAGTCTGGGAGCCAAACGTCGGAAGTGCTCCACGAAGTCCACCGACTGTCGATGACGAGTCCTAGGTACTTCATCGTTGACTCGACGCCAATGTGAACTCCTCCTACCGTTATTTGGGAACCCGGCGGTGGCGCGTTACAAGGACCATGAAAACATTTGATGTTGCCTACCGGCCAAAAGTTTGCTGTGCTTTTATATCGCTCCGCAGTAATAAATAGTTTTTATACAGTTTTAAGTTGTTCTCGGTTCAATATTGGTGATAAACTTGTTTCTGGACATACGTACTAACTGTGAGTGGAAGAAATTACACAAAAACATCACAAATAAGACTTATCTTAAGAAATAACAAGTGAACTTTTTGTTAATATACCCAACCACACACCGAATAGAGAGCCATTGACGCAAACGCGTAAGCGACGCCGTATTCCGCGCACTTAAGACCTTTTGATCGCGAACTCCGAGTCGTTCACTCGGCGTGGGCCTTTATTAGTGTGCACTTCTCGGTGTAGGCATTTCTTAGTGTGCGCTTTCAATTAAACTAAGAAAAAGGGTTTTTTCTTAATTAATATGGCCGAATCAGAATCTTCACCTTCAAAAGAAAAATCTGAAAGTACTGTGTCCCCCACCAGACCGGGAGAGAATGTAAAGTCGCGTGCCAAAAAAAGAGTCGCCCTGTCGTCACCACCGATTAGCAACTCTAGTACGTTGACTAAGGCTGATGTACAAGACATAGTAGAGGCAGTAATAAAAACTGCAATGACTGACATGCTTGGGCAACTAAATGCTAATATGAAGTCTGAGCTTAAATCAATCAGGGAAGAGTTGAAGGAAGTAACCGAGGCTATGTCTTTCATGAACAGTCAATATGAAACTGCTATTTTGGAAACTAAAAAATCTGCACAAATCATAAAGGACCTTGAAACCAAAAATGAACTAATGTCCAACACCATTGTAAAGCTCACGAATCGCGTAAACCAGATGGAACAACATGCTAGATACAGCAATATTGAGATTCAATGCGTTCCAGAGAACAAAACAGAGAATGTCATCAGCCTGACAAAACAGCTGGGGTCAGCCATAGGCTGCGCCTTAACAGATAATGATATTTTAAGCTGCACACGAATTGCCAAAGTAAATCGTGACTCTCCGAGGCCTCGATCAATCGTCACTCAGTTCACCTCCCCAAGACTCCGTGATCAATTTTTGGCAGCTTCGATCGACTTTAACAAGAAAAACCGTCAGGACAAATTGAACTCTTCTCATATTGGATTAGCGGGACCTAAAAAACCTATCTACGTAATGGAGCATCTGTCAGCAACCAACAAGGAAATTCACGCCGCAGCAAGAGCCAAAGCTATAGAATTAGGATTCCAATTCGTGTGGATAAGAAGCGGTCGTATTTTAATGCGTAAAGACGTTACATCGGAACATATAGTGATAAAAGATCTAGCAAATTTAGATAAGTTGAAATAAGTTTACCTTTGTAGAAGCTTTTTATGCATGTAAATTGTATTGCACAAACAAAATTCTACTTGTTTAATATTGAGATTTACTACCAAAATGTAAGAGGTTTGCGGACGAAAACGCACGATTTTTTATGTAAAATAGCAACATGTAAATACGATATTTTAATTCTGACAGAAACTTGGCTTAATGATAGTATATGCAGTAAAGAACTGTTTGATGGTAGGTACTTGGTCTATAGAAGAGACAGGGAAAGCTCAGGCTACCACTGGGATAGGGATGGCGGAGGTGTTTTGATTGCAGTATCTAAAAAACTAGTTTCAAAAAGATTACTGCACAGACAAAGTAACTGTGAGGATCTATGGGTGTCTGTAGAAATACCGTGCGAGCGCTCGAGGCAACTCCGCCGTCTTGATCTTTGTGCAGTCTACCTGCCACCACCGGTCTCTAAATCAATGTTGGAACATTTTATTGGTAATTGTAATTCTTACCAGGATAACCATAATGCGTACACATGCATCGTGGGAGATTTTAACTTGAGAACTATAAACTGGAATGACCTAAACAACCCTCTCAAAAATCAGCACATTAGTAGTCTCGATCAAGTTCTTATTGATTTTACATCAGTTAATAATCTCCGACAATGCAATAATGTTACCAACAAAAACAGTAGACTACTGGATGTTGTATTGGTGGACGTCCCAGGTTGCTGCGTTAGTGAAGCGGATCCTTTAAGTGTTGTAGATCCTCACCATCCTCCATTAGATATACAAGTAACATTGACGGAGTCGCTAAAACTAAAATCTAATGGCATTGTAAAAAAAAACTTTCATAAGGCCGACTATGAAGCAATAAACAAGCATTTAAAAGATAAGGACTGGGAAGAGTGTCTGGGATGTTGCAGTAGTGTTGACGAAATGGTGGAAGTTTTCTACAGCGTTATTGAATCAACTATCAATATTTTTGTACCTATCATCCGAAAGCAAAGTAGTAGTGTTCCAATATGGTTTGATAAGAAACTTCTTAATTTATTAAAAGAAAAAAACAAACTTCGTGTTAGGTGTAAAAAGTACAAGAATCCCCTTGACAAGCTATCACTCAGATTAATCTCTAAACGATGTGATAATTACGCTAAGATGTGTTACAATAGTTACATCGAGAGTACAGAAGAATCTATTGCCAAATGTCCTAAATTTTTTTGGTCATATGTCAAGAATAAACGTGGCGGGGAAAGTTCCTACCCAGCATCAATGACTGATGGTCCGATAACATCTTCGAATGGAGAAGGAATATGTGAGCTATTTGCTTTAAATTACAGCAGCATTTATAAAGAAGAAACAGCATCACCTTCAGGTAAAAACTATGTAGCCTCCGAATACCTGGAAGCAATAGCCACTCAGTCAAACAGTAAAGCTTCCGTGGAATTCAAATATGAAAATATTGAGGAAAAGCTGAAAAGCCTTGATGTTACTAAGGGGGCAGGCCCAGATGATATACCGCCATTGTTTATTGTCAGATGTGCATCGAGCCTGGCTGTTCCTTTGGCGAAGATATATAACGCCTCAATCCAATCTGGTCAATTCCCTAAAGAGTGGAAACAGGCAAAAGTAGTACCGGTCTACAAGAGTGGAGACCCTTGTGACGTTAAGAACTATAGACCAATATCCATCCTTTCGATTTTCGGTAAAATATTGGAGTCGTTGATTTGTCCACATATTCAACACAATTTTTCCAAGTTCTTAAGCGACCATCAACACGGCTTTGTAAAGAACAGATCCACAAGTACAAACCTGGTGTCCTTTGTTGAAACCTCATGCGAAGCCATGCATAAAGGTATACAGGTTGACGCTGTTTATACGGATTTTAGCAAGGCGTTTGACAAGGTTTCGCATGAACTGCTTATTAAAAAACTAGCAACGTACGGCGTCACCGGTAGTCTCCTAAAGTGGTTTGGTTCTTATTTGGATGGTCGGGAGTTTTATGTGGTTGTCAATGGGTTCCGGTCAGGCAAGTATGGAATTGCCTCAGGTGTCCCTCAAGGTTCTCATCTGGGCCCAATATTATTCATCGTATATATAAATGACGTGACATCGTGCTTTCACAATACTAGCATATTCCTTTTTGCAGACGACCTGAAAATTTCAAGACCCATTAAGTCTCAACAGGACGTAAACCTAATGCAAGAAGATATCGACCGATTATCTGCATGGTGTTGTCACAATAAAATCTCGTTGAATAGTTCGAAATGTAGCCACATAAAATTCACCAGGAAAGTAAATACTGTGAATTCTGCGTACCAAATAAACGAAGTGAACTTATGCGAGGTGGATGTAGTACGAGATCTGGGAGTTATCTTGGACTCTAAACTCACATTTAAACCACTTATTGAGAATATAATCAGTCGATCCCAACGTATGCTTGGATTTGTCATTCGTAATGGGAAGGTATTTCAACGCCCTCATACTAAATTAGTTCTCTACAATAGCCTTATAAGAAACTTACTGGAATACTGCAGTGTGATATGGAAGCCTCACTACGCAACCCATTCGCTGCGGATAGAACGAGTCCAAAAAAGGTTTATCCGATTCCTAGGGTACTCAAAGGGTAGGCAATTTAAATATCTCTCTTACCTTGATAAACTGGACTGCTACAAAATGAGTACCCTGGAAGCTCGAAGGGAGCTTTTGGATTTGAGATTCGCATATAAACTGCTCAATAACACCATTGACTGCCCACAATTGGTATGTAGGTTCAATTTCAGAGTGCCCCGCAGACCACCTCGCAAACCTATAACACCCTTAGCTCCACCTCTTCGCCGTACAGTGTATGGTTCTAATTCACCTATAGCCCGCATGTGCAAACTCATAAACGAACGCAGCGACCTGGTTGACGTCCACGCAGACTCAATATCGACGTTTGTCAGACAAAATTAGTACAAGTATTTAATATAATTATCTTGAATTTAAGTACATTAAGTCTTTAAAATTAAATTTATAATTACAAAGAGCATTTTGCATGTGTTGTTTGCCTGTAATTGGTTGTGCAGTTAGATTTAAGACACAATTACTTGTATGTTCCTATCTGTTTATTATCTGTAACAACTGTTGGTGAACCTTAATTAAATAAATAAATAAATAAATAAAACACATGGCCTCGGACTTGTGCAGAGCCACCTCGAGTCCCAACTGCCGGATTCTGGCCGCGATGGTCGCAACCCCGTGTGTCACTAGTTTGGCCGCCACCTGGTGCGACCTCCCCTGCGCCAGGACCAACGTGTCGTAAGCGTAACAAATGACGCTGACGCCGCTAAGGAGGTCACGTAACACAACCTTAGAATTGTATAAACAAATACAATTGATCTCAGCTAAACGGAAAATCTCTTAATTCTAAATGTGGAAAGACCTTTCAATCTCGCCGGGTTATGTCCGTAGTCAAAATAAGCAACTTTGAGCTCTGTGACGTCACAGTTTAGTTTTGCATCACCGTTTTTTCCGCACTCTTTTTCTTCCTCCCAGACACTGAAAAATGCGGCTTTTGATATGCTACGAGTAGTCTTGCTCGACGGCGATATTCCTTTATTTCATCGTAATCATGGCATTCGTGGCTTCATTTTAATTTTAAAATATTTTTTGTGCATATTATAGGTAAAAAAAAACAAACTGCACTCAGCTGTGATTCACTATCATCAACAGAGGGCTTAAATCGATAAGGGTAGATATAACGTGAGACGCTTTACACTAATGAAGTACAAAGAAGCAAACACAAAAATATAATATCTCCATGAATTAAACTTGATTTGGAAAATGAAGTAACCTGTGTCATTATAAAGTATGAAAAACTGGAACGAATAGTTTCATAAATAATGACAAAGGAAATTACTAACATTAGCTATAATTGAGTGCGCACTCTGATCGTATTTAATATTAAATTATGTGCGGTTATTACTGTAACGCAGGCGCACTAAAATTGTTTTGCTGAGTGTCACAAATTTCCATGGTTGGCAGCTTAAACTAATATTATTCTACTACATACAACAACTTATATTAATGTTTGTTATGTACCTACAAAAACCGTGCTACTTTGGACATAATATAAATAAACCCAGTCCTTACCAACTAAAATACTTATTTGAAAGCTGACTAATTATAAGAAGGCCATTAAAGTGCCCTTTTAATTGTATTAAGGTGAGAGGTGTTAACGGGGCAGCTTAATAAATAATTATTTCGCCTTGTTATGATCATTAATTATAATTTGCATCGCAGAAATTAAATTTGAAATATCGTGACAATTATTCAGTAAGATACTACTCATTTCTCTATTACTGTGTAACGGTCTTGCACTCATCAAGTTCTCACTAGAGACTTTAATCGATACTATCGTCAACATTGAATTAAATAATCAATGAGTACTTCCGTATGTCATACGGCCGCAGTGTGACAGCCCTACGCTACGAACACGTTTGTTTTCAGTTCAATTTATTCGCATTTCAGCTTTCATTCCAACAATAAACGATTACACAAAGAAAGCATTCTGTAAGCGATATGATTACGGTTGGATTGAATATTCTATTCAAACCGAAAAAGTTCGAGCGGCGGTTCATAGAGGAAAGTATACTTATTGTATTTATTTATGTTGCGTTGGAATGAACGTTTAGGTGTTTTTTTTTTGTCTAACATCATCATAATTTAAAATCTTAAAAAGTGTTCAATCAAATATTTAAATAACATCCGGGCTATTTTTTATTTAAGATAAATAAGAAAGGAAAACAAAATTAAATTCCTAATGGCGTCTCAGTATTTTTTTAAAGCAAGTGGTCAGTATTATTTCCTGAATGACCGGTTGTTGTGATTGATGCACAGCAACCATTTTAAGCGAAACAGTATCCAACGCGACACACGCTATCACATCTGCTCTCCTTATCTGATACCACATTCATAATGCGGTGCGATGATTATCGAAGTACCAATAACATTGTAAATGTTCCACTTCGACGTCGATGCCGGTCATAGGATATCGAATCATGTTATACGATACATATTGATTGCTCGCTTACGGGGTGTGATATTTATAGGTGTAGTGATCTGAGAGATACCTTGATCTTAAGTTTAGTACCTAACTTATTTATTAAAGTTCCGGTACTCATGAGACTACACCTGAAACTTTAACCAAGTTTATAATTAAGGTATGATCAATACCTACCAATACTCCAGCTTTTATGATTAGGGAGCCACCGCGAGCCACCGCATCCCCCGTCGTGAGGGCTCGCACGCGCATGATGGCACCCACCGTGGAGCGCCCCCTGCGGAAACCAAACTGGCTCTCCGCCAAATCCGGCCCCACCCGCACCAGCCACCCGACAAGGCGGTCTGCAATTACTCTTTCAAAGAGCTTGCCCACCTCGTCGAGCAGCACGATGGGCCGGTAAGCGGACGGAGAGTCCGCAGGGCACCCCGGCTTCTTGATGAGGACCAGTTTCCCCGTCTTCCAACAAAGTGGGAACTGGCCCCTCTCCATACATGCGCTTAAGAGCCCCCTTAGTCAAGGCCCGAGAGCCTCTGAGCTTGGGTCCACTCTGAACCGCGACCTCGTTTGATGGAAAGCGATGGATGATACATGACTAGATACCCCAAAAATATCGTTTACACGAAATCATTGAGCGTAGCGTGTCAGCTACGCCGCAACTCAATGTGAGCTATGTCGCAGCGATACCGCAACGCGCAGATTTCCGTTGCTTGCAAAGTTATGCGAGCAGGATGATGAATCACTTAGATTTGAGTTCTGAGTCTTTGTTTATTTCGCTAAAAAATGCTGTCAGTTTCCAGTCTATATTTTATATTTACCTTAATTTGAAACGCAAATTCTGTTCATTACTTTATAATACAACAAGGAAATTACCGTTGACTTCGGCTTCTCCGTATTATTATCTTCGCCTCGGAGCGATCAACAACGTTATGAAGCGTGACAACCATTTTCCGGGAGACTTCACTTTTAGTTTGTTTAAAATAATAATTTATGCTTATGGATGTTCGGCTGCCTCGTTGCTCCAGTAGTCGCAAGCGCTACTGCTGAGCATGAAGTCCTTGGTTCGATTCCCAGGTCGGTCGTGCGACGTATTATTGAGTTTTTCACAAGGAATTTCTCAGTAGCAGCCCGGAGTCTGTATTTGTGCCCGGTTGATGGCAATAGGGTCGCCTTCTATTATATGGGACTTAAACTTAACTTGCAAAATGTGAATTTACTATTGATACACCTCTGTGTAACCCTCCGGGGATCACAGGCGTAATGTTATGTTATCGATTGTAGGTTTAAGTAGAAGATACTCAAACTTGTGACACTATCTATCTCCCCATATAGATATATTAACACATGCAAATACAGCAATTCAGTATATTGTGCGAGAGTGACTTCACATATCGTCGGGTTCTCTCGCATATTGTAAGGAAATTGCATTATCAGCTCACGCAGTGTGGTACTAAATGTGGCAATCTAAATTGTGATGTTAATATTGAATTGTGCGAGGGCGTTAGTTGTTTTGTTCGTAGACTTTCTATCAAGTGATCGTTATCCACAACTTACAGTGATCAGTAATGGACAATGAACTGAAGCCAATCAGCGCCACCGGGATGGATCGATGAATTAAATTAGTTTCATCGCACATATTATACGTTGAAAATACGTCACTGATTTGACTAAACGGGGTGCCAGCGCCGCTTGTTTTTGAACTGTCGCACGTTCCGTATAGTTGTATGTGGTTGTATCGTGTACCTACAGTGAATGAATTGCTAGTGTGATTAATTTGATCCTAAATTATAATTTTATTTGAACTGCAAACGGTTTTTCTATTGCGCCTTAACAAACACTACCCATAATACGCCCACATTAGTTAAAATTTGGCTGATAATAACGAGGGAAGCTACTTTCTCCGTCATATAATACCAGTTTTCTTAATTTCATCGAGCAAATTTGATACCATGAAAAATATTTAATAAAAAATACCTCCGTAACTCTATTACGATTTAAGGAAATACAATTTTATAGGTATTCATACTATACTCGTACATGTAACAAAATATAAATATTCCATACCTCAATCAATTAGCAACTAGAATATACAAAGCCTGTTACTGGTTTGCAGATAGGCAGTCTGTACTGGATCCTATTCAGCATCCGGTAAGACTGAAAGCCGACCCCAACATAGTTGGGAAAAGTCTAGGCAGATTGAATATACAAAGCCTGAAACTAAGCCTGCGACCCGAGCACAGAATGTCATCGGCCATGACTCAGATCCCACATTCTACGACTACCCACAACTTGTACACAATTAGCTGCGCTTGACCGCACCGAGGGAGTACGGACTGCGTAGAGAAACATGCCAAGTGATGAATCTTGAATGCATTAGAAATTTCCTAAATGAACGTTTCAGGAAGATTTCAGAGTATTACATTAGTGCTATGTTGCTCAGGTCAGAACTATTATGTTGACGAAGGCTTTATATCTTTCATAAAAATATTGCTTTCGTGTAATTCCGGCAGATGAAAAGATTAGCCGCCTAAAATATTTTTGAAAATGGAATTAATGTGTTCCTATTTGATTTTATGTTATGAAGCCTGATTTATTGTTAGACATTACCGACCTGTTTTTATTGAATCTCTATGGTTTATGATCCTATCTACAAAACTTACTGTGTCAGCTGGAGTTATGTTTTCAAGCTTACTGTTTGCCGAAAATATGTGTACTAGTTGCGTGCCCGCAGTTGACGCCCGTTTTTGCGAAGGTGGGTAGGAGCCACTTGAGTTCGAAGTTCCAAACGTGAGAAACATGGTCACACATTCAAAGACCGAATACAAAGCGAATGCACAAGTATTTAGTAACTGAACGGCAAGAGAGAGAAAGTGTGAATTTGTTCAAAATGATAATTCAAGCTTATGTCTTTTTCTATCTAAATTGTTTAGTTTTTAAACTGTTTGTGTTTTTGAGCAATATGTAATAAATGTAATGTTTTTTTATTTTGTTGAGTTCATTTTCAATGTACCTCGAAGGTCGTGTAGTGCAGGAGATCTGTGATTTTTTTTAAATACTCTTTACTTTTTATCCCTTTAAATTACGATGTTGTATCGATTGTAATGATCTTTAAATAATTGAAAGCTCGTTTACATGTGCGATGTTTTTTAGGAATCAGAAAGTTTCATTAATAAAAGTTTAGAGGTTTAAGCTGCACGAGCTTTGTTCTACTACCAAATTTCACGCAGACCTCAAAGCTATTGTTTCGATACCTAACTATTAAGTAGATGAAGTGTTGTAACCTAATTTATATATTTACAGAAAGCCAATTTAATATTTTTGAAATTATTTCAATTAATCAAGAGCTATAAATGACAAAGTCAAACAATAGATGAATCTATAGACACACTGAATCTTATCAGTTGTTGTTGGTTTCTGGAAAACTTCTGTAAAATAGTATGTAATTTTAATGAACAAAATGGACAATGAATTAAACTTCTTTACTTTGCTGAACGTTCCACTGCCTCTGGGGTGCAATATCGTCTCGTTAGAGACACATAATTGTACTTAGAATTTATTCTACGCTACTTATTTATTGGTATTTATTCACAATCGATAAACACTATTGTTAAACACTAATGTTCTAATTGGTTGGAAAGGAAATTACTTGCCACACTAATACTATTTACTATTTTATTTTATGTACTATTCACTATTTTACATAAATACCAAAATATATAAATAATACGGAATGATACTTCGGGGAAAATACCACGTCACGCGCCGTTTCGGAAATGGACGTTTTATAATTGTAATTGAGTTTATGTTTTAATTTTTGAATAGGTATTTCGTATTTTTAGGTTTCCGTACCTCAAAAGGAAAAACGGAACCCTTTTAGGATCACTCGTGTGTCTGTCTGTCACAGCCAATTTGCTCCAAGTCTAATAGACCGATTAAGTTGAAATTTGGTATACCTGTCAATTTCTGTGACCCAAACACGGACATGTAATGAAAATAAAAGAATTTTGAATATAAGGGTCACTTTTCGGGGAAAAATTTAGTAATTAAAAAATAATTTTTGCAAACTGTACTGTGTGGCATATCAAATGAAAGGGCTTGTTGTAAGTATATTTAAAAGAATAATTGTAATATGAATACTTTTAAAGATATTTAATAATGAAAAATGACCATTCCCCCATTATCCCCGAAACTACAGAGGCAAAAACTTTGATAAAAATACAGAAAATAGTGTAGATTACAGGAAAACCTATAAGATGTCTATGCTATTAAAATAAAATGGCAAATCTCCCTAAATTGTGCGTACAAACTTACATTAGCAGTTGGGAGGTAGGTATGGGAGAACTTGTTTTTCAACTATAATGTTAAGTTTGTACTTGGGAGAAATTCATCCCAACTACGGAACCCTTCTTTGTGCGTGGTTCAACACGCTCTTCGCCGGTTTATATGATAAGATCCAGTTTGTTTAAATATTCTTTATTTTCCGTGTGATTATTGATGGTATTCGCTTCTAAATATAACTCCATCTCGGCTTAAAAAACTATTTTATCCTATATTCAGTTAAAGTAGCTTGGCAAACTTATTAAAAAACGATTGATCTTTTCCACACAAATCCAGTTACATCTACGAAGCTAGGTCCTAATCTTCTTAATTGATGATCTACTTTGCTTGGTATGTTCCGGATTGGCGCAAAGAGCTAAACGGATGAAATTTTCACAGATACACAGATAGTTTATAACCCAGATTAACCCAAATGGTACTTTTAATCCCGGTCGTACGTTCCCGTGGAAAATATCCGGCAGCCACGCGAAACCGAGGGCAAAACCTAGTACAATACATATGTACAATGTTTAGAGGCACATAATCGAAGAGGTAAAAGTTTAGTAAGGTTGTGTAAATATTATTTTTGTCTGCAATTAAATGTATTAAGAACTAGAATTTATAATTAGAAATTAATTTTAAGTTTGATATTACCAAACATGGACCATTTTGACAGATATCCTCAAAGTATTATGAAAGTCAACTGAACTTCTTAGGTCACTTAAATATTTTAGTAATAATGTCTTTCATTTTTAATGACACTTTATTTTGGATTCAGGTTGATAAATGAAACGCATGTGCTCAAAGTGATTGTTGTTCGTGTTGATACAACACCACCCCCCCATTTTTCCTTTATAAAAAAGATAGTTTTTCTACATATCAGTGTACTCATATTAAAGTATCAATACGATATGCATATCTATGAGGCAATCAAAGTTCAAGATGGTACTTATATTTGACAAGTTGAGAGTAATGCAATACCTCGAACACTTTGCGTTATGTGGCGAGCAATTAAACGAAAACAAAACGACGTGCGTTTGTAGTATGCCTTTATATTTAATATTTTTAATTATTATTTAAATTTAAAAAAAAAATATAGGTATATTGTTTCTTTATTTTTTATCTTTATATAATATGCGCTTGGCGTCCTTCGAACCTGCAATGTGTCGTTATAACTCAGTGGTTATGCGTGTGACTACGATGTGATAATGAGCAGTCTGTATTTAAGAGTGTATGTTTCTAAAGGTTCTACAAGACTAATCTCAACAATTATTTTGTAGTAATCGTTGTAAATGTGTAACTAATATAGCTCTGTATATTTTCTCTAATGTTGCCTGTGATAACGAATTTCTATGAGATGAGCACTTTAATGTAAAAAGATAAAGTTAAAAACTAAAACTCAACTACGACAAAAACGCCAACTCAAAAGGTACAAACAAGACATCGTAATACAATTACATCGGTTTTTGTATAGCCAGAGTCACACGTTAACTGTAGAATTTACTTAAGCCTTAAATACAATATGGCATTTATAATAATAATGTGTGACTCTCTTCATAAACCGATATTATTTTGTGACTGTCACAAACTACACAGTACATAATTATTAAAAAGAATCACAAAAAACCGTAAAACAACAAGCAATTGCACTATGTTACGTGTTCTGAAAGCAGAAAACATTTTTGAAAAGCAATTATTAAAAGTTTTGCTATAGAAAAACTTCGGCGAGTTAACTCTGTAGTGCATTTAGTAATATCCGCCACCTCGTCGTAGATTGGCATAAAGTTGTAGAAGGAAATAAATTAAAGACAGGTGTAAAAACAGTAATTATCTCAAGTGTACAAACAGGCTTCAGTTACAAAGTTCAGCAGTCCTTTGTAAGAGTTGAAGTTAACGAGCACAATGCTACCGTTGTTGAAGTTTGTAGTTCATTAAGTAACGCTGCGGAAAAATTAGGATGTAGCGAACTCTCACGAAATAAAAGTTAAGATATATTATTGTCAGCGCTTCATTGTGTGCAACTATTTAGAAATAAATTCCAGAATAATGTGGGGACATCACGTAACTGAAATAGAATGTGTTTTCCTATTTATTCTGCATATGAATAAATAGGAAAACGCTTTCTATTTCAGTTGCTGTAAATGGAAAATGCGTTTTGACAAAATAGGTAAGTAAGTAAGTAAGTAAGTTTATTTATTAGCATAGATTGTAGGTACATGACATAGGGTATTAAAAAAACAATTATGATCCTGATTATACATAATTAAAAACTAACAGACTTAAAATAATAATATTAATAATATCTACAAGTATATATTACATAAAAAGTGGGGGGGGGGGATAATTATAGGGCATCAAAAAATTCTTCCGCATCGCTGTCAACAGGAAAAGTGCCCAAAAGGCTGGCTGCATTGCCACATTATGATCCTTGTACAATCTACCTTAGATTAGGCATGCAAACATTAATTAATTAGGTAGTCAAAACTTAAAATAAACAAATAATGTCATAATACAAAATTACATTTTAAATCGGGTACAATTCGATAAGTTGGTATGTCGTTAAATTGCATAAAAATATTATAACTATCTTAAATTAGAAATTTACATTAGGTTTTTAAGTCATTGTCATTTAAGAAATCGTTAATCGAGTAGTAACATTTTTCAATCAATAATTATGTTAGCTTCTTTTAAAAAATTGCGTATTGTGTCATTTTTTATTATGTCAGGTACTTTGTTAAATATGACCGGTCCCATACTAATAACATTTTTTTTTTTTTTGTATCGAGAATATCTACAACCTACGCGCCAGTTGGCTTTCAATAACAGACTTTATTTACCTACCAACACCATTTGGTAAGAACATAAACGAGCCAGAAAAGTCAGTTCTATTTACTTACTTGTCTTTGATATAAGGTCCCAACTAGACTATTGAGTACTTTTTTACTTATACAAGCAATCTCCACAAACGCTACATACGTTACTAGTTGAAGCCTACTTAATTATTAGGATATGGAAGTAACTAAGGTTAATCTTTTCGGATTAACGCAAATACATATATAATTATCCAGTGCCAGGGCAGCAGGGCGCTCGAGCCATCAACCGAGCGACTTTTATTTATAATTTGTATACATTTTAACTTTAAACACATAAACAATATCAAATAAATAAGCTTGTTGTTTCAAACTAATAAAAAAATATAAATAATCGCGATCAGCATATATATAACATCCAGACATTAATCATTGGGTAGTGGCCCACCAGACACTACACCCGTCTGGTCGGAGGATCCTCCCTTTTCTATAGAGAATGAGTATACTTTACACCCTGTTCTTCAAACGTATATAAGATCAAATAATTGTGTAGGTATCTATTTAATACATAACCACCTGCTATAACAACGAACTGGAATTATTCAGAGCTAATAAAATCAATACGCTTTAACGTTGCACTTGCAGCCAATGAAGATATATAGCTGGCTCCTCTGGCCAAAATGTCGGCAGCTTCACGCTGACTCTACAGACGTCCTGCTTCTCTGCTGTCGCTTCTCCAGTCGTCGCTCCTGCTCCGGCCAGCATGATGTCTCCTTCAGGCTCGGCTTAGGGATTTTATGACTCTCGAGGTCAAATGGCTTCAAGTGAACACGTACTAGATTACAAAATAAGGAGAGTATTTTTTATTTCCTTGAGTAGCAACTTGCAACATATTAATAGTCATGTTTATGAAATGGACGTCTTATTAAGTAATTATGCATTAGGTGTCTAAACATACTCTATGTAAATAGATAAGCTTGTCCTAAGGACTTTCTCAAACTACCAAAGTTTTCCAACTACACCACTCCTAGCAATAACACCGATAATCCAAACACTGTGTCTACACGAGAGCTATTATTTATTTATTATTATATTTGAATCAAGCAGCCTCTGTAGTATGATACTACGAGAGTATGATAGCCTACGAGTCACTAGGGAGGTATTAGTCCAACGCATAGAAGTGGCATTCAATACTATTAAGGAGGAAATACGACTTCGTACAACAACTGTTGAAATACGAAACAGGTGTCGGGCCTGCATTCGCAACAGAGGCCAACAATTTGAGCAAGATTTGTAACAATGATTAAATAAATGTTAAAAATGCAATTTTGTTTTTTTATTTCAAGTAAATCCCACGAAAGATACAGGTATGAGACACGAATTTACCTAACCATAAGAATGAGATAGCAGATTTATAGGTTTGACAGGTATCATTTAAGAGATTTTTTTTTAAATCATAATTTTGAATATTAGCCTTAGGTGACTCGATTCACAATTCTAGCGAATTCACAAAGTTGTTAAAATACTTTTATGGCATGTGGCACATCATTAGAAAGAGGATAGACTGTTGAATTAATGAGGTAGTTGGAAGATCCCGGTCCTTTTGTTTTTTTTTTGTAGCCTTATAAACAGCTGTAACATGTACAGCTTTAATTTAAGTTTTACCTTTGCGAGTGAATTAAAAAAGAACTAGGTGACTAATATCACTAATTTTGTATTTAAAAGTATTCATAAACAATACACATCGAAATAAAATTAAAATTCAGAGTCTACGCCTTATATTTTTTTTTATCTGTATTTGAATGTAAAATTTGGGTCTTTTTTTTGGAAAACAATAAAAAGTGGATAAAAAAAAATCCACAGAGCATGAGGGGTGTTAAAGGGTCTGAAAGGCTAGCGGATGACTCCTTCAGTCGACCATTTCAATTTGGCACACGATGCACCAAACATCCTGTAGATAATTTTAATAGTGGAGATATAAATTACTTCGAACACCAAACATTTAGGTTAGTTGTGACAAAGTAGTATTAAGATAGACGGTCTAATTGAAAACAAATGACAAAAGTTACCTATTTGTATAAGTAACTTTTTTCATTTGTTTACAATACTCGTACATCAGAAAGTAATTTCAAATGAATACTCACTTGGTACCTTTCTATCCGAGAATAAGTTTATTAATTTATATAAGCCCATATTTAATAAACTTATTCTCGGATTTACAAAGTTTTCCTACCAGTAAAGATGTATTCAACATGTTTTTTTCGCCTTATTTATAGTGTTAAAAGTAACTTTAGGAAGACAACAACTTTTTCCAAAACTCTTCGACTGACAAATAAATGTTACCTCTACAGATAATGTTGTAATCTATTCTATAGAATATTGTGCCGTATTGTGATGCAATAAAAGCAATTAGGTACGAAATAAATATCTGCTTTGTTTGTAGAGAGTACCTAGATTATGTGTTTCCTGCCTTATATGGCTATATTAAGTGGACCTATTGGGGTTTATTTATAGACGTTGCTAAAGTTAAGTGACGATCAAACGTCAAAAATGCATGGTTAAACAGTCAGTAATCATTACTTAACCTTATGCAACGTTTATAAATAAACCCCTATGTGTCTATTCAATGCCTCTGTTTACCACAGTCTGCGGGACAGTTTCCTCGAGTAAGTTAGGCCTCTTTAGATGCTTGCCGTCGTCATGTGGCGGACGTGATGTCAGGAAGCCTTTTTCAATCAAATAAAACGCATTGATAACATTATTGTAATACAACACATACAAAATTACCAACCATCGTTTTTTACGGTGTAAGTCTTAAAGCGAGAGTTGTCACGCAAACCGACCACGTCTGCCCCGGGGACACGCACGTGAACCAATGTCCAATATTATTACCTACTCTCCTGAGACCTTTAACTTATAACGTGCTCATAGTTCACACGTGCCTCACATACTTAATACAATCACACCAGATACTACATACTGGAACATCAAAGTGCGACTTTATAAGTGATCCTTTCTTCAAGTATATTCAAGTATAACCTACCTGTTAAGTGCACTGCAAGACAAGGGCAAGGGTCAAAAGTTACTGAATGACAGCTTATCGTAGTAGTACCTACAATCAATTATTAAAATTTATCTATAAATAAAAGAACAGGGTATGTTCGTAAGACTCTCGCACAGTCACTTAGAAAGGATTTTGCGAAAATCAACCCAAAGGGGAATTTGTTAATATGGGAAATCATTTTGCTTGGGTTTATTAACTAGAAACTGGCACACACGTACCTACCTAAGTAAATAAAAAAGATTGAAATTATCAGTTTTTCAAAACTACCTCTCAATTAGGGTTGGGATGTTAAAGTATGTATGAAAGAATCTTAACGCGCAGTCCGATGTATTTGAAACTCAGCATTAATAACTGATACAAAAAATAAGAATTACGTGTTTTGGATGTGTCAAAAATCAACCCCTTACTTCCTAAGAAACTTAAAAAATGGCGCAAATACATAATTAGGTATATAATAATGATCGTAATGATTAATTTTCCATGGAGGGTGTAACGTTCGTAAGGGGAAAGTACGAAATTAAAGCGTCACCTAATTACGTATTTTTCTGTTCTTTTCTTTTACTACTACTACGCATCAAATACATCACACAAATCCTGCATCGCGCAATTAGAGTTTACCGTGCGAACGACATATATAAGACTATCCGACATCAACAGTCGGGCACCCCCCCGACCCTTGCTCGCAGAAGCGCCAGCCCGCATTATGCTGAGAAATGTAGCATTAAATTCCCCAATTAATAATAATATTAATATCTGTTTGATCCAGCCTGTCCCATCTTGCTGTCCTCCCGCCAGCGACGCCCTAAGCCGAGCCGCCAGATACAACACCCGTCTGGTTGGAGATGGATTCTCCCTTTTCTATGATGGATGAGTGAACTTTACACCCTGTTCCTCATGCTCCCAAATTGGTGACCCCGAGTATGAACGTCAACGCAGCCTTCGTGCAACTACTTCAGCGTGACGTCATCATCATCATCACTCCTGCAAGCTTTCGTGAGGTGAGTCACACAGCCAGCCAGCACCCACGGCTTCAACGGGTATCCTGACCACCAGCATGCAGCCAGCGAGCGCGCATTTCTGGTCATCGCCCTCAGCCTCATCAGCAACCTTGGCACAGCACCTGCACTTTCGGCCGGTCTCACAAGCAGAGCTCTTTCTACCCTCTCCTGGTCGACGCTAGCAGTCAGCCACAACCCGGCGCTATACCACATCCGACTCACTGGATCGTGACGCAGCGCCACCCCAACTCCCTGGGGAATCACCGCCGCCAGTTCCGACTCAACGCGAACTATGCGGCACCCGGTTCCGACTCACTGGAACCTCCACTAATACTGTGAAGCATCGCAAGATACAAGACTCAGCCCACTATCGACCTCCGGTCTCCGAGGGGAGTGATGTAGGGGTTACACCGCCACATACGAACTACGCATCAAAGACATAACGTCACACAAATCCTGCATCGCGCAATTAGATTTTACCGCGCAAACGACATATATAAGACTATCCGACATCAACAGTCGGGCAGTCGGCCCACCAGACACAACACCCGTCTGTTTGGAGGATCCTCCCTTTTCTATGGTGGATGACTGAACTTTACACCCTGTTCCTCATGCTCCTAAAGTCTCTTTGTATTTAGTTCATAAATTATAAAATATATATAATAAATAAATCTGCACGGACGAGCGAAGAGAAATCGATAATATTTCTAAACAGAAATACTCGCTTCATTCAGAGTTGCACGACTAGTGAGTAGTTAAGGTCTTGAAAATATTTCTGATGCTTATTTTCAACAAAGCTCGAGATAAAGACATTTTATGTACTTCACCCATTTACAAAATCTCTCAGACGTTACCTTTAGAGTAAACATTAAGAACAGTATCTAGGTCTAAAGCTTTTTGCCTGAAACTCTAACACACTTCAGAGCTCTATTTAGAATATTTACTTGGCACTTATATATACCTGCAATGCTTTCACTAATTCCGAGGTTTTATTTTGACATACGAGTACCAGAAGCGTACCTAATCGTCAAAGAAAACTTAGTCTTGGGTTGGAGTGCTGATTTTATGGCAATTTAATTATTTCTGTCCTACAAAACAATGCCCCAGAAAAGCTTTGTCTTTTTCATATTAGAAATTTGTGTATATCATCCAATATACCAAAGATACCATTAGAACATCATTGTGATCATTCAATTTCACCCTTTCCCCACATAAGATTTTTTTTACAATGAAACGCATTAATCAAGCTCCCAGCCATTTTCACCAGACAATTTTTCAACAAAGATAATATTACGTAACGTAATTTAATTTTAGGGTAAGAAAATAATATTAATCACTCAACATCTTTGTAACAGTTTAGCAGTTTAGTTACACGCGCAAGCAACTATTTATCAAACCCAAAGGAACGGTTTAGGAAGAAAAACCGGCCAAGTGCGTGCCGGACCACGCACAATGAAGGGTTCCGTAGTTGGAATGAATTTATCGTAAGAACAAACTTAACTTTGTAATTGAAAAACATGTTCTCCCATACGGAATATATGGGAGAACATGTTTTTGCAACCGCAAATTTAACTTGGTCAATTATTACACGTAATCTTGTAAAGCCCACTTTGTGTGATAGTTTTCGTTTAAACTTCGTTATATATAAATACTAATGCCGTGACATTTGAATTTCTAACTACAACCGTTTAGTTGGTAGAGGGGGGGGGGGGGGCACTTGACTCTAACGAAAATTGGTACTTTAAAGCTTGATAAGTCACGAACGGTTTACTTAATCAAAAAACGGTCTTCGGAAACCCCTAATATTTTTGAAAGACCTATCCAACGATATCCCACATTAGGAGAAGGACGAAAAAAACAAATTATCCCCACTTTACATGTAGGGGAGGTACCCTAAATAATTGTTTTTTTCGCAATTTTATTTTACCATTTTTTCGGCGTCATTAACTTGTATACTCATGCCAAATTACAACTTTCTAGTACCAATAGTTTTTGAGCTAAATCGCGGACAGACAGACAGACGGACATGGCGAAACTATAAGGGTTCCTTGTTGACTACGGAACCCTAAAAAAGAAATATATAGGTACGAATGCGAATATATTTACGGTAAATGTGCCACTACCGCCACGAGCCGTGTCGTTACTGACATTTCTATGAATACCTGAATATTTATTACGCGTACTTCACGAGATAATTATAGCTTGAATAATATGATTCAATGAATAACATCTAAAGGTGGATTTTTTATGAACAATATTGATCGAGTCGACGGTTGACGTACACTCGTCTATCTCTCAGAAAACACGCATTTACAAATCTCTGTCGACACTGAAAACAATATGAATTCTACAAAATAACGTGTAAGTATAGTCTATGTTTATAATACTTTTACTCTAACCCCTTTTTTGTTCCACAATAAAAATCCGACGAAAATGATGATACACGACGCAAAAAGCGAAATTGTTTTAAACAATGCGACCCTTACAAACAGCTGTAATGTGACTCCGTCTCGTAAAATAAAAAAAACTATAACTGTGATAAAAATAAAAGAATGTGTCTTTTCTTCATACGAGTATTTGCCCCTATCTTAACCTAACTAATTATTGGCCCCTATCTTATAGATGCAAATTTGAAGAAACTGTAGGTATTAGGAAAAGAAACATGGTGACATGCTTATTAGTAAATTATGAGAAAATGTGTACAAAACGATAACAAACAGAAGGCTACGAGTTCACTCACATGTTGGTGCCACTATTATTACACATGATGGAGGTCCTCAGGCACAGTGGACCCTCTCCGCAGTCCACTTCGGAGTAACCCTCGAAACGCGAACAGTAAGGCTTAGCGCGCACTGCGGTGCGTTTTGCTACCGCATAATCTGCAAAGAATAAAACACAGTGAATTTAAAAAAAACAGGATTTTATTCGTTGCCGCGAAAAAAACGCATTGCAAGTCACCGCACCTCATTATGCGCTAGGGCTAAAACTCACTGTGATGGGGAAAATATTGTAGGGTCAGCAATAAATATTGTGAATAATCGCGCGCAAAAATCCGCTATGGTATCTAGTATGAAAGCGAGGTGTTTTGATGTGTACAGTTAAGTATTTTACATAAATCGTCTATTTTAAAATTCGTTCCTTTAGCAAGTCAAGACACATAATACCTTTTGAAGCTACGGCACTGAGCAGACTTTATTAAAATTACTTGATAAAAAGTAAAGATATTTTTTCAAATTGATCCAGTAGTTTCGGAGACTATTCAATACAAACAAACAATCAAATCTTTCCTCTTTATAATATCTATATTTTATTGTCTAGTACTATGAGTGTATGTGTAAAAACTTGCCTGAAATAAATGTTTTTTTTATATATATTTTTTATTGTCAGACTGTCAGTGTCACATTTTTTATTCGGTCTGACGTGTAAAGAAGATGGATGAATGTCATTCTGTGTATCTTAAGATTACGACGCAATACATAATGCTGAGTCGGTAAAGCAGATTCTACCGTGCAATGAGCAGAAGAAAATATAACGCAAAAATTTTCGCCTGCTCATTGACGAAAAATTTTGGTTATGACTCTGGCACCTGTTTTGTTCTCCCTTGAATAAAATTTATGCACTTTATTGTTCTCGTTAACGGGTTACCAATAGAAACTGCATTATTTGAAAATAAAGAAATAATGTACCTATTTCCAATTAATCTTATTTTATAGGAGATATAAATGAGACATGATAGTAAATAATTATTCCCAGTATTATTATTACGAAATTATTTTCCTCTCTCTATAAAATATGTAAGCTGTCCACGAAAGTCGACTTAAACATCTTTTTTCAGTGTTTACACAGAGAGCTCTCATACATTCATTATTTTATATTCATCCATATTCATAATTAAGGAAGTAAATACCTATCACGATTTGCCGGAATACATTTTTGGATATAGGTCACCGTTTAGCAATTCTCATTTCTTTCACAGCCTCATTCTCAATTCAACAACAAAGGAGACATATCTACGTCAAAGAAATGTTCTGTCGAATTATTTATGAAGATATTCGTCAGCCTCCCACGCGCTGGTGTCTACACGAGAACGGGGGAGGCTGACGAATATCTGAAGAAGAATGAGAATTTTGAATAACGCACGATAATATAGGAATTGCCAAATCTCCAAACGATGAAAATATTTATTTTCTCCCTGTGGCAAACTGGAAGCTTCTTGTTAATATTGTAAGAGAAATGATTGCTCTGAGACGAGACCAGCTAACATGACACGAATAAGTAGAAACAAACTAGCTACAACACTCGTTTATATCTACGAGTTCACAAGGGGCAAGCAATTTCCACGGCAATTTTGAAACGATGATCGTTATTCTTCTTCTTTTCGTGTGGTTAGTGATTAACCTGGTGTCAGAGTTTTTAATTGGTTCATGGGCCTCTGAAAAATATCTCTCAGGCATTCCGTTTTCCTCATGATGTTTTCCTTCACCGTTTTTGAAGCAAGTGATAATGATACAATACACACATCAATCCGAAAAGTCGAGTGGTGGGTTCAAACTCGAGACTTGGCTTGACTTAACTTGCCTATGACTTGGCAGTCTGACGGTCCCACCACTAGGCTATCACGGCTAGTTAAAATTTGAAACGGTTCACGACGATTCACGAGCACAAAGGCTAATTTAGGGGTGCGCCAAAGTTCACCTAAATTTTCAACTCCGATAATTGGAAATCCGAAAATGTTCTTCCTAACATTTTTCATCCTAACAATCACAATTCCTAACTACTCTGTCTCTAATGATCATAATTCCGAAGCATTCAACTTCATAATGTCAGTAGCAATAAACATCTATTATACTTTTATTTGTTTTCCTATATTTTCTCAACATAACCATCTTTTACACTATTATTCAAAGTCATATCTTTTTGTTTAGATTTCTTTTTATTCATAATAATCAGTATTATATACACTAATTTTGCGTAACTTTGGTGTCACATAACATACAATAAGAATAATAGTACCATGGTACAAGTAGTTAAATACATGTTTTCATATACACTTTTCAATTAAATTAGTTTAATATTAGCGGCTATAGCTTTCAAATAATCACTTTTATTGGTGTATTTTTGGAAGCCAGAGTCACGCTCCAGTCATTCAGTCAAGTTCCAGAAACGAATCGGTCTTATTCATAATTATTGGTTTAGGTTAGGTTAGAACTGTGACCACAACGCACAAGCCGAGCGAGCGAAGCGAGCGTGCCGCGTTAGCGGCCGGCGAAGTGCCAGAACCGAATCAGTCCTATAGTTATTGGTTTAGGTACGGTTAAAACTGCGGTATAAACTCCCAGGCCATAAACATAACCGTAAATGAGTCGTGTTTTATGATTTTCGGTTGGAGTGTAGCATTGGGGGCGCTACGGAGCGAAGACTTAGATTTTTTTTGCCAAAAAAGTGTTATTTTTGCAAATCGTTTATTTTCTCGATTCTATCGTATAAAACACCTAAATAGCTAAAGCTAAAAGTGTCTTGGTGTTTTTTGTCTCCAACTAACCGTTTGTCGTAAAAACGATGTGGAAGGGATGCATAGGTTAGGTTAGAACTGTGACTCTGACCTGTGCTACCCCGAAATTGGTCGCGAAATTTTTCTAAGTTTTTTTTTTCATAGTGCCCCCAAGACGACACTCTGACAATGTTAAATGTTTATTTCTGAGTATGAGTGAAAATATTATGGTAATTATGTTTAGAGATAAAAGCGTTATGATAAAAAAACAGTAGGTAGGAGTTTAAATATATTTACATCAATGATATTATTAATTACAATTTTCGGAAACATGAGTGTTATGAACATCGCCGGTAGCACTACAAATAGTATGAATGAAAACTTTAGGATGAAAAATTTTAGGAAGAGTGATCATTCGGATTACAAATCGTTAGGAAGAACAATTTCGGGTAAAGAACTTTAGTTGAGCCAATATGGACCCCTAATTTAGATATAAACGATATCACTCACGCTCGGTAGCGATACTGGTCCAAAGTACAACATGACCCTAGATTTCTATTTGTTAGTTTACATTATTTTCATTATATTAATGTAAGATCACGCTTGTTCACACTAATTTTGAGAGCCGCATGTTGACGATCTCTGCTCTGGTTTAAGTTCTTAGAATTTGTCGTGCCAGCATGTTTCCCATAAAGTATAAGTGAAGTGTGATTCTAAGAGGTTCAATATAGTTTTACAATTTTAAGGAAATAGGATATTTTGTTATTAATTAGGGTAACGTGTCGAGCTGTCAGGCCATAAAATTTAGATTTTATGTGTTTCTGAGTGATCCAAATCGTGTGCCGATTTTAAAATAAGTAATATTTTGTTACTGCCTGCCTGACTGCCTCGTTGGTATAATGGTCGCAAGCGCTACTGCTGAACATGAGGTCTTGGGTTCGATTCCCAGGTCAGGCAGTGTCATTGGGTTTGTCTTTCTGGAATTTCTCAGTAGCAGCCCGGAGTCTGGATTTGTGCCCGGTTGGTGGCAATACGCTCGCCCCCTATTACATGGGACTTAAACATAACTGGCGAAATGTGGGTGTACTATATAGGTACACCTCTGCCCAACCCTTTGGGAAAACAAGGCGTGATGTTATGTTATGTTATATTTTGTTATTAATTGGAGTAAATGACATACAGTCACAGTAACATACAACACGCCTGTTTATTTTATGGGCATCAAATATTACTTCAGTAATGCGGGACACCTGAATATAGCAAAAGAAGCTGCACAAAGTCTTTTATAAAAAAGTAACAGTGCAGACTTTTATAGAGGCTTTAATGTAATGTATGAATTACTATCGAAGAATGTCTTGTGAAGACAAATTATGCGCGAGGCTAGACTAAATCTTACTTCAAAAAAAAAAAATAGTAGCCATTTTTTTTTTTTTTAAATTTGACCCTGGGTTTCCCTCTATTTGGCAGAATCTTGGCATGGTCTTCTTTAAACGAATATTTTAAAGGCATAAAAATAATTTAGTATAATTATTGTTTTCCGAATGTTTATACGAGTATAAGAATAAGAATAATTTATTTAGCAAAAGAAGTAATACAATGCATGTTACGTTATTATGATATTACATTTCGATACTGGAAATATGAAATGACGTAAGGGACAAAACCAAGGTTTTCAGAATAGCCAAAATAAGATAGTTTTCTTACAAAACTGACTATAATTTTTTAACGATATGTTTTACGTAAAAAGTGTCTAGGACAAAGTTTCTTAGATTTTTTCATTCTTTGAAGCTAAAATAGCAAAAAATCAATAAAGCCTATAGTTTTAAAGATAGCATGTCCCTTACGTTAAATAATAATTAATAAGGGTGATATAAGTTAATAAAAAATTTGATGTAAATGAACAGCATTGATGTATGGGACATTAAAGGAAATAAACATTAAGAGTTTTTCAAAGTAAAGTTCTCTTAATGGTGTACTGTTTAATGCTTAAGCTGTTACCAAATTAAAAAAAAAACATTTTATACATTCGTGACCTACTATGCCTATGCCTTAAAGTTTAAAAGTAGGTTACTGACATAGAATGATAAAAAATAAACGAATAAAATAGATCAAAACTTTTATTTGTACTCACTAATCCTCTTTTATAAACGCAATTTACTCTCATAATTTAAGTCAAGTACAACATAATTAAGTTCTGTGTTAAGTCACAATAAAAAATAGCTATAATAGTTTACTAAACTTAAACTTATTGTCTAAAGAGAAAATAAAATTCACAATAAAAAAAAAAACAAAATCAACAAATTAGTCTTTTGTGTAAATAATAATCATTAAACAAAAAACAAATTAACTTCTTCCTCAACAGAAACCCTACAGATAAATTGAAAAAGTCTCAAAAATTTGTCATTATCTTTATCAGTTTCAACATCACTGGTGTCATTGAGCTTATCTTTTGTTATACTCTTATTAGGAAGATACAAATATTCATCGTGAAACCTATTTGGAATTAGACCATTGTCACATAATTTTTTGAGAACTTTGGAACTGAAATTAGTAGTATTTCCTTATACAGAAATGGTAAACTTTCTATGCTACTGGGCACAGCTAGATTACTGCTACTTTCTAATTCGGGTTGATCAATCTTTGCAATGCCCTTGCCATTCCCTTTACCCTTCACTGTCCTTCTTCCAGTTTGCATTTCTTTGCAAAGTTCTATTTTGTAAGTTGTGCCAGCCTCTAAAATCGTACCTATATTTTACTTACACTATCTTTAAGTTCGATTTTAGAAATGTACATACTTGAATTTTCTTGAAATGCAGGTCTTTGGTTTTGAGAGTAGCAGGAGTAAAAACTGATTCAGCAAAATCATTGAAGTCAAAGAAATCCTGATATCCTAACACATTCACTCGATAAGCATGAGGTCTTTTTCTGGCTGATTCCATAAATTATGAAATGACATGAAATAAAATTGTTTATTCTGTAAATAGGATATTGGAATCACTTTTACAAGCAACCTTAAAAAAAAAAATTGCTAGAGAGCTCGGCATTTCCTACCTGACTACTCTGAGAAGGCCGAAACAAACTCAGAGGACACAGTCTCTTTAAAAGTCCAGACATAATCTAGGTCAGGCTTTATGAGGACCATGTAGATTAGTCCACACAGAACCACACAGATTTGAGTGGACCAGTCCTGTCAGTGCAAACATTTGTCAGTAATCGTGGAGAACAACTCAGAACTTAAGGAGCTCAACTCGACGAACAATATGAAAGAAAGGACATATGGGAGAAAAAAAAACACATAGGTAGTCCTCACATTCACAAAAATTTAAATAATATAATACTTTACAAAGTAATCATTTGTCATTTTGTATGTTATATTCAACATGTCAATGTTTATATAAAACTGGAATATTTTGATGATTTTACTGAATAATTAGGTATAATATTAATTTTTATGATTTTATTTATTTATTTATTTATTTAATACTTCAAGCACAGGAATGTACAGAGGCGGATTTGATGCCATAGGCATTTTCTACCAGTCAATCTTTGGGTGAAGCAGAGACAAACAGTGGTAGGTGTAATTACGAGAAATTGAGGAATATATTTAAAGTAGTTATAAAGATACGCTTATATCTATAACAAACTATAAAAATAATATATATGCCTAATCATATACTTATATAAATATAAGCACAAATAAATATACAGAAATACACTAATATACTAAAACAAATAAGACAAACAATGGGAAAACATTAACGTTGTGATGATACTGCCAGCTTCTTACCAATATGCTCGCGAACTTATTTTATCACAAGGCTTAGCAGAGCGAGCAGCTCAATCCCAAGCTTGGCCACTGGGAAGGTCCCCAAACAATCAGTTTTTTAATCTCCTTTCAATGATAGCATGCATGCTATCTACTGGCATGTATGTATGGCCAGCTAATAAGTAATTTAGTTTTAAAAAGTGTCCAGTATGATTATGATAATTTGAGTCACAATTTAATGTAAGGGACGTGGTATGTGTACCTTCTTATGGAACACTAATGTATAAGGCAATACAAAAACATTTCACATTATGGAATAACTTGAGACCTGTAAGTTCCAAATACTGTGACTATAGAGACTTACATTAGTTTTTATAAATATATTAATTTAAAATGTCATTTACAGCCAATTTCTAGAAAAAAAAAGGCTTAGGCCTACGGAAAATATGTGATGTAAGGGACATTTTTTTTGAGATAGCGATATTTTATATATACCAATCGATAGAGCAAGAAATTCCGAACCCAACTATATATATAACCCATTTTCGACAAAATGTCCCTTACGTTATTTCATATTTCCAGTATTTGTGCTCATTTTTTTGTGAATAATGACCCCGATGCTAGGACAATCCTGTGTTATAGAGGCCATCCATTCGTCCGCTAAGATTTTTTACAAAATTAGGAAATCTAAAAAGTGTAACAGCAGCAAATTGTGTGTGAGTAAGCGCGTGTGATGTGGTGTTATGGGGAAAGTGTATGAATGTGTGATGTGTGTTGTGTATGAGTGTGTGATGTGTGTTGTGTATGAGTGTGTGATGTGTAATGTGTCGTGTGTGTGAAGAGAAGGTGTGTGATTTGGGATGTCTGTGGTTGTGTAAGCGTTCGTGATACTAATAATTATTTATTTGTATGTGGGTTTCATCAGTGCTTCTGTTTCATCATAATCTAGGGTGAGGAGGAATTCTTTGGTAATTTTTTTACATTTGTGTGTATTTAGTGTATGTATATTATGTTTTTGATGTATTTTATTATATATAAGGGCACTTAGGTAGGGATAGTGACGTCTAGCGAATGTAGTTTTTGTATGTGTTGTGGGACAAGCCAGTTTGGGTCTTCTTCTTACTGTCGGGCTGTTATTTATGCTGTATGGAAGAGTCGCGTGTTTTCACATGACTGCGCGTAGTATATATAGTTGTCGAACCGTTGGTGTTTTAAAATCCCTGTAAAGTTGCCGCGTTGGGAATCTGAAGGATCTTTTTAAAATGACTTTAATTACGGCTCTCTGGGCTCTTTCCACCTGTATAATGTCGGTCTTGGCGGCTCCTCCCCAGGCAGTGATGCAATAGCTCAGTACTGATTCGGCTAGTGCCGAGTAAACAATCTTAAGGATTTCGATGTTTGCCCTTAGCTTCTTAAATAGAAAAATAAGTTTTCGTATTCGTGCGGACACTGTTTTTAAGTGTGTTTTCCAGGACAGGCAGGCATCTAATTGAAGGCCGAGGTATCGTACCACTGGTGCTCTAGTTACAACGGGGCATGTGCAAATGGGGAGAAGGTTGGAACATTTGTGGGCTTTAATTAGTAATGAACCGTCTTGTGGTAGAGTGGAACGTCTTGAGCCAAAGGTGATAAAATTAGTTTTCGCAACGTTTAGTGGTTGACTGTTTTGCTCTAGCCATAACATCACTTCACCGAGTCCCTTTTCGGCCGTCTCTTTAGCTGAAGCCCAATCACGGCCATAAGATAGAATTGCCGTGTCATCTGCGTAGGCTATTATTTTTGTGGATGGAAGGGATAGTTCACAGAGTTCGTTGACGTAGATCAGAAAAAGGAGAGGGCTGAGCAAACTTCCTTGTGGGACTCCGATAATCACCGGGTTTGCTTCGCTAACGTACTCCCCTATCCTAACGCACTGCATCCTATCAGTAAGATTTTTTTTAAATAAGTCGTGAGCGATTCCTCGCACTCCGATGGATTCAAGTTTAGAAAGAAGTAGAGGAACAGACACTGTATCGAATGCCTTCGAAAGGTCTAGGAAGATTCCTAGACACTTGAATTTATTGTCGATTTTGTCAACTACAAAATCTAGTAAAGATGTCACCGCGTCCTCTGTGGATAGTCCGCGTCTAAAACCGAACTGGTTTTGGGAGATAATTTTGTGTTTGTTTAGGTAGTTATTAAGGCGTTTGTACATTATTCTTTCCAGAATTTTGGAGATTGCTGGAAGGACTGAAATTGGGCGATAGTTCGTGACCATGTTTCTGTCACCCGACTTGTATATTGGATGTACGATGGCTTTTTTTAGAGCGCTGGGGAATATACCTGTAGATATGGCCAGGTTACAAATACGTGTGATAGGTGGAACCAGGATATGGCTAGCGTGTTTTAGCAATTTTGGTGGGATGCCGTCCCAACCGGTATGTCGAAATTTACAACGGCATACTTTTAGGATGGCAGAATTTTCAATAAGCTTCGGCTTGCTCGCCAGCATGGCCGGCCAGCATGGCCGGCCAGCCTCAGCCGTGACGGTGAGTGTTATAAGTTTATAACCATCTGCGACGGTAAGCTCACGTGGGACCGCCGGAGCCCCGCAGCGCCGGAGCCGTGACAGAAACCATGCCTGCTGCATGTTACATGCTCGCTTGCATTCTGCATGCTTGCTTGCATGCATGGTGTATGCTTGTTTGCATGTTTGAACTTTCTGCGATATGATGGTTCTGCTTTTTTAATTATTATGAATATGAAAATGATGCCTAAAGATGATTCTGACTTACAAAATTATGAGTTTTGAATGTGTGATAAATGAGTGTAAAAGAAGAGAAGAACTACACTCGAGAGCAATGAATCCGGGTCACTTAAAGAATCCTAAAAATCTCGGAAACTAAAAATGCTAGGTTAATGCAATAAATTGTATTTAATAGACAATGTAATACTCCTTAAATGAAGGTATTAAAACTTCTTAGTTATTGTAAAGTTATATCATAAAAAAATCAAATTTGAAAAAGGGCCACTTTCGAAGATGGAACTACGAAATTACAGCATTTGGTTTTGCTTTTGTTTGTAATCTGTCATTTATGTGGGTACATAAACCATGTTGAAAGTGCTCTATATTCATTATTCAAGCTGAAATTATGTCGCTTACGCCTGAAGAATGCACCAGAATACTTACAATGCTGGAAACCGGCCGGAGTCAGCGCGATACAGCCAGGACTGTCGGTGTGTCGCTGTCAACAGTACAAAGAGTTCTCCGACGTTACGAAGAAACTGGTTCTAACCTACGCAGACCAGGAACGGGCAGAACCAGGTGTACCACAGCACGAGAAGACCGATACTTGGTGAACACCATGCTTCGAAATCGCTTTCTTACAGGAACTGAACTCACAAATCAGTTTCGACGCCTCGGAGGAAGTAACCCAAGTGCATGGACAGTAAGACGTCGGCTTGCTGAATCTAACTTAAAACCCCTTAGACCTGCAAACGGCCCTAAACTGGAGCGTGGGCATCGTATTTCAAGACTAAGATATGCCCAGAGCCACGTAAATTGGAGTATTGAAGATTGGTCAAAAGTTATGTTCTCCGACGAATCAAAATGTATGCTCTACAAGCACGATGGAAGACACAGAGTGTATCGAAGACCAGGGGAAAGATTCAAGCAAGCATGCATCGAAGAAAAAGTAGCCTACGGTGGTGGGTCTGTACTTGTGTGGGCCGGAATTTCTTCTGAAAGTCGCACAGAGCTGGTGATCATAGAAAACGGCTCTTTAACTAGCGAAAGATATGTGGAAGAAATCCTCAATGATCACGTTGGTCCATTTATGGTCAATTTAGGTGAGGATGCTATATTTATGCATGACAATGCCCGACCTCATACAGGTAGGATTGTGAATGACTACCTTCAAGAGATGAAAATTACTCGTATGGAGTGGCCAGCGCGCAGCCCGGATATCAACCCGATCGAGCATGCTTGGGACGAGCTAGGCAGATGCGTAAAACAACGAAACCCTCCCCCAATCACGCTTCGTGAGCTCAAAATTGCTCTCACAGAGGAATGGGAGAATATTCCCCAAAATCGTATAAGGAACTTGGTGTACAGCATGCCAAACCGCGTAAACGCAGTAATGGAAGCACGAGGAGGCAATACGAAGTATTAAAATTCAAGAAAATCGTAATAAAGTTCAAAAATTTCATGTTTCCTATTTTTGTTTTAAGGAGAGATCAGCAGTTTTTTTCTTTATGTAATTTTGTGTTAATAAAATGTATGGTGACTCATATTTTTTTTACTTTCATTTAAGGAGTATTACATTGTCTATTAAATACAATTTATTGCATTAACCTATCATTTTTAGTTTCCGAGATTTTTAACATTCTTTAAGTGACCCGGATTCATTGCTCTCGAGTGTAGAAGAGTGTAAGACAAACGATTTTCTGCGAAATGAAGATTATGCTATCCGCTGTTAAATGCAAAATAATATTATGAAATAAAAAGTTCTGCTATAAAAGGTAGAGGAGCCCATTGTATGTTTTGTAGAGTTCAATTTGTGTTTGATATCTACTTTCTAGTGTACAAAAATAAAGTATTAATAAATAAATACCTGACCGTTAGATGTCTCCTTTGTTAGTTTTCCCTATTTTGTTTTTTATGAAATCAATTTCCCGACGTCATTTTTAAATAACTACACTGAAAATAGTATTAATAGCAATCAATAAACTTACATTAACAAACATAAGCACAAAGTACGAAATTATGCACACAGCTTAATTTTGTGACTACAAAAATAATTAAATGATAATTTGAACATTTGAAAATCGAACACGCAAGCAAGCCAGATTTTTTTGTCAAACGTAGTATTTTTAACCATACATACTATTTCCATGTTTAAGCCTCATTTCTCGTATAAGTAAAGCCCTGTCCACACTTTTGAATACAACTCGGCAGTAATTTCAGTAAAGTTGGATGAAGTTATTGATACATTATGATAACTAGATCAACCAACATGAAGGACTTGGGTGTCACATTTGACCAGAAGCTTACTTTTCATGACCACATTTCTACAGTGGCCAAAGAATCTTTTAAAAGGCTAGGGTTTGTTCTCCGTGGTAGGCGCATACTTCTCCCCGAACCGAACTCTCGCCGAGTTCCACAACTCCCTTGCGGAGTCGTCGTCGTCGGATTCTGTTCCCTCCCCGTGCTCGTCCTCGGGGACTTCAATGCCAAGAATGTGGCTTGGGGTTCCCGGTATACGGACACACGGGGCAGGATGGTGGAAGACTGGGCGCTGGAGACAGGCCTGGTCGTCCTTAATCGGGGTTCTGTCCCCACGTGTGTGCGGATGCGGGGTGAATCAGTGGTGGACATCTCGTTCGCTAGCCCCGCTCTGTCGCCACGTGTCATTGACTGGCGCGTCATGGAGGGGGTGGAGACGTATTCCGATCACCGGTACATTCGGTTTGACGTCTCCGCCCAGACCTCGAGCGCGCCGGTCCGACAGGCCCCGAGTGGTCCGCGGTGGGCGCTGAAGCAGCTGGACCGGGAGCTCCTCCTGGAAGCCTCGATCGTGCAGGCCTGGATGTCATCACCGGATAGGCCTGCCGACATCAATGACGAGGCGGAGTGGTTCCGGGAGGCCATGTCCGAGATATGCGACGTGGCAATGCCCCGGGTCCAGCCCGGACGTGCTTCGCGCCAGGTGTACTGGTGGTCGCGTCAGCTGACGACACTGCGCAATGCGTGCGTTACTGCGCGACGACGGTACACTAGGCATCGCAGGCTCCGTATTCGACCTCCGGATACGGAAGCCATTCAGGCGGAGCTGTACGAGGGGTACAGAGCGGCGAAGACCGCCCTCCAAGCGGAGATCCTGCGGGCCAGGGCACTGGCCCGCGAGGAGTCGCTGGAGACTCTGAACAGCGACCCGTGGGGACGCCCATACAAGATGGTGCGGGAGAAACTCCGCCCATGGGCTCCCCCGCTGACGCAGAGTCTCCGGCCACAGCTTGTGGGGGACGTGGTGAGCGCTCTGTTCCCTTCGAGAGGGGAACACGCCTCCCCGCCCATGGCTCCACCTACTGCGGTGCCTGATGCGGACCACACCGCCGACGACGACGACGATGCTCCGGAGGTGACCGAGGTAGAGATGAGGGTGGCGGTACGTAGGCTGAATGCCAGAAATACCGCCCCAGGACCCGACGGCTTACCTGGGAAAGCCTGGGTCCTGGCCTCAGAGGCTCTCGGGCCTCGACTAAGGGGGCTCTTAAGCGCATGTATGGAGAGGGGCCAGTTTCCACTTCGTTGGAAGACGGGGAAACTGGTCCTAATCAAGAAGCCGGGGCGCCCTGCGGACTCTCCGTCCGCTTACCGGCCCATCGTGCTGCTCGACGAGGTGGGCAAGCTCTTTGAAAGAGTAATTGCAGACCGCCTTGTCGGGCGGCTGGTGTGGGTGGGGCTGGATTTGGCGGAGAGCCAGTTTGGTTTCCGCAGGGGGCGCTCCACGGTGGGCGCCATCATGCGCGTGCGAGCCCTCACGACGGGGGATGCGGTGGCTCGGGGTGGGGTCGTCTTGGCGGTGTCTTTAGACATCGCCAACGCCTTCAATACCCTGCCCTGGAGTTGCATCAGGGAGGCACTCCGGTATCACCGGATGCTGACCTACCTCTGTCGTGTGGTCGAGGCCTATTTGACGGACAAGGCCATCATCTACCCCGGTCACCAGGGAGAGTGGAACCGGCGAGAGATGTCGTGCGGTGTCCCACAAGGATCGGTCCTGGGGCCGCATCTGTGGGACATCGGATACGACTGGGTGCTGCGCGCAGACCTCCCCAATGGCGTCAGCGTCGTTTGCTATGCTGACGACACGTTGGTCCTGGCGCAGGGGAGGTCGCACCAGGCGGCGGCCGAACTAGCGACACACGGGGTTGCGACAATCGTGGCCAGAATCCGGCAGTTGGGACTCGAGGTAGCCTTGCACAAGTCTAAGGCCATGTGTTTTCATGGTCCTCGGAACGCGCCACCATCGGGTTCCCAAATAACGGTAGGAGGGGTTCACATCGGCGTCGAGTCGACGATGAAGTACCTGGGACTCGTCCTCGATAACCATAGAAAGATTCATCTTTCACTTTTTTTCGAAACGCTTGAAAATTTGCTCTCCCTTATTACACATGGTGTTTACGCCTATGCTTAGGTGTGTAGGGGAGACTAAATAAAATACTGTTATAGAACAAACCAATACTTATTTAGACTTTAAATATTTAAAACTGACGTGTACAAGAAAGATTACAGAATTCTAGGACCCGTTACAGTGTTACGCGTATATCGGCCGCTCCGCTGAGCCGCGTCGGAGCAAGTGTCCAGTCTTCCGTGTTCGTGGAGCCCGAGGCGCTCAGCCGCCCCCGTCGCTAATGTAGGTGGCGCGTCGCCATTGGTCCGCGGCCGTATGGCGTGATCCATCGGCGCGTAGCGGCGCGACGATTGGTTGAGCGAAGATGGCGTGATGCTGACGTCAGTCAGCCGCTGCCTGCGCGCCGCCATGCGGGTACAGGCCGCAACATACTCCCGGGCGTTGAAGACTTCGACTTCAACTGGATGACATGTCCCGCCAGAGGGGACACATCGTGCGGACGGCACGAGTGACCGTCCCTTTGGTTGTGACGACGTCTGCCACTCGGCTGACACCGTCTGGGCCTGGGTGCAGGCGCGTGACACGACCCAGGCGCCACTGGAGCGGTGGAAGGTTCGCCTCCCGCAGGAGCACGAGGTCGCCGAGGCAGATGCCTCGCTGCTGGGTCCTCCACTGGGACCTTTGCTGCATCTCGGCCAGGAACTCCTTCTGCCACCTGGACCAGAAATGTTGGCGGATTTTTTCAATTAACTTGTAGCGGTTGGGCCGCAGTGCTGTGATGGGTGGTGATGGGACGGCGGTCAACGGCCTGCCCACCAGAAAGTGCCCAGGGGTTAGAGGAGAGGGGTCATTAGGGTCGGACGAGAGGGGAGATAGGGGACGGGAGTTGAGTATTGCCTCAATCTGCGAGAACAGTGTCGCCAGCTCCTCGAACGTCAAACAGGCCTCCCCAGCTACTCGCTTAAGATGATATTTAGAGGATTTTATACCAGCCTCCCATATGCCTCCGAAATGGGGCGAGTATGCAGGTCCAAACACGAAGCGGATTCCCTCGTTTGCCGTGTAATTGTACACTGATTCTTGGGCCTCCTGCAGCATCCTACCCAGCTCATTGCATGCACCTAGAAAATTACGACCGTTATCACAATGTACAGCATAGGGTTTACCTCTCCTAGCCACAAATCGGTGGATACACAAAATGAATGCCTCAGACGCACCACAGATAGATGAACCGCCTTAGTAGTAAGACACACAAACAAACATAGATAACTTTTAGTTATGCGGTTCCCTCGGCCTTTACGACTCGAAATCTTGAACGGGCCCGCAAAGTCTACCCCACAAGAGCTGAAGGCGAAGCTATTATCCGTTCTAACGGCTGGCAAGTCACCCATAATTGGTTCGAAAGGTTTACCTCTCAGTCGCGTACACACTACACACTGCCTGGTGGTCGTGCGAGCAAGAGTTCGCCCTCCCAAGGGCCAATATTCCTCACGGATGGCTGCAAGCAATGCCTGTGGACCAACATGGAACAAGCGCAAGTGTTCATATTTTACTAACAGCTTAGTGAACCTATGTTTAGCGTCTAGAAGAATCGGGTGCTTCTTATCATAACTAAATCTCGAATTTTCCAGACGGCCTCCCACCCGTAGCACTCGTTCCGAGTCTACAAAAGGATTGAGTGGCAATATTTTTGACTTTTTATTTAACTGTAGGCCCTTGCTTAATGTTTCGATTTCTTCAGAGAAAGTCTCGTATTGACTGAGTTTAATTAGAAGAGTGCATGCCTTTTGCAACTCTTCAACCGATAAGGTTAGACTACTATTTCTCTGCCCTTTCCCTATCTGGGTAAATCTTAGCACGTAGGCGGCTGTTCTTTTCAGTCGTAGGAAATTAGAGAACCTGTTGAAATCTATAAGCTTTGTGTTATCTACTCTAATATTATTATTGTTTGCCGCACATGAGTATGGGTTAAGTGATTTGACTTCAGGCAACAATTTTTCCTCTAACGGAGCTAGCTTGGGAGACCACTCACTGTCTTCTTGTTTTAAGAAGGGAGGGCCTTCCCACCACAGCGTTGAACCTTGCAACACTTGAGGTTCTACTCCTCTTGATGCCATATCGGCAGGGTTTAAACTTGTGCGCACATGACGCCACTGATAGTCAGCTGTTAACTCCTGAATTTCATTTATTCTGTTGCGGACAAACATTTTAAGTGAGTTTGGCTGCATTTTTAGCCATCCTAGTACTACCGTGGAGTCGGTCCATATTAAAATTTTATTTATTTTACATTTTAAGGACTGAATTACTTTACGACTAAGTCTAGCGCCGAGGAGCGCTCCACATAATTCTAGTCTAGGGATAGTCATAGGTTTAAGGGGTGCTACCCTGGCCTTGGCACATAGTAGGCGTGAGGTGTAGCTACCTTTGTTACTCCTTGACCTTAAATAAATGCAGGCGCCGTAGGCAACCTGTGAGGCATCTACAAAACAATGTAATTCAATGTATTCTGGTAATTTACACAGAGTGTGCCTAGGTAGATGCAAGTTATACAGATATGATAAATTGTTACTAAAGTTTAACCAGTCCTTAACAAAAATTATTTGGTACTGGCTCATCCCAATCTAACTTGGCGCACCATAGCCTTTGGAGTAAAATTTTTGGCTTTATGATGGCCGCACTCAGTAGTCCTAATGGATCAAATATTCTACATGTCATTGATATAATCGTTCGTTTAGTTATCTGAGCAGCTATAGGTACATTTGTGGAGAATTGAATTGTGTCGCTCACTGGAGACCAGTTTAATCCTAGCACAGTGGATTCCTTGCACAGATCCAGGGCATCAGTACTAAAGTGGTCTTTCTTGAATATTAGTGGACAATTTGTACGAAATTTTCTAAGTTGAAAACCCGCTGACTCTAACACTCTAGTAGTACCCTTATGGATATGCGTCAGCTGCTCCTCTGATGCGCAGCCAGTGCTTAAGTCGTCTATATAGAAGTCAGTTAGCATAACCTCCTTTATAAGTTCGTCATCACATTCTAAAGCGAGTTGCTGAAGACACCTCGTACTGAGGAAAGGAGCTGACGCTGTACCATAAGTCACTGTATTTAACTGGTACGTTACAATGTTGTGAGTCTTCTCACAACGCCACAGTATTAATTGCAGATGACGTTGGGACTCATCAATTAAAATTTGCCTATACATTTTAGTAATATCTCCAGTAAGAACAAACCTATGCTCCCGAAAACGTAGTAATATGGACATTAAGTCACTCTGAATAACTGGCCCTACTGCTTGTATCTCATTTAGCGATTTTCCAGAGGTAGTCTTCGCAGATGCGTCGAAGACTACTCTGAGTTTCGTGGTTTCACTGTGTTCGCGAATGACACAGTGATGGGGTAGGTAGTACCCGAACTGCGGTTGTGCAATTTCGGTTAGGTGACCTAATTCCTTATACTCCTTAATGAACTCTGAGTAAGCTTCCTTTAGTTGGGAATTTTTATTTAATCTAGTTTCTAAGTGGATAAGTCGCTTCCTAGCTATTTCATAGGAATCGCCTAACGCGCTCTCAGGGGCTTCCTTTAGAGGCATTGCTACGGAAAATCTTCCGTTTGGTAGGCGTTTGGTGCTGAACAAAATGCCCTTCACAGAAATGTTCATCGGGGGAACGGGAATATTGTTCAGCATAACCTTCTTCAATTTCCCAGAATCTTTTGAGACACTCTTGTACGTCTTGGCTAAAGTTACACGTTACCGTGAGGGACTTGAGACTACCTTGCCCTGTAGGGCCTGACACTACCCACCCTAGTTTAGTATCTTGTAGTGCTGGTTTATTGTTCCCTAGGTATATGTGATTGGCATTCACAATCGCCCAATATACGTCCGCACCTAACAGAATGTCTATCTTCGAAGGTTCATAGAAACTGGGATCCGCTAGCCTAACTTCCTTTGGTATACGGAGTTGCTTAACGTTTACCTGCATGTTGGGCAACATACCCATAATATTTGGTAAGACAAGACAGTTAACCGAGATACAGAAATTAGTCACGCGCGACTGGAGTTTAATATTTACCCTTTCAGAAACCTTTGAAATTGAATTATTTATGCCGGCTATGAGAGTGAGACGGGAAGTGTCACAAATTAACCCGAGCTTCTGTTTCATGCTGTTGGATAGTAAGGACATTTGACTACCTGTGTCTAGTAACGCTCTTGCTTGATAGATTTCCCCAGTTTGCGGATGCACTATGTCTACTAGAGCCGTGCCTAGCAGTACTTGACCTACCGATGCCGCTGAGAGAGAAACTGGTAAGTTAGAGGGCTCAACAACTGGAACATCTGCTGTGGACCTATTAGTCTTGAACTCGTTATTGTGTAATAGGGAATGATGTTTCCGTTTGCAGACACGACACATAAGCCTGGCCTTGCATTGAAATGAGTTGTGACCGCTCTTAAGGCAATTCTTACATAGTTTTAATCTTGTGACTTCAGACAACCTATCCTCAATGGTCATATTCTTAAATTTAGAGCATTCAGACAAATGGTGACTATCATTGCAGACATGACACGTGGACGGTCCACCTTTATCTCCGAAAGCAGCAAAAGTCCTATTCGGTTTAGGTTCTTTAATGCTTGGCCTTCGGTCCCTTCTATCGGCACTTTCCATGCCTGCGAAATGCATTGTCTCTAAGATGTCGGCCCGATTTCTTAGAAACCTTGTGAAATTTTCTAGGTTATGGTAATCGGCTAACGTAGACCTATACTCTTCCCATTTAGTATTAGTCACCGGATCTAATTTTGAGGCTAGCATGAATGTAATAAGTGCATCCCATTTGTCAGTCGGCTGACCCAACGCTTCCAGCGCTCTCAAGTTTTTTGACATATGGTCTACTATGTACCTTAACGCTTTATAGGATTCCCGACTACACCTTTCAACACTAATTAAAGCTTTGAGATGATTGTTAATGAGAATATTTTTATTATCATATCGTTCGCAGAGTAAATCCCATGCTAATTTGTAGCTATTCGAGGTAAACTCTATTGATTTAATTATCCCCTTAGCATTCCCTTCCAAAGCTGATCTTAAGTAGTGAAATTTGTTTATTTCTGGAATTGATTTATTGCTGTGAATAATAGAATCGAATGTATCTTTAAATTCTAGCCATGTTAGCAGGTTTCCATCAAACTTTGGAAGGTGTATGGTTGGCAATTTCACTCCGTTAAATGCATGTGAACAATCGCTTGGCTGGTGAGAACAATTACTACATTGTCCAACACTGTTTGCCGTATTTATTGGTAATGGGGTAGCCTCAATTAATTCTTGAGCTACAGAGAGCGCAGAGTAAAATTGACACTCTGTGGCCTCTCTTTCTTCCAATTGTTCATCTACATCGGAGCATAATGTTTCAATTTCTGACTGTAATTCGTCAAATGTTTTAAATAATTTTTGAAACGTAGCTAGTCTCAAAGAAATTTCTTTAACTTGGACACTGGCAACCTCTTTAGGCTCCAGGCCCTTCATAGTACCTAAATAATCTATGAATTTTGTTAACCTACCCTTTATGGTGCCACGCTTTCTAATTAACTCTTTAAATTTGACCTTCAGGTCGGTATCTACACCGGTCATTTTGCTATCAACGAGATCTATTGTCTATCGAAAAACAAAACACAATGCAATACAATGAGCTGAATAGATAAATGTGCAGTGAACCTGACAATGTTAGGCGTCGCTCCCAACACGTGTTCCCGGCTACGCCTTCGCCGCGCTGCAGCGTGCCGCCTGCCGGCCGCTGCTAATGTAGTCGACGCGCCGAGGGAATCCGCTCCTGGTTGCACCGGAACAGTTGCCGTATGGCCGGAACTCTGAAATAGTCGGCAGGATGGCTGGTTCACAAAGCTTTGGTTGCGTGCACGTAATTACACTTAATACGTGTGCATGAATATGGATTGGGTAGGAAAAACAATGCGTGCAGCTGAAATGCTAGCTTGCGTTTTACAATATCGCCAGGAGTGAGGTTATGCGTTACGTGGGATTACATTTATGAATATGAACTTAGGCGGGTAGGTGCACACGAACATTCGACTATAGTGGAAGAATTGCAGCTTAGCGCCTAGCCTAGCATAAGCCAGCTCAACCCACGTGCAATTAACCCTGCAAATTAGGAAAGATATGGCCTTTTCCCTGTTTGACGTTTAAAAAGCAAGCCGCGCACTGGTTCACAGCGCAAGGGCACACAGGAAACAAGATTAAAGAAAGGAAATTAATAGATTAGGGCTTACTCTCCTGGGCTAGACCTTCGGCAGACGTGTTGAGTTTGACCCGCCGTCACCGTCCGAAGCCTCCCTGGACACAGCAGCTCGTCCGCGCTCCCCTCTTTCTTGATTACGCAGCCCGGCTGGATGGATGGCGGGCTGCGGCACTTGCTCCACACGATGAATCTTGAATCTTCCGTCGACGTTTCTCGACGATTCGTTGATTTTATTTAAATTTAGTGCAACGGGTCCTGTCACGGTCGCCACTTGTTTACGCCTATGCTTAGGTGTGTAGGGGAGACTAAATAAAATACTGTTATAGAACAAACCAATACTTATTTAGACTTTAAATATTTAAAACTGACGTGTACAAGAAAGATTACAGAATTCTAGGACCCGTTACAGTGTTACGCGTATATCGGCCGCTCCGCTGAGCCGCGTCGGAGCAAGTGTCCAGTCTTCCGTGTTCGTGGAGCCCGAGGCGCTCAGCCGCCCCCGTCGCTAATGTAGGTGGCGCGTCGCCATTGGTCCGCGGCCGTATGGCGTGATCCATCGGCGCGTAGCGGCGCGACGATTGGTTGAGCGAAGATGGCGTGATGCTGACGTCAGTCAGCCGCTGCCTGCGCGCCGCCATGCGGGTACAGGCCGCAACACATGGGAAGACTAATAAAACTGTAATAATTTGCGGGGATTACAATATAAATATTATAAAAAATGATCAAGTTACCAAGACCTTTATAAATACAGTTTACGGATTTAACCTCAAAATACTTACAAAACAACCTACTCGCTTATCTAGCGGTACCTGCATAGACAATATATTTCATAATGCTCGTGGTAACAACGGAGAAGTAATTGAAACTGCACTATCGGACCACACTGCGCAAATATTAAAATGTAATGTGAAAAGAACGTCTGCAATTCATTCGTGGAAAACTGAAATGAGAGACTTCTCTTCTGAATATATAGATAGGTTTACTGAGTGTATTGCAAGCTTAAGCTTCAGTGAGGTTTATGAACTAAATGACCCAAACTTAGCATACGACCACTTCATAGACATATTTAAAGTATTTTACGACCTATGTTTTCCTAAAAAAATTGTAACAAAGACTATTAATAAAAGGCAAAAATGGTTATCGAATGGCATAAGAACGTGCAGTAGAATAAAACGCAAACTACTGTGGCAATACCGTAAAACAAAAAGTGAGAACAATAAAGCAATATACATCTCATATACAGCTCGATATAAAAAAATTATAAGACTAACAAAGTATGTACAAAATAATCATTACATTTACACATCTAATAATAAAAGCAAAGCAACTTGGAAAGTAATTAATGACAACAAAGTTGATTTCCCTCATGAACCACTAACGAAAATTATTCACGATAATAAAGAAATAGTAAAAACCAAAGACATCTGCAATGCATTCAATGATTTTTACACTGATCAAATTACTCCAGGCTGCAATAAACTACCGCCACAAATAGACAGAATGAATCATTCGTTTTTTTTAAATCCAACTACACTAGAGGAGGTATCGAGGACGATTCAATCTCTCAAAAATACTAAAAGTACAGGAAACGATAGCATAACAACCAGCATTATCAAAAAAGTTCATCATATTACTTGTCATCCATTATCTTATATTATAAACTTATGTTTTGAAAAAGGAGTCTTCCCAGACAAGCTTAAAATATCTATTATTAAGCCGGTGTATAAGAAAGGGGAGAAGACTTCAATTAAAAATTATCGACCAGTGGCTTTAATACCGATATTCTCGAAAGTCATAGAAAAAATAATACACCACCGGATGTACAATTTTCTTGAAAGTAAGAATGTACTGGTTAATGAACAAAAAGGTTTTAGAAAAAATAAATCAATTAATGTTGCTATTTATGATTTTCTCAAAGAAATTATGTCAAATGTAGATAACACACTACCAATCTGTGCCCTATATATGGACATGACAAAAGCCTTCGATCATGTTGATCATAATATACTTATCGACAAACTTGAAAGATATGGCATTCGCGGCATTGGTCTTGATCTTATCACATCATATTTAAGCAACCGGCAACAATACACAGAAATAACAAATATAAGTATTAAGACAAAGCGTGAGATCAAATATCGGTCAAAACCTAGAATGGTCAAATACGGGGTACCTCAGGGGAGCGTATTGGGTCCCCCACTATTTCTAGTATATATAAATGATCTTCCAAAAAGTATTAATCACCCTACAGTATTATTTGCCGATGATTGTACAATAATGATAAAAAAAGATGAGTCCTACGATTATGAACAAGAAATCAATGACACGCTAAAGCAAACTATAGATTGGTTGCAGTCGAATAATTTAATAATTAATTTAGAAAAGACGTGTATAATGCATTTCAGTCAGCGACAACGACAACAACCGGTTAATATTAGTCACAATGGACATTCAGTTACAAAAACGGATACAACAAAGTTTTTAGGGTTAGTGATAGACAGTCAACTTACGTGGAAACCGCATGTTGAAGAAATTTGTAAAAAACTTAACAGTTTTGCTTTTGCTCTTCATAAACTGTCCAAATTTGTAAGCCGTCACGCCGTACTTATTGCCTACCATAGCTACGTAGAATCAATACTAAGATACGGAGTCATTTTCTGGGGAAACTCGACAGACAAAAATGACGTATTCATCGCACAAAAAAAATGCGTACGCGCTATATGTAATCTACACTCTAGGGACAGTTGTGAACCATATTTTAAATCATTGAAGCTTCTAACATTGCCGTCATCTATGTTCTATGTTATGGGGTTTGGTTTCCGCACTCAGTCCGTTAGGTGGACCATTGTGTGTGGTCACATTGCCGTCATTATACATCTTTGAGGTAGCAGTGTTTGTTAAGACAAACCCACAACTTTTCAAAGTAAGAGCCCCAGCTGATCCACGGTTAAGAAAAAGGGATTCGAACATTCTTTGTGTTGATCGCAGTAAAACAGCCCTCCTACGTAAAAGTATTTATCGGATGGCTCCAGTCATTTTCAATAAAATTCCACGACAGATAAAGAATCTTAATATTACTATGTATAAAAAGAAGCTGAAACAATTTTTAACTCATAAATGTTACTATTCCACAACTGAGTTTATGGAGGACACCACTGACATTTAGATTATTACAATATTACATTTATTCTATTATTATTTTGACATTAGAATTGTGTGTTAGTACGTAGGGAATTGTGTGTTAGTATGTAATTAATTGAGTAATTTCATTTTAAATGTGTATGTTGGTTGGACACAACTAACTTTATTATTATTTGTATGCTCTCGAGTAAAATGTAGCGAACTGACTATCTTATTATAACAGCCTATTGTAATGAAACCTACATTTACGAATAAATATGATATGATTTGATTTGATTTGATTTGATTCGACAGTCGGTGGAACTTCGTGGAGCATTTCCGACGTTTGGCTCCCAGACTGGACCGGGCCGGGGCTGCCTTGAAGCGGCTCCTGCCCAATCTAGGGGGTCCAAACGCCTCCTGCCGGAGGCTATACGCGGGGATCGTGCGGTCCATGGCCCTGTACGGGGCACCGGTGTGGGCGCGTTCGTTGAGGCGGTGGCCTGCCCGCAGATTGAACGCGTCCCAGAGGGTCATGGCCACCCGGCTGGTCCGGGGATACCGCACGGTCTCCGGTGAGGCGGCGAGCCTCCTTGCCGGATTGCCGCCATGGGATCTGGAGGCAAAAGTCCTCGCGCATATTTGGGAGTGGCGCGAGGAGGCGAAACGCCGGGGCTTGACTCCGATGCCGCGAGAAGTCGCGGCACAGCGGACAGAGCTCCGACGGGATCTCATGGCGGCATGGAGAGTGCGATTGTCACTATTGCGGCGATAAGTCCCCTCTTTGAGGAGTGGCTGGAGAGGCGCCACGGCGTCCTCACCTTCCGCCTGACGCAGGTCCTCACCGGACACGGCTGTTTCGGGAGGTACCTGTTTCGGATAAGGCGGGAGGAAACGCCCGGGTGTCTTCACTGCGTGGATCGCCCGGAGGACACGGTGGAGCATACGGTGGAGGTATGCCCGGCTTGGGCAGAGCACCGCCGTGTCCTCGTGGAGGCGATCGGTGGCGGGGATCTCTCACGTCCGGCCCTGGTCCAGGCCATGGTACGGAGCGAGAGGGCATGGGAGGCCGTCACCTCCTTCTGCGAAGCAGTAATGCTCGCAAAGGAGGAGGCGGAGCGCGTGAGGGAGAGGTCGGGAATCGGTTGCCGATTCCCGGCCACCGTAGGCGCGGGCTTGCGGACGGTGAGCAATGGGTAGCTCGCCGTCCAGTAAGGACCAAGCCCGGGTCGACGGCGCGTAGTATTCCACGCGCGCCTCAAAGAGATGTCAGCAAGTGAAGGGGTCCGATGAGACCTTTGCCTGCCGGGGTTACGGGAAAGTCCGAAAGGGAAACCGTGGCCCCCTGGCATTGCACAGGCAAGAGAAGGAACACGGGTGGGTTTTAGTCAGTAAGAGTCTGACACGCCCTCCCGCTCCACCCAGAGCGGGAGGAGTCATTTGATGATTTCCCACCCAAAAAAAAAAAAAAAAAAAGGGTTTGTTCTCCGTAATGCCCGTGATTTTCGCAACGAGCATGTAATAAGGCTCTTATACAGCACACTTGTCCGAACCAAGCTAGAAGCTAGTTCTAGTGTATGGAATCCGCACGAAGCAAAGTATGCACTTCTTCTAGGAAAAGTGCAAAAAGCATTCCTGCGTTTTCTTTATCGAAGAACTCTCGGTTACTATCCCTACCTCTATCCTACCAAGTTCCTCTTAGGATGTCTGGGATTTCATACGCTGGAGGCCAGAAGGGCATGTGGCCAGGTAGGCGTTATGCTCAAAGTGTGGAAGAGTATGACGGATGCGCCTGACATCCATAATGAACTGATTCGACTCTATACACCGAATAATTATCTCCGTGGCAGAAAACATCAACTGCTAAGCGTGCCTTCGTGTCGGACAGCAGCCCGTGCTGCGTCTCCCCTACCGCGCGTGTTGACCGCACTAAATAAGCTCGTGGAAGCCAATCCGGACTGCGATCTGTTTCATAATGAATTCGCCAATTTAATGGTTATGTGCCTACATTTTTGTAAGAATAATAGTATTTGATTGTTGTTATTCGTTATGTGTTATGTTTTTACTTATTATATATTTACTCTGATTTATGTAATTGGTTTTCTATGCCGTGTAAATCAAATAAATAAATAAAATGATTTATATGCAACAGTCACGATCCACTTCCAAGCAGCCGATAGAAAATGAATTTATACAACTAATAAGTTTTTTACTGAAATTTCCGCATCCACTGAGTTCATTAAGCTATCGATAACAATGGTAGATCTCTGGTTTGTTCGTTAGTCTTAAAAAAATATTTGATCCGGTATAATAAAATTAACATTGGATTCTCATTAAGGAGGAATCGCACGTTAATATTTAATGCTGACTAACTTTGTTGGAGGAAATTCAGTTTGGGTGAAACTGCCTCTTTAAGTAAGCAGCCTTATTTACAGGCACATAGAAACACATTAACCTTCCACTGAGGTTAGGGAATAATTCGCTGAGAAATCACCGCACACAATATTCAGCAGACTCGTGTGGTGTGGGCAAACACTGTCTTTAATTATGAGGTTTTAAGTGTCCGGACGGACGGCCGGCATTATTGCCCAAGGGTGAACCCTTTTAATTATTACAAGAACATAATGTAGACCCAGCGCATGTTCTAAAGTAAGTAGTCGTTTTTAATAAAGGTAGACCAGGTATTTGAAAAACAAAGAACAAAGCTTTTTCCTCAAATCTTCACAGATTAACTTTATATTAAAGCACACAATATTCATCCATTATACTGTCGGTGTGGTCAAAATGATAATATTACATTATGATAAGAGGCGCTGTGTTGATTATATTACACTTGAGACGGTATTATTAATGCACACGTGTAATTACTAATGCACACGCGTTCCATACGACGTTGTACAACACACTTGTGAGGAAAAAACAGACATGTTGTAAGAACATAACGTTACTATAGTAGAGATGATACATTTAGGATTTCAATAGGTAAATAGATCAAGATATTTCAATAGGTAAATAGATCAAGATATTTCAATAGGTAAATAGATCAGAATAGGTGATTTGTTTAGTATAATAAATAGACTTAATGATGTGGTTCTGAACGGCAGAATACCACAGTAGGACGGCTTCCACAACGGTTAATATTCCGGCTGTTGCAGGCCCTCCACCGATCCTGCCACCTAAGCTGTACAACAGCGATTCCTGACACGCCACTGCCACTTTGGCAGATGACACGGTTATAAACCTTCGCTTCCATATCCGCCGAGATGTCACGTTATATAGCACCTACCATTCCCGCACATTGTTTTCATACTGTTGTGAACAATCTCGTTGGTTAGGATTTATTTCATGATAATCTTTAGCGTAGTGTAATAAATCGTGTTCTGACAGAATTATTATATAGCAACCATACCGCAGTGCGGAACACTCGAGAGACCCTTTTGTACAAAAAATAATGCTCAAGCTATAGACTAGTTATTTTCTCACTATGTAAGCCGTTAATGATTCACGATTATTTATTTTTTTAATGCTCTCAGAGCAATTAGTAGATAAGGGTGCTTTTATTTAGGGATCGAAACTATACTGTTATTTTACCATTACACTTATGTAGGTACACGTAGAACATAAATAATAAAAAATTGGTTGAAGAGTTGTTTGTACGTCACAGATAAATAATAATAACAATTGTTTCTGTATCACTACGAGATGAGCAATGCCATACTGTACAATTCAGCAATAAGTATATGGGCAGATGCCCGTCTCATCAGAGTCGACCATGTCTTCAAGAAGTAATGTGGGTTGGCACCAACAAAGAATCACTCGAGTCACAATCAAAAGTTTATTTACTCGCACAAAATACTCGTATATTCCTTACAGAATTTCACTAAACTGGTTTTTACAAACGGTTACTCTTTTCAAAATAAATGGTGTAGCTGCTTTCCTGAGGTGCGATTAAAAGTCAAGTTGCATATTGATTTACGAGTACACTAACTTAAACCCCGAACTCACTAAAGTCAATCTAAAATCGTAAGTAGCTAAACAGCCAATCAAATCCTCATAACCGTAGCACCAGCTGTCTTAGTTCATGTAGGTGATAGCAGATGAAGACTCATAGTAATGTGTACTCGTAGCTCATTAATCTGTGTGGCGCAAGGAATCTGAGTCGGAGTCTGTATTTTAGTATTACGACCATAGATATTGTTTGCGAATATTTATCTATTTTTTACACGTTTGTGTTTTCAAAGCAAAATATTATCCTGAAGTGTGCTACGATAAAACGGTAAGATTGTGCACAATATGCACAACCGTTCAAAAATTCTCGAACACAACGCGTTCATTCAAATAACTATAACCAAATTAGTAAGCTGTTTAGTACTCAGTCATATTCAACGTTGTGAACGAAACCAAAGCGTGATTCAGGAATTGACTTTGAACAAACATCGCCATCTATCGGAAAATATAGAACGTATGGACTTGTACCGTTCTTCAACTAACACTTTATTTTATGAAAGTTGGGCCTAAATGTGTAAACGTGATATAAAAAAGTCTAAAAAATATATTTATTCATCCTTATCCTTACATTATTATAAAACAAAGTCTGTGTGAACGCGATAAACCCAAAAACTACCTAACGGATTTTCAAACGGTTTTACCAATAGACTCACGAGGAAGGTTTTGGTGTATAATTCATTAAGATTTTGTGTAATTTCACTGAAATATGTCGATTATTTTTGAATGTATGCCTGCCTGACTGGGAGCTTCAGTAGCGTGCGCCGCGTAAACCGTGAGAGATAAATAAATATTATGCTGTACAAGATAATACGTTTTAAAAAAAATCGGCGTTGGCATATGTCTATCTTTTATGGATAACCCACAGTAACTATTTTTATCTTTCAGAATTTGATAAAATTTTCATGTTATTTCCGAAGCTATTTTGACCGGTAAGTATTGTATTTTTCCTTATTTCATAAAATATGTTATTTAAATTGGGAATTTAATTTAGATTAAAATATGCCAAGATATCATGTCATTAAAATGAACACTTTAAAAAATATGTGAAATATAAATTCGTTTTCAGCTTTTCAGGATACAGTTTGTGGAAAATTTTACTTTTGAAGAAAATCGGGGAAATAATGTAATTTCAATGTAACGTAACTTGATTTTTTTAATAAAAATCTCTTACTAAAATGTTTATACTTACATTGTAGCATAATCTCGCACTACCCATCTCATAGAAATTCCCTAAACATCTTTAACTTAAGTACCAACTCGCTATCAGCTTTCTGTTAATTAATATCTAACTCGAATCTTATCAACGTTCTCGATAACAAAGCCGAGAAGTTAGACGATTAATGTAGATTGTTGGACGAATCGGGTGGAACAGTTAATTTCAAAACTAATTTAATCAACTAAATGTGACAAATTGATCGAAAATTATACAAAATTGTCATGTGGGGGCTATCAAAGAAGTAGCTCGCCGTCGGAAAAGAACCAGACCCGGGTCAACGGCGCGTTATGTTCCACGCGCGCCTCAAAGAGATGTCAGCACAATTCACGGGGTCCGCTAGGGCTGATGCCTGCTGGGGTCGCGGGAAAGTCCGAAACAGATACCGTGGCCCTGTGTGACCCTGGCAACGTACAGGTAACTGAAGGAACACGGGTGGGTTTTAGTCAGTAAAAGTCAGACACATGCTCCCGCTCCAGTTATTTGATTATTTCCCAACCAAAAAAAAATGGGCATAATGGTTTCAGCTCGCTCAAAAAGATGTCTCCATAGGATTACCATCGATTTCGTACGTCTGCATTGCAATAAACTACCTCGTTTAAAAAAAAAAAACTAACATCCTTATCTTTCCTATAACTATCTTACTCGGACATATCATAAGAAGGTTTTTGTAGCGTATTCCTTTCTCCCAGAACATTTCCGCCCAACAGCGTAAGCAGAATTGTGATCTAAATAAAATTAAAAAAATAAATAAATACTGAAACACATCTGCCTTAGAACTGGAAGATGAAGGCAACAACTGTGTGCTGAATTTCAAATACACTGAACAACATTTCGAGTGAAATATAAACCCATGTAGCGTGGAAATTGTAAAATTTTCCGGCAGTTGGTAAAAACAACAGACGAATTTAATAAATAAAAATGTGTAAAATCGTTATAATTGCTTTTAATATATTATTTCTTTTTACGCAGTTATATAAGCGTGAAGAGATGCTGTATGTTTTTTTTTGCCTTTTCGCAGCAACAAAAGCTTTAATAGTCGGACAAAGAACCCATTGATAAAGGCTCAGTGGCGATATCCTTCCGTCGTTATGGACATTTTCCCGAAAGGCCGCATTGCCCGGAATAGGCAATTAACATAAACCATTCTAAGGAGTACGGTTAAGGGAGCAGTCGAGCGGTCATGAGACACAAGTGATTTAGTTTAAACCCCTACAAAACATTCAAGTTTGATGGAAGTATGTGTAGACAAAACATAATAGTAATTACCCAAATTAAACCAATTACCAGAGAAAATGTGAATGAGATAACGACTTTATCTAGTTTATTAATATAAAAATTAAAATTAAGTTAATTACTCGTATATTTTTTCCAAAAGTGCAAGTTAGATTAACAAAGAAACAATGATTAAAACAACGCTCAATTTCCATTGACCATAACTACGAGTATGTCACCAAAGCTCCCAGCAATAAATAAGACATTGCTAAACTTATAATAATAATATAATCTTTAATGTGAATAAAGCAATCGACATCAGAAATCTATTAAAACCGTTCAAACAATTAAACGTACCTATCTGGCGATTATTCCAGACTGTTTCAGATATTCTCATCGCAGCACAAACTTTACGTCGTCGTCATGACAGATATTAAAGTAGTCGACGACGCTGGTAAAGAGGTTTAGCGGCCAGGTTTCTGTGCCAAGTAAGTAAGGCGTTCGAGTTTCAGAAGCAAGATTTATCGGTAAGTTCACTTGAATTCCGATTTTTTTGCAACCCTTGAGTTTATTGGATTCACTTTGGTTTGGTCTACACTGAACATAAATTATTGGGACATTTTTAACTGATCCTCTGAAATCTTATTGACCATCTAATAGTGCACGCTTTTTTAAATTGATGAACCTCTAAAAACTTTTTGGATTTCTTATGATGCACACTTTAAAAAAAGTGTGCATCATAAGAAATCCAAAAAGTTTTTAATTTATAAATGCACTTTATTTTATCATTTTTCTTTCTTTCTTTTTGTTATTGTTTTGAACATTCCTTTTATTTAAATAATCTTCAGTTATAAAATAAAAATATCATCTTTCTCGAAAACTTCGTAATTAAAACCAGCCGAAGGCAAAAAAACGTATTCAGGTACTTGAGTTCCGGAAAATTTCGCGATACAATTTATGTTTCTTAGAAATGAAAGTTCTGACCAAAGAAATTTAATTTTTATTTCTAAACGTTAACATTTATTAATTGTTTTGCTTAAATTAGATTTATTGTTTTGAGAATATTAATTTATTTAGACTAGACGCGGCCGTCGTTATTATATATTTTTTTTGTAAGTGGGTACCTAGTTACAGATTAGATTTCTTTGGCTGAATGATGATGATGATGACGCGTTCATTTGTTAGAACGTCCCTGGACAAACGAAAAGCACTCATTAATGCTTTGGAACACGTAGAATGGTCTGTCCACGTGCAGAGCAGACTATATTTAGACCAAATACGTGTCCACGACTTCAAATACCAATATTAAAACATTTCACTGTTCACAGTTCTTTCTCATACTAGGTCGCTATTAATATTATATTCAACAAAATAATTGTAAACTATAAACAGTCCAAAAGAAACCTTCAACCTGTCACCAGACTGTCACGTCACCACAGAACAAAGGAAACTTGATTTATAGTTATCGAACGCATCGATAATATTCTGGAATGAGAATAATGCGATGTCAACCAACCCCTTATTGTAATAATGAGTAAAATTTATTTCAAATATTAGCTTTACTCGGAAATATACACGGGTTAATTTTAAAGCGACGCTACATGCCAAAAATATTTATCGATTGATTGACTTTTATTCTGAAATTCGGGACTCTTTTCTTCAAAAATGCAAATCTTATTTAAATAAAATAGGTATAAATTGAAAACTATAACTGGTTGTGAGACGTGTTCCCGCAAATTAGTAGTACTGCCCAAAATCATTCTCCTTTACTTTTGGCATGATTCTTTGATTTCATAACACTTTTATTGAGTCAGATACAAGGGTCTGACTCAATAAAAGTAAAGAGCTAAGATTATTCCTACTTGCGTATAAATGCGTAGGCCTTGAACTATTACTGTCTCTGTCATTTTGCCCCATACTAGGTATATCTCCTGTATTGTGGGTGCTTTTTACAAACATTTAAACTCACATACACAAACAGCCAGACTCGGAACAACTAGTTGTAGGTCATACATCCGTGCGGCAATCGAACCCGCGACACGCAGTGCAGCAGTCAATCGCTTAACCACTGCACCAACCGTGCCGTCAATTACATAACAGGTACGAATAAAAAAGGTGGATGATAATAATCAGCCTATAATGTACCCACTGCTGGACCACAGGCCTCCACTCTGTGAGAGGGAGTGGGCCGGAATGCTTCGTGCAGACTAGCGCACGCGAAAGCGCGACGCGACACCGGTTGTAATACCGTTAAGTTTTCTTAGAAATTGTATTGTTCGAGTCGCGTCACGCCGTCGCGTCGCGCTGTTCTGCACGAGCCTTAATCCACCACGCGGGCCCAGTGCGGGTTGGTGGAGATATATTTTCTTGATCAATTACTTCTTTCTACAAGCAAACAGCAGGGGTAAACGCGTTGTTTTATTTTATTATTTTCGATAACTTTGTTTTTCTGGATCATACCGTTGTAAATTGAGTTATAAAATAAAACTGTATCTACAACGAAATCTGACACAGAATATTTCCACCTCTGGAAATTGAATCAAATCAATAATTTGTGGCATCGTGTTCAAATTATCAGTCACCTGTTCGTTCTATTATTTCGTTTGCGTTCGTTCTATTATTAAATCCGTCACGGGACATTTAAATGAATTATGTCTTTATTATCTGCCACCTCGACGACTCCCCTCGTTATTTTGACTGTAACAATTTTAGTTCGTTATAACATTTATGTCATTATGTCTTGCTTTTATTTCCCATAAAAGAAGTATGCCAGCTCTCAATTTTGAATCGTGCATAATATTTACTTGGCACATTAGGTACCAGCTTTACGGTTTGCTTTCTGAGAGACGTCGAGCAGTAAGCAGAAAATATCAAAATCAGGAAATAACTGATAACAAAGCGAATTTCTTGATAAATAAAAACCATATGATATATGGCACGAATAAATTTTTATATAAAATAGTATTCGTGCCTTAAGTCATATGGTAAATAAAAAAAAAATACAAAGAGTTAATATTAACTCTTCGTATTTATTTTTTACTAGTTTTATATTATTTAAACTATGAATGTATAATTATGACCAAATTTTAACATTAATATTTCAAAACCAATTATTTTACTGTGTAAAATTCAATAGTCAAGTTTTTAAACCCTATTAACATACGCTCGATGTATGTAGGTAACTTGTAACTATTTAGCAAATAAATATGTCCTTTGATACTGGAAAAACGTTAACAATATTCTTAACTTAATACATTACCTGATAATAAATTACGCGCAGAACCGATACGGACCAATAAAGCCACTATAATGGCGAGCCTCACAATTTTCCGGATGGTAGACTTGATATTTCCCCTAACGTAACCTGTCATGGTGGTGATAAAGAAGTCGTGAAAATCTGGCAAATTATTAATCATTTGACAAGAAACTAAAACAAAAAAAAACGCCAAAAGAAACTTATAACTTCAAATCCTTCGAGCGAGAAAATCTTTGATGATACAAATCCGGTTAAAAATTTTTCACAGAACGAGCGATGAATATGTTGGCGCATCATCGCCGTCGTTGCCAGAGTCAGACATATTGGTTTGCACCAATATGTCAATATATATCACAAGTACACAGAAAATAAAAATGGCAGGAAAATATTTTAAAAGAACACAATTAAAATTCCTTACTTCCAATCAGGGTGTTTATTCCTCGAACAGTGAACCAATAATGTCTTTCCAATCGCATTACAACAGTTTTTATACACAAAATAGCCGCCAAACTTTGCCGCCAAATAGAATTAATACAAATCAAGCGGATATGTCAAAATAATTCCTAACATTTATTGTACAGGAAATTACATTTTAAATAATTTAAGCGGATGTGTCAAGATAAATCCTTATTCATATTAACTCGAAAGGAAATTACACCTTAATCATTTCAAGCGGATGTGTCAAGATAAATCCTTATTAATATTACATTTTAATAATTCAAGCGGATGTGTCCAGATAAATCCTATATACCAACATAAATCAAAAGGAAGTTTGAAAAGTAACAAAACAGAAACTAAATAATTTCAACCGGAAACAACAATATTTTAAATAAATCAAAAGGAAGTAATCAACATAGAAACTTAACTTTATATAAATTTAACCGGAAGCAACAACATTTTATTAAATACCTGCTTAACATGACTTAACCGGAAATAGAAGTATTAATTCAATAAATAACATGGAAGTCAGATTAAGTACAAAATATTCAAAACAAGCTTAAAATTAAAATCTTATAATGGTTTGGCGCCCATACGGCCATTCTGATCCAGCGCGCTCTCTGCGCTGTAAAACATTTTACATCAAGACGGCATCACCCACCTCGGGCTTAGCCAAAAATACACGGCATCACCCGCCTGGGATATAGCCCCCTAACTCGGCATCACCCGCCTTGGATCTAGCCATACCATATGGCATCACCCGCCTGGGGTATAGCCCTAAGACCAGGAAAAGGGATACGCATGGTGGCCAGCCAGCGTAATAGGGAGGAAAGTGGAGTTGCTAAGCTAATTTACAAATCATACGCCCATACGGACGGTTAATTATCATTGTCATCCATATATGGATCATTTTGAGCCAGAGGTGCCGGTCTCAAAAAATCATGACAAGCGATCTTTTCGGAATATCCTCTTAAATTGACATGCTTTACTTTGTAACGATTATTAGGCAACACTTCTAGAACTTCCATAGGACCTTCATATTTAGGACCAAGTTTAGTCGTATGTCTCTCCTTGACCCCGATGGTCATCATCCAGTTTTTTCTGTATTGACTTGTCTGAATACGCATTACACTCCACTAAAACACCGCTCGGTTCGTAGACATAACTTTCATAAAGCCAACTATGATAATATAAATTCTGACCTGAGTAAAATTGACTGGAATTTGGTCCTATCTCACCTTGACCCTGATCAAGCTGTTAACGTATTTTATGAGAAATTGTACGGTACTATTAAGTCACATGTTCCGCTTACTAGAATAAGAAACTCAAGTTTTCCTATCTGGTTTACACCCTCTCTCATAAGAATCTTTAAAACAAAAGAACGGGCTTGGATAAGATGGAAGAAGTACAATAATCAATCTGACTACTTTAGGTTTTCTAACTATCGCAAGCTTTTCCACGGAGAATTGCTTATATGTTATCGGAAATATATTGATTCGGTCGAAGACGGCATCACTAAGAATATAAAACATTTCTGGTCCTACATCTCATCTAGAAAAGGAAAAGCTAACTATCCGGCTAGTATGTATTTCAGAAGTGTTTCTTCAGATGACCCCATGCACATTTGCAATCTATTTTCATCTTTCTTTTCTTCTGTCTACGAACCCTCTACTTTGGACCCCGTTACATGGCAACCACCCGATCACTATGCTAATGGCTCGTCTTGCATTGCAGAAATATGTTTATCCATGGAAGTTATACGCGCGGCTTTAAAATCTTTAGATTCCTCTAAAGGGGCTGGACCTGACGGCTTACCACCTAGCTTTTTCATAGGAACACGTGATAGCTTGTGTACTGCACTGTATATAATTTTTAATAAATGTCTGCGTGAGGGAGTCTTTCCTGCAATTTGGAAACGTGCGTTTATAACCCCTGTGTATAAGAGTGGTGACAAGAATAATGTAGAGAATTATCGCCCCATCTCTATCCTCTCTACGTTGTCTAAGGTTTTTGAACGTCTTGTGCATGGCGCCGTGTACCCCCACATTCATCAGCTTATTTTACCCGAGCAACACGGTTTCGTCAAACGTCGTTCAACCACAACTAATCTGTTAGTATTTACCAACTACTTGTTTGAAAGAGTGGATCAAAAAGTTCAAGTGGACGCGGTGTACACAGACTTCCAGAAGGCTTTTGACAAGGTGGACCATACACTGCTCTTAGAAAAAATAGCGTTCAACGGAATACGTGGTAATTTGCTTAGATGGTTTGTGTCATATATTTATAATAGGTCCCAAAAAATTGTGGTTAATGGTTACGAGTCAGACCTTATAGTTGTTACGTCTGGCGTGCCACAGGGATCCATTTTGGGCCCTCTTCTCTTCATTATATTTATTAATGACATTAAACAATGTTTTATCAACTCTAAGTTTTTAATGTACGCAGATGATATAAAAATCTTGCAAGAATATACAAGACTGTCTTCTTCTTCAAGAGGACCTAGATAGGTTGTACACATACTGTGAGAACAATAAGCTCTTTCTCAGTCTACCCAAGTGTCATGCGATCTCATTTACCAAAAAGAGAATTAAAATAAACTTTAATTATTCAATTAATAACGCCCTCTTAAATGTAGTTAGTTTTGTTCGTGACTTAGGTGTTACACTGGATGACAGTTTGCACTTCGACAAACACGTTGACAATATAGTAAACAAGGCGTATCAGATGTATGGTTTCGTCATGAGATCATCACGTGACTTTGTGCGGCCCTCTACGTTCTTGCTGCTTTATAAGACTTTGGTACGATCCCAGTTAGAATATGCCGTCCCGATCTGGAACCCTTTCTATGACAAATACGGCACTAGAATTGAAAGTGTACAGAAGAAGTTCTTACGGTGCATGAACTATAAGTGCTTCCGGTCAAAGGTTCCTTACGTGCAGCTATTGAAGCGGTATGGCGTACTAGATTTGGGATCTAGGCGGCTGTTACTTGATGTCATGACACTACACGGCATATGCAGTAACAAATTTGATTGTATTGACCTCACAAACAAATTGTGCTACAAGGTACCCAGATGTGTTATTCGAAGGGGGGTCCGTGTCCCTCAACTATTCCATACAGACATTTGCAGGACTAACGCTGGGGAACGTGCACCTCTTCGTCGCCTTGTTGACTCCTACAACACGCATTTTGTTGAACTGGACATATTTTGTTTATCGAAGCTAGCATTTAAGAAAATGGCTATGGATATTTTGTTTAGCGAGTAATTTTTGTTTTTGTTGAGCTAAGCTAAGTACCTAACATAGTTATACTATTGTGGCAGCGACTATTATTTTACTTAAATATTTTCTTTTTTAAATGTATTTAGCACTTCTAACCTTAAGTTAAAACGTGGACAATGGTGTGGGTTACGTGCTTGTTCAATCCTAGTTTAAGTATTTTTCTGTAATTTGTAGCATGTAACTGTTTTTTGTCCCTAATAAATAAATAAAAAATAAAAATGTCTTTCATGCTTATGCATTAAGACAAAAACCCCCTTTACAAAAGGCTTGATTTGAGCTTTGCCTTTATCAAATCTTAACTTGTCTCGAAATGATCGCTCGTCCATCCTTAATTTACATAATGATCTAACAGTATTAAGATCTTCAATTGGTTCATCATCATCGATTTGTAAGAGCTTAATACCCGGTGGCGAACATTTTTTTCCAAACAATAATTCCATGGGAGATCTTCCCGTACTTTTAGAAACGGTAGAATTAATAGCCAACTGTAAATCTCGAATAGCAGTGTGCCATTGTTTATTAAGCTCCACAACCGACATATTATCTTTGATGATTTTCATAATACGCTCTACCTGACCGTTTGCCCGACTAGCGCCTTTAGCTACTACGTGATGTTTAATACCGAAACGATGACAAAAATCCTTGAAATCAGATGAAGTCATACTTTTGTCCTGATCTGTTATGAGTCTATTTGGGGTGCCAAAAATTGAAATTACTTCTTGCAAACAAGAAGTGGCTGTATCAGATGTTCGATCATTGGTATAAATTAAATGAGTATATAAAGGCATCAATAAACACAAACGCATATTCAGCGTTATTACGTTTAGCGTTCATACGTCCAGTTATGTCAGCATGTACGGTGTGAAAGGGAATTGCAATTTTATCTATAGGATGAAGGGTAACTTGTTTAGCACCCAACATACCTTTACGAATTCTACAACTGACGCAATTTTCAGTAAACCGTCGAACTATTTTTGACATATTGGGAAACCAATATTGTTCTCTCAATTGAGCTAGAACCTTTTCCCAACTGAAGTGTTGAAGATTATCATTATAGTGGGAAATCAGATTCCATCTATAATTACGAGGCACAATAATAAGTTTACGAGTTTTATTTTCAATTTGAACTTTACGTCTAAGCAATTTATCTTGCAATATGACATAAGTGTCAGCAATGTCTTTTGGGATTGTATCCAAATTAAGTTGTTCGACTATGTTTTTAAGAACTGGATCACGTTTTTGTTCTATTAGGAGCCAGTTGTGATCAAGTGAAAAGAGTTTACTGAAAATTGCAATGTGAAATTCTCGCTAGGAATTTTACAGGGGCTAGCTAAGGGATTTCGACTGAAAAAGTCTGTCACCTTTTCTATACTCAATATCAAATTGGAAAGTTTGCAAAAATGCCCACCAGCGGTGTACTCTTGGCGTTAGTTCTTTTTTGGTTCTGGATGCTTTCAGCGAATTACAATCTGTTACTACTTTAAAACATCTACCATACAAAAAGTGGCGGAAATGTTTAATAGCTTTGACGACAGCCAATGTTTCGAGCTCATATAAATGGTATTTGCTCTCAGCATTGGTGGTTCTCAAACTAAAATAACCAATGACATGAGGATTCTTATCATGCCGCTGAATCAAAACTGCACCATAACCTAGAGAACTAGCGTCTGTATGGAGTTCGCATGGTAAATCAGGATCGAAAATTGTCAAGAGTGGAGAAGATGTAAGTCTACTAATTATTTCCTTACGGGCATTTTCCTGCTTTTCGGTCCACCTCCAAGGTACGCCAGATTTAGTTAATTCATATAAAGGGGCCATGATTTTGGAAAGATTTGGCACGAATTTTCTAAAATAACCAGCTAGGCCGTTAAATTGCCGTAATTCTTTAATATTTTTTGGTACAACAGACTTAGAGAGGGCATCTTATTTTCTGGGACTAGGTTTAACGGTTCCGTTTTCTATTATGTTTCCTAAATATTCAACAGATTTTTTTAGAAATGAGCATTTTTTTATGTTTAGTGAAAAACCTGCATTAGTTAATCTTTCCAAAACTAATTCCAAGTTAGATAATCCTTCTTCTATAGTTGCAGAAATTACAAGGACATCGTCAATATAAACTAGAGCAATCTTATCTTTATAGTCGCCCAAAGCTTTGTTAATGGCACGCTGATAAACAGACGGTGCATTGCACAGCCCAAAAGGCATGCGTAAATATTCGAATTGGCCGTCAGGTGTAACGAACGCGGTTTTTTCTATAGAATCTACTGACATTGGTATTTGATAGAACCCTGCAGTGATATCTAAACTAGTGAAATAACGTGCTTTACCTAACCTATCAATCTGATCGGCAATCAATGGTAATGGAAAATTATCCCTAACTGTGTTTGCATTTAACTCCCGAAAGTCAACGCATAGTCGGTCAGTTCCATCTTTTTTTTTAACTAATAAAATGGGGCTGCTAAAAGGAGAAGAGCTGTCTCGGATTATACCGTTTTGTTTAAGATCGTTTAAAATGTCTTTGACCTTTTCCCGTTCCATTGGCGATATTCTGTAGGGTCTACGTTAAACAATTGTATCGTTATTTTTTAATCTAATAGTCAATTGACCAGTTTTTACTTCGGAAACTTTATTACCAAAAGTGAAATTGTCTTTAAAACTGTTTAAAATTGAATTTAACTTTTCTGACGTAGTAGGGTTTGCAAGGTCAGTATTTAGTTTTATTTCCGACTCGACTAAAGAACATTCATTAATAGTCATATGTCTCGAGACAGTCATATTTTTATCTATTAATGTGATAGCAAGACCAGGAATTTGCACTAAATCATAGCCAATTAAAATATTAAACTGGATTTGGTGATCTTCTACAACAAATAGTTCTAATTCTACACTAACTTGATCGATCTCGACAATAGCCGAGATACTCTGGGAACATGAGACATTCACGCCGCCTATTCCCTTGAAAACTGTATTGACAGTCTTCCTTTTGCCCGGAATCGAACCAGAAATGCTTTTACGGACTAACGAACAATCTGCGCCGGAATCAAATAGGCAAGGATATAAGTTAGCTCCAATTTTGACGGTTATCGTGCAACGACTTATAGGACCACAACAATTTACAGATTTCTGATCGGTTGATTTTGATTTTATGTAATTTTGCTTACGGAAACAAGTTTTCTCTAAATGACCCTTTTTATGGCAATAATTACACTCAATGAACTTTTGAGTTTGTGGTGTAGCCTGAGAGGCAGGCTTTTCGGAAATATTAGTCTGTATTTTGTGTTAATTTTTCGTTACAATCACGAAAACGGTGACCAGTTTTTTTTACATTTAAAACAAATTGGCGACCGTCCCAATAACGAATCAGCATTTTCCGAAAGCCGGTGTTTTTTATGATGATTTTTGTCTGTACTGTCAGTTTTTGGTTGGTCACGTTTACGAAAAGTTTTCAGAACAGAGACTAGTTTGGGCAAAGAGTCAGGCGTATTACGTAACAATTCACATTTCACAAAATCAGGATAGATACCAGTGATAAGCGCATCAACTACCTCTGTGTCTGCGGCTTCCGGCCGCACTCTCTTGAACAGCGTCCATCCCGTGGTTGCGTAGTCGGCGTAGCTGCTCGCCTGGTCCGACGTGTAGTCACGCCACCGCTGGACGTCGTCAGCATACCGGAACTCTTCACCGAACGTCTGGATCAGGTCTTGCTTAACTTGCTCCCACGTGGTGGATTGCAGGGACCAAGTATCAGCCCACGTCTTTGCTCTTCCTTTCAGCTGCAGTATTGCCTTCATGCGAGCTTCATGCGGTGATATGCCAATAGTTGTGATGGTTTGGTCAATATTGGCACACCAATCTCTGATGTCATGTGAGCGCACATCGAGATCGAATGGCGGTAGGTAGAAATTGCCACGATCCCGTGAATGCGCTGGGGTAGCGGACAGCGCTGCGGTCACGGCACTTGATGTGGTTTGCTTCGTGATTGATGTCACCAGACTCATCACTTGCTCCATCGAGAATGTTGGGTCTGGCTGGGCGGTTTTCACTCGTTTGCGGACACGGAATCCAGAAGACCTCAGTAGGGGCGAGGTGGATCCCACCGCTGCTGTCGGCGCATAATCGCCGTCGTTGCCAGAGTCAGACATATAGGTTTGCACCAATATGTCAATATATATCACAAGTACACAGAAAATAAAAATAGCAGGAAAATATTTTAAAAGAACACAATTAAAATTCCTTACTTCCAATCAGGGTGTTTATTCCTCGAACAGTGAACCAATAATGTCTTTCCAATCGCATTACAACAGTTTTTATACACAAAATAACCGCCAAACTTTGCCGCCAAATAGAATTAATACAAATCAAGCGGATATGTCAAAATAATTCCTAACATTAATTGTACAGGAAATTACATTTTAAATAATTTTAAGCGGATGTGTCAAGATAAATCCTTATTCATATTAACTCGAAAGGAAATTACATCTTAATCATTTCAAGCGGATGTGTCAAGATAAATCCTTATTAATATTACATTTTAATAATTCAAGCGGATGTGTCCAGATAAATCCTAAATACCAACATAAATCAAAAGGAAGTTTGAAAAGTAACAAAACAGAAACTAAATAATTTCAACCGGAAACAACAATATTTTAAATAAATCAAAAGGAAATAATCAACATAGAAACTTAACTTTATATAAATTTAACCGGAAGCAACAACATTTTATTAAATACCTGCTTAACATGACTTAACCGGAAATAGAAGTATTAATTCAATAAATAACATGGAAGTCAGATTAAGTACAAAATAAACAAAACAAGCTTAAAATTAAAATCTTATAATGGTTTGGCGCCCATAAATATTACTCGTAAATTCACAGAAACATCGGTAAGCCAAAACTCGTTTATATACCATAAAGCTTAATGTTAACTTAGCCTTCATTCGTGGATGAACATTACGGATTGAAAAAATAATTTACACGTTTTATGCCGAAGTTCGTAGACATAACTTCTTTATTTTCTTTCTAGTTACAGCCCCTTTCTATTTTTGACCGGGGAATTATAATAAAAACTTTGTATTTTGAACGCTGAAACCAAATACAGTTTGTTGAACTTTTCAAGTAACTACCTAATGGGTATTATTTAACTTTCCGCGCGCTTGGCACCCGCTGTGAGCATGGATGTTTATACAGGGCTATTGGTAGTTCAGTAGTTTTTGAGCTAGTTACATTTTCAGTTTTTTTTTATGAAGAATCCCAGATTAAATCATTTGGAGCCAATTTAAAAATGATTTAAAGCGAGACTGTACTGAAATTTAAACTAATATCATAGTTGATGCCGTAGCAGATCTTTGTTCATAATTAAAAGTTCAAAACTGCCAGAAACCTTGGCAAATATCAATATACAAACATTTATTTTTTTGTGGTTTTTGCTGTTACTTCACGCAAAATGTTGTCTAGTGAAAAAATAAAATACTACGCCTTGTGTACAAATTACTAGGAAAACATCCTTGCCTTATCAGCTATCCAAAAAGGTATGAAAGTTAATACAAAGTTATGGACTACATTATGTGCGTCTCACAAAAAGGTGATTATTCGGAAAATCAAATAAAACAATTTCTTGAATATTAGCATTATTTTTAATCAATATCAGTTAAAAAAGTGTAATTAAACACTTTAATTACACTTTCACACGTCTTGTCCGATGTGCTGCCCTCGGTTTCGAATACATGTTCGTATTCGCTTCCTCACTTCGGTTTTTGTGATTCTTGATGTGATTGTTGGCCTCATCTGGTCCCCCGCATCTGTTATTCTCTGCCTTAATTCTTCAATTGAATTTACTGGGGTCACATAAACTAGGTCTTTCATAAGACCCCAGACGTAAAAGTCTAGAGGCGTAAGATCAGAGCTTCGTGCAGGCCACGGAATCAGCCCATCGCGCCCTATCCATCGGTTTGGATAGGTTTCATCCAGCAATTGTCGAATTGTGATTCGGAAGTGGGCTGGATATCCGTCATGTTGATAGATCGTGTATGCTATTCTGTCTTCCGATACATCCGTGAGCAGTGGTGTTAAATGATTTCTTAGGAAATCTTCATAAAGTTCCCCATTTAGTGTTCGGGGTAAAAAATGTAGGCCAATTAATTTGTCGTCGATAATACCCATCCAAACATTAAGCGAGAAGCTACGCTGGGATGCCGTTGGTTTCAGTTTCATAGGATTTGCTTCTGCTTTCGGTGCCCAGTAATGTAAGTTGTGGTAATTTGTGATACCATCACGGTCAAAACATGACTCATCGGTCCACAGAATGTTTTTAAAAAGTTTTCACCTTCGGCGTCGGCACTTAACATAAAACGACAAAATTCAAGCCGTCTCGGCGGATCTCCCTCTTCTAATGACTGCACAGGTTGATATGGTATGGATGTCGGCCTGATAAATGAAATGCAGATCAGACTTTCCACTGTGACATACCAAGCTCACGCGCTACGATTATTTTCGATATGTTGGGGTCGTCAATAAAACCTTGAAGAATCAGCTCCTCGTCCTCAGCCGTGTATCTCCGAGAACGACCAGTGTCAATTTACCTGCTTCTTTGGACGCTGCCAGTTTTCTTTGTTTTTGGTTTCCTTTATTTAATTTAAATACTTATTAATTACATTTTTAAATATTAGAATACAAAAAAATAAAAAGTAATAGTAATATTATTATTTGAGGTTTAGTTTCATCCTTCTTTTCGTAAAAAAAATGAATACTTAAGCTATAACCTCAATACCATATCAACTCAATATTTATTTAAGCCAAATAAAATGTAATATAATTAATGTAAGCAAACTGCCCATACTAAACCTTAAAATCATATCTTATTTGGTTTTTTAGCTGGTCTTTGGTGGTGCAAGCCTTTAGAGTGTACGGCTAACGTTCATAATGACGTGTTAAATCATTCAGAAAAATGGGTTGGTATGAAACCAATTGTTTCATATTCGTGACGTCGCTACTCCTCGATAATAAGACACAGTATTTCTCTGGAACAAAGAATAACATTATTTATAAATTTAAAACTTTATTAAATAAGGCATCTTCCGATTAAAAGGATTAACAATACCTTTGATTTAGATTTGTTTAATAAAATTTGAAATATTTAAATGATGAACACTAAATTACATCCACTTTTACGCGGCGCAAACATATTTGATCTCGATTCAATTTTTATATTTGACTGCATTTTGAAAATAATAACCACAACACTGCTAATAGATTTAAATACTCGTCACCAACAATATCCACGAACCAAAAGCGTTCTACTAGGTGAATATTCCTAACGAACAGCATCTCCTCACAGAAATCGATATAATTTACTTAGTGTTTTGTGGTCTCTAAAATTTATTATTTATGTGAACAAGACGAATGAACCAAAAAATAATGATTAGCGAACTACTACTAGTCAATAATAAAAAGAAACAAGAACTACAAATAAACATTATTAAAAAAAAAAACAAACAAAACGCAGGTGAGATTCGAACTCTTGGCTCGCCATAATCACACTTACCAAAGCTCGTTAACCACTGAGCTAGCGTGCCATATACTTTGTTGGTAGACATTATGAACCACTACGAGTTAGTCAGCTACGTTGAGTGACAAAACACTTTAAAACCCGCTGCGGGTTGCGTTTTAAGGTTGGAAAAAATCACGTGGCGGGTCTTTTGTTTCGAATCAATAATAGCGACCGTAAAGTCGACGGAGCCCCGCTTGGCGGGGCTCCTATTTCTGGGTTGTATGAAAAAAATATAACCACGAAAGGGATAGGGAGGCCTCTGTTTGCTCGCTTTGCTGGCTCACTGGATCCCGCCATCCCCTTCGCACCTAACCTGTCCGAGTCAGGGTGCCCCAAGTCCCGAGCACGCTTCACTCACTCTTGCATCCTAAATTCGCCTAATAACAGTAGAAGTAACATTGTAGTAACCTCCGCAGCTTTCTAGGTTGTTATCAAAACAAATAAAACAACAAAACATTAGTTAAATCACCACGATGCACAGAGACCACATTCATGCAACTTGGGGAGAAACGGAATGAACGAAAACGAATGATACATGCAAGTGACGTACTGTTTTTTTTTACGTTCTTTTTCTTCGACACTCGACATTTTGCACCACGAACAGTATACTGGGACAGATGTGGTTGTCAATCGCCTATTTTAACGTTTCGTTTTCTATCGGATTTGAGGTAAGAAACAATTTTTATTAATTCCTCGAAAAAGACGCATTACCTTTTAATAAGAGTGATAGCGTTATAATCGGGAACCCATCCCTTACCAGCTTTAACGTCTTTTACCACCATACAACTGCCAAATTATACTAGTCTCAAGCCAAAACATCTGACAAACACATTTCGCGCGTTCCAAATTCCGCTAGAATCTCTGCTAATCACAAAATGCCTATAACCGTGAACGTTCCATACAAACACAGATGTCACATTTAATAGTCGAGACCTTTCACAAGCGCGCGCTTTAAATAATTCTTGCCGAATTGAATGTCCAGCGTCGAGTACCGGGTCGAGTGAAAAATTTATGTTATGAACGAAGCAACTAGCAAGGGATGTAAATTATTGAGATCTTATTTGGTCACACACGACGCACACTATGGAGTGTGCGTCCACATTGCCATCTTAGCGTGGTGGCGACGACGAGCGTGAATTAGATATCAAACAATGAAAACGCTTATTGCATCCATAGTGCAGTGAGTAAGGCGCGACGAGCCCGAGCGAGATAGTCAATTATTTTTTATTTTATTTTCAATTATTATTGACATAATCTGCTCATTAAAGTGTTTTTTATGAGTTGTATTGCAATATATGGTTAGCTAGCAACCACGAAAATGTATCATATTATTCTTGGCTGAGCAAGTTCGGCATGCTCGCTTAGACGTCACTGCTTGCGGTTGCGTCGGGGGTTGGGTTGTTTCCTTCCCTCAAATATCGCGAGGAGGGTAATGGCTGATCTTTGCGTTATGTTCGTGTACGAGTGATGCTTGTCGTGAGTGGTCGAGTCGTGAGTGGTCATGCTGACCATGGTTTTTATGTTATTAGTAATTAACTGCTATTTAGTTTTACTTCGATTGTTCTAGTTTATCAGTTGTGACTTAGAGTTACAGCTTTAATAGCTATATGTAAACGTGGATGCCCTTTATTTCTGCGGGCTTTCATTCGGGTATTAAGATCTGTTTACTTTTTAGTATAGCTTCAGTAATAGATTTCGATGATTTTTGTTGGTAGGTATTACGGGTGCTCGCTGATATATAGCAAATAATTTCATTTAATGTTTTGTGTTGCGTAATGTAAATTGTTTTGCATAAGTACTATTGTATAGAACCACGTTTTTCTAACTACACAGGCAGCTGTGCTGCTGAGAGTTTGTTGAGCCACTTCTTATTCCCAGCTAAAGCACTAGGAAGTGGTGAAGGGCGGGCGTTTTTGGAAAACTGTCAAGTAATTTTGACGTTTGAAAAGTTCTGATTCTCAGCCTAGTTTGAATACTTACTTACAATACTTTTGAATTTTGTAGTTTGATTGTAAATGTTTGTAAATGTGTGTGTGTGTGCGTGTATGCACAGAGCGGAGGTGTAGTTTTGGCCTGCTTCACTGTATTGTTTGCAGCGCTATGTGTTGGTTTTTTATTTGGTCTGAGATTGAGATAGGATAAAATAATAAAGAAAATGGTAAACAGCTCCGGTTATTAAAAACGGTCGTGAACAAGGTAATGCGAGTTATTTAATAACTTGTAACCGTTCTGCCGTTTTTGCGCCAATCCGGATCATACATGCAAACAGACAAACGGACCCAAATTCTTAAACGTATATTTTCGGCATCAGACCCGTTCCCACGCCTCGTAACAATGTTTTTTTTTTCAAAAATATTTGCATACAGTTTAAACTTCGTTACTATTTTATCATAGGTACCTTAGTATATTGTATAGTTACAAAGAATCGCCCAATTAATACAAATTGTAACACATTGAAAATAATAATTAGTAGAATAGAGGATTTTTTATAACTACAATAATTAATGTCAAACTATTTCAAGGCGTGTTTTCGTTTTTTTTTTATGCCAATGGCTAGCGTAAATTTTCTGACAAATGCTAATCTAATCTGAATGTAGGTAAGCGATTTGTACCTTTGTGCATAATATTCCCACGTACGTGTACCATGATTGCTTATCGTTTCTCGAGAGTGGCTATTACGTAAGGTAATATTTGAGGTGAACGAACTCAATTTGCTTAGCCTTTTTCCAACTATGTTGGGCTTCCAGTCTAACCGGATGCAGCTGAATGCCAGTATTTTACATGGTGTGACTGCCTATCTGACCCCACAACCCAGTAACTGGGTAATATACGTTTTGGTAAGAATGGTTGTCAGATTTGAGGTGAACGAAATGTGAAATTGAAAGATAAACTTCAAAGTCAATGAATGCGAGCAAATACCCTATAACTATTAATTTACTATCTATTCAGTTTACACCTTAAATTCGATTAGCTGCGTAATAATAAATTAATGGCATCTACGGCCTAAGCATCAGAAGCACGGGATAAAGCTATTACATAAGAGGTATACATACATTATTACATAAAAAAAGGTTTACCAATATACAGGGTTACTGGTAACTCGACTTATTCCTTGCAGGACGTCATAGTAGGGTTAAAATGCAACAAATTAAGCCACCAAATGTAATGAGATCGGACCTTTTTCTTAATTAACTTTTCTATTAGGACATAAGAAGTGAATAAGTTAAACAAAAAACGTTTTAGTAACTTAGGAACCTAAATTAACTATCTTAATAAAATATAGGTATATTTCAGACATCAAAAAAATACGAAGAAACCGCGCACAATAACAGAAGCACTACTTTCACAAATTTATTTGCCATCTAATCACATTAATCATGTGAGGAAAACCTCCTTTATTTCCACTATTCAATCTGTTATTCATACAGTGGTGCTGTCCGGTCAATTACACCATAAATAAAGCGTGATGTCATGACGCGCGGTACATATACTGTCGTACGTAATGGGTAACAGAGGAACAATAGTAAATGGGTTAACTTTTATTAAGGATAAGTATTGGGAGAATCCAGTTTTTTATGTGCTCTGTATTTGAGGATGTCCATAATTGAAAAGAGCGAATAGGTACTGAATAAATCCTTTTTGCAATACAGAGGTAAGTCATCAAATATTTGTAAGCCTGGAACACTTCAAGCTCAAAATCTCCTGATTGAAGTTCCAGGTAACACCAAAGTTCTAGGTAATACAAAATGGCAGTGGCAATGGCAATTATAAAACATGATTTTTTGTTGATTGGGAGTCCCGAAACTCATGCATAATAAAAGGAGATCCCTGAAAATGTTCATTGGAAGTAAATAAATAGATGTTTTCGTTTTTGAAATGGATTTCAAATGAAACCTATGAACTAAACTGATTATTTCTATAACTCTAACTAAAATTTCTGCCCGATGACTTCCGGAGCTTTTTCTGAAGCTTTAAAATCACTCGAAATATTTTTACCAGTTTACGATTCCGAGTACCAGTTAAATATTCTGGGAATAAGGCACAAGCTTTCGCCGCAGTCAACGTTTGAATAAACTCTATTTGGCATAATTCAGTAAACATCACCGTATACAACATACGAGCCTTTAGTCATGCAATATCCAACTCTATTTGCTTTATTAATATAGTTCAAACTAATACCTAGTTTACGATTCATCTGTCTACAAACCAAAATGTTTCAGATGCATCTCTTTGCATACTAAGTCTGACCAAAACCACAAACATTATAGGCAGAGACTTTTTAACTTGTCTGATAAAACTAGATGATGTTCGCTGAAAATGCAGGTTATTCGACATGCTAGACTTAGTTATCGGATAGTGACCTATTTATATATATACGATGACACAATCTATTATAGATCGAAAATGCCCTCGTCAGTAGCTATTTCTATATTTTATAATGGTCTCGTTAATCCAAGTATTTTTTTAGAATAGTTCATCTTATTCAAATCATGATATTTTCAATCTACTTAAAGAATTTCGGTTTTAACTCATACAGTAGGTATAGAGGTAAGTTCGTAACATAACTCTTAACAAAACTCTTAACAAAGATCCAAAATAACATTCCGATTATCTTCAACAACGTAAAATGTTAACAGTTAAATAGTATTTACTGAAATAAAAAAACATCTTCTGAAATGAACTGGGTCGAAACTCCGCGAAACAACTGCTTTAACTTTCAAACGACATCTAAAATTAATTTGAATTTTTCCTCTTATATAACCGTTAACAGTAGAGTTTAGTAAACAATATTAACAATGTCGAAGCAAAGCCATCAGCGGAACAAATTTAATCTTGAGACCGCGACCATAACGAGTAATTGAAAAATACGGGATATATTGAAAATAACCATTTTCCAAAACATACCGTTGTAAAAGAACTGCTATTAGGGTAAAACTATGTAATGGGAATATTTAGATGTTCTCAATTGACTATATAAAAACCACCAATAAAGAAAAAACCTTTGTGATTCCATAAAATATCTTGCTGGATGCTGGAGAAAACATCTTATTTCATGGAAGTAACGAACCAAGCCTAGGAGGAGATTGGATTTCCGTATTGCTGCAACATCGATTTCCAGTTTCAGTCGAGTCAAATAACGTGGTTGTAGATATAATTTTGTGCTGCAGGCTCTGCAGAATATGTTTGCTATAATTTAAGATTATTAATTAAGATTATACGTGATATCTCTGATACTAACCAGTTGCAAGCTGATCTAAATAGGTTTGAAGAATATTGCAAACATAATTTGCTACAATTGAATGTCTCTAAATGTTTTCAAATGACCTTCACGCGCCAGAAGTCAATAGTAAATTCAATATATAATCTCAACGGACTAGCCTTGGGAAAAGTTGACAGCATTACGGATTTAGGTGTTATACAGGATAGCAAATTACTATTTGATCAACACATTGACACTATGGTGGGCAAGGCCTCGAAAGCACTAGGATTTGTAATCAGGGCCTCAGCCTGCTTTCGTTCTCTGAAGCCGATCAAGGTTTTGTACTGTTCGTTCGTGCGCAGCCACTTGGAGTATACATCGGAAGTCTGGAACCCTCAATATGGGATCTACAATTCACGCATTGAGGGTATCCAGAAAAAGTTTCTGAGATATCTCGATTATAAGGCACACCAAGTATCCATAGATTACAGTCACCGTTGCAAGAGGTACCATTTTCTGCCATTGGATCGTAGACGACTCATTAATGATGTGTGTTTTTTGATTAACATAGCGAATGGCTCGATTGACTGCCATGAAATATTAGCAAAGTTAGTATTTCGCACTAACACTATTGGATTACGTAACAGGCCGCTTCTAGGTGTGCCTTCTACCACTACTAATTATAGGCGTAATGCTTTTCTTATAAGAAGCGATCGGAGTTTCAATGAAGTATCTTCTAAGCATGATATTTACTTATTTTGCACTAAGATAAACACAGCATGGGCGCTCTTAGCCAAATCATTTTTTGTGAATGATGCGCCGGCTAGCAGTTCTTAATCTGTAACTTACATAACTCTTAAGTAGCAACATAAATAAAACTAACCTAACCTTCTTACTTATGTATACAATGTGCAGACTAGCACGTCGAGTTGCTGCAGCCTGTCAGATTTCTTTAATGGATTTTCAACTTTAACACTAGGAATAAGGATCAAAGCTGATTGGGAAGGTTAGGGGGATTGGAGTGGCTTGATGTGCTGGTGTCTGTACTTTAATTGTTTAATTGCTGACTGTTCTGCTTTAAATAATCGATTTGCTATATATCTGTGGAGGCTTGTTATTAGCAACCTGATAATGTTTTGTTGTTACCTATTATTTGTAATTAGTCTGTAAGCCTTCTTAAAAGTAATAAAATAAAAATAAATAAATAATTTACTTTCCATCCTGAAATGTTGATCATATGGCTCGTGAAAAATTACCTATGTACGATGAAGAAAGAAGACATTTCAGCCGAAAGACGTCCACGGCTGGACATAGGCCCACCAAGCACCGCCACTTCAGCAGGTTCAGTGCTTTTCGCATCCAGTGGATTCCAGTGGCCTTTACCAGATCATCGCACCACCTTGTAGGGGGGGAGAAAGAAGTATACTGTAAATAATTATTATGCTAGAATCGGCATGACATTATGCAGTAGGTACTGTAAACCATTTAATTTAATAATTTTATCCCATCCATGTGCTGCATGCTTATTGTTTCCATTTAATTCACCAACTATCTTTTCATGAACAACGTCATTTGATACGGACATTGAACATGGCTCGACAATACACATTTGATATTCGTTTGAACTACTCGAATGGATTCGATTTTGCGATCGAGTTGTTGGAAAGTTCAAAATGATTGTTTACTGTGTACTCCGTTCTAGGTACAAAGTAATTAGGTACTGGTAGGTGTCGTAGGTACAAAGTAAAAGTAATAGTAAATATGGAGTATACGACATTAATTAGGTACCTGAAAATCGTAAATAGTGTTGATAGTCAAACAACAACTTTTCAAATAGGCACCTAACTATGTGGATCAAAGTCTCGGACTTTGATCCACCCACACAGTCTTCAGTGGTCTGCAAACGTAACCTTTACGTATTTTGATGAAATTCTCCTTTGAAATAAACTGGCAAATTTAGTAATGTATTAGGCCTACAATCTGCTATTTAATTAAAGTTAAATTCTAATTTATTGTGGGACACAAAACGATTAGTCTGCTAATGCTAGCATAATTTGTTCACAAATAAATTACCTAAAACATTATTTTTCATCTTTAACAAAATGGAACCCAGTTTCCAAAGCAATTTCATGAATTTTAAATTAGAAAATCAACAAAAAAAATAACTCTTGAGCGGCTGGAACGATGTAAGAAAATGGCTTTTGCGCCGTAATAGTTTGGATATACCTAGTGTTAATCGAAAGGAATTACTACCGGCTTGTTCATCAAAGCTAGGCACAATTGGGACGAATCAAACATTACTATACTAAGCTATGATTTTGCATCAAGTAGGCTTAAACCTCAGTTCAGACTAATCTGGAGATTTTATAAAGCGTAAGGCCTCTCAGTCGTACACGAGCGATTTTTTATCTTGCACAGGATTTTCAACGCACTATTTAGCACCGAGAGTTGATATTTCAACATTGTATTTTTTTGACTCGCTGGGATACACAGTTGGATTTTAAATACTCGGCTCAACACCGAGAGTTAAAAATCCATTGCGTGATTATCGCTTTAAAAAATCGCCCGTGCGTACCTGGACCAACACTTAACTTCTTTACAGCAACAGAAATGATGTCGAATCAATCTAGTGGTTTACTCATTCACTGTTTCATGAGAATCTAGTTTGAGGCCTACCTAATGGTCAAGGTTTTTCTTTTGCCCCCATTACAAACTTTGGCTTATCCTGTCTATCTCCCTAGCTGTTATTGTACGAAAATTAAAAGATTTTATTGTTAAACTACGACTAGATTACATGGCAAGGTAATATATAAAGCACAAGCATAAAGTTTCTTAATCTAGTCAGTGGGTGCCGTACTGTTCTCCTAGATAGGTTATAGCCCTTTTCTTGACAGAGTGCACTGTCAGATATAGTCAACTTTGAAAAATCATACCAAGAAAAATATTATTGCTTGAAACGGAACATTCCTACTGATTAGGAATATAACCTGTTTCTGAAGTTACGTCATGTCATGTCAGTTTGACATAACCGTTTTTCATTCACAATCAAAATGATGAACCGACTCAAAGCAATCCCGCCGAAAAAGGTAAGAAAATTTATATTTTATGTTATTTTTACTCAATAATGTAATAATTATGCATATCCCGATAAAGTACATTTGTGTATACGTGTCAATTGAGTGAATTTTGATGTAAAACTGTATATTTGGTTTAGTAAACTAGAGCGAAATTACTATCTATCTTGCAGTGCACACGGCCATGTTTACTGGTTTATTATGTTTTGGTGTAATGTGTCATGTAGTGCACACTGCCACGTTTATGGTGTTTTTATTTTAATTGTTTTGTGTTAATTACTTTGATGGTGGCTTATCGGTGAATGTCAAAGTCAAAGTCAAATAATTTATTTCAATTAGGCACAAAAAAGGCACTTTTGAACGTCAAACTTTACAAAAATAATAAAACTGATTCTAGTCGCCCATTCCAAAAGGTAGTTTTCGTATGGAGAAGAATGGGCAAGAAACTCCACCGTTACTCTTTTAAAAAAAAAAACATTATATCTTGTATACACTTATTATATAATTATTATGTGAAGACAATGCACCTAGAATAAAATTACTATACCACGATAGGTAAAAAGAATGAAAAATGAAGGAATGACATAATTATGTGATAGATGCATGGTGCTCACATACTTACAAACATTGTAAAATTATACTATATTTCAAACATTATAATAAGTAATACTAATAATAATAAGTCAGTGCGTGAGTTCAAGTAATCACAAAAAATAAAATAAATGTTTAAAAAAATAATTATACAATTAAATTAGCAACCAGTTCGATTTTGTCTAGATTCTGAATGTGGTGATGAATGTGGTGATGGTGTTAAGCTAAAGCATAAAAGGTTCCGGGTTCAATTCCCGGTCGAGACGAAATCGATTTTTGTACATGGCTACAGGTCTGCAGCAGCACATACTTTTAGTCTTGGTAGGTATACTATATGCTCTTGTCTTTGAAATCTGGTTGTTGGTTTCTGGTCTTTTTATGGAATGTGTGTTGGTTTTGATTTTCGCTTAGCATGGAGGGTTAATTAAGCTTGCTTATCTCAGGGCGGACTACAGCAATCATTCGCAAGAGTCAGAAAGCTTTGTGCGCTTATCCCAAAATCGGGCAGAAAATCGTCGACTGACGATGACAATTCGTCGACGGAGTCTGAAAATGAAATCTGGCAGTTTCCAATTCGACATAGGGCAGACGAAGAATCATCACCAGTACCTTCATTGCCATCTTCGATGGAAAATCTCTGAAAATCTGCAAGTTATTGTGAGGCTGAGTACTAACTGGAAGAGTTTTAAATCTCGAAATATGCAATTGCAACTTCTTATTTAGTTGAAAGTTTTCCGAAGCTTTAATAAGACAAGCAATCAATACGTTGTGTATAGAGATTAATCTGGCTGTCTATCAATATGGCGGAGTATCGAGTTCAAATGTGTTCCATATAGATGGATATACAGTCAGCATTCAAGACTTTCATGGCTTCCGTTTGTTTTAATGTGAATGTACGTCAGAGGTAAGGCATGTATGTTGCTATTTCACTAAGTAAGCTGGCAGTTCAACTATTAAAAGAAAAGTATGTTCACGTAAAATCTTTTATTAAATTACTTCAACTTCCCAATACGGAAGATCGCTAGCACGAAAGCTCATTTAGAGTTAATCATTTACAAACAAAACTTTTGCCTTTATAGTAATAATCTGATAAGCAAACTTGATAAACATTCCACAACAATCGAAGTCAACAATCAGACGAAGTCATGATACCCGTGATCTATAATAAACAGTACGTTTTGAGGTCGCGGATTGGGTAAAGTTAAGTTACATAAAAGGATACTTGCGAAGGTTTACTAAATGGAGGAGGAAGGAGAGGAGGAATACCCATAATCAATATTTTTGGGTATAAACTAAAAGAATGGCACCGTCAGCACTTGACATACACAATTATTCTCCGCTGTAAGTTTCAAAACAAGGAAGGACCCATGTCAGCCCCGTCAGTCTGCCGTCACAAACAAGTGACACACGACGACGGTATAACATAGTTCAATAGTGCGATCACAATGTGCAGCGACAATGACTGTGACGTACAGTCATGTGTGGTGATGCAATGACGTGGTGATTTGATGGCGTGGCCTTTTTAGTGTTAGTGCTCAGAACGATACAGTGTCTAGAAACTAACCGTCTTACTAAATTTATTAATATATGTATTAACTTTTCAACCTGTTTAATTTAAATATCTTCTACCTATCACCTACCTATCCATTGACGGCCTGCGTAGTCTTCCCTTCGCAGCCTTAGTCGTTACAACTTTTTGCAGCCCGAGACGAAGGCGAGAGCTGATAGTAATGTCGAGGATAAAATGGTATTGTGGACGAGTTATAAACTCTGCTTTTCACTTCGATTGCGAGGAAATAAAACAGTAGTATAACATACCATTTCTTTAATTAAAATTCAAAGTATTTTTTTTCTTAAATACAGTTTTTTTTTCTGATTTGAATTTTGCCTCTCCCTCCAGCGTTCCGCCTCCTCCTTCGCGAGCATTACTGCTTCGCAGAAGGAGGTGACGGCCTCCCATGCCCTCTCGCTCCGTACCATGGCCTGACCAGGGCCGGACGCGAGAGATCCCCGTCACCGATTGCCTCCACGAGGACACAGCGGTGGTCTGCCCAGGCCGGGCATACCTCCACCGTATGCTCCACCGTGTCCTCCGGGCGATCCACGCAGTGATGACACCCGGGCGTTTCCTCCCGCCTTATCCGAAACAGGTACCTCCTGAAACAGCCGTGTCCGGTGAGGACCTGCGTCAGGCGGAAGGTGAGGACGCCGTGGCGCCTCTCCAGCCACTCCTCAAAGAGGGGACTTATCGCCGCAATAGTGGCGTGCCCAGCACTGGGTTGCGACAATCGCACTCTCCATGACGCCATGAGATCCCGTCGGAGCTTTGTCCGCTGTGCCGCGATTTCTCGCGGCATCGGAGTTCGCCCGGCGTTTCGCCGCCTCGCGCCAGTAATGCGCGTAAATGCGCGAAAATGTTCTTGCCGGGGGCTACCTTGACTTTCGCTTTAATTAACAAACTGTACTAAAATAAAATGGATTCGACAAAAAGTCAGTCTTACTTGCTTTAGAAATTACATCTTATTTTCATTACCATTTCATTTCCCTTTTTTTCAAAAGAACAAGTAATTAACTTATTTTAATTTTCTTTTCTATTTTATCACAAAATATTATGTAGCTATCTTCCAGAATATTACCTTCTCAAAAGAAGGTAATTTTCCGGTAGCAAAATCTGGGTAACAAGTTCCGATTTTAAGACTTAGAAAATGAAAATGCCAAGAATATTATGGTTAATGTTGTATAAATGAAGAAAGGTGAGCAAAGGTGTAATGTGGTATAAAATTTAACTGGAAGACAAAAGTAAGATGTATTTATTGCGGATTCATGAAAGCGACCTCAGCTGTTTGATGTCCGCAAGCTCGAGACACCATTCTTTACTCAGGATCTTCCACTTCGCGATTATTAAGGCTCGTTCAGACCAGAGCGACGCGACGGCGCGACGCAACTCGAACAATACAATTTCTAAGAAAACTTCACGATATAACAATAGCCGGTGTCGCGTCGCGCTTGTCTGCACGAAGCTTTAAACGTTACGCTGCCCATGAAACGTAAAAATATTGTAATAAATTTAAAAGTAAATTAATAATAAACCCGTTTAATCTAATTTATTGACCCTCTTGACCTTCTTAAGTTTAATAACATGATTACGGTTTGACTTTTCCTGGTATAAACTTTTAAATGAGACCCAACCTATAAGTTTACAAAAAGGAATTTTCATATCAAATTATTGACAACGTTCAGAGGTCCGTGGAGCGATATTAAGACTGCCTGAAAACGTTACAGTATAAGTTTTATGAGAGTTTTTCCTTAACTTCATAAATTTATTATTGCTTGGACAATATTGGGTTAGAGAGTTCGCCTTGAAAGTGGTTCCCTATTGAAAGATTGCGCCGTCGGGCTTATGTAGATGGTATCCCAGCCGCAATGATACCGCTTCGCGTAACCACGTAGATTGAACACTGAAGCGGCGACGCCACCGCCCCGTCTCCGCTTGATTTTGCCATATCACTTTACAATCTCGCAGCAAGCAATGCGGCAGCAGGCGGACAACGTTGCATATACACAGCTTAGAGGCGCGGTGGCGCAGTGGCGGCGCGGTACCGCGTGGCGATCGCGTTTCCGCCCTGAGCACTTATGCTGTTAAAAAAGGTTCCTAACCTAAAAAAAAACAATAGCCAGATAGATAAATTTTTATTCAATTTGGTGACCCAAACTGAATCAAAATGTATCTATTGGCATTGTCGGTGTATTTCAAGCTAGCCAGTTTATTACACATAATAAGAGCATGACTGTTTTCCCCGACTGTAGTCGACTGTGAGCACACATACACTAGGGCTGCCCGAAGGAGTTACTTTCAATATCTGATTAAAAACTATCAGCCCATAAAACAGTCTCCTGATTACTATTACATTAACAATATTCGTGGAGGAAAAAATCCAAGACCATGACGATGGTGCTTCTTTACTGCACATTTTAGTACTAATGTTGTAGTGTAATAATAATAAATAATAATACACACGGAAAATGCACGAGCATTGATCACCACGCTTGCTCATGACGGCTTGGTGATTTCAGACTTACCTATATTAACTATAAAGTCCAGGTTTCCTCACGATGTTTTCCTTCACCGATGTCAGTAATGTCCAAGATAAACTCAGAGGGTGGGACATATGAATTGAAAAAGTCACATTGGTACTTGCCCGGATTTGAACCCAGAACCTCGTGCATGAGTGGCCAGGCCTTAACTCTGGGCCATCACGACATGTATGTAATGTATAATGTTATTATTTTTCTTAACACACAAGTTGTGATTATTGATTTATATTTATATATACTTTATTGTGCACCACAAAAATACATAACAAAAAAAAAAACACTACAAAATATACAATGGGCGGCCTTATCGCTTTCCGCGATGCGAGATTATATACAATAAAAAGTGCTCAAATAAAATATGATGAGTATCAATTTTCCACGTCACGTTCCGTGGCAACCCTGCAGCCTCATATTGCAGCAACATGGGAGAACAATATATATTTTTTTACTTTTTAACACATTCAGTGCTAGGAGCCCTCCTGGAGGGTTCACCTAGTCGCTTATGGGATGCCGGGAGCCCTTGCGGAGGGCTAATATTAAATGTAGGTTTTTCTTAGCAAATACAGCATTATAAACCAAGAAAATAAAATCTGATGTATATTTTAACAACATTTATTAATATGCGTTGGTTTTACAATCCAAGCATTTTTAATTTATCATTATTTTATGTTTACATTTACAAATACTCACTAAAAATTAAAAAGGTCGGAAACTACGTATAGCGACAAGACCCCTTTTTTTTTTTTTGGGTGGGACATCATCAAATGACTCCTCCCGCTCTGGGTGGAGCGGGAGGGCGTGTCAGACTCTTACTAACTAAAACCCACCCGTGTTCCTTCTCTTGCCTGTACAATGCCAGGGGGCCACGGTATCCCTTTCGGACTTTCCCGCAACCCCGGCAGGCAATGGTCTCATCGGACCCCTTCACTCGCTGACACTCTTTGAGGCGCACGTGGAACACAACGCGCCGTCTACCCGGGCTTGGTCCTTGCCGGACGGCGAGCTACCCATTGCTCACCGTCCGCAAGCCCGTGCCTATGGTGGCCGGGAATCAGCGATCGATTCCCGATGCCAGGGGCGTCTCCTCCTGCGGCGGCTAGGGGCGTGAGGGCGCGAAATTTGCCTCTCCCTCACGCGCTCCGCCTCCTCCTTTGCGAGCATTACTGCTTCGCAGAAGGAGGTGACGGCCTCCCATGCCCTCTCGCTCCGTACCATGGCCTGGACCAGGGCCGGACGCGAGAGATCCCCGCCACCGATCGCCTCCACGAGGACAGGGCGGTGCTCTGCCCAAGCCGGGCATACCTCCACCGTATGCTCCACCGTGTCCTCCGGGCGATCCACGCAGTGATGACACCCGGGCGATTCCTCCCACCTTATCCGAAACAGGTACCTCCCGAAACAGCCGTGTCCGGTGAGGACCTGCGTCAGGCGGAAGGTGAGGACGCCGTGGCGCCTCTCCAGCCACTCCTCAAAGAGGGGACTTATCGCCGCAATAGTGGCGTTCCCAGCACTGGGTTGCGACAATCGCACTCTCCATGACGCCATGAGATCCCGTCGGAGCTCTGTCCGCTGTGCTGCGATTTCTCGCGACATCGGAGTCAAGCCCCGGCGTTTCGCCTCCTCGCGCCACTCTCAAATATGCGCGAGGACTTTTGCCTCCAGATCCCATGGCGCGACAAGACCCCCTGAAAACACTATTTTACTTCGTTTTACAACAAGGTTTTTAACCTAATGGCGTTGATTGTCCGCATTCGATAGCTTTAGTGCAAACGTAATGCCAGTGACCTTCCCGGAGGGTTCATTTCCAACACCTTTGGCGGCATGGCGTATGAGTTCTATGAAAAGTGGGTGGAGTCGAAAGTATTAAAAGACTAGTCACGTATCAGAACTTATTTCTCTTAAAAATTAAACGTTTTAACCGTAAATGCTCCCGGCATTTACGGTTAAAACGTTTAATTTTTAATGTGTGTGTTTTTGTGTGTGTGTGTGTGTGTGTGTGTGTGTGTGTGTGTGTGTGTGTATGTTTTGTTTTTGCACGAGTTGACTGTTGAGAATCGGTAGGTACCCTGAGTACCTACCGCAATTACTTAATAGAAGAAATTGGTGTTACTTTTGATAGACTTCTCTTGTTGTATTATAGTTATTGACTTTCTACGCTACTTTCTAATAAAAGTTGTGTGTTTGTAAAGTTAAACAAATATAATTAATATGGGTATGAGGTTCTGTAATTTATTTAAACCAATAATACAACGTGACACGTCGTAAATAAACATCAAATAGGTAGAGAATAATTGCCTCACCCTCATTTTTAGAAAGAGTTAAAATCGTGTAAATCCAATTTATTTTCCTTTTCACCTTAATCAGCGTGTCCAGAATTCAATCATTCAAATGTCGGAATAAAATAGGTTCCATCTCTAATTTTGCATTATTTCCATCACTCGGAGCGTTCGGGTGAACGACGTGACTCCACAAAAGCCTTTTTATTCCAATAATGATCGTATTGTCTGAAATTATTATCAGACTCGACGAAATCCATTGTAGAAATCAATCAATTTGTTAAATTACTCAGCATTTCCTGTTATTATTTATGATGTAAAAGTCGCGTCAATTTTTTTATGAAACGTTCTTACTTTCTTACAATGTTACAAACTGATAACAAGGTTCAATCAAAATCTATATATTTTATTTCATATAAACCTACATGGGCACTTATGTAACGTCAGAAGTTAGGTTCACGGTTATAATTGGTATTTTCCTATGGAAAAGAGCCGGCAAGAAACTCCACGGTTACTCTTTTAAAAATAATTAGCTTTTACATTGTTTCAAATCACCATTTTACTCATAGGATAGAGCTCTCGATCAAGTACATTCAAAAGTTTTGTTTTATGCAATTAGGCTAACAGCAAACTAGCTTAAGACTAAGTTATCAATGCGTACCGACAAAAAAAAAGAAAAAAAAAAACTTTTTTGGCGCTGGATTTGTCCCGTTAATGGCCACCGTGCTCTAGTAACATATTATAAATAGCGCACATTCTGATTACCCAGCACTCGGTGTCCGGTGTGATGGTAAGTGACCAACAATTTGCATACCGTTACATTAGAATATTATTGATACGGTGTAATTGGGCCGTATGTCATGGTAGTCATGGTGCCGGTACCATTATTGCTTTTGCTGCGTGGAAACGTTGTAGAGCTTTTGCACGTGTAGGTAAATTATAAAAAGTAACGCAGTGTGGTAATTTGTCATTTTTATGGTTCATATGCAATGAGGTAAGTTCTTTGTATTTTGATACCATTGTGTGAGGATCTGTAATCGAAATATTGACCTTTAACTGAATTTACATACTTTGTTAGTTTTGTAAGGCCCACTTGCGGGTTTAACAGCTAACTCAGCGTTAAGAGGGTTTCAGCGTTAGCGCGTTAACACGTTAATCCAATAATTCTCTTTGAATTAACCCTGAGTTAGCTATTAACTCAAGAGTTATTTCGTTAGCTTGCGTGTTTTCTGCTGAGCTCACACAACGCGTCGTACGTCCAGCCAGTAATAGGACTCGCCCACCAAAGACAATAGGTATTTTAATAAAACACGTATACTAAAAGATAAATAATATAATTATCTTTAAAATGGTGAATGTTTCAAAAATATACGCTATTTTTTGCGTGGTTCTCAGTTTTTTATCCACATAATCTGAAATATTCCAAGATTGAGTTCTTAAAAAATGCTCTTATTTAACATTATATTTTTTCCAAATCATTATCACTACTCGTTGAGACGTGATCTTTAGTATACAATCATTAAAAGTAGCAAGGGCTTACATGTGCTGTAAGACCTTGCTTCCTTAGGTCAGCGGGAAGTACCCTGTAGGTTTTGATTTATTTGCGAGTATCAAAATATGTCGCATAAATGGCCGTATTTTTTTATTGCGTTGATTTAGAAGCTTGAAATTTTTACAGCTCCAAGGGACCATAGACCTACGTATTTGATATAAATTTCAATACTTTTTCTTGATACCTCCACGCGTTCCTAAGAAAAAGGGTCTGGACAAACAGACAGACGGACAACGAAGTGATACTATAAGGGTTCCATTAAAGTAAGGAACCCTGTTTTACCTTTTAAAGTAAGGAACCCTAAAAAGTACCTAAATAGGTCTCTAATATTAATGAATCTGTATAATTCGTTCACAATGCCGTTAGCATAAACAATATACACGTTACATTAACTCCGCCACAACGAAAAATTATTAAAAGCCTAACTTAAACTACAAACAATCTCACTATTTTACGTGTTCTGAAAGCGCAGTTATCAAAACTAGCACAGAACATTTTTGAAAACCATAATTAAAAGTTTCGTCATAAAAAAAACTTTGTTGGAATAACTTTGTAGTGGATTTTGTAATGGCCGCCAACTCGCTGTAGATTTGCATAAAGTTCTAGAAGGAAAGAAATAAAAATAAAAATTGTTTAAGCTGTAATTATTCCCTACAGTAGTGCCGCGCTGCCTAATAGAGTGAGTGTACAAACAGGCTCCATTATCAACGTTAAGCAGTTTGTTCTTACGGCACATCATAGAGAAACGAGTCCTTTGTAAGAGTTGAAGTGAACGAGTACAATGAAATTTATCGTTCATTAAGAAATGGCTGAGGAAAAATTAAAGTGTAGTAACGATAAACAAACACTTGCTTTTAAAAAGTAAGTTTTAATATTGCCAGCGTTTCATTCTGTGCAGGTGTAAACAAAAAATATGGTGACATCACGCATCTGACATAGACTGGGGTTTTCTAATAACTGTAAAATGCGTTGCAACGAAATAGCGATTTAATACATGCCAATTGGCTTACCAAAACAAGCTTTATTTACACAATTTTGTAAGAACAAAAACAAGCCAGGAAAAATCATCTGTAGATACCTATCTGAAACCCTTTGGTATAACGACCAATTCGCCTTTAGAACTTCTCTGCTTATAAAAGCATGCTTCACAAACGCTGGACATGGTATTTAAATATAAGTTGAAGCTTACCTAATTAGGATTACGAAGGAACACAAGTTAATCTCTTCGGGTTAATTTGTATACAAAAAGCATTACCCCGTGTGAGGGCAAAAGGGTGCTCGAGCCGCCAGCCTTCGTCATAAGCCAGAGGGTCACGTGAAATATGAGGATCTGTGTAAACGTCATGAATGTACTAATAAGACTTGACCTTATTAAATATTAACGTTCTTCTTCTTTTCGTTTGGTTAGTGACTAACCTGGTGTCAGAGTTGTAAAGCCGCCCATGGGCCTCTGACTTGGCTTCACATGCGTCAAGAAATATCAAACGTTAACGAACGACGACGAAACGAATGAACGAATTAGTTCACCTTTACATTTTTTGTGAAACAGTGGTGCCGATTCTCTTGTACACCGAACTAAACTATCACTAAAATTCCTTACTTTTGGCTATGAGAATCTTAAAGCTATTCTGCAATAGAAAATATCTAAATTTAAAAATTATTTTGACACTAACTAAAAAACTAAAATCGAATTTGACAGTCGCGATTCCATGTGGTACATACTTGTTTGCCTTGCTCCGTGTTTTTTTTTAGAGACGGAGGCGCGCAGGTTGGGGAGCCTCAACGTGTTTTATATGGAATTTTTCACTTTTTGTATGTGTATGAAAAAATTGTAGGTACTTACGTGTTGAGTATAAGAGTTTTATAACGAACGAAATTTTCGGTCGTTTTAACGGTCGAAATTTTCTATATTTTTGCGATATAAGCAAAAGAAAAGAAAAAAAGTCCAGTACAGTACTGTTTTTGCACCTGAAGTTTGAGGTGTTCGTGTGAATTTTAGTTCATAACAACTAATCGTATTCCACACTATTTTTAATCTCGATTAAAAATGGTCGGATTTAGTTAGACAAATAAGGCGTTGTATTTATTCATACAATGGAATGTTTTCAGAAACTAACTACTCCGCTACGTGATGAAGTTTTGCTTCTATATGTATATACTTACGTATATAGGTTTTCTTCTTAAAGGTAAAACATTTTCTATGAGATTTTCTTTTTTACGCGTAGCAAAAACTTGGTAATGTACACTGTATAACGTGAGCCATGTGTTGTTAGAGGCCCATTTCATGGAATTACCTTTGAATTTATAGCCGATTACCGGATCATCAAGCGTTTGTAAGGATTTAATTATTTCATTGGAACAATGAACAATAGAAGGATAATTTCCATTTTTTTTTAAATTGTATTATCGAGCTCCAACAAAGTTGTTTACGACTACGTTCTATGAGGATTATTTTTCAGAACCTAGTCAGTTGTCATTGACAGTAACTTGTGTGTATGTCTGATTCCTTCATCCATGTGCAGGAGCAACTTCTTAACCAGCATCAATAGTTTATAATATTTGACTACAGGGATCACATTCTTCGTAAAAAGTTAGGTTTACTAACGAGCTGCAGCAGTCTGGCAGGTGTCGATGAAAATTATAACAGAATTATTCATGGAACACATAACCATTGTCACAATATAATAATGTCTCTCAAAATAAAACAGAAACATTTTCCCATCACACAGTTCTTAAAAAAAAACACTACATAATCACCGAAGGATGTGTATATCTACCTAGGTATTAAACACTAAACAAAACTCATAATTTTCTACCTAGATAAACCGCCTACACAAAATATGTAAAGCTTATTTATGTAGGTGTACCTTAACATTGCCCCATGAAACAATTTTCTCTTATAATTATTTTGAATGTATCAAGTTTAATATAATATAATGATATTTTCTGTTATGTAACGGAAGGTTCTCAAGGATCAAAATAATGTGTATGTACATGTATTGTCTCGTAATCTCCGACAGGCCTTAATTTACATCCAAAATCCAATCGTATCTAGATTGTGTTTTTTTTTTTTTTTTTTTTGTTTTTTTAAAAACGTTGCCCCACACTAGGATTTTCTCCTGTATCGTGGGTGCGTTTACATACATTTAAACTCACAGACACAAACAGCCAGACCCGGAACAACTAATTGTAGGTCATACAAATATTTGTTCCGTGCGGGAATTGAACCCGCGACACGCAGCGCAGCAGTCAATCGCTTAACCACTGCGCCAACTGTGCCGTCACTAACTGTGTCGTGTGCTGTGGTTATCGGAATACTATCGCGATAGAAATAGTTTTAGACCCGTATTTCGTGAAATAGATAACGCACATACAATATCGTCCGTACTGATAAACTGAAGCTGCATTGTAATACATTTAACTACAGTGAACCCCTTTATATACCTAAGTGTATGATAGTGAAGAGTATTCGACCAGCAAGATCATTACGCTGTTATCTGAAGCAATATATTTCTGGTGATATATAAATTATTATCACTCGACAATTATTTTAATGTGTCTGTGCAGCGTTAAAGTTTTAGACGATATTCTTAAAGCTAGGCCTAAAACCTAGCTTTATGAATACGATCCTGCACAAATTACAGTCAGTGAGGAGTTTGGAATATTGTTCTTGTCGGTAATACACGGAGAAAAAACGCAAATGTAGCTCGTAGGGAACAAACTTTACGTAGCACCACGAAACAGTGTAATGAGCAGACAGCACAATGAAGATTTATGTAATTGTAGTAGTTTGTTTTTACTTTGTACAAAGAACAATGCCCACTTCCCATACATTTAAAAACCTGATAATGTACGTTTATGTATAGTTATAAGGTATAGTAGAAAGACTACCTTTAAGTTTAGAAAATAATGTCATATAGTAATTTTTACGGTTTAAACGCTACGAAGTCCAAAAAATATGAATGTTACTTTTTAGGTTAGGATTTGCCGTTACTTACTAAATATAGAGAAATAAAATTAAATGTGCTATACCTAATTATTAACACTCGAAGTATAGTCTTAAATAGGATACTTACCTGGCTATGTTTAGGCATCAAGCAGACGTTGCAGTTTATGCAAAGTATACGTCGACTTTTTGCTGACGGCGGCATTGTCAAGAGGACGGATTTACAATGGTATGGTAAGGAAAGGTCGTCAGATGAGGAAGATATCGAGGTCCAGGGGCGGTAAATAAGGTCGTAAAAAGAACTAACACACCCAAAATGGCACATTACACAACGAGACGCAAGCGCAACAACGAAGGACTGCACCGATAACCGATGCCATGCCAATTGGAGAACTGTCAAATGTTCAAAAAATCCGTTTCACTTTTGCGAACTCAATTACATACTGCATGATTTATTTATTTAATTTTTGTTATTTTTTTATTAATCTGTATTAGGAAAATACTAATATAGAAATACTTACTGATTAAATAAAACGTAAAGTAATATATAAAACTCAGAAACAGAGTTGAATAAAGTCAAGTAGCGGTATGTAAAATGGAACGTTGTAAAAACAGGGAAGTTGAGATGCGTTCAAAACATGGTATACGTATATTCTTACGTAGAATAAGCATAAACAAAAAAATTAAAAAATATTCTTTTCCTGCGTTTCTTTTAAAATTGTGATAAGCGTAATTAATATACTATTAAATTAGCTGAATTTTAAGATTTATTTCATTACTATACATAGTCAGGTGAAAAATGGACATCCTTCTTTGATGAGTTGTGGAATTATGCTATAATAATTTGCTATTTTGAAAGACAAAGATAATGCTAGCTTTTTGTAGCAATATTGCGAGCAAGAACTCATTTCGACGTTTCTTCTGCTCGCAAATTTTCAGGAATTAATTTTCACCTTTTTTTCAAGGATATAATATACAATTATTGTAAATGACAGCCTTTTTAGATACAGTTCCATAATTACATTAAAAAACAACAAATAAAAAATGATAATTTTGTGCCATTATTATTACTTACATAGTATTACTTACTGGTAATCCCGCCTGGCGTAGCAGTGCCCCAGCAGTCTGCACTCGATGGCGCTGCATGGAGTGGGTCCCGGTGACTGCGCTGCTCCTCGCACCTCATACGTCACGTTGAACCCGTACACGGACAAAATTAAAACTGTCTATCTAAGCAAACATTTTTAAATGTCCATATTCGTACTTTTGGTATCAAATATAATATTAATAAAGGATATTCAACAATACAAACGCCAACACATTAGTAATATTTTTTTGAATATTCATGCAAAAATCAAAGAGATTCAAAACACAGAGAGCTCATACACATTAATTATTTTATATTCATCCATATTCATAATTATGGAAATAAAGATCCAGATATGCTCGAACATATTTCGGTGAAAGGTCAGCGTACCAATTCTTTCTTATTTGGCAGCCTCATTTTCATTTTAGCAAAAAGGAGACATACGTCAGAGAAACGCCCTGTCGAATTATTTATGAAGATATTCGTCAGCCTCCCCCACGCTGGAGTCTACACAAAGATAAGGAATTACGAAAAAGAATTGGCAAGTATCCAGACGAAAAATTATTTCTGTTATCCCCTTGTGAAAACTGAAACTTTATTAATAATGTAAGCGAAGTAAATTGACACCGGCTAACAAGATACGATTAAGTAGAAACACAAATGAAACATTTATGTACATAGTTATCAGTATCGTACACTGAAATATCGACTGTACAATTCTGTTTATTATTATTTGTATGGAGAAAGAGACAAGAAGAAAACTAAATACCAAGATAACAGTTGCAAGAATATAGGTTAACTTTACTCACCGAATATTAAGGCTATTACTGTAATTTCACTTCAAATTACACTTTTCACAACAAATCTACAGGAAATCTCTACAAATTCAAACCCTCGACTCGCCAAGTTAGTGAATGATTAAGTACGTTCGCAGTTTTGTCCTGAGCCTCTCAAGTTTGCACTTCAACTAGCGAGCTGGTTGTAAGAAAAAGGCCGTGCGCACTTTGGATGCGTTTTTGAACGAACTTTACTCGTGCGAACACATAAGAACACGCATGGACTATCCCAAGAACTTCTTGTCCGATGAAGCGCCAGCCCGCGCCGCAGCTGAGCGCGTAGCTTTAAATTACCCTCATAATAATAATGATATATCCTTGATCCAGCCTGTCCCATCTTGCTGTCCTCCCCTCAGCGACGCCCTAAGCCGAGGTTCGTACCCCACAGGGGGTGCCCTTAGAGAGCGTTCGCCTAATTTTAATTTAGAATATTTTTGCCCCTGGCTGGAGGCTTTGAGTGTAGTAGCTTAAGGCAGCCACAGGATTGTCCGGTTGAGCAGTAAATACCTTAGTGGTATACCTGCGAGATGCCTTAGTCAAAAAAAAAAAAAAAAAACCCCAAGAACTAAGGGAGCGCGCAGACTGAGTGCGAATTAGTCGTAAGTATACGTGCGTATAGTTCTGACGTCCGAAAACAATCCAAACTTGTTGGGATTTTGCATGCGTTCAGTGCGATATCACCGAAACACTACCTATTTGACGGAGAAAAACGTATTCAGTGTGCGCACTCAATTCGTACGACCACGATCATACGTTTACGTATGATACAAATTCGTGTCCAAAGTGTGCACGGCCTAAACCGCTAGTTTGGTTAGCTGCCAGGCATGTCATTCGAAAATATGACAACAATACAGACGGTACACACACGGTACCACCTTATCTGTCTAAAAAACTAGTGTCAGATTTCATAACCAGTACAATTATTTTTCAAAGACTAATTTTAAAAGATGACGAGAGGTGTCGTGTCGCGGGCACTCGTGAGTAACCCGGTAGGAACGAAGTTTATTTCGCTTTATAAGATGTTTTAAATAACAGGCATACTTAAAATTAATTAACGACATTTGAGAGTAACTAAATGAAAAAAAATCACAGAAAAAGTGTCGTGACGGTCAAAATGTTACACTTTTTTCGCTCTAGCTCTCATTCGCCACGTTTGCAGAGCATTACGTGCGTTATAGGAGCTTCGTCCTAATAATATTAATATAAATGTTGAAATTCGATCATGCGCAGGTTTGCGCTCTATTAGGCCAGTATTTTTTTATCACGGGAAAAGTTTTCTCGTTCATGTAAAGCCTTGTACACACTTTTGAATACAAAGTTTTGCAGTAATTTCAGTAAAATCGGATGAAGTTATTGAAACTGCATTCGTTCTGCATTGTAAAGAACAGTCACGATCCGCGTCCGAGCAGCAGATAGAATTGAGATAATTAATTTATTCAACTAATAAGTTTACACAGAACTCTTCTCTTATTCTTTAAAAAGTGGTTTTGTTTACAGGCATTTTAGTAGGTATAATTATTTCAATGGGCACATATGTTCTCTTTCGGCCTTCCCTTGAGGTTAGAAAATGAGAAATAATTCGCTGAGTACTCAGCGCATATAATATTCAGTGAGTTGTGTGGTTTGAGCAAACGCTGTCTATGATGAGGCTTGAGTGTGCGTACGGACGGCCGGCATATTGCCCAATTGGATAAACCAGTTTAATTACCATAAGAAAATAATTATTATCCTAGAGTATGTTTTAATACATTTCAGTAATTATTTGAAGAAATTTAGTCTATCCAAATAGACTTCTGCAGATGAACTTTAGATAAAAACACACTATATCAACAGCAAGTTTATCGTTTTGACCCGACCCGCACAGGGTCTGGTCAAAACGATAAACTTAATATTTAACCCAGACTTTGACGCAGTTGAAGCGGAATGGCTCAAGCCCTGTACCCTAATTACGTAATGCAAAATCAATCCGAATCTGAATCGTTTTGAAACAGATTGCTAATCCATTGCTCCGTAAGTTCGAAAAAAAAACTGCAGAGAAACGTAAATAACGCAATGAATGTTGTTGAACTGTCAAAATGAAACAGATTTGTCTTTATCGTTTACGAAACTATGTTGCGTAATTGCAAAGCTGGTGTAAGTCTGCGGGTATACTGCGGTCCGGGGACACACCGCAACTCGCAACAAGTACGTCACGGTGCCCGCTCATAGCGTGAGAGGATTTACGGGCTGAACTTTATCATATGGAATTCCTTCTGCTCTTTTTCAAAATTATTTCTTTGCATTTTGCTGTATACAAAAAAAAATTGATACTTTTACAAGATAATTTTTCTTTCAGCTGTATTTGCTTTGTAATACACGACAAAATTCACGAAATACACGTAATACACGAAAGAATTCTGGACAAAAGGTCACCATAATATAAGGACAGAGTTACTAGGTACTAAGCTCACAGCCTTGAGTAACTTTTGCTTATACTAATACCTAGCCAGGTTTATGTAGGTACCTACGCAGTACCTATTCTTATCTTACCTTATTTTGTCAGCAGTAACTTTTGGAAGGATAATGGAACTGTTTTATTAATACCTATGGTCTCAGATTATTTCGTTCAATGAAAATATTTGCTCTCGGGAGTGGTACAAAAATAGACACAGCGTGACAGTCTACCCCTATTTTATAGATGGCACCGCTGCCGTTGCTCACTTTCAGCATAATCGCTTTAAAAACATTTGTGTCTAAAGATCGCTACAAGATTAACATTGGGCACAAGCCGCACAAGCACGGAAATAGGTTATGGTGTGGTATACTTGGAGAATTCTAGACGATGAGCCAGCAAATTGTAGAAAAATGCGTAGGTAGGTAGTATAAATATGCAGATGTGCTCCTTAAGCCGAACGTGAAAGTGCTTTTAGATCTTAGCAGTTAGCATGAGATTAGCAACTGGGCGTTGTCTTTCATTTTAGTTAGTAACTACATACATAGCAATACCAGACAACATATTTGCAAAATGCATATATTACAAAGCAACAATACTTTTATATTAAAAAGGTTTAAAAGCTGCAACCTTTTTAGATTTTCAAGAAACACTTACCTACTCTCAAAAATATTATAATGCCATTAGGATTTTTTCTCTGTCATTTTTCTTAATTTTTAAATGGCAATGCACATTTTTTTTATTTTCAAAATTGATCAGGATGTCATTCAACTGTATTTGAATAGCTTAAACTTTTTAACATTTCAAATTATGTGGCTTTTATTAAAATCCTTAGGTAGATTAAAACTAAACCTGAAGAGCTGAACCTGTAGTGAAGTATGACTAATTACAGTTTACAAGTCACCATCACAGTCTATAATAATTAGGTAATGCACCGTCTTCTGAGAAGGCTACAGTGACTATGCTAAACACAGACCCTTGAAAGGGCCATAGTAATAAAGATGTGAGGGTTGTTAAAGAAACCTAGAGCCCACTTTATGGGGTAACCAGCAAAACCCTTCAATAGCTTTTTTTTTGGATGAGAAATTATCAAATAATTTCTCGCGCTCTGGGCGAAGCGGGAGGGCGTATCAGAGTCTTACTGACTAAAACCCACCCATATTCCTTCAGTTGCCTGTACGTTGCCAGGGGCCACGGTATCCCTTTTGGACTTTCCCGCAACCCCGGCAGGCATCGGTCCCATCGGACCCCTTCAGTTGCTGACATCTCTTTGAGGCGCACGTGGAACACAACGCGCTGCCGACCCGGGCCTGGTCCTTATCGGACAGCGAGCTACCCATTGCGCACCGTCCGCAAGCTCACGCCTACGGTGGCCTACGATTGCCGGAATCAGCCTGTGATTATAGCTAGGGGCGTGAGGGCACGAAGTTTGCCTCTCCCTCACGCGTTCCGACTTCTCCTTCGCGAGCATTACTGCTTCGCAGAAGGAGGTGACGGCCTTCCATGCTCTCTCGCTCCGTATTTATTTTTTACTTTATTTATCTTTTCGTCCATTTTCGGAAATGCCTGCTTTGCCTACTACGGCATAATCATGGATTTGGTTTCAAATATTTGAGTTGACGTGGGGATTTACTTATTATTTTAACGAATGATTCTGAACAACGCTGCACGCGGCAGTGCTACCGCGTCACTACTGGTCCCCTTACATGTTCTACAGGTTTATATGAGATTACATTCCGAGCACGGCAGCAATGCTGCGTCACATTGCTGATGCGTCACATTGCTGACACGGCAGAACTGCCGCGTGCCGCGTTGTTTGGAATCATACCTTGAATTTAAGGAATTAGTAAGATTGCGTTAAGTTTGTTTGTCATCGGTGCCGATTCTGTTGTTCACAAACTAAACTAAATTTAAGTTCAGTGCATCTTTTTCTTTCTATTTCATTAAGAAAAGGACAGAAGATACATTTTAGTTTAGTCCTGTCAAATTAATTAAGAAAAATTTATAAAGTTAACTTTGTAACTTATACAGCAATATTATCTCAGAGAAAATGGTGTAATACTACCAGAAGAAACTTGTTGTGTGAATTACCAACATTTCATTTTAAGAATATCTGTGTCTAGAGTATTGTTGTTCAGCGCTTTGGACTCAGAGCTTATTTATTAAAAATACTTTTAAAAGTAAGTAGTTTCGCCTCGAGTTTATATATCCGTATTGGTTCTTACCTTTTAGTGTCGTTCACTTCTCGGCTTCAATAGAGGTAACAAGCTTATTAAAACTATTTGTCCAAAGCTCCTTAATATATTGTGTCGTAATTGACGTTCTTCCAGCAAGAGTTCCTCCAGTTAGTTCTATTGGTGATTAGCTATTTTGAAACCTCTTTAGATGCACCATCATATTTGTACCGAGTTATATAAATAGTGGCCATGATGGTCCAAATCGCCATATGAAAATGTAAAGGCATAATACCTAATATTACGTAACTTATTTCGGAGGTCTCTGACGATGATATTTAAACTATACGCCTTTTTTTCTTTACAGCTCAAATAGAAGAGCTGCTCGCTTTAAAATGAACAAACATAACCACAGACCGCTTTTTACTAGTAAAAGGCCAAAATATTTCACGCGAATAGAAAATTCCACTTGCATTTTATCTGCCAGTACAGATTATTTAAAGCTTGCACAAAAAATATCGTATCTAGCGCTTGGTTTTCAACAGCAAAAGCATTTTATACCAGACGGGAATTAAATGTGAATTTTATATGAGGCTGCTAATAGGCACTGTGCACGTTCCTAGAATACATGAGACAAACACTAAAAATCCAAAAGCGATAGAATTTTATTATCACAGTTTAAATCCTCTTTCTGAACAAGAATTAGGGTTTTCCTTGTTGTAAGGGTTAGTTAAGATGTCATACAATACAGGGTGTTTAAAATCCAATCAGATTGAAAGACGGTATTTTTTTCCAGGTTGTGTAGTTTTTTATTTGTCATCATCAACATCATTTCAGCTGAAAGACGTCCACTGCTGGACAGGCCTCCCGCCAAGCACCACCACTTCGACCGGTTCTGTGTGAAATCTGCGGCTGTAAGACTCTGCTGGGTCTTTTCCCGTATCCAGACGATTCCTGCGGCCGTAGATTTTTAATTATCAGACAAATAACACGTGGTTAAATACTATTTAGCTGCATCCGGTTAGACTGGAAGCTAAACTTAACATAGTTGGCTAAAGGCTAGGTAGATTAATTGATATTTATTTATTTATTTAACAGTTTATGTACACACATATAATCATACAAGAAAAAATAAAGCAACAGAAAAATACGTACAAAGGTGATGCTTATTTCTAAAGAAATCTCTTCCAGCATACCTGTGATAGGAAAGTGGATAATAAGAGATGTAGACAACGTGTGTAAGAGTAGAGAGAGAGAGAGAGAGAGAGAGACGTATGTAAAATACATAAAATAAAAACATTTAAGTACTCACAAATTTAAAAATAAACATACATTATGAGAATATACCTACATACATACTTCTAAGATAAATAACAATGAAATATATAAATACATGTGGTTCTATTATGTTTATATTAAATGCCCAACAACGTGCAACGTCGGCTGTATAATAGCCCTGCGAACAGCGGGGTCGTAATGACCTGAGATGGGATAGAAGATTACCTAGCAACAGAGTCAAGCATCTCAGTAGTAATTGCAGATAAGCTTAGTACCTCCTACTGCTGAGTGCACACGACATGAAGATAGCGGTTTGTTGCAGAACAAGAACATAAAGGTTAATATCTGGGTACCGTCATTTGTTTTATAACGGATATATTCGGATTAGATGAACAAGTCACAACTTAGTGAAAACCAGCGCCGCGATCTGGAGAAGCTTTTACCCAGATGTATAATACTACGTTACCTTCTACACCATTCAATATATCAGGTGAAATTCATACCAATTATAACTTCGCAGAGTTTTCCTCTTAGACAACTTTTTTTTAATTTCATTGCCTTTCAAAATCGGATTACATAAAGGTAATTACAAAGAAGAGTTTTAAGGGTATTTAATTAAGTAAGGTGACCCAACTTATTGAATTAATTCAGACTAGGCTCGGGAAGGGAATTTCCATTTACTCGCCATCTGTTGATTACCGAAGCTCCGGGTATCATGGAGGACGATCAATGGAGTATTAATTTACAAATACCGACCCTTTCCGGCTAGCAGGGCAGGTGTAAAATATTAGAGTTTATTTTAAGGCCATTAACGCGGATATCAATTTTTAATAAACATAATTAAACGTTTATTAAACGTTTAACGTTTATTAAAAATTGATTTCCGCGCCAAGTATGGCAATCATTTTCGAAAATAAAAATAAAAACGTTATATTTGACTTCTTCAGGGCGTAACTACTAGAGAACTGAAGACCTTCATTTCATCGTGTACCTTTCTTTGACGTTGGTTTAATAAAAGTATAATAAAAAGTCAGAGTGCGCAATCTTTTCCGGCTTGCTATCGAATCTTAGCCTAACTTTTTTAATATGCTACTACAGTGGTACATTCATGGTGAACCTTCCTTTATTTGTTCTAATAGTTAAGTAGTTCAACATAACGTATTAATGTATCCACTTTCAACGTTAAATTCCGACCATTTCAGCGCTTTATCATTTTAACACACGCTAAGAACTGTATTGTAAGAATATTACTGATAATGCCCTAGTTATTTATGTGACGCCTGTGCTAGTGTGCAAGTTACATGTGTGTTAGTTGGAGGCGTGCCAAACACATCGCCTTTTATCGAGGATTGAACCAGGAAGTTCAAGAAAACTGCAATAGGTTTTAGTTTTTTTAGCAACGACATTAGAGCGACAGGAAATTGGGGGCAAAAACTTATGAGAATGTTTGGCAGACTGGACGGCTGCCTCCCTGTAGCTAAGACAACTTACAATAGGATTTTTCTTTTAACGCAGAATTCTACAAATGAAGCATGAATGGGCAAGAAATGTTATTGTTCTTTTCTCAGTGCCTTTCCTTCGGACATGTAGTTTAAAGTATAAACTACATGTCCGATTCATTTGCCCGATTTTTGTAAGCTCAGTTATCCCAGAGCTATCATCATAAACGTATGATAGAGCGTCTCTACTTAGTGATTTGAACGTGTCAGAAAATATGGACGAAAAACTACAAGCAAACAAATGGGCAATAAAATCGTTAACGTATTGGTGCTGTGTCCGACGCGGATGTACGATCCTACTATTAGATCGGACGTGTGCTGCGGGCTTCAGGTCAACTCGTGGCAAATAAGTTTAGTAAGTGATGAAAAATTTTCAATGGTAAAAGTTTTGGCGTCTACTATGGTTTCGATACACGAGCTACCCACATACGCTACGTGGTTATAAAGTAACCCGTGTAAAACAGAAAGTAATAAAAACTAAAACCCAACTACGACAAACATGCCAACTAAAAAGGTGTAAACAAGATATCGCTATCAACTTTTTTCGGTTTTCGTGTAACCGGAGTTACACGTCATTATTAATTAAGTAAAATAATTATTAATTAAGGCAAAAATCGTACAGATTATGTGTGACTCCAAGTTTTTGAAAATTAGTACCCTTCTCTATCATGCAGCAAATGGCAGTATTTAAGCAATGACAACCGTTTGCATGGGACAATATTTTAATTATTTATTTTACAAAAACCACATTTCAATTAAACCATAATGCTCGCTACCGCAATTTCTATTTCTCGTAACTAATAAAAACTTTTTCTGTAATACATTCAATTCCGATTCGAAATTATCGATACTGCACAAATAGCGTACGCGGAGGTGGAATAAGAAAAAAAACGCATTCCTAAGTTGTAGACGAAGCTTAAGCGGGTCCAGATGACTACAGCTGGGAGCTGGTGCGCTGGTGGGTGGTGAATAATGCATGCTGCTCTCAGCGACGCAGGGACGCTGGGTAAACTTCAATGTCGGAAGTGTCACACAGAATGGACACTGCGACTGTTTTATTTAGAAGTTTAGAGATTTGAATGTTTTGAATATCAAAACTTCTGTTTTGACCAGTAGCAGGTTAGAAAAAAGAGACTGATGTCGTATAATATCTTGATGATATGTAATATTGTAGACGAGTTTGTTACAAAGAGGTTAAAACACGATTGCAGTTCGATAATTGTGTTCTTTTTTACGTTGAAAATGTTACTTTGTTTATTTCTGTATATTCATTATGTTCTTCCAAAGATATAATTAAAATCCAGTGGTCAGGTCATAAATTAAAATCATCGTGAAGTTTCACGATGCTTTCCTGCCACGTGCACTATTGGAAATAATCTAATACATTACAGTCACGGCCTTCAACATCGGCATTGATGGACGATTGTGAAAAAGCCAATGCTTGTATAGTACTTTTCTCAATTATTGCGCTGAAATTCAAACTAAGTACATTAATTATAAATTTATTCTAGAATCAATGACTTACAACGATCATTTTTCACGATCCAATATGTTGATTTGTTTATTCTTTACTTTAAAAACCTCTATTTGCAAGCCTAAACAAAATTTAAATAACATCTGTGATAAGTTGCCTCCTTGGTTGCCGTGTTGAAGTAAAAAGTTCATTCCATTTTTAAAAAACACGACAGTTATGGATTTACGTTCAAACATTGCCGGCCGGGTGCAACCGCTATTTTGATTTATTTCGAAGAAGGTTGTCAAAAAAATGCTCAAATTTTTAAGCATGTTTGAGAAATAGTTATTTGTGCAACAAGAAAGCAAAGTTGTTTTTTGCTGCGAGTGTTGATTTTGAATCCCGAGTAAGCGAAGGATTCTATAATTGAATCACGAGCGTAGCGAGTGATTCTAGGTTAGAATCCTGAGCGCTACGAGGGATTCAAAGACACGAGATGCAAATAACTTTGCTCTCGTGTAACACATACAACTTTTCACCTCAGCAGCGAGAACATACAACATGTAAAAAAAAATTTTGCAACCTTGAAAACCATAGAAACGATACCCATGAAGAAAAAATTTAAATTTTTCGCAGCCGCCATCTTGGATTTACATTTTGACTTCACTTTAGCAACCTTGAAAACCATAGAAACGATACCCATGAAGAAAAAATTGAAATTTTTCGCAGCCGCCATCTTGGATTTACATTTTCACCTCACGATCGGCTTTAGTACCCTTGAAAACTATGAAAACGACACCCGCGTTCATCATTCGCCATCTTGGATTTGCATTTTGACCAAATTCACATTTACTATCTCACTCCGTCTTTCTTTCTCATTGCATCAGAAGAAGACAATCGCAAGCGCCTTTTCCCGTGACGATTTCTGCCAAGAGTGCATTGGCAGAAATCGTCACCGCAAGCCGCCTATAGAACTTTGTTCCAATAAAAAAAAAACAGAATTTAAATAAAACCTTATCCTCATGTGAATCCGAACGTTTTATTATTTTTCTTTTTTGTGCCTAGTAGGTAGGCATGGAATTTTTAAATCGAATTTCTATCTCTCGCTTTTTTCGTATAGAAGTGAAAGTGACAAAACTAATTGAAGTTCAAATCTTTAGAATTTTGTGAGTAGACCCAACATTGTTCACGGCATTTAAAAACAATAATTAAAAAGTTACTTTGTCTCACGCTCGCAGCAAAATCGAATTTTGCTCACTGTTTTTTGACAGCAAAACCTGCTTGTTTGAGGTGCTGAGGTGAAAAAGTAATATATCTACCGGAATAAGATGTGGCGTTGATCTTCTATGGAAACTGTCTTTATAAGTTTTTATGTTACACTTCCTTGGTATATTTTCTTATTTATTTTTTAGACGTCGAAGCAGGTTCTTTTTTATGGATTATGTAATGTATGTTTAATGTTGCATATTCAGTGTTATTGGGTTTTTCTATCTAGAATTTCTCACTAGCAGTCCGTAGTCTGCATTTGTGCCCGGTTGATCGCAATAGGTTCGCCCCCTATTACATGGGACTGAAACATAACTGGCAAAATGTGGGTGTACCTACTACAAGTACACTTCTGCCCTGGGGTACATGAAATGGTATACTGGTACTGGTATATGGTGGTAATGGTATGGGTGGTTTTAATGGTGAATGGTATGGGTTTTTCAACTACAATTTTAAGTTTGTTCTTGGGATAAATTCATCCCAACTACGGAACCCTTCATTGTGCGTGGCCCGACACGTGCTTGGCCGGTTTTTACTCAAATATTATGCTTTCAGATCAATTAGGAGATAATGGTGCTTTTATTAATGGTTCGAAACAATAATATTGTTTTGTATTACACGTAAATTTACGATTTAGGCGATGTGGAGCATTTCTCCCACCTAGGCAAGTCTTCCGGTTTTCCCCTGGATCTAAACATAACTTACAATTGCCAAAAGGTTATTTGTAAGTAACTGTTATACAAAATGCAAGTAACAAAAATTAAGGAATTAATGTATCTAAAGAAGCAGTCATACCAGTAGACCTTTCTTTAAGTCACAGAACTGACCTTGGCCTAATACGGAGCGACGCCGTGAATCTCATTTTTCTGCTCCACGTTTTTCTTATCTAAGTTAGAATTAGCATTTAGCTTAACGAGATGCGGTTAAATATTGAAATATTTAAAAAAATCACTGAGACTGCCTCGTTGGTCTAGTGGTTGCAAGCGCTACTACTGAGCATGAGGTTCTGGGTTCGATTCCCGGGTCGAGCAAAGTGTTGTCATTGGGTTTTTCTATCTGGAATTTCTCAGTAGTAGCCCGAAGTCTGGATTTGTGCCCGGTTGATGGCAATAGGCTCGCCCCCTATTATATGGGACTTAAAACATAACTGGTGAAATGTGGGTGTACCTACTATACAGGTACACCTCTGCCCAACCCTTCGGGGAAACAAGGCGTGATGTTATGTATGTAAAAGTCAGTGTCAATGGTAAATATTTCCCAAGAATGCCTGATTTCAACGTTTTTTAAAGAAGTTATTTAAATACGACACAATTTGTTATTAAGCTTGTAGCGGTTGCACCGCCACATACTAACTACGCATCAAAGACATGACGTCACTTAAATCCTGCATCGCGCAATTAGAGTTTACCGCGCGAACGACATAGGTAAGACTATCCGAAATCAACAGTCGGGCAGTCGGCCCGCCAGACACAACACCCGTCTGGTTGGAGGATCCTCCCTTTTCTATGGTGGATGAGTGAACTTTACACCCTGTTCCTCATGCCCCTAAATTGGTGACCCCGAGTATGAACGTCAACGCAGCCTTCGTGCAACTACTTCAGCGTGACGTCATCATCATCATCACTCCCGCAAGCTTTCGTGAGGCGAGTCACACAGACAGCCAGCACCCACGGCTTCAACGGGTATCCTGACCACCAGCATGCAGCGAACGCGCATTCCTGGTCATCACCCTCAGCCTCATCAGCAACCTTGGCACAGCTCCTGCACCTTCGGCCGGTCTCACAAGCAGAGCCCATTCTACCCTCTCCTGGTCGACGCTAGCAGTCAGCCACAACCCGGTGCTATACCACATCCGACGCACTGGATCGTGACGCAGCGCCACCCCGACTCACTGGGGAATCACCGCAGACAGTTCCGACTCACCGTGAACTATGCGGCACCCGGTTCCGACTCACTGGAACCTTAGCTGGCACTGTGAAGCATCGCAAGATACAAGACTCAGCCCACTATCGACCTCCGGTCTCCAGAGGGGAGTGATGTAGCGGTTGCACCGCCACATACTAACTACGCATCAAAGACATGACGTCACACAAATCCTGCATCGCGCAATTAGAGTTTACCGCGCGAACGACATAGATAAGACTATCCGAAATCAACAGTCGGGCAGTCGGCCCGCCAGACACAACACACAACACCCGTCTGGTTGGAGGATCCTCCCTTTTCTATGGTGGATGAGTGAACTTTACACCCTGTTCCTCATGCCTCTAAAAGCTTGTGCCCTGTTCCAGGTATCGTTTGCGCCGCGTCTCTGTGACGCGAGTGTGAGCGACTCTGACTCGCTCGAGGCGGCCGGAGATCAAAGAGACGAAACTCGCCACGGAATAGCTTTTATAACTACATGTTTTTAACTTTGAGCTAGATGGTAAATATAAATGCTAGTTTATAAGCACGTAAACGAGAGTGTTTGTAGCGGATATTTAGTCGACTTCTCGACATAGTCGGGCCGCTAGGTAGGTAAGGATCAGAGCGGCTAGTTCTCTTAACATTCTGAATAATGTATCACTTAACAACATGGTACTGCTAAACGGTAGAGCATATTAAATAACAGGGGTTCCCTCAGGGGAGTACACACAACACCATGTACATAATTAAAAGATAAGCATTTGGAACATTAAGTAACGAGCCGACGGGTTGGACTGACGACTTAAGGCGACGATAACCGACTTTTAATGATTTTATACTGAAGATCACGTCTAAACGAGTAGTATTAATATTTTGGAAAAAATATATATTACCTTACAGCATTCGTTCAATAACTTATTGTTTGAATATTTTAGATAATAGTGAAAATAATTTGTAAAATTATGTCTAACACGGATTAAAAACTGAGAATCACGAAAAATCTATCGAGCGTATTTTTCTGAAACTTTAACCATTTTAATGATTGATTTTTTAGTATACGGGTTTTATTAAAATACCTTTGGTTTTATAAATAATAAATTAATAATGCGCCGCGCTCCTTTATGGGTGAGTCCTATTAATAATAATTACTGGCTGGACATACGACGCGTTGCGTGAGCTCAGTACAAAACACGTTAGCCACTCAAAGGTCACTGGCATATATCTGCGTCTTAATAGGCTCACGATTTTCCTTAGTGCCTATAAATGTTTTAAATTATAGTTTGAACGAATACTTGCATTTATGCTTTGTACCGTCGCTACGGCGTAGGTAGTGGGCCTACGCCGACCGACGTTACGTGAGCTACGCTGATGTAGCACAAACATGTCGAAGCCAACTCAATATTTCGATAATCACTTTTATATTGAACTAGCTTTTGCCCGCGGCTTCGCCCGCGTGGATGTCGAAAAATATCCGACGGGAACGTACAATCGGGATTAAAAAATAACCTATAGGTTAATCCAGGTTATAAACTATCTGTGTGCCAAATATCATCTAAATCCGCTCATCCGTGTTTGTGCAAGCCGGAACATACATACAAACAAACAGACCAAAAATTCTAAAAACTATAATATATTCAACATCAGACTCGAATATTCAATGTAATATTTGACTTCGTTACTATTTATTTTACGTCGTCTGCGTAGAGTATAAATTATTTTTTTCTAGATAATTATGAATTAGGTATTATAACAATAACAATAGACCTTTCTTCATGGCTAATTGTCCTCTACTACGTGTGATATTTGAGGAATACTGTAAAGAAATACCTGCTGTAAAGGACCGGTATCTACCTAAATCCTTCACAGTATTTCTCTATATACGATGTTTTTCACTAATTCGGAAGCGGGCACTAAAACAACCAGGCTAGTTGGAGAGCTAACACGTGAGCAAGCCACATAAAATTGGCTAAAAGCGTCGTTTTTGGTGGATTAGCTATCTTGTCAGCGAGATTATTTGAGTTGAAGTAAACTCTCTGACCGTTTTCCAAATGAATTGCTAAATGAACAACTGTGGGGAAACGCTCATGTATGGAAAACCCAAGAATTCGCCACACTGCTTCTGAGCTACTTATGTACCTTCCGCTCTCATAAATCTTCACCTCATCTTTTTCATTTTCTAGTGCAAATGTAGCCTGGTCCGATCCTTTATTAACATACTTGCATACATATTTTATTGATTTCACAGAGTTGCAATACTCAACGTTTATATGTGCGTTAAAAGTTTTTAATAGTACAGGGTTAAAAGGAACTACCCAACGGTTACCTAGATCCACACCATAAATATTAACGGTAAAACCGCCTTCGCTAGGGGATCGTCTCCGATACTGTGGATAGCCATCATCACCTGTTTGTGTTTCCCTCAATAGAGGTCGGGGATATCTTTTAGTGCAGCTCTTGTTCTTCATACAAGGAGATTTATGATTAAAGCTTCCACAAGGGCCATGAATCATGTTCGACTTTACTATTTCGTAAAGTTTTTGGTCAAGTGCAGGGTCAGGTATTTCAGCGCAGATTACTTTGTCGATAGAGTCTGGCTTTATGCTACTTTTCAGCCATAGAAGAATGTGGACATGTGGAAGACCACGTTTTTGCCACTCAACCGAATACATGTAGCAACGAATTTCTCCAAATATTTGTCCTTTAATCAATAAATTAATCAGTTTTTTAACTTTTATATGAAACACTCGAGCAATTATATCGTGACGATCACAAGACTTTTGTCCAGGAAGTAAAACTTTGGTAATGTCGTCCCAGCGAGGGTTGCATGTAAACGTCACAAAGAGATCAGGGCGACCGTAGTTGCGTACATATGTCATCGCATCCTGGGTACGCTCGTGCATGTACCTCGGACCACCAGTGAAAGAGGACGGTAGTACTACCATTTGCCCCAATTGATTGGCATCAGCATCTTGTCGTCTAACTGCATCCTTAAGATGTACGTAATTATCTGCACGTAACTTTGCCTGATTATGTCGTATATAATTGAGTCTCTCAGTTTCTATTTTAGCGTATTGATCTACTAAATACTGACTAAAAAGAGCGATAAAACGCGGGAGAATGTTATCTTCACCGTCTCTTATCATTATACGGAAGGAATAGAAACTGGCTGCCGAAACCATTTTTTTTAGAGGCAATTTAGTTTTGGGATCATGTTGAGGCAAGTTGACAGAATAACCATCATCGCCATAACAAAATATTATGGGATATTGCAAGGCATCGTATGACCGATGCAGTTCACTTATCCGACGTAAAGAAATACTACGGCTTTCCAATATAATGTCCCGTTTCTCAAATTGCTGATCAACCATCACCAAAGCAACTTCGTTGGTCGTTGGGGCGTTAAAACGTCCTCTATGACCTTCAAGTGGTTTCTTGTCGGCATGAATGACTACTTTAAACGATTCACAGGTGGGGGGAATTTTATCAATGGTGCTTTTGAGGTCTTTAATGTAAGGGTTAACATCATGAAGCATTTTTTGTAACTGTTTAACCAAACTTGGTTTCAATCCTTGATAATTTGAGCACCTTAGACTTACTTCTCTATCGTCTTCTCCAACGAAATAAATCTGCAAGAATTTAGCTTTCTCACCTGGTTCCGGTAAAATGCTTCCAACCAAATGATAGACCTGACCCTGTACTTTAAATGTTGGCATAAAGCCATCCTCCACCACCTGTTTTGCACCAAAAGATGTCATCTGGAAACAATTGTTGTATTTACGAATATTACTCATAAAATGCTTATGGTCAGGGTGCAGATCCATTACCAAACTGTATAGAGGATCAGGAAGACTATGTAATGCTTCGAGTTGCACCTTTCCACTGCCACAACACATTCCAAGAGTCTCGTCCTTCCATTTGAGTGCATTGCAACACTGACACTTATTATTCATATTGCCTATACTCACCATAGAATCGTTGTCGTAAGCCATTCCTGGATTGTAAGACATACCTGAAAGGTACTTTGAAATCCAGGGACTTGCAGTTGCCTTCGTGTTGTATTGTGACTGAGCCGCTCTATGTACTTCAGGATGTGCCTGCTGGTAATTAGCAGCAGCTCGCCTGTGCACTTCAGGATGTGCCTGCTGATAATTAGCAGCATCTTGCCTGTGCACTTCTGAGTTTTTTTTTATATATTTGGATGCCGCTTTCCGATAAGGTGTACGGTTACTTTTTGAATACTTTTTTTGGGCCTGTTTTAGTTGATTTTTTCTCGTTGCTGCTGTATATCTAGCTCTACGCTTCTTATTTTTCTTTTGAGGTATCGAGCAAGTTGACTGATAAACTTTGGAAGCAAAGTCGGTAGAAAGATCTGAATCAGTTGATGACACAGATATTTTATCGACTACTTCAACACGTCTGGAAGTAATTTTCTTAGCCTTTACAGAGATTGGATTGAGTTTAGAATTTATTTCAACTTCAAAAAATTGTTCCTCATCTGAAACATAAGCTTCAAAATGGCCACCAGATAGATCGCCTGAAAAGCGAAGGCCGTAAGTTGAAGACAGAATCATATCAGCATAGTATTCGTCTGATGTAGTGTAGTTATCACCACATCCATTTTCAGAAAGACCAGAAAACTCATCCCAGTTTTGCTTTACGTGATCAACAATTTGTTCACGTATTTCGAATGCCATTTCTTCATTTCCGTGCATCAAAAAAGAAAGAGACCTAAAAAGGCAAGCTCCGTCCCCTATGATCGGTACGACAAACTTTAGTACCATCTGCCCATCAATATTTATAATTTCAACAACCATATTTACAACCAATTTCCTTAGTCTTAAATAAAGTAAAAAAATAAATTAAAATCTAAAAATAATATTCTTCAAATTTAAAATTTAGAAACAAAGACTAAAAAAATAAACTAATGAAAAAAATCTAAAAATAATATCCTTCAAATTTCAAACAAAGACTATTCAATATTACACCTCCCTAAAAAAAAACTATCCTATTAATAAAATATTATAATTGATACAAAAAGCAGATCTTGATAATTAGTAAATAAATTGCTACCACTTTCTCTGATAAGATTACTTAACCGGATGAAAATCGTACCGTAGGTACGAAGCACTGGGGTACTTATACAATGCGCGGTAACGAAACCATAGCGACTTCTATTTTTTCCACTACCGCCATCTATCGAGCTTCCGAGCAACTTTCTTTCTGTCTGTTGGTCTGAAAGTATGACGCAAAAACTACCGGATCGATTTTGTTCAAATTTTGCATAGATGTTCCCTATAAGTGTGGTCAGTCTGTAGGGTACTTATTATCACGCTATTTGCTATGAGTGATGAGCAGAATTGCATTCTGTTCGTATCCTAACTATCCTAATCTATTTATATCTATATTGATTCGCCCGGAGAAGGGGGTGGAGGGGGTTATCCGGGAGAGGGGCCCGTGGCTAAATAAAAAGAGCCGCACTGGTCGATCGATCAGGTTAAGCTACGCTTGTCGCGGTTGGTCTATGGATGGGTGACCATCTTTAGATACAGAGACCCGTCCGTGCCTCGGAAAGTATGTTAAGCTGTTGGTCCCGGCTGTCATTCGTGGATCTTTGACAGTCGTTACGGGAAGTCAGAAGCCCGAAAGTCTGACAACCATTTTTACCAAGGGGTATCGTATTACCTAATAACTGCTGCGTTGTGGAGGTCAGATAGGCAGTCGCTCCATGTAAAATACTGTAATGTTAGAAACAGTACACGTGTACTTATAAATATTATTTTACTTGAATACAAAATTTTGCGAATGAACAACTTCAATACAAAACTTCATACCCCTTTCAGACCCTTGTGGGTTGAAATTTAAAAAAAAAAAAAATATTTAGGTTGTGTTAGTTTCCAACCATAAGCCGAAATATTAGTGATTTTAAATTAAAAAATAAAGAACTTTAATTAAAAACAAAATTTCATCCCCCTTTTCACCCCCTTAAGGGTTGAAATTCTAACAACACCGTTGCGTTAGATAGTAGTGATTTTTCTTCTAAAATGAAGGATTTTCAACTTTATCCCCCGTTTTAACCCTTCGGGGGTAGAATTATCAAAAACGTTGAGATACGTATTGATTAATTTTCAATCGTCAGTCTAAAATCAAAATTTGAAGATCCTAACTTCAAAACTGACGGACTTTCATACAAACTTCCATCCCCTATTTTTCCCCTTTAGGGGTGGAATTCCCAAAAATCCTTTCTTAGTGGATACTTACTCTTCACAAAGAACACACCCTCCAAGTTTCATGTCTCTAGGACCAGCGGTTTGGGCTGTGTGTTGATATATCAACAGTCAGTCAGTTTCTCCTTTTATACATATAGATATGTTAGATGTTTTTAGAAAATCTAATTTATCCGAATCGACATGAGGAAAAAACATCTTACCAAAACTTTAGTTTTTTTTTAAACTTGCTTACATTTCCTTCTACTCGAAGTCCGGTCGGGTGCTGCATTCTGAGATATTACCTAGAGCACTATTTGCTTGACAATCCGGATAAACCTTATGCATTATGCAATAACAAGTTTATTTTTTGCAAAACATTTTGTAAACTCGCTAATACCTTCCTGATTATTGGTATAAAGCGTTTTCTTTATGTTCTGTTTTAGCAATGCCCAATGGATTAAGGTTGGTTAATATACTAACCTACTTATGAATGTTTAAAACAATAATTCAGCAAATTGTAAGCAAGTTAAATGATTTTTTGTAAACTTTTAAAGTTTAAAAAGAGTTTAAAAAAATCAATTCTTGTTGCCCTCTTCGATCATCAGAGAAGAAAGTTTCTCAAAAAAAAAAAAATATGTTCTCAGACTTAAAATATTTGATTTGCTGGGTTAAACCGTTTAAAAACCCATTTGCTACAGAACGTTTCATCGCGCGGAACGAATTCCACTTGTAAGCGTTTTTTAACAGCGATATTAAAACGGCTTTCCTCAACTGAATGACAAACTTCAACTTAATGAGACGAAATTCAAATCTTGTATAAAACGCACACTATGCAGGCATGCATATTATAAGTTGGGGGATTACATCACTAATAAAAATGCTTGGCCTTATTTCTGGTCCTGCTCCACTACCACAACTAATTGATTAACATTTTTAAAATACTGTTGGAGCTGCTAAAGATTGTAAGACCATAATTATTTGTATTTTAAAAACTCAATCACCTTTGTATTATATAATTGCATAGCAAAGGTGTGAGTACTATGTACTAAAGAGCTACCATTTACCGGGAAATATGTCTTTCTTTGCCCTGGCGGCTGTGAGTATGTCATGTTCACTCAGATGTCTCGCTGATGGTGGCACGTGTGTTGGATCATTTAGCTCCTTTCAAAAAGGTTGATCTGTATGGTGCTGATCCATGCGTCATGTTCATGAACGGCCGCCGTCAGAGTGGACTGGTCATCTCTTAGCTTCCATGGCTTATTTTAACTTGTTTTAATTTATTTTAAACTTGCTGCCCGCCCCGGCTTCACAAGGGTAGCACTAAGTACTTATCTACGGCGCACCTACCTATCCTACCCACCCTACTTACCTTAACTAATTTAATTTCAACATGAATGGTGTAACCAATATTTTGTAACAATATTTTGATTAAAATTTTGAGTGTCCGTTGAGTTTCTTGCCCGTTTTTCTCCATAGGTACCTACTACGCTTTGGAATGGGCAACTAGATTCATATTTCTGACTGACAGTTCAAAAGTGCCTGTAAATGGTTTAATTGAAATACAAAGTGTTTTGAGTTTGAGTTTGAGTTTTCCATTCTTTAAAGTAATTATTAATATAGGGCTTTGTTCAGTATCTGATCGCAATTCACAATTGTTGTATTATTGTGGTCTGAGAGGTTGTTAATAATAATAAAAACAAATGTATTAGCAATATTGGTTAGCAATAATATGGTCCACGATTTTTTTTTAAACATGCTGTATTAACGAGCAAAAATAATATTAATTAGTTAATTAGTAGTTAATTTTTAAACTGTTATTTTCATGCGTTCTTAATAAAGTATCATTTTTACAAAACACAGACGCAGATTTGGATATAAACGCAGGCCATGCGAGAGAAATTCATGAAAACGAGAGTCACTTCATGAGCAGCAGCTATTATTAATTGATATTACGTGGAATTTGTTGTGACTATCCTACATAGGTTCATAATGCTTTCCAGATATTTCCTCCATTCTTGAGTAATTAGTAGATAAATACGACATAAATAAATAGCAGTGAAACTGCAGTAGTTCAATTCAACTGGCTCGCGTCATGTTCCGTTACTCGAGTTCCACTACTAGAATTTCAAGTAGCGGAACATGACGCGAGCCAGTTGAAATTAACTACTGCGGCTTCGCTGCTATGGTTATCGGTGAGGACTGTCTGCAAGTAATGTCTTCCTTAAACAAGTTATGTACCTGTATGTGTATGTATTATGCATAGTGAGTTGTAACAGATGTGACTCAATGATGGCTTTTTATGTTTGTTTTGTGATAAGTAGCGTCCTACTTATATGCCCTAATAAAAACGTAACCCATTCGTCAATGGTTTTCACTAGGATATTAGGGAGACCGCCTGTGAAACTAAATTGTAACATACTAGCTTTTGCCAGTGGCTTCGACCACGTGCATGTCGGAAATTATCCCACGGGAACGTACTACTCAGATAAAAAGTATCCAAGTCCTGTTCCAGGTCATGGTCTACCCGTGTGCTAACTTTCATCCAAATCCGTTTAGCCGTTTTAGCGTGAAAGCGCAACAAATAAACAAATTCACTTTCGCATTTATAATATTCATTAGGATTATTATGTATATTTTCTTGACTCATCTCTCTCTCTCTCTCTCTCACTCACATCAATTGAGAGGGTGGAGAAGGGAGAATTGGTTGATACTAAGTTTCCAAGCGATCATTGCATCAGTCAAACACGGCACTTCAGAGTCAACCTGAGAAGCAGTTAAGATTCTTGTGGTTAACTTTTCGGTGCTGTGGACCGAGGAGAGGGATGCCGCCGGGTAAGCTTACACTAGAAATTTTGCGGGCGCTGAGCCCACTAAAACGAATGGGTAGTGTGGTTTGCAGCAACACGTGGTCATACTATGCCAAATTTATGATAATATCCTGTTCTTGTTTGTAAATTGTGGTACAATTTGGTAAAAGATTGAGTAATATTACAGACGCTTGGCATTATTGATGTCAATGAAAATAATTATGACTAGACAGGCATTGGTCTTACATGAATTCACGTGGAAAAAGCGGGGCACGCGAGTCCCACGCCTGATTACATTTCCGTATCGTATAACATACTTTATTTGTTATTTCAGTGCAGTCAAATCTATTCTGGCACAAACCATGCAGCGTCATTGCATCCAAAAGTAATCGTCTAGATTGTAGACTTAGAATTTTGTACTTATGTAATAAATGTGTGTAGGGAATCTTCGAATAATAATACGCATTTGTAGTTCATGCCACGCAATAATTTTGTCTGTATCATTTCCAATTTTCTATTGTATTTGAGGTAATATGGATTCCAAATAGGTAGGGCGTATTCAAGTTGAGAGCGTATTAAAGACCAGCACCGTACAGCATCAAAATAGTAGAGGGTCGCACAAAGTCCTTTGAGGAACTCATGACGAAGCCATACATTTGAAAAGCCTTATTTATAATACTATCAATGTGCAGGTTGAAATGCAAACACGAATCCATAATAACACCTAGGTCGCGAACGGAATCTACTATATTTAAATATTGATTATTAATGGAGTAAGTAAAATTAATTTATTCTTATTCTTTGTAAATGATACACTTTGACATTTAGGGAGACTAAGAAAGAGCTTGTTCTCTTTGCAATAGTTATTAAGTCTGGTAAGATTGTCTTGGAGAAGCTGGCCATCTTGGATAGTTTTGCATGTTTTATATATTTTTATATCATCTGCATACATTAAGGAACTAGCATTAACGAAACATGTTTGATGACGATATCGTGATTGTGGATGTAACTAGCTATTTCGGGCACAACAACAGGAATAAACTTACTTATTACTTAGATAAATATATTGTTTGCCTGAGCTTTTCGATTCATCTCTCATTTCTAATTTATATATTTTTATCAAACAACGGATATCCGTTGTTTGATAAAATAGATCTCAAAGACTGTTTCCTAATATAAACTGAGTAAATATTTTCATTTTTGATACCATTTACAGATTTACATAATTAGTTATCAGTAAACATACGTTTTAATTATGTACTGTTTGGACTTATCTTAAAAGTTAGCAATTAGTTAGCAATCCGTCTCGGAGTGTGTTTTAGTACCTAAGTTACATCATGAAAGTTCAGGGGCTGAATGTAGTAAAAGTTTGAATGTAAGATCGAACGATATTTGTGAACTAAACTTGAATTAGTTTGAATCAACATACGTTATGTAATGTGTTTTATGTACTTCTCTGCCCAGTTACTGACTTATACCTACTGCTTATACAAACTTTGTCCCGCTAATCGCTAATGTTAATAAGACTTCGAGTCGTATTATACTCTGTCGTACTTTATTCCGAAATACATTATCGAATGTGGATTCTGACTTCGTAATTTAAAAAAAAAACAAATTAAGCGAGGAAAATACAGTAGAAATATCATAACTTTTATTAGACATCAATCAGATAGTAAGAATAAGCATAAATAACAAATTATGGACTTTCCCAAAAACACATGTTCAGGTAGTTGGCACATTCTCAAAGTGTCAAACAATAAGAAACCATTGTGTTAAGGGACTTTAAATGTTTTACCGAGAATTTACTTCCAAAGTAAATATTGATTCCAAACTTTGTGCTCTTTTTATACAGGACCTTTTACCGTTTGAACTACAAGTTTTTAATGAAAAACTTATAGTTCAAACGGTAAAAGGTACATGATTGGTATAATGATACCAATCATGTAATTGATAGTAAATTGTTATAATAAGTTATCTTCATACGACATAAAAGAGATAATAAGTTGACTTTAGCCTTGCTTCTGGCAAATAAATAGACTTAGACTTTTTGGTAAAATAATTTCCATATTAACAGGCTTTTTCGCACCCTTACAGAGATCGAATCTATATACGTTGTATTTGACATAGGTTTTTACAGAGAGGTCTCATAATTTTAGTACTTTATCTCAAATATTTTTCGTTAAAAAGGTCACAGAAATGTATTAAGATAATCTGCTTTCCAAACATGTTTAGCCCTTTTAATAAAAAGCAAATATGTATAACAGAGACTTACAGCAAAGAGATCGACAGTAAGAGGTTTACGTGCAAGTACCTCACGCCGACGGCGACGTTACATTTAATCAAAAATTTCGTAAGAACGTGGAATAAAGTTTCTGAATTTCCTCTTCTGCTTGGAGCACCATGTGTAGGTAGCACGTTTGAAATAATTGTGTAACTTCTTTATTTTAATAGTTGTGGAAACCCCTTGTGGCCAGGGTTAGGAATTAGATTTGGTTAGATTTGGTTTCGTTCGTTTAGTTATTTATTTTATTGCTACCTCAGTTGTACCTACCTACATCACGTCCAGTTATTTTTCCAGTTGTTTATGTTATATTTTAGAGTTATGTTCAAGAGTAAATGTGGTTAAAATGCTGAAATGAGTCAATTGGGTGATAAAATACTAATGCATACGTACTCTTATTTTCGCTTAAGTATTGTCTACCCAAACAGAATTGTATTGTTTGTTGTTAGTTTCGTCTCCGACGAATTTCTCCAATTTTTAAGTCCTCTTCGTGTGAATAAAGTACGTTCTGCTTTACTCGTAAGATCCACTTAATGAAAACACCCATGGGTGAAAGGAGGTCCTTATCGTTCCTTCCCGGGAACTATCTACAGGGTGTCCAGTAAATAGCACGACATACTGCAGGGGGTGATAGCTAGGGTCACTACCTATCAATACAACACAATATGTGTTCAGCAAAATCTTACGGATTTACAGTTTTACAAAATTTTCGGAAATACCGAAATACCTTGAAACAGATTTTTAAGCATCTCGTAATGAAAAAATCCTTTTCTAGTACTTTTTTTTACATCAAATTATTCGTGAATTTACTCATTGATAAGTCTTTTTTCTATCAAAGACAAGAATGTTTTCAAGAAATACTATTTTTTGTTTAAATTTTCAAAGAACTATTTTCTTATCACTTAAGTTTAACCTACAGTGGTGAAAAAAAATGTTCAAGAAATACTATTTTTTGTTTAAATTTTCAAAGAACTATTTTCTTATCACTTAAGTTTAACCTACAGTGGTGAAAAAAAAATGAAAGATTTTGCTGAACATATTGTGCTGTATTGATAGGTAGTGACCCAAGCTATCACCCCCTGCAGTATGTCGTGCTATTTAATGGAAACCCTGTATTTTACAGGGTGGACCAAAAAGAGACGTCACCAAAAAAATAAGATTTCTAATGTCCAGGGATATCTGAAAATACCCCATGTATGTTCTGCGATTTTTTGTAGTTTTCGAGTTATAATTTTTTTGTAATATTTTTGAGTATTCTGCCGGTCGAGCTTCAAAAAATCATATCTTTTTTAATAGTAAGTGTTTATCAGTTTTTTTGCGACAGTATCGCCTTGAATGTTACTTTCATACGTTAAATAATAAACTTCCTGACATTCCTGCAAGTTACTCAAAAAAGTATCGATGGCAGGAATTTAAGTTATTAGTGGACAGATTGAAATGTTCAACTTCAATTTAAAAATACAAAAATGAGGTTCCATAGTTTCTAGCTGACTTTAAAAAGTTATAATGATGGTCTGGCAGTTTGAGTAGTCTATGCGGCCTACCAAAATGTCCTTTCTTTGGTATTGTTCGTCGAGTTTAGCTCCTTAAGTTCTGAGTTGAGCTCCACAATAACTGACAAATGCTTTCACTGGCAGGACAGGTCCACTCAAATCTGTGTGGTTCTTTTCTTAAAATACCATTTCAGACACTTATCTACATGGTCCTCATATGGCCTGACTAAGATTATGTCTGGACTTTAAGAGACTGTGACCTCTGAGTTTGTTTCGGCTTTTCTTCTCAAAGTAATCAGTTAAGAAACGCCGAAATCATCTAGCAGTTTCTTTTTTCAAGTTGACTAGTAAAAGTGATTCCAATATCCTACTTACAGAATAAACCATTTCATTTTATTTTATTATTAGATGACGGTTCACGTTGCTCATTTCAATGACACGATGATTTTTCAATCACACTTATAGTCTCGAGGAGGGATGTGTCTGCGCGAGTTGTGAACTGTACTTTGCTTTTTGTGGATATTTGGTCAGGGTGGAAGAATGATGCGAGACAGATTGACTTTAGAACACGTTTTCCCTTTTTGAGTGTAATATTAAGTGGGTTTGAGAAAAAATAATAATTACCTGTTAGTACAGGTTCTTTGTAGCAAAAAATATGCATACAAATAATTAAAATGTTTTTGGAACTACTATATTTTTTCGCAAGACAAAACATATTGATGGTGTTTCGTGACGAGGTTTTCAATTCTATTGGGAAGATAAAAGGAACTATACATATATATATATATATGTATAGTTATACACCATTGTCACTCAGTGTTGTAAAAAATTCTACATTTATGTCTGTATTTTTTATTTGTATCTGTCAATTATATGGTGTTCACGTTAAAGAATATTCAATTCTATTCTACCACCATCTTAAGTGTTCGAAACGTCAAAAAACGACTTTTGACGTTTTGAACACTTTTGATGGTGGTAGAATAGAATGGAATAGAATATTCCTAATATAATAACCCTATTTCGCAATCACGATGAATGAATACACATTCATTCATTGTGATTACGAAATATGGTTCCTTTATTCTATAAAACATGTTCGATTGCGTTGCTAAACTAACAGAACACATTTCTCAATATCGTATACTGCACAGACAAACAAAATTGATTGCGGAACCCGTTTTACCTTAACAAATAAAAATATACAATTTCTCTCGGATTCCTTGTTGAACATAAATGGAGATGATGCAAATTGAATCAATAAGATATTACGGGAACAAAATGTTGTCGATTTGATGTTATAAGCTTTGGTTATAGTCAGTTTGTGTATCTTTATGACATTAATTTCACTTTTCATTCTTGGATTAAAATCAAAACATGTTTAGCATATCTTATACCTACCCAAAAAAACGCTTTTTCTTTGTAAATGAAAACAATTTGGTTTCAGGAGCCATGGATTTAAAGACAAGTTTCATACCTCGTAGTTCAATGAACATTCAATGAACAAAAGATGCTACGAGAAAATGTATTTCCGTACACTCGATTTAGAACGGCTTACTGTCAGAAGTCTCGCAGCCACAATCCATTGTATTGCTTAGTTTGCCATTATATTATATAGATGGAAAGTCGGGCATGATGAAATTGTTTAGTCTCAATATTGAGTCGATTTTAGTTTCAATCAAAGGCATGCGACAAAGAAAATAAATGTAGTTCATTATTGTTATATAAACAAAGTTGTGTAGTGTGCTACCAACGTTAAGCCTCAATATCCTGTATTCTCTCAAACCTTTATAACCAAAATGTCAATTCAGGTCGGAATCAAAAGATAATTTGGCAACCTGCTGAATATTCAGCATAAAAAAACGTAGGTAAATCTTTTTTACTGGCAGTTCCGCTAACAAATCGTCAATAGCCTATATACTCGTATATTATTTTAACATCGACTTCTTCGCACTCTTTGCCTTGCCTTGTTACGGGTTGTTACAAGGTCTTTCTTTCTTCAAAAATGTTGTATCGCTAATGAGATAAACGGACTAGCTAGGTAGTGGTAATGACGCGGCATAATTTAGGTGAGGCTAATAATGGTATGCCTCCGAGCTTTTTACTATTTGGAAGTCCGCTACACCGCCCTGCAGTTGTTGTGTGTGAGACATAAAAGGTTTTGTTAATGGACGAATCTAATACAAAAAATATATAATGTTATATGAGGATTATCAGGATAATATAATTTTAACGATAAAAATAAGCATTTCTTGTCCCAAAGCGCGACTAATAAATTGAACTACTACGCAGTTGAACAGTCGCGTCAAGATCTTAATTAATCCAATAATAAAGCATAATTAGTGGCTGTAGAGAATTGCAATATTCGCTACATGTGACGTTTAATTCAAACGGGTACGGTAAGTAGTTTTGACTTCACTGGTTTCAAGATGTTTTAGCATTACAGTGTAATCACGCCATTTTAAGTGGCTCAACAATTGTACTAATATTACTGGACACTATACCTAGATTAACAAGGCTTTCCGAAAGCGCATGAAACTCAGTGGTCCCAATATTCTCAAACTCAAACTCAAAGCATTTATTTCAATTAAACCATTTACAGGAACTTTTGAATTGTCAAGGGGTCAGTCAGTCAGAAATATGAAGCGTAGGTTCCTATGGAAAAGATCGGGCAAGAAACTCCACGGACACTCTTTAAAAAAAAAAAAAAAAATAACACAACTACATGTGAGAACAATGTAGAAAGACGTGTACGTAAAAAGCGTCCGTAATAAAAAGATAAAAACAATTCAAAAATTAAAATAAGCCGTGGCAGATAAGAGATGACCAGTCTCTACTGATGGAAACGGTGCTGATCCATGCGTCATGTTCGTGAACGGTTCATGTTCCTCAACCATTTTGAAGGGAACTCAACGATCCAACACATCGTAGTAATTACCAATTACAAAGAATAGCAAGACTGAAAGATTATTTAATGAATCGCTGTGATCGCCTCCAACGAGGAACCATATTAATTTTCATTATGAATAGTGCTCCCTATAATTATATAGAAAATAATGTTGTCATTTAATTAATTACTCACTTTACACCTTCTAACAAATAGGATTATTATATTGTTCACAATTATTTGATTTAAATCATAATCATTGTCTATAATAATCCCTGATTTATTTATTATAACGAATACTGTGAGGTTACGAGAATTAACATTGTGGTCGAAGCTAACCTTGCGTAGTATTATCTCGGTTATCTCGTCGCACACCGATCATATTGTACATACAAGAGGTCGCTGAGGATTTAAGTTTAGTTATAATTTGAATATGTAGGTATTCTGCATGAGATAGTAGCTTAGGTAAATATAGTCACACATCATTCACAGTCATTTAACATCAGAATGTAACCGCAATCCTCCAAGCCGCAATCAATCTACGTCAATTTATACATAATGAAATTGTGATTTGTGCTCTGTGAAACCCGTAGATATTGACAACGTAACATTCATTGTGCAATAATATTGAATAAATGACGTAGTACAGAGTTAACCAGTCATTGAATTATGATCAAGCAATCATGTGTTACTGCGGAATTGAACCGCAAGAACTTTTGAGCATTCGCCTTTTAACTTCATACACACATTCCAAATCTCTATCTTATCTTTGTAGGTTTAAGCAAAGTGAGTTTAAGCGCTGGATCAAAGTTTTGCGTGCATATTTTGCGCAACCTGCTGAGAAAAGTTAAGTTTCAAATGGAGTTTCACAAGTTTTAATACATTGTCAAGCTGCTAGATTGTCATGAATGTTACAGACAAATTGTTCCTGGAATTCGAAATTGAACTAGATATTAAATAAGCGAAAACCAGTTTCCACGAAAATCACTTTACCGACCTACGGAACTTGCAGTGTTATTTATACGAATGTGCAATGCAATAACACAAAATGAGTTAGTGTTATTACAAATACCATCGACAAAGTTTAATCTTTAATTGGTGGTTTATGTTTTCTTAGTCGGTTACTGAAAATTATTTTGTCTTTAGAAAAGTAAAAAAAAGAATATCATTAAAAACGTGCAAAAAGCACTGTCATTTTTTTGATAACACAGAGCACGAGGGTCTAGTAAGAGCCCTAAACTGTAACTTGCTTAGTAATTGTGGACAGTCAATTTTGCATCGGAGTGTTTTATACAAGAAAATGGAATCAGTGATTCTTCCACGTTTCTCCAGTGACACCATCTTAAAATGAGATAGTTTGGCGTCGCATGATCGTTTCCTTTTGGCAATGGCGCATGCATAAGTTAGATGCCAAAGAAATCTCTATTTTATCCGCTCCAGTCTGGATATGTATGCCATAATGGAGTATCTAGATAGTAATGCTGTATTCCAAGATAATACTTAATTATACTAGCGCCTCGTCCTCGAGATTAGTAATTACACATGTAGTTACGCTAAGTTGTCACCACTCATGCACTTAGTTGAGAAGAAACAATATTATATTCTATTTTTCTTTATCTATGGCAAGTCATAATAATTTTAAGGGTAGGTTACAACCTACCCTTAAAATTATTATGACTATGTATCACAAACAATAATGATGTATCTACTTAGCTGAAATTTCTGTTCTTTGTATAAAGATAAAAGATTACGATATTAATAAAAAGAAATAGTCATGGACTTATTTAAGTCCACTTTTTTATGTTTTGTAAGTTATTTAACTTACGTTTTAAAATTATCATATCTATGATAATTTTCAGATACCCCCGCATTGCGACCAGATGATTGGTTATTAGAATGGCCACCTGAAGATGAAATAGTTCAGGACTCGAATCAAACCCGTGAACCGCAGCCAGGCCCTAGTACTTCTACGAATGTACCCCCCGAAGAGCCTATTGTTCATGATGATAATGTTTCTGATCTGGATACGGAAATTCTAGAAATTTTAGGCGATGATCCAACTAATACTGACAAATACGGGCCTGAAATACGCAACGAACTTGCAAATCGTTTATTACACATTGTTAAAGATGGTCTGAATAAGGAAAATCGTAAAAAACTTATCTCAAAATATCTATTACCTAAAAATTGTATTCAACTAGATGCCCCTCAAATAAATCTGGAAATTAAGGCGGCAATTGCTGATACCGCAGTTAAACGCGATAAGGGCATAGAAAACAAACAAAAACAAATATCTAGTGCAATTGCTTGTTTGGCCGACATCATAAATACCCAATTAAACTCAAAAACAATGACCAAAATGCAAAAACCGTGCTGCAAAAATTAATGGATATAATCAGAATTTTATGCGATTTACAACATGCAGATTCCATCACACGTAGAAATTTCATTTTATTTGCCCTCAAAAATGATATGAAGGAACACCTTAAAAACACCAAGATAGACAATTGTCTATTTGGTGAAAATTTAGCATAGACATTAAAATCAGCAAAGGCTGTAAATAAATCTGGGATCGAACTGAAAGCCGAATCTAGCAGCAAGACTGCGAATACCAATTATAAAGGACCAGCATCGAGAGCTTTAAACCGCAGAGCTCCCCCCCAGGCGCGCAGGCCGCCCGCGGGGCCGGCGCCAGCGCCGAGGAGCCGAGAGCCTGCCGCGCCGCGCGCACAGTATCCCCCGCTGCATACGCAGTACATGCCACCGCACGCGCACTCATCGAAGACGTCATCGCGGGGCCATCAGTCGACGTATCCCCGTCGCCGCTCCTAGATGCAGTTAAGTACGCAGGCCGCTTATCTAAATTCTATCAAAAATGGGCTGCGATTACGAACGATCAGACTATACTATCCTGGATAAGAGGTTATAAAATACCATTTATATCACCCGTTGTACAACATACACTCCCTGCTAGACCAACTCTCTCGGCTAATGAAAGACCGCATTATTTAGAAGCGATAAATAACCTACTCAAAATAGCCGCAATATCAAAATGTTCTCCATGTGAAAATCAATTTGTCTCAAGTATTTTCATGGTACCCAAACCAAATGGCAAGATGCGCCTTATTTTAAACTTAAAAAACCTTAATAAATTCGTTAAAACAGATCATTTTAAGTTAGAGGATTTAAGAACGGCATTAAAAATGGTATCGTATAATTGTCAAATGGCGTCAATCGACCTGAAAGACGCATATTTCTTAATTAAAATGCATAAAGAATCTCGAAAATATTTAAGATTCTGTTTTGAGGGTAGATTGTTCGAATTTAATGTTTTGCCATTTGGGTTAAGCACAGCCCCATACGTTTTCACAAAAATATGTAAACCTATAGCTAAATTACTGCGCTCCGCAGGCCTTCTGTCTACGGCTTATTTAGACGATTGGTTATTGTTTGGATATTCCCACCTGGAATGCCTAACTAACGTAAACCTAACTAAAAGATTATTAACTACACTTGGCTTCATTATTAATGTTGAAAAAAGCGCACTTTTTTCACGCAGATTTTTAGGTATGATTATAGATTCACACGAGTTTCAGATTAGTTTACCAACAGATAAAAGGTTACGAATAAAAGCGCAACTTCTAATGTTTTCAAAATTAAAGCGTTGTAAAATTAGGACTTTTGCTCAATTAATAGGCTTATTAGTTTCTTCTTGTCCAGCGATCGAATACGGATGGCTGCACACTAAAGAAATGGAAAGATGTAAATATCTCAACTTGAAAGGTCATGATGATTTTAACAAATTTATGATTTTACCTGAATCACTAAAACCTGACTTTTACTGGTGGCTAAATAAAATAGAACATTCTGTCCATCGAATAAAAATTGATGTTTACCAAGTTGAGATATTTTCTGACGCCTCAACAACGGGGTGGGGGGCCGCCTGTGAAGGAAAGTCTGCGAGCGGGCAGTGGTCAGATACCGAAAGAGAACGACACATAAATTATTTAGAACTGCTTGCCGCATTTATTGCCTTAAAAGTTTTTGCTAAAAACCTTTTTAATTGCCAAATATTACTACGCGTTGATAATTCAACAGCAGTAGCATATATAAATAAAATGGGGGGTATACGATACCCTCACCTCACACAAATAACTCGTGATATCTGGAACTGGTGCGAAAGCAAAAAACTTTTCGTCTTTGCCTCGTACATAAAATCGAGTGATAATATTATTGCAGATTACGAATCACGAAGAACTCATCCAGACATAGAATGGGAACTGTCCGATTGCGCCTTTGACAGTCTCACCCGCGCATTCGGTCATCCAAAAATTGATTTATTTGCTAGTCGCATAAATAACAAATGTGCCACATACATATCCTGGCACCGAGACCCAGACGCAGTCGCGATAGACTCGTTTACGGTTTCTTGGGCAAATTATGATTTCTATGCATTCCCGCCATTTTCAGTCATACTTAAAGCTCTTAGAAAAATAATAACAGACAAGGCACGGGGTATCATGGTCGTACCTTTATGGCCAACACAGCCATGGTACCCCGTGTTTAAATACCTCCTTATTTCAGAAACTGTTACATTTCCACCTAAAAGCCATGCCTTACTATCTCATTCCAGCTCCCGTCAGATACACGAGTCGATTACCCTGGTGGCAGGTATATTATCCGGGAGGCATTTTCAAGGAGAAACATACCAGAATCCTCACTTGATATAATGTTAGCATCATTAGCACTTAATTCTATAAAACAATACGACGTTTACTTGAAGAAATGGTGGGACTTCTGTAAAATTAATTCGTTAAATGTTTATGACGCCTCTGTACCCACAGTAATTTCCTTTTTAACCGAACTTTTTAATGACGGTTGCCCATATGGTACCCTCAATTCATGCAGATCTGCTCTTTCCCTGGTGCTGAGCCCGGTACTAATTAGTGACGACAGAATAAAAAGATTCCTCAAAGGGGTTTTTAGACTAAAGCCACCAAAACCCAAATATGAAGTTACCTGGGATACCAACCTAGTATTAGATAAATTGGCTTCATGGCATCCTAATGAGGAATTAACCTTAGATAAGCTTACAAATAAAGCCATTACTTTACTGGCTCTGTCAACGGCACAAAGAGTTCAAACTCTCTCGAAGATAAAACTTTGCAACATTCATAGCCTTTCTCAGCGTATCACAATTAAAATCTCCGTTATTATAAAGACTTCTAGACCGGGATTTCAACAACCTATTATTCATTTACCCTTCTTTAACGAAAAAACAGCTATATGCCCAGCCACTACATTACTGTGTTACATAGAACGCACCTCATTATTAAGAACATCTGACGATTTATTTGTTGGAATTAGGAAACCTCATAAACCAGTGGGAACGCAAACGCTTAGCCGCTGGATAAAGCGAACACTCAGTGAGTGTGCGGTCGACACGAGCGTGTTCAGTGCACACAGCACGAGACATGCAGCATCATCGCGCGCACACTCACTGGGCGTTAGCCTAGATACTATCCGTAAGACGGCAGGCTGGAGTAGGAATTCCACAACTTTTGCAAAATTCTATCAGAGAGTTATTATTGATGATGATAGTACTACCTTAGCAGAATCAATAATCAACCAACATTCATTATAATTTATTCGATTACGACTAGTTAAAAGCTGGCACAGAACAGATTTTCATACATTCATAATTAGTTTATTGAAATAAATACATAATTGTCTACAGCTAACTATGATAGCTATTATAAGAATAATTATTCTTTAGTTAGTTAATTACAATATTAATTTGTTTGTGATTCATTTAACCCTTTGTGTAACTACTCAAAGAAACCGCCTAATTACTATTAATTGTTATGTCTGTTTCAACAATAAAATATTTTGATTTACAAACATTCATTCATTCATTTCATTGATGATTTTCCCAAAATACTTACTCTCAAAGTCTACATGTGTAATTACTAATCTCGAGGACGAGGCGCTAGTATAATTAATGATTAAACGAACTTACCTGTACGTGAAGTTCTATCATAATTATACGAGCGCCGAGTCCGAAGAGATTAGTAATCCCACCCTCCCAGTGCTGTAAATACACACCCCAAAATATCTACCATACATCGGAAATACATCAATGAACCACAGGATATTTTACTCTAAACTAAATGATTGGCGATATCGTCTGAGAGCGGAACAGGATGAAATACCCACACAATCAAAAAAAAAAAAACGTATTTGTGGGTATGTCAAATTGAATTGCCATAGATAAAGAAAAATAGAATATAATATTGTTTCTTCTCAACTAAGTGCATGAGTGGTGACAACTTAGCGTAACTACATGTGTAATTACTAATCTCTTCGGACTCGGCGCTCGTATAATTATGATAGAACTTCACGTACAGGTAAGTTCGTTTAATCATTAATTATACGTTGTACAACATTCTGGGTACTACTGCGCTTGAAACCAGCAACATTCCTCACAACGAATCCCAGCATTCTAGATGTCTTTTTAGACATGAGGTTCAAACGTGTGTCACTATCATGAATCAAGACTCTAAAGTGAAAACCAAAGGCTTATTCCGTATAAAAAAAAAATGGAATAAAGAATTAAAATTATTTCGATGATGTATATAAATTTGATTATTTAAAATTTGCATACCGTAAGGTAAAATGTATCGATGCCATTATTATAAAAATTCCATCCTATCTGTATACCTACATTATAAGTAAATAAATTATATTTCTATCTTCTGTTATTTTCCTATTTCGGCGCTATTCGTTCATTTTTATTAGGTTGCATTTTTCACAATCAGTTGCCATCCATCATCACCGTTTTACGCTGAAACCAGCGAGTGTGGTTTATATCTGCAGGTAGCTTTAGCGAATATGTTTCAAGTTGCACCAAACTTGTTAGTTTTTATAGGAATAAATGGGCCATTGCCGTAAGATATGACGGCGCAGCATTTGGCGCCGTCTAGTTTTGTAACGAAGTTGAAACTGGCTGGTGACAGTCATCGATGGTTGCGTGGCGGCTGTCTTCTGATGACAGACATGATGTCAGGGGAGCCGCTGTCGTACCACGTCCACGACGAACTTCATTCAGGCACATCCTTGATGATATTGGAGATGTTGAACCGCTAATGGTTACCACTTTTGGTAAAGGCTATCCTGCGCCGGTCGAAAAAAACAGCTTTCTCAATTTACAATTAATTTATATTTGTATCTAACTAAATAATAATTTATAATTTTTCCGAAAGAGAGCAATGTTAGTAAATTATGTTCATGTTACGAACCGCTATTTGTGCCAGATTTGAAGTATAGTTTAAGTACTTAGGTAACGTAACTATGCAAGAGTGTCTAAGTATTTAGTTTGAAATTGAATGCTTATTATCAGCTTGAAAATTAAAAGACTAGTTCGTAGCAATTTCACTTGATCACGTGTAAGTCTCTGGAAACAAGATTAAGGTCCTAGCAAGCACAAGCGCCCGAGGCGCGCATCTTGTACGCTGCGTTTTGGGCGCTCAATAAAATTGTATGAATTTATATATAACGAATTAAAAGCGCTGCCGTCAAATATAATAATAATAATAATAACTCTTTATTTCAGATTACAGGATCCATAATGTGTTAGTATTACCTTAACCTACTGTTAGTGAAAAAAAAAAAAAAAAAAAAAAAAAGTGACATAACAATTTAAAACAAAACAACAATTAATTTTGCACATGTACGTCTGTACGCACATGTCTCCCAGCCCAGTGCCTAATAAACGGCCCATCTATTGTGTCCGCCAGAGTACCCAAAATATTGTTCGGACTGCCTCGGAATCGCCGCAGCATAGATGCACTTCTCTTGCGCATGATGGCATAAAAGTCGTCCAGTCTCGCTTCAGCAAACATGCCTTATGCGCTGAAAAACCGAGGCAGTCCCAACAACATCCTAAGCCCGTTATTATATTGGACACGCAGGGTGCTGTAAGCCTTCTGCGTATACCTAACCCACAGGCTGCACGAGTAAAACGTTTGGCAATAATCTTTGAAAAGAGTTAGCTTTACCTCCTTCGTGCACCGCGCAAACCTGCGAGCAAGCATATTGCATCGAGCTGCCAACGCCCTACGTTCCCTATCAATATCCTAATCGTCCGTAAGAGCCCCCACGTGACCGAGATACTTAAACTGAGTGACCACCTGTAACGGAATTCCACGCAACGTTACAGGTGGAATATTTGCAGGTGTATTTTTAGGTACTTTGAAGACCATAACCTCACTCTTAGTGGCATTATACCTCAATCCATGAGCCTCTGCATAACTCTCACAGACGGCCAGCAGGCATTTTCTTAGACCACAGATTGAAGGGCTGAGCAGCACCATGTCATCAGCATAACTTATGTTATTGATCATCCTACCATCAACAGAACATCCAACCATGATGCCACTCAGCTCACGCACCAACCGGTCTATATACAGGTTAAACAAACTGGGTGAAGTCAACCCCCGCTGCCTCACTCCGCAATACCGCAGACGCGCATTCAGTTTCATACGGACTGGGTATGAAACTGAATGCGCGTCTGCCCACCTAACACAATTCTTCTGACTATCATACCAATACTTAAAAATATGAATGCTCTCATTGGGAAGGTCAGTATCATCCGACAATTTTTGCCACAGAATGTCATAATTTACCAGGTCAAAGGCTTTTGACAGGTCAAGAAAACAACCATATACTCAATGATATTATATGTAAAAAGAGGTAGATAGGTTATAAACGTTCCGCAAGTGGCACGTCAAAAGTTGGCTAATTAGCCACATTTTCTTCTTTTTGTCTCTTTTTCGCTCCCGATAATTACGACATGCCATCCTACTTCCACGTGTCATATAATAGTGTGACATAGTGCCGTTTTTGAAGATAGAATGTTAGGTAGGTAACCTATCTACGTCTTTTTACTTCTAATATCATTGCATATACTGATGTATTTCTGTCGGTGTAGTACCTCACAGTCTGCTTGAGACACAGAATTGCACTTTCAGTAGACAGACCGGATCTAAAACCAAACTGCGCGTCGTGTAAATTGATACACGCATTCAACTGCCTCTCAAGCAGACTGTCCAACACCTTGCCAATGACCGTAGCCAGCGATATAGGTCTTTAATTCGTTTTGTCGGATGAGTCACCTCTCTTATTCTTTGTTATGGGAACTACGACAGTTTTGACAAAGACGCACACAATACAATTACAATTTCTTTTTTTTCTCGTCGTTTTCTCTGCATTAGTAGTAAATTTAAAAGAAACACATTTATACAGCGCATGTTGAGGGTTCAAAAGTTACAATAAACCCCGCATTCCGAGTAACGCTGTAATTGATTTGAGCGCGCTAACAACCGTACCGTATTGACGTGGGCACGATAACGTTGTGTCTTGAATCGTCATAGATGAAGTCATGACATTCGCCATGTTGCGATAACGCCGAATAAGCCTTTTACTAATATCACCGTAAGTGCTGTCAAGAATGACAGTTGTGCTGTTTTGTTTTGACTCGCATCATAAGTTTAAACTAACGTGGCATTTTCGAAATTGTGTTTCTGACTACCGTTCGCCACCTAACCAAAGAAAAAGAAGAAATGTGTGGTATATACACAAAGAATTATGATGGGCAAGTTTTGACGTTGAGCGAGTACCGTGAGCGTGTTCACGAGTGTTCCGAATTGTTGACAGCCCTCAGCTGTCATAATCGTGATATCTTAATCGGAACGCCAAATATCGATGTCAGCGCTGTGAGCGATGGTGCTGTGTGTGATGTTCTAATTCGGAATGCGGCCAAAGTGTGGAAATTTGTTGCTTTTGACAATCGCCCAACGCGCGCTCGAGACGCAGCGTACCTAGCGCGCGCCTCGGGCACTTGTTATAACTTGTCCCTAATACTGCAATTCCAGATTACCCAGATAATGGCCAGACAAAATAAACAATATTAGGAAAAATGTGAAAAAATAAAAAAAATAAAATGTGTTGAAAAAGTAAAATTTTAAAACACACCTGCATATGCAAAATCTAATGTAAATTATTATTCTCCGTACTTAGTGGTATCAAGTATTTCCGGCAGAAGGAAGGTTCTCTCATAACTTTATTGTAACTGTTATTATACTTATGGGATAGTGTTTACATTGAAAGAAATGGATCACCTAGGAAATCCCCATGAGTTATATAATGCATCGTGTTTGCCACCATAAATGACTAGCACACCATTAAAATAAGTTATGTACTTAAATTACAGTTAAAACACACACAGTCATTAAGATATTTGGAGTAGCTAAATATTTGAAAACAATTAACATATCTACCTGCAGAATAAACTGGTGCCTTTACCTACCTAACCACTCGACAGGAGCATGAGGATCATGAATGGCTTGGGACATGGCAACAGCATTCCAGTTATATTAGTTATTTGTCATTTTATAAGAAGTACTATGTGATTTAAAGATCATTTCTACAAATAGTGTGGGTACATTCTATTACATTATGATACTAGCGTGTTGTGTTGGTCATTATACACAAGGCGGTATTATTCGCGCGAGCTAATGTAGACGACTGGGTAATGATCAATGCACACGCGTTTCATACGTTTGTCAACACACTTGCGAGGAAAAAAACAGACTTGTTGTAAGAACTTATGTTACAATAACGTCACTATAGAGATGATACATGTTAGCTATTTATATACATTTTGTAGTTTTAAGATATTAACAGTGTTTTTAAATAACACAATATTTGTAGTTGGTAATATTAAAAGTATTTGATTTGTTTGAAATGCTAAAATGGCGCCACCGGATATTATGATGTCAATTGACTATTTGAGTCTGACAAGGAGAGGGATTTTTAAAGTTACGAGGTTGCGCCATTTTAGCAAGGCAGTCGTTGTCCAACTGGAATAGTGTAAGGAGCTCTGTAATACCCATGTAAGTACTGAGAATTGTAATAATATGATTATAAATGTATTACCGTTGTTTTGATATTTGTGCTTTTATCTATGATTTGAAGCTAGTAAATAAATCATGCTTATTTGTTTAAATGAACGCTTTTTATTTCCCTTTCGCTCTGGTTAGTCCAACATACATTTAGATATATAAAGTTGAACTGACCTTTGTTGCCAGGTACTGACTATCCGGAGCTTCTTTTAAAAACTTTTGTACGTCGGTTGGTGACAATACTTTAGATTTCATATTTTTGATAAAATAACAAAACAAAAACGATAACAAATATTTATGGACAGTAGCTCGCTGGTTCGCGCTGAACAGAATATATTATATATAAAAAAAAAAACAAAATAATATTCTAATACGCAAATTAAGAATGTTCGATTTGACCGGACCCGTAGGAGGCAGAACGCATCCAGTGTGACAAATCCCTTAAGGGTGATTGATACTTAATATTTATTTATAGTTAAATAAATTAATAGGTAGGTAGTGAAAAATATATAATTTGATTAAATATTATGTTAGTTTATAATATTTTATTTATTTACACAGTAGGCATAACAACAGCAAGAAGTACCCACGCACAATGGTCCACCTGAAGGACTGAGTCACTTTGCTGAAATTAAAATTAAGCGCAAATCTCTTCTCGGGTGAAAATAGAGAATGCTCATTTAATAGTACAGGATAGTTCATACTAGTTCCATGTATTCAAAGTCAATTTCTATTAAATAAAAATTCTATGTTCCCATGATAGTACTTACTAATTCCATACTGCCATTACGCGTATTCAAAAATTTTCAAACAACAATGGCCGCTAGAAATCGTCTATGATTTAGTGATGCGGTAATATTATGATCTTTAAGTTTTGGTGCTATCGATAAAAAATTAAGGTAAAAGACCGCATCTTTAAACGCGGGCTAGCTCTCATACAGCCTCTTGAAAATCCTAGGCGATTTTTTGTGTTGTGTTGAAAGTCTATTGTGTGACTAGCAAGTTTAGGGTTCAGTTTTGTGTAAGCTACACAGGATGAAAAATTTACTGTATTGCTGTCCATGGCCAGAGGTCCCTAAGGTATATTTTATCACTGAAATATTTATAAACCTCCATTTTTATCAAATCGTAGTTTTTTCCATAATACGGGTTTTCAGAATGTTTGATTTAGTTCAACTTATTAGCACAGCTAGCGTTAATAAAAAATATTGGCCAAAAAATGTAGTTAGTACGTAAAAAATCACGTAGATTTTTTACATACTAACTACATTTCAGATGCGCGTGAGGCGGTGTTTTGTACGCACGTGCTTATCGCAAAACATTCCGGCTAGTGTACTGATCACGTTCGGTGCGGGTGAACCCGCTAATAGTGAGAATGGAAGGAGGTAGTACGGATGAAGCAGCGTTGACTGATAAAAGCGACACTGAGGTTATAAATGAGTGCGAGCGAGAGATGATGACGATGGAGAGTACGGTGGATGTGGACCAACAAAATGATGCAAGACTAACGGAGAAAAGATCTAGGGAAAATAGTGAAGATAGTAGTGAAGAAGGTTTTACTACTGTTAGCAGGAGAAGACCAAAGAAACTCATTAGAAGTAAATCAAATGGAAACTTGAGTACGCATATATTCGAATTAAATAAACTAATTTAATTAAACAAAATTTTACTTACGCTTTGCCGAACACTGTCTCTCAAGATACAGGTCTCCTAGTTTGAGAGGCAGGGTTTAATTTTTTGTCTAATACATTTAATACTTTTGTTACCCTACACGTATGTATAAACAGCCATTCATGATTATTGTATGTGTCTACCACTGTGTTGAATCTGTGTCTATGTATTACTTTTGCTAAATAAACTATTATTAATTATTAATTAATAAACGTTATGAACTTAATAATGATGCGGCTGTGGAGAATGATGACGTAACAAATAATACGTTTGAAATATGTTTGACCTCATTACAAGTTTTACCGAAACAGATGGCCTTGGCTAAATGGTTAAGAAGCGGAAATATACAAAATATAATTAGAATTAAATATAAAAGCCCCTATAAGGTGTTCGTGCAGTTTGATGATAAAAAACAAGCTGAAAAATTATTAAATTTCCCTAAAAACAAGGATCTAGATATTAGAGCTCAATTTACTGATGAAGTTAATCTATCCTACGGATTAATCAAAGATGTTGAGTTAGAAATGACAGATAAGGAAATGTTAGACTCCTTCAATACCTCATGTGAACTTGTGTCTGTCAGAAGACTAAAACGGATGAATGAAAACGGTAAATGGATTGATAGCGAGACCGTAAGGTTAGGTTTCAAAAGTCAGATTGTGCCAGAGTATGTATATGCATATGGATGTAGATTCAGGGTTGACAAATATGTTTTTCCTGTAACCCAGTGCTCAGGATGTTGGAAGTTTGGACATCATAAAAAGTTTTGTCCAATTAATAAGAATCTTTGTCCAAAATGTGGAAAAGAACACATCAATTGTGAGATAGAAACATTTAGATGCTTAAATTGCAAAGGCCCACATATGGCTATTAATAAAACATGTCCATTTTTTTATAAAAGAGAAGAGGATTCGTGTTCTAATGAGTTTAGGAAATACTACCTACAGAAATGCGTTGGAAACGTATATTCAACAAAAAAGGCAAAGTACCAAGCAGGTTTCACTAGAGTTCGAGAATGAGTCCTCGAAAATGGAACATATATTTATATGGAGCAGGTTATGGATGATGAACAGGTTGTTATAGAAGAAAGACAGGAACAGCATATAACAGCAGCAAGTAAAAAAAGCGAAAAAAAACAAAAAAAAGGATCAAACATTTCAAAAAAGAAGAATAAAAAAAAATTGAATGATAATAATATGTCGGTATCTACAGAAAGTCTAGAAGTTACCCAAAATCTAGAAGAAGAAAAAAGAAGTGCGAAAGAGACAAAATTTCAATGGAAGAGAATTTGGCAAAGTATTATGGAAATTGTGTTTTCTGAAGAGCAGGTTCTAATGGAAAAAATGGTGACGATGTTGAAACTTATATGTGAGGAAAATATATAATATTTGTACTTAGCAGTTTTAAGGACAGAGAAGTTTTAAACAATTTTTTATCTAAGTATCATGAATAGTACACAAAAAGAGATCTCGTTAAATATATGCCAGTGGAACTCACAAAGTTTAAGGCCCAAATTAGGTAGTTTTGAAATATTTTTAAATCAGGAAAAAGTTCATATTGCTATTATAAGTGAAACATGGCTTGATCCAAGTGTTAACTTTAATATGAGTGGATACAATATATTTAGACAGGATAGACCGGATTTTTATGGAGGAGTTGCTATTATAATCCATAAATAATTGCATTCCCAAATAAGTCCTATTCATCTATCAAACCCAGGCATAGAAATTATTCACATCAAAATTCTAAATTGTATAAGTTTAAAAAATACAATATCAATTTACTGCCCTTCTTCTGTAGTCACGCGTGCTGCCGACTGGTATAGTCTGTTTAATTTAGAGCTCAGCAATACTTTGATTGCAGGGGATTTTAATGGACACCATATAAATTGGTCGTACAAAATAGATCAAAGAGGACCTCAATTGCTAGAATCTTCCCTGGAAAATGGCTGGATTTCTTTAAATAATGGCGAACCTACTAGGGTAAAGTTGGTAAACGGATTGGATAAGAGGACTTCACCTGATAATACGTTTGCATTGTCTGATATATCGATAAATTGTGATTGGAAAGTATTCAATGAAAACCTAGGGAGTGATCACCTTATTATTAAAATAACACTTAACTATTTCGAATCAAGAGAGTATATAAAGAAACGCAATCATAAAAAAGCAGATTGGAAAGCGTATAGAGAAAACCTTCAACAACCATTTTCCGATATTTATAATTTTGAAGATATTCAAGTCTTATATGACTATTTTGAGGATCACATTAATCTATCCGCAAGTGAGAATATACCGGAGACAAAGATCTGTACCAATGTGGCAGCTAGTTTTAAACCTAAGGAGTATTGGCACCCATCATTGTCCAGAGCAGTAGCTAAACGAAGACTAGCTTTGAGTGCATTCAGACGTAATCCTACACCTGATAATCTCAATATTTTAGAGGATAGAACCGTAGAAGCGCACAATTTGTTATGTAAAGCTAGATCAAATAATTGGAAATCATTTTGCAGCAGTATTAATGAGACTACTTCTGTGTCTGAAATGTGGCGAAAGATGCGTTGGTTAAAAGGCTATAAACAGTCAAAATCGTTTCCTTCAGAAACGAAACAAAATGATTTATTATGTTCTTTAGCGCCAGACTCAGTAATAAACAAACAACCTTCTTTCACATCTAGTAATCATTTATTGGAATCACCATTTAGTATACAAGAAATGAAACATTGTTTTAAGAAAAAAAATACTGCTCCGGGTAAGGATGGAATAATTTACTCCATGATTTACAATCTACCTTCGGTTGGCAAAATGTATTTATTAAATATGTATAATAGGATTTTTACATCTGGGCATGTTCCACGTCAATGGAGGGAAATCAGCATTGTTCCCATTCCAAAAACTTCCACCAGTGCTGATTTAGAACCAAAGCTTAGGCCGATATCTCTCATCTCATGCGTTTGTAAGATATTTCACACAATGTTAGTAAAGAGATTAGAGTGGTATACCGAGAAAAATAAGTTTTTATCTGCTGGTACGTCTGGGTTTAGGAATGGACAATCCTGCTTGGATTGTCTTGCAAGACTTGTCACTGATATTCAAATAGGACTTTCGAATAACGTTCCTACTATAGCTTGCTTCCTGGACATAGATAATGCATACAACAATGTGTTAGTTGAGAGTGTCGTGGATACGTTAGAAAAATTGAATGTTGGTTCCAATATCTGTAATTATATTTTGGAGTTTTTAAGTGCAAGATGCTTAATGATGAAAATATATTCTGAGGAGACAGTTATTATTAGTAGATGGACAAATAGGGGGTTGGCTCAGGGGGACCTACTTTCCCCGTTACTGTTCAATTTAACCACGTATAAGATTTGTCGGGACATTGAAGACATTTCTATACTGCAATATGCCGATGATTTTGTATTTTATTTGAAGCACAGAGACATACACTTTTGTGAAATCAATTTACAATTGGCTCTCGATGATGTCATCGAGAGCCAATTGTAAATTGATAAACCTAAACCTACTTCATCAAACTTAGCTATCATGTGATAGCTAAGTTTGATGAAGTAGGTTTAGAACTTTCCCCTAATAAATCAAAAATATGTATTTTACCAGAGGTCGAAAAAGGAACAAAATAGATCTTAAAATCAATGAGCATATAATAAGCACAGTAGAACATTTTAAGTATTTGGGTATGTGGCTTGATCGATCCTTATTGTGGGGTAAACATGTTGATGAAGTAGCTGAGAAAGTATTGAAATTTTTAAAAGTCTTAGCGGGTTCTAAATGGGGAATGCATCCAAAGTATTAACGTATGTTATTATACATTTCGGTGATTCGAAGTAGACTCGACTATGGTTGTTTTTTGTTCGGGAATTGTGCAAATGTTCATCTATATAAATTGGATAAAATACAGAATCAAGCTGCGAGAATAATCGGAGGATTCATCAAAAGCAGTCCCATTCATGTAATGGAAAGCGAGCTGTGCCTACCCCTTTTGCATAATACAAGATTATTTCTTTCATATAAATACTGCTTGAAAAGTATGTCCTGGTCAAACAGTATAATTATGCGACTTCTTGCAGAACTAAATGATCTTGTGCAGATGAGATATTGGCAAAAAAAAGAAACCTTTACTTATATCGGTACTCGATGAATGTGAATCTTTTCGTGTACATTCCTCTGATCCCTTAAATATGTTTTCCCTAGATGTTTGGGTAACCAGAATTAAAATAGATGAGATTATTATATGTAATTTAGAAAGTGTAACAGGTCCTAAAAAATCTTTAAATTTTGCTTCTCTTACATTTGAAATTATTAAATAAAATTCACGATAAATACCTAAATTATAATAAATATTTCACTGATGGTTCTAAGTGTAAAGAAGAAGAACAATTCAGCTATGTACAAAGTAAGCACTAATGTGTCTAATATGACGATGGAACTCATTGCAATTTATGAAGTCATTAAGAATACTTTTAAATACAAAATTAGTGATATTAGTCACCTAGTTCTTTTTTAATTCACTCGCAAAGGTAAAACTTAAATTAAAGCTGTACATGTTACAGCTGTTTATAAGGCTACAAAAAAAACAAAAAACTAAAGCGACCGGGATCTTCCAACTCCCTCATTAATTCTCCAGTCTATCTTCTTTCTAATGATGTGCCACATGCCATAAAAGTATTTTAACAACTTTGTGAATTCGCTAGAATTGTGAATCAAGTCACATAAAACTACATTCCAAAATCTAATGAAAAAATATTGTCATTGTCAGTAATGAACTTTTAGTATCACTCAAAAGAAGAATATCACAACAACGAGCTCCAGAAATAATCAGTACAATGACATATTTACACAACCCTCACAAATTTTATGAAGAGCGAAGTACACACGACTGTCCTTTAAAAACTCTTTCAAACGAAACTGTGAGACTGACGATTGTTAAAATTATTTCTACATTTTTTGACACACAAAAACCAGATCAAACATTCATATCTTCAGCGGACAAAAACAAAACAAAAATCATTTATTTGCCAAAATAAGGTACAGAAGGTTGGTAAAATGTACAAAATTGTTTTCTTATTCTGCCTTTAATTTCGGCGTGCAAATATAAAATAAAGTTACATTTTATTTAAATTTATTATTGATCAAAATCATGCAGTCATTAAACAGATAATCCCATTAAAATTATATTATTGAATTAAGTAAATGACAATATAAGGAATAAAATAATAATTAATAAGTAATAATAAAATAATAATTATAGATGTCAATAATAACCATGTCAACAATGGGAGAGATTCACCACAATAATATTAACACTAAGAAATTTTTGGAGACACACGACCATGCAATTTACAAAATTTACAATTTATAATCCAAAAACTCATGTATGTACACTATAAAAGCATTTTTCAATTAAAAACCTCGTCAAATTACTTTTAAATCAAGAAAATGGTAGCATTTTTATGGAATTTGGTATTTTATTATAGGTACAATTTTATGCACCTAATATAGCTGTTTTTACCTGTAAATGTGAGATTCGTCCTCGGTTGAAATAACTTATTAGTATACATAGATCGTGGGGCGTAGTAGCTTTTCGCTTGCTCAAAAAGTCTCTTATGTTTAAAAACAAATATACAGGATTCTAATATATAAATACATGGTAGAGTTAGCATGTTATATTTCCTAAAGAATGGACGACATGACTCTATTTTCTTCAACCCAAATATAGCTCTTAGACACTTTTTTTGCATTACGAATGCTTGATCAATCTCCACACAACGACCCCACAGGATAATACCATACCTTAGAGTGGAGGTTATATGAGCCATGGAAAGCCGTCATTGCGGCATTTCTAGATACCTCGCAGCTAATACGCCTCAAAGGGTATATAAAATTATTTATTTTAACACAAATGTCATTTATATGATTTTTCCATGAGCAAAATTTATCTTAATTTATTCCAAGAAACTTAATAGAGTCAGTTTCTACCAGGGCGACCCCTTTATAAGATATATTTAGGGCCTGTGGTTTAGATCGATAGGTATGAAATTGCATAAATTTTGTTTTATTAATATTAACTTTTAAATTATTAGCCTCTAGCCACTATAGTTTTCTGAAGAGCACTGTTTATTTCTTGTTCGTACGAATTTTTATCTTGCCCTTTGATTATAATTGTAGTATCGTCGGCAAACAGTACACATTTATGATTTATAACTTCTGGGAAATCATTTATGTAGAGCAAAAACATTGGTGGCCCTAAAATACTGCCCTGTGGCACGCCATATCTATTATACATAAACGAAGATTGGCATGATTCTAACGTTTTAGTTTGGTCATTATAATTCGTTACTTCCACTGATTGTAATCTGTCGGACTAGTAAGATTCCAGCCAGTTATATGCCGTTCCTCTGATTCCATATCTGGAAACCTTTTCTAATAATCGTTCATGAGAGACGTGATCAAACGCTTTACTCATATCCATGAATAAAACTGTGACAGGAATTTTCTTGTCAATACAGTCTGTTATTTCTTTTATTAATTGAAAGGCTGCCAAAGAAGTACTTCTATTTTAACGAAACCCATTTTGTTCATCCTTAATAATCTTGTGCTTTTCAATGAAGTTTGCTAATTTGTTATGAAACGCTTTTTCAATTTTTTTTTGAAAATATCGGTATCAAAGTCACGGGTCTGTAATTATCCATTTGAGTGCTATCCCCTTTTTTAAATATTGGTTTCACTACCGATTTCTTTAATAAATCGGGAAATATTCCTTGTTCTAGAGAGAGGTTAACCACATGTAGATTTGTAGAAGTGGCTCTAGAATGATATTAACTGACAGTTTTATTATGTCAGTGCGAATATTATCATAACCAGTAGCTTTGGAATCGTGTAGTGACATTATTATTGTTTTAAGGTCACTAACATCCAGTGGGTACAAAAATATTGAATTACTGATTGATTCAATATGATCCATTTGTTTTAATCTTGAATCTCCTTTATTATCAAGGCTGTTATTGGTAACCGTCTTAATGAAAAAAATATTGAAATGGTTTGCATTAGAATCAGGATATAGACAGTCACTGTTGTCCATAGTAATAATTTTTGAAATACAGGAGCGTTTTAAGTCTGTCCCAGTATGTTTTTTTATTGCATTCCACGCTGCCTTACACTTATTTTGAGCTTTATTTATGTATTTGGTATTATTATTTTTCCGAGACGTTAAAATGCATTTTGTCAGTAAGTTACAATAGCTTTTATACTTGTTTTTATGAGGTTCCTTATTTTTATATTTTAGTTTATAGTGTAATTTACTTTTATTCCTACAGCTTATTTTTATACCTTTAGAAAGCCAGTTTAATTTATTTAATGCTTTATTTGTAACTTTTTCTTTGATTTGATAGGAAAACATAAGTTATTAAATAGCAGAAATGTATCGATAAATTTGTGGAATGCTTCGTTTGTTGAGTTTTCTTAAAATACGTCACTAAAAGACAGACATGAGATTGAGTTTAAAAAAATTTCCTTATTGTCATTACTATAGTCTCGTTTAAATTGAAACCACCATTTTAAAACAGGCTGATGTATTTTTGTAACAGCCCAAGAATATGATTGGGCTAGGTGATCCGATAAACCTAAATTATTTATTTTTGCACACCTTTTTTCTATGCTTGTTATGATGTGATCAATGCAAGTTTGTGTCTTTTCTGTTACTCAAGTATGTGTCAAGATAGCATGTTTTATGTTGTAACTATTTAACAAGTAATTATATTCCCTACTTTCCTTTGACTGTTTTAAAATATCGATATTTGTATCCCCGCATATAATAATTTTCTTTGTATTACGACACAACATCCTCAATAGAGTCTCGAGTTTATTGAGAAATATCGTTACATTCGACGAATGGGTTCTATATACACATATTAATAAGATACCGTATTTGGTTAATTCTAAACCACAACATTCAAATACACAACATGTTTCGTTTATTTTTTGTATCTCCTGTATTATTTTAAATTCAATTTCGGTTTTTATAGAAATACACAAGATACAGAAGGCTTCTTCAACTGTAAGCGTATCAATTAAAACATAAATACGAGAAGATATCATCCGGTTTATGAGTCAGCCATCTTGTGCAGTAACCGACTTCTTCAACAAATGATTTAGACACCACAATTTGAGTAGAGATGGCACTATTTGATGAGAATGGTCAGAGAAGCAGGAATTTAGAAAGGGCTTACAATCTACTTTTATCAACACCACCGCCCAGCGTTGAAACAGAAAGAGTGTTCTCTGCTACAGGATATTTATGTAACCATTTAAGAACTTCCACGAAAGAAGATTCATTAAAACATTAGCTTCAGCTTTTAAGATCATATTACCAGAATTTGGATAAAAAATAATTTAAGAATTACGTAATATTATATTGTAAATGGTTATTTGATTATTTTGAGATATCTTGTTAGTTTTTTTTTAATTATAGGTATTTGATTTATACTATTGTTATGTGTTTTTTAAATAATAGAGCTGATTTTCCAGGTAAAGTGATATTTTAATTTAATTATTGTTTTTAATAAGTTGATTTGATTGGGATGTTGTGATTTGTGATAAATATAATATCTCATTTTTAATAAGAATTGTTTTAAGTATGAGAAGAATATATACAAATTGTTTGTGCGGTATCGGCGGTTTATTGTATAATTTTAGAAAGTGAGCTAGTTTTTTTTTGTGATTGTTACTTGAAATATTATTTCTGTCATTTTGTTTGAGAGACTGACACTTTCACTGCCAAGTACTTATAATATATTATTTCACAAACTTAGCTTTGTCAACCAGAATTAATTAAAACATTAACATGATAATATCGCAATAAATCTACCCTCTCTTGAATTTATCGAGACGTATCCAAACTAAAGTCGTCCCTAATAACCTACTTTTAAATAAACTTCTCAACATTACTCACTACCAAGAGGGAATCATGAGTGATCTACTTAATTGAAATTAATTGGCTTTGGCGTTCTGTATTGCTATGATAATCACTAAAGTTTAACGTATGAATAAACCCTTGCCGGTTTTGCCTAATTAAGAAATTAATATCATTAGACAAACCGATTCGGTCTGCAAATTATAAAAGTGATAGGGCTCAAAATGGTGGACATTTTTGCTCAAGTATTGCTGAAATCATACCGTCTAATCAGAGGAATAAAAGGGGTTGCTATTAAAATTTTCCGAGTTGAGAGTAGTATTTAGTGTTGGGTCTCAGATCTGGATTCTAAATGGCGTACTTAGAATAATCCGTAAAGTGGTGAAATCGACATAATTAGAGCAAAAAGAGGGTGTTTTTTGTTAATGAACATTTATATTATGAGAAATAAATTGGAATAGGGGGAGGAGAATGATTATGCTTATGGGAAAAGAAGTGTAAAACTTAAACGAAACTAGAGAAGACGAGTGTAATGGCGTGGGTTAATACCGAGAGGAAAAAAAGTCAATTTATGCCACGAAACGGTTTATTTTAGAGCACACTGCACAACACACAATTTATTAGGGGTGTAGCCTTTTAACAAATTTTGGCGGGAGCGAACGAGAGCCGTGGTGGATGTTCGAAAACGTTACATGCGCTTGTCAGAGCGGGCGCGCGACTAAACGGTGCGCGGCAGGGACGCCGCAGGCGGCGCGCGGGTAGCGCGCATGCGCGGAGCCCGACCGTTGCTTAGCCAACCCTGCGGCTTCGCGCCGTACCGCGGTTCAACCCAAAAATGCGTGTGATACGAGTTTTTATTAATGTAGGAACTTTGTTACGATAACCTTATAACCTAATAATCTACTTTTTTTAAATACGCATCAACACAAAATGTAAGCAACATTAGTTTACTAAATCTAAATTATCTAAATTAATTTAATTACCGTTTAAGCATTTTTAATTTAATTATTTTTAAGCTTTTTGATGGAACATCATTCCACTCTGTATCTGGATAAGGGCGTTGTTAGCTGCGCTACAGTTTATACTTTTGCAGCTATCATCGTTTTATTTGTACTTAGTCTTGTAATATTGTTCTGAAATTTTTATTTTTATTTTTTTATTATAACAGTAAGTCAACTCAATTTTCTGTCACATTAATCACTAGAAGACAACCTCATTTATTTTCACTATTCAATCTGTCATCAGAAAATGGCGAGCTGTCCGGTCAATAACAGCACAAGTAAAGCGTGATTGTGGCTACAATGACGAGAGTACATGTCATACCGCGCGGTACACTGTCCTACGAAATTGGGTACTAAAGGCAAAAACGGTAAACGGGTTAAGTTTAGCTAAGGAGATTAGGAGTATCCATTTCTTAAGTACTCTGTATTTGAGGGCATTCGTAATTGAGAAGAGTGAATACTAAATGAGAGCAGCGGTGGCCTGGTGGTGGCGGCCCCGACTTACGAACAGTAAGTCGTGGGTTCGAACCCAGACAGGTGCATTACTTTGTGTAATTTATTTCATCACCACTGCTCTCAAAACGGTGAAGGAAAACATCGTGAGGAAACCGGCATGTCCTAGAACTAAAAATTTGAAGACATGTGACATCTACCAATCCGCACTGGGCACGCGTGCTGGATTATAGCCCACTCCCTCTCACTGAGAGGAGGCCGTGTCCCTGCAGTGGGAACGTTATAGGCTGATGATGGTGATGATGATGAATACTAAATGCTTTTTCTACTGCAAATATAATAGTTGGGTACCAACTGTTTGTAAGTTTGCATCCTAATCCATGTTTGCTTCCTTAGTCTATCATAATCATCATTCTCCTCACCTTGTCCTTATTTATTTGCTGTCAGTGCAACATGTACCTATATTTATTCCATACTTCTCTATTAGTCGTCACACACCGTTCTAGCTGTATCTTCCTTCACACAATCCATCCATCGTTTGTTTGGTCATCCCCTACCCTTATAGCCATCCATATTCATACTCAAAGCATTCGTCATGATATTTTCCTCATTCGTTTGCCTCACATGCCCATACCGTAACAACCGGTTTTCGCTCATTTCTGGTTCTGTACCTACATATAAGTATTTCGAACCTATTTTTCATTAATGAGTCCAAGGGTCTAAAGAAATGCGAGTATTCATTACGAATATGTATGCAATAAATTAAGCGTATTAATACGTTTGGGCTTCTATAAATACACTAAGAGACCGCAGAGCACAGACCACATACCAAATAACGTGAGCAGACCACGTGAAACAATTCACAATAGAGCTTCACATGTGACGTTGTAGGTATTGTATTACTGTATAACAAGATACGCGAGACGAATAATCTAACGCAGCGTATTTGTCTATGTGTGTATTAGTTATAATTTATTATTGTGTTGGTTGCTCGACATTGTGTGCGGAGTATAATGTGACATCACGTACCTGAAAAAATTAAACTGCATAATTAGAAAATACGCATCGTTAAATACATGTATCGTTTGTTAACGAAAGAAGATAAAATGATCATCTGCCTAGCTTTTTCTCAACTATGTTGGGGTAAGCTTTTAAATTATGTATTTTTCCCGAAGTTTCACGTGTTTCTTCGAGTTTGGAACGCACGAGATGCACGAGGGACACGTTGTGAACACAGATTCGAAGAAACTAGTGAAACTTCGGGAAAATTGCATACGTAGGTATCATGGCTCCAAGCCTTCATCGCATCCAGTAAGGAATTGTGCTCCTCTAACCACTCGTCGTATTTTGACAAATGAGGTATCGTTGGAAGCGTCTCCACGACATATAGGCGAAATGAAGTCACGCAATATCCAACGTGGCGGATTATAGTGATGATGATGATGCTGGAGTATTGTAATGTTGTATGGACCACACTACGCCAAATATAAGTAACTTTTGGAAATAGTCCAAAAACGGATTCTGTGGCACCTCGCATTTTCTAGAGGACAAACTAAACAGCTGCTCTAATATTAAACTCGTCCCTAATATTCCAAAATGCACTAGTTATCAACTCGAAGAGAGGTTATTGATGCTATTAAGTTGCTTAGAAATAAAATTGACTGCCCAAACCTACTGAGTCTCCTAAAGTTTCGTGCCCCAGCCCGATATCCGCAAAATCCTATCACACAACTATATACCCACCATTGTGCAGAACGGTTCTGGGTGCTAAAATCAAAATCAAAATCATGTAAATGTAATCAAAGTCATTTATTCAAATTAGGCTGAGAATCAGCACTTTTCGAACGTCAAAATTACATAAGACAGTCCCCCAAAACGCCCACCCTTCACCACTTCCTAGTGCTTTTGCTGGGAAGAAGAAGTGGCGCAACAAACTCCCCAGCAGCACAGCTGTCTGTTCAGTTAGGAAAAAAAAAATGATTCTATACAATAATTTATAAGATAATTTACATTACGCAAAATAAAATTTAAATTATAAATTAATAGCCATATGACAGCTAGCATACGCCAATATACCAACCAAAAACATCGAGAACTATACTCAAGCAGAAATAAAAATAACTAAACGTAAACAATATCTAAAATAAAGCCTCCAAGCATAAAGGGCGTGCCCGCTTACATAGAGCTGTAACTAGAAGTTATAATAATATTGATAAACTAGGACCATCGAGGTAAAATAAATAATTGTCGAGGTCGCTAGCTAACCACATATTGTAATACAACTCATTAAAAAAAACATTGTAATGAGTAGATTATGTCAACAATAAATAAAAATAAAATAAATATACATAAAAAGTAAAATTATAGACTTTTATATAAACTCATAAAACCTGTCAGTAGGTAAACTAATTCTGGAGAAAGAACATTTAAACATTGTCTTGAGTTAATCACAGCGACCAACTATTCTTATCATTTAAGTAGTCGTTGATAGAATAGTATGCCTTTGAAAAAAGGTTGGACTTTACTTTAGTTTTAAACGCATTAAAAGGCAAATCTAGCAAACAAGAGGGTAGCTTGTTATAAAAGGTTATACCAAGCCCAACAAATGAGTTATGAACCTTATGAAGCCAGTGAAAGGGAGCACGTAGTTTATCCTTACTTCTAGTGTTAACGTTGTGAATATCACTGTTTTTAGTGTATAAGTGTATATTCTGCCTAATATATAAGATGTTGGCGAAGATGTATTGTGATGCCACTGTGAGGATACCGATATCTTTGAAAAAATCTCTCAGAGAAACTCTGGCACCTAGCTGGTAAATTGCTCGAATAGCTCGTTTTTGGAGGACAAATATATTTTGAATATCTGCAGCTTTGCCCCAAAGCAGAATACCGTAGGACATAACGCTATGAAAATAACTAAAATAGACTAACCGAGCTGTATCAACGTCAGTGTATTGTCTTACTTTTCTGACAGCGTAGGCGGCCGAACTGAGCCTTCCCGCTAGGCTCGATATCTGTTGGCCCCACTGAAGTTTTGCATCTACTGTTATGCCCAGAAAAACTGCCGAGTTTATAGTTTCAAGCACCTCTTTATCTAAGACGATGTTGGGTCCTAGATTTCTAACATTTGGGAGGGCAAACTTTACACATTTCGTTTTCTTGGCATTGAGAACTCGGTTATTTGTCGTAAACCAATCCGTAACCATTGAAAGTGCACTGTTTACATCGTCAAAATCTTGTCTATTCCTGTCTACTTTAAAAATAAGAGAAGTATCATCTGCAAACAGTACAACTTCACAGATATCCTTTAAATAGTAGCTAAGTGTGCTAACTCACCGATTTCACGCCTGTGTAACAATCTAAACAGTTGCAGTGATATCACTGATAGGTATACATCATCCCAGCATAGGAAAATTTTATAAAATAATTATTGAGCACTATTTTCACTACCAATGATCTCGATACTGAATGTACTTTTAATTTTAAGTTTCTTTGTATTTGAATGAAATTGTGTCAATCTGTTTTTCAGCTCATAAACGCTAATTTCAAAACCAAACTAAAAGGAAGTTATATAACATCATTTACATCATCATTGCATCAAGTGGATTATAATATACGTATTAGATAGATATACGTAGAAATACAAAAGCAAAGTTATTAAAATCTACCTATGATAGATATGGGTCAATCGCGCGAGAAAACGGCGCTAAAAAGGAATCACGTAAAATCGGCTCAATCCAGCTGCTAGACAACATGGACATAGTGCGTTGGCTAAAGAAAACTAAACCTTTTAAGTTAGTGTAGTGTATAAATAGTGAAAAAAAAAAAAAACAATTCTGTGCTGCACATGTAGGTAGCACATGAACAAAATGTTCTCATCAATCATCAATCAATTATCAGACCCTAAGAAAGTGCTAGGAAATTGTGTAAAAGTGCATATTGACATTATTCTTAGTTATAACTAATCTGTTACGTAAAATATTAAGTAAGGGTTAAATTGCTTATTAGCTTAGGCTAGATTGTAATCCATTACTAAGAACTAGTTATAAATATAGAAAAAAAAAATCGGCCCGGCAATCACGAAAAAGTCGGTGTCTTTCAATGAATGAATGGTTTAACCAGACTCGATAAATCGAATGAACCCCAAGATTTGCACTAGCCCCTGGAGCCTCATGTTTCATGGTGATACACAGGCTATTGCATATCAAGGAGTAGACCGGGGGGCGCGGTAATGGTATGGAAGACGTGCCCTCAGGATAGGAAAGGATTTACGAGCCATACCGGATGTGCATCCTTGAGTAAGCAATGGACTAGTGGAGAGACGGGTGATATATATCAATGGATGGGGCATCTTTTTACGACGTCGCCGGCAGTTGGCTCAGTCAATCTTCGCCTGTGAAGCCTTTGGGGGAGTTATGCTGCTTTCTATGATTTTTTTATATCTTACTGTTGTAATGTGTTACACTTTACTGTTTTCTATGTCTTCATCAGAAGACTCGTTGTCCGTTTCAGGTTTCTTGTATATCTCAATGGCCGTCTTCTTGATCTTGTATCGGTCTTCAGCCGTGTCCATTAAAATTGATTTTCTTATCGAAGTGCATCATGTCCAGCTTTCTAATTACGCAACATATTTTCGTAAACGACAAAGACAAATCTGTTTCATTTTGAGAGTTCAACAACATTCATTGCGTTATTTACGTTGCTCTGCAGTTTTTTTTCGAACTTACGGAGCAATAATGGATTAGCAATCTGTTTCAAAACGATTCAGATTCGGATTGATTTTGTATTACGTAATTAGGGTACTGTTTAAGGTTGTCGTTCCATTTGAGAAAAGGTAAGAGGTAGAGGTAACGGGCAACCTTGTTTGACTCCCTGTCCTTTGATGATCCACCTAATGTCCACACCATTTCATATGTGTTCGTTCGCTCATGCATACATTGATTATTCTGTTGATTAGTGTTTTGTTAGTACGTTGCATTAAAATATCAGATTCAGATTCATTTATTTCGTGTCACGCAGTGCTTGGCGGTCGACATTGTCAAAAGCTTTTTCTATGTTCAGAGCGAGTACATAAATTATTTTTCCTGCACGCCATTCTTCATCCCGCTTCCTTCACAGCGGAAATATGTGGACATCTGTAGATGTGATGTTTAAAAGAGCCGCTTGGCCCAATTCTTTTATTATTTCGTATATATATATATATTTTTTTTGTATGTAGGAGGCGTAAATTCTGTAACCCGTATTTCAAACCGCTATTCGGCGATAATCGTTTGTATCTTTAGGGTAAGTTTGTTTCGGAATAGGTACCTGCGTGCGTTGTGTCTTGCCATGTGTCGGGTACTTCATTTTGTGTCCAGGCTTTATCAAATGTTTGGTGACGGCTTCCTGTAACATTTGTTATGAGATCCACGTCAGACTTTAAACGACCAACCACTTCACTGTCTGTATTTATTTCATTCCTTAGTTCGCCCACATGTTAACCTTTTAAATGTCTTAAGTATACAGGGTGTTTGGCGCATGGACCGACACAATTATTTGGGGGATTGGGAGCGTCATTTGGGAGGTTTCACCCAAAGACCCCATGTCCTAAGTGTCACGGTTATTGAGATGTTTTTTTTTGTTTTTTTCACAAAATTACCCGAAATCTCGCCTTTAAATAGTCATTACTTTTTTGTTTATTGTTCTAATTGCACGAAATAACTTTTATTGTATTCTGCAATGTATTCTTATTCTAAATAAATAAAGAACTTTTTTAAATAAAACTATGTTCATAATTTTTGGAAAAAATCTAAAAAAAACATATCTTATTAACCGTGACACTTAGGACATGGGATCTTTGGGTGAAACTTCGCAAATGACCCTCTCAACTCCCCAAAAAATTGTGTCGGTCCATGCGCCAAACACCCTGTATATGCTTGTATGATCTGGGATCCATATTATAGTAAATATGAGATTGCAATTGAGAGAGTTCAGCGTAATTTCCTGAGTACATTGCAGTACAAATGTCGCACCGTACATTTACCATATTATAACGCTTTGAGTAAGTTTAACCTATTAACATTATGCTCGAGACGCTTGTTGCTTCAAGGAATGATGCTCCATGGACTTGTGCATAATAGGTTTGATTGCTCTGACCTAATTAGTAAAATTTGCTTTATTGTACCTAGAATAGTAATGAGACGTGAGACACACTCTTATCCACAGTTTGCTACAACTCCCTGTCGTAAAAATGCGGGGGAGAGAGCGCCGCTCCAGAAATTGGTTCAGGCTTATAATAATAATTTTAATGATATCGACGTGTTTGGCCTATCGAAACTTAAATTAAAAAAACTACTTATTACTATTTATTATTATTTAAGCATTATTAAAGTATCCATCTACTATTTGGTTTTTATATTTAGTTTACAAAATTATTTTATTGTTATCAAATATTTATTTCAAGTAATTTTACCTTATCTGTATTTTTTAAGCTAGCATCATGTCGAAACGTAGTGGAATAAACATTTCGTATAGCACACTGTACATCTAGATGTATTATACAATGTAAGATTGTCTGTTTTCCCTAATAAAATCAAATAAATTAAAATTTGTGGCATCGCTTTGTAGAGCTCGATTACCACTTTGTCTGTTTCTGGGGCTGTCGCGTTACGTATGCTGTTAATGATTCCCGTTACGTCATCCACTGTGGGTCCATCATTTTGCGTGGCTGTTAACGGCTTTGTTATTATTATCGGCGGTAAAGGTAGGCCCTCGATATTTTTTATTTTTGAATTTGTTCCCTTTTGGACATTGGTATTGGTATATAAATATGCGTTTTTTTTTCCGGCGTTTTGTTTCTAACTTGTTTCTTCTGTAACATAAATAACGTACTTATCTGCATGCGTTTTGAAGGGTGTTTATAACTCAGTCCGGTAAAGAATTGCGCTGTATTCCTTTTTGCCCTCTTGGCGTTTAACCTTTTGAATTGTTGCCTGACATTCTTTTACACGATTATGTCTATTTGAATTAACATATTCTTTGTAAGAGTTTGGCCTTTTGTAGGTTAGCAAGAGCTATTGGATGATCCCTAGAGTTACTCGGCTGAAAAATCAAGGTTTCCTGGGTAGTTAGTCACTTTTAAAACTCCAGTTATGGAGCTTTCATCCGCTGAGCTGATTTCTATGTTTTCCAGTTTTTTTGTTATTCGTGCTTGGTTTTTGTTTTGGTGGATTTTTTATTGAGAGCGGCATAGTAGCATTGTTTGTGGTTGAAATCTTTGATCTCAGTTCTTGTCCGATTCTTTTGTGTCTAGCGTTTGATACTTTCAGCTTTGTTTAAAATTCGACTTGTTTGAAGCTGTCCCCAGATAATTTTATGATCAGAGGTTTCCCTAAATTTTTCTGTTACCTGTGGCGTAATAATAACGTAATCCAATTGGGATGTTCTAAGCAAACCAGGAGACCTAATCAACTTCTGGAGGGAGGTGGGCTGGTTGGAATAACCCCCCAAACGGCCGCTATGGCCCACGCACAATGGTCCACCTGACGGACTGAGTGAGGAAACCAAACCCCATAACATAGAACATAGAATCCAATTGGGATTTCTGCCTGCCCTTAGACCATGTTATCCTGCATGATGATCTCGCTTTTGTTGTTTCTTATTGCAGTTTTTCCCTATTGGCTATATCCATTAACCTTTCCCCATTGTAGTTACAATATTCATGGTGTAGATTTGGGGAATCAGCCCTTTGCGTTGCGAATTAAGTGTATTTTATCTAGAAATATGATCGTTAAAGTCGCCTAGGATTACTAGAGTACATTTTCTTGGTTTTTGCCTAATCAAGTTTTAGTTGATTGTTCATCGTTGTATTGTCGGTCATTATATTGTTGTATTTTTCATCGGCAATCATGACCCTGCTGTCATAATGCTGGTCCTTGTATGTTTCCCCGAACTGAATCGCCGGTAGGTGAATACACCAGTATGTTCTCGTTATTTATATGCACATGCACTTTACGAGATAGAAATCTGACGCAGCGATTATTATGTCTTCTTCTCCCCAGAACGTCTCGTTAAATTGCGTGGTTATGTATTTTGTTATTATTTGTTCCTATGAAAGCTTGTTGTTAGGATAAAACTGATGGACATTATTAATTTATAAGTGCTAAGCAAATTCTGGCGTCACCTCGGTTTGTTGAAACATGATAGCGAGGTCTCGGTGGACAGACACGTGGTCGAACGTCATCCCCATTATGTTATTTATTTAAAGGGCTATTGCCCTAAACAGCCAGTTACCATCTTTTTGCATGGGTGCTAATTATTACCATTGTAAAAACTTTTGTTTGGATATTAAAGTGGGTGTCGTTTCGAGGGATACAAAACTTTGACAGGGCTGCGGGTTGCCCGGAGATTTATGATTGCTTCTTAGTTTTTCTGTAGCAATGGATATTGTTATGCAGACTTAGAAGTTTTGTTTTTTGTTGAATGGGCCACTCATGCGGATTCTGTCACAAAAAAAAACCTCTGACCGAAGTCCTGCCCGACCATGCGGGTATAATAGATCTTGATTAATAGCTGTCAGAAGTTATATTTGTTGAAGAAACGTAACGCTTTTTTGTAAGGCTAATGAAGAAAGCTTGATGTTATAATGCAGCATGAAAATACTTTTTATACTAAATCTAAAGCGATACTGTTATTTTGTTATAATCATTTTGTAGATTAGTTTATCTTGCCATGATATATTTCATATGCCTATAACATATAGTATATTGTTAGGAGCATATAACATTAGCTTAGAAAATAATATAAAAAAGTTGAATGTGCGCTTGACATAAAACGCCAATCAATCGATGTTGACCCTTAATCTATTAAATAAAATAACGATTTTGCAAAGGGAAGCGACACCCTGAAGGAAATGGAAAGCTCTCACCAGATTCTGTGCTGGGTTCCTTGGCTCGCCTGAGGTTAGGAACGCACGTAGGTCGTCGTAGGCACGCACCTTACTTTAGCACTATTTTAATGTATTTATTTCACTATTTTAAAGTCACAGCAGTATCAAAACAAAGAATCGATGTTCGATTTTGCCTGCAAGCGCCGCGCCACATGTGCAAGCAAGGTTCGCTGCTTTTTTTTTTTTTTTTGGGGACGGAGCTCGCTCCCGGCACGACCACGCTCTTTGACGTCCAACGAACGACCCACGAAAAAGTCGGTGTCTTTCAATGAAAAAAAAAAACCACCGAAGGAAGTTATGCATTCGGCGTATTTTTTTTCACTATGTTTTTTAACCTATAACATAGTTATTTGATACGGACATGATTCGATAATACACGTTTATATTCGTTTGACCTATTTCAGTGGATTTGATTTTGCGATAAAGGTGATCGTTTGTTCAATTATGGCTAGTTTACTATGATTTCCTGTTTATGTATCTCAGTTAACAGTGTCAGTCTCAGTTACAAATTAAAGATAGTGGGAAATAGCGAACAAATACATATACAAGCAATAGGTTCGCCCCCTATTACATGGGACTTAAGCATAACTGGCGAAATGTGAGTGTACTATAGGTAAACCTCTGCCTATCCCTTTGAGGATGACAGTCGTGATGTTATGTTTATATTATGTACATATACTAATTTCATGAAAATAGTAAAAAGGTCGGGACGGTGTTGATACCTACTCGAACAGCAAGTAGCTTACTATGTGTACACTCGGGCTTTGAATCGGCCACACAGTCTTCAGTGGTTTGGTAACATTTTGTGGTCTTCTGAGGAATATTTTCGTTACCTTTAACACATTTTGATGTAATAAGTCTCTTTAAGCAATAAACTGGCAGTATCGGGCCTAGAATCTTATTAATTGAAGTTAAATCTAATTTATTGCGGCCAACGAAAACCTTTGGTCTGTTAATGGTGGCATAATAAGCTAACAAAATAAATTACCTACAAGATCCTTGTTTATCCTAACTAATATTATAAATGCGAAAGTGAGTTTGTTTGTTTGTTACGCTTGTTGATGAAATTTGGCCCATGTGTAGATCATGACCTGGGTTAGGTTTCTAGCCTGATATTCCTACGGGATCGAGACTTATGCGGATAAAACCGCGGGGCACAGCTAGTGTTTTATAAAATGGAAGTAGTTTAGTTTCCATAGCAAGTTCATGAATTTTAAAAGAGACACCCAAAAAAAATCTAGAACGGCCGGAATGTTTTAAAAACGTTTTTATTAAATCGATTCGGCCGTTCTGGATCCTGAGGTAAAACCCATTGGTTTTACGCCGAAATAGTTTAGTTATATCAAGCGTTAATCGAAAGGCTCTCACACACAACAAAGCCTACCCAGCTTTGTTGTGTGTGAGAGCCTTTCGATAGCTTATTATTTTTTATGTCGACCGTAGAGGTCGGTCCAACTACCGTATAATAACGTCCCTTACTGACTCGATAGCCCAATTACTGAGCTCTTTTATTTTGCTCTCGATTTAAAAATTCACTCTCGTATTCAGCAGATGATCGTTTGTAATTCGATCCCTGTTTTCATCTAGTCTAGTGTACTCGATGTCATGTACTGGTTTGATTATTGAGATTAGAGATTGCGAGCCGCAATTTGTCTGTGGTTACAACACTTGAGACAAGAACTGTTTAGATTGTGAGCTTGCTAGCTGAATAGTGTTCTTTGTTAGGGTTCCGTACCCAAAGGGTGAAACGGGACCCTATTACTAAGACTCCGCTGTCCATCTGTCATCAGGCTATATCTCATGAACCATGATAGTTAGACAGTTGAAATTTGAAAAGGGCTCCCATACAACAGACATGATTTTTTTGCCGTTTGTATAGATAATGGTTCGAAACCCTTCGTGCGCGAGTACGACTCGCATTTGGCCGTTTTTTTATACTTGCTGAGGAAAACGAGGAGTGTGGTTCGATCTTTTACTCACTTCTTTATAGTATGTGTTTCTTCAATAAATATTATAAATTCAAGTTGCTTTTCGTGTCTGTCTGTTTGACCGCGTCGTTCTTCTAAACTACGTGACGAATTTTGATGCGGTTTTCATTTCGCCATCATTTAGAGCATTTATTCCGGAAGACGTGGATAGTAAATAAATTATAAGCCTCATATAGTAACAAAATCTTGATGTTTAGTAGTAAAAACCGTGCAGGGGCGGGTCGCTAGTATTAGTAAAAACTAGCTTTTTTCCGTGGCATCTCCCGTGTGGTTGTCGGAAAATGTCCCACGGGAACGTACTACACAGATAGTTTATAACACACAGATAATTTATAACGTTGTTATAAACTACCTGTGTGCCAATTCCATCCAAATGTGTTTAGCCGTTTTGCGTCAATCCAAACATACATCAAGATGATCAGACAAGAATTCTTCATTGTTATTTTATTATTATGTATAAATGAGTGAAGCAGTTACTCTACGTCCTCTAGGTTTGTACCTACTGTTTTGTTCAATAAATACAAAACCAACTTTCAATTTTATTTCATTGAAATAATTTGTTGAAAAAATAATAATACTAAGTGTATTGAATAGGAACTGAAAGCTAATGAAATAACAGCCAACTGTTAGTCTGAACTCAGTTGATTAATACAAAAGACGAGGGACAGCGGAAATAAAATGAAGGATGAGAAACTAGAAAAAAAAAATTGAAAATATCGGGACCTTTGTCAATATGTGCTGGGTTGAAGTTTCACATTGGAGAGATGCCTTTGATTGCGAAACTCTAACCTGTGAGGAATAACGTTCTAAATACATTTTCCTCATTTAAATAACATTAGGAACAAATTATTCACCAGGCAATGTAACTAGCTCTTAGAATATCAATTTACTATCGTACAGTGACTATCGACGCCGACGCGCGTCGTATCTATTCGTAGCATTTCGTAGCAAGACGCGGCGGCGTAGCAGATCGTAGCACTACGTAGCGGTGCGTAGCACGTTTGCTCCGACTGCATATAAATCGAAAATCAATGAGCTTTCTATACAAAATAAACTAATTCCCGTAATCGGAGGGGTTATCGACATTATCAATCTATCTTTATTTTGCATTTTGAAGTTATTCTGCAAAAAATAATAAATAAAATTATTATTTTATTAACAATCTAACATTGAAAAACCCATTCCATTTTGTATTTTAACCAGATATTTTTGGCATTTATAAACTCCCCTTGGTTAATCCTCTTGCATAAGGTATTGTATGGTCACGTGGTATCCAATGAACGTAGCAATAAATCATGCACTTAGGGAATTGCCTACATTATAATTTTACTATAATTTACATAACTTTTAATCGCACACATAATCTACTTACAAAAGAATCTTCCTAAAATCAGCTCTCTGAACGCTTTATTTATGTTTGCGTATGCATTCGTTTGGCCCGCTAGCGCTATGTCCAATTAGGAATATTTAAAATAGTAGATTATGCTTATGTGATTACTTTGCCGTACGATGACCAAGTCAATATATTTCTTAAAGAAATAAAGATGTCTAATATTTTTTAGTCAATCTACAATTCTATTAGTCTTTCGTCAGTCTCAACAGAGCACGGACGCGTATTGCTTGCCGAAGTGACAAGTGACTCGTCGCGAGAATAATGTCGTCTAAGACTGTTAAGTGTGTGAACTGCAATGTTGTGATTAGTGAACTTCTGGCATTTCTAAGAAATGTATTGGAATTTATGGATGAAGAGAGCATTCATCAGCTCTGTACGTCATCCTTCTCAGCTGATGATATTGTTAAAGCGAAAGTACTGCTATTTGAATCGCTGGCCACCTCAAAAAAGATGCCAATTCGTCGAAAGGACGGCAAGAAGAAAATGTCTAGAGATTTAGATGACATAATATGTCTAATGAAAGCAACGGATCCTGACCTATTCCCTATATTTGTGGCCAAGGAGTTACATAAACTTCCACCTGTAACCTTTGATCATGTGGATGCGACTCGACTTTTAAAAGACATTTTAATACTACAAAATAAGTGCAAGGTTTTTGAGGAGAAAATGGTAACAAGAGAACAGTTTGATGTGCTGAAGTTCGAGGTACAAAATATGAAATGTGCGTCGTTAGTAAACAATTACTGTACTCCTAATGTTAATATAAATAAAAAGAGAGGTGCTTGTCTGGAGAATAGTGACTCATTCGATAATAGTGGCCCCGTGGGTTTGCAATATGTGCCGATATCGTCAACGCAATTAACAGCTGATACAGAGGTAAACGACCTAGTGACGGTAGATTCTTCATTAATTGCAGTAGACAGCGCTAAAGACGGTGAGTCTAAAAAATGTAAACAAAGAAGTGCAGTGATTACGAATGGTGCGAGCGAGAGCGAGACATCAACAAGAAGCGCACGAGAGAGCAGGATGTTTGCAAAGACAGAAAAAAGTGACGCGGCAGGTGTGACCTTGGGCGAACCAATCAAGTGTGCGCCTGGGCCGATCGAGGCCCCTACCATCGTTACATTTGCTAGTGCGGTGTCGATTGGAACGAAATCGAGTGAATTACAAACAGTGAACAGTTCGAGTATGTCTAATTCGAATGTGAGTAGTGAGCAAATGGTAGCGGACCATAACGAGGAATGGAAAGTAGTGCAAAATAAATCATCGAAACTAAATAGATTAGTTAGTCAGAGGGGTCGTGCTTCCACTGAGCCTGATGTTAAGTTTTGGGCGGCCGATGTAACAGTGCCATTGTTAATTTCAAACGTTAGTACTGAAACACAAGAAAATGATATTATTAGTTACATTAAGTTGAAAACAAATGAGAGTGTGTCTTTAAAAAAGATTAACATTAAGTCATTTAAAAAGTACAATGCTTACAAAGTATTTGTTTCAAAACGTAAAGTCGATGTATTTCTAAATGACCAGTTGTGGCCGGATGGCATTACTTTTAGGCGGTTTGTGCATTTCATGTATCGAACCAGCGCTCAGTCTAAGGTTAAAGTTAGTTAAATATCTCCACAATGTATAATAACACTAATAAATACTCAAAATTCACTAGTTTTAATTGTCAGTCAGCAAAACGCTCTATTGATAACATTCGAGCAATCTGTGCGTGGTCAGATCTTGTAGCCCTCCAAGAGACATGGCTTCTTCCCCATGACATATTGATGTTAGGGACCATAAGTCAAGACTTTGAATTTACTGGTAAATCAGCGGTTGACACATCCGTCGGACCGTTAAGAGGAAGACCATATGGGGGAGTGGCCATTCTCTGGAGGAAAGGTATGTTTGAGTCAGTTTCTGTTTTGGACTGTAGTAGTAAACGGATTGTGGCCATTAAGGCAATGACTGGGGAGCGCTCTATTATTGTTTTCTCTGTCTATATACCTACAGACTCGCCAGAGAATTTAACTATGTTTACTGACGTTTTAAGTGAAATAAGTGCTGTTGTGGCGAGTTACGATGTTGAAAATGTGTTCATATTGGGAGATTTTAACGCGCACCCCAAAGAAAACTTTTATAATGAATTGATGAACGTCTGCACGGACCAGTCATGGGTTTGTGCCGATGTTGAAAAACTAGGGGCTGAGCGTACTCACTACACATTTATTAGTGATGCGCATGGGTGTAGGAGATGGCTCGACCACTGTGTCGTATCTTTATCGGCATGGCACACTGTTGTAGATGTAGGTATTAAAGAAGATGTATATAATTCTGATCATTTACCCATCTATATTGTATGTGATTTGAGTATAGTAAGGTCAAAACTGGTGACCCAGACAGTGCACCGTAGTGCGATTGTATGGGGGGAAAGAAATTGTTCTGAAATTGACAAGTACCGGTGTTTGTGCAACAGTAAATTGCGAGACATTGATTTCCCCCAAGAATTTACGGAGTGCAGTCATGGGTCATGCAGCCTGGCTGAACATAAAATTACACTAGATAAGTTGTATGATCAGATTGTGAACGTTCTGTGTGAGGCAGCTGAACAGTCTAAGGAGACGAGTGACTATAGGCCTCACAGACAACATCGGTGTCTGTATGGCTGGAATAAACATGTACGGGATGCTCACAGCGAGGCTAGGCTTAAACTTAAAACCTGGATAGAATATAAACGACCGACTCAGGGTTATATTTGTGAGCAAATGCGAGAGGCTCGTAAAGTATTCAAAAGTCGCTTGAAATGGTGCCAAAAGAGTCAAGAACAAATTAAAATGGACATATTAGCAGAACAACGAGCTACTAAGAACTTTGGCAAATTCTGGAAATCCACAGGTAAGTTGGACTCTAGGCCTGGCCTCGCGGTGAGTGTGGAGGGGAAGAGTGATCAGAAGGATATTGCAAACTTGTTTATGAAACATTTCCAAGTGCAATCTCCCCTTGGTCCCTCAGTTCCTGTCGCAGGTGCTGATTGTTGTTGTCATGAAAAGGACACCCTTATGCACTTCTCTGCCAAGCAAATCAAAGGAGTCATACAGGGAATGAGCAGGGGCAGGTCTCCCGGTCATGATGGACTCAGCATTGAGCACTTAAAATACGCAGGTGTCCACGTGCCGAGGGTCTTGTCTCTGTTCTATTCGATGTGTGTTAGCCATTCTTACCTGCCAGACAATTTAATGAAAACTATTGTGGTTCCCATTGTTAAAAACAGGGTAGGAGACATATCTAGTAAAGCGAATTATCGCCCGATTTCCTTGGCAACGATCATGGCTAAGGTGTTGGACAGTATGCTTGACTCATATTTGAAAAAAAAAATAATTCTTCATGAAGCACAGTTCGGGTTTCAGCCAGGACTATCAACTGAAACTGCTATTTTGAGTCTCAAGCATACTGTTCAATACTATACGGATCGTAAGACGCCGGTGTACGCCTGTTTCCTTGACCTCTCAAAAGCCTTCGATCTTGTTTCATATGATGTGCTTTGGGACAAGTTGAGGGACAGGGGTGCACCTGCTGAAATACTGAAAATATTTCGGTACTGGTATGCCAATCAAAAAAACCAGGTAAAGTGGTCTAACACTCTCTCTTCGGCATATAGATTGGAATGTGGTGTGAGACAGGGGGGTTTAACATCCCCTAGGCTTTTCAATCTGTATGTTGATGGCCTCATCACTGAGCTCAGTAGCATGAGTATTGGATGCCGAGTTAATGGAGCGAGCGTAAATAACATCAGCTACGCGGACGATATGGTGCTGCTGGGCCCAACTGCTGGGGCTATCAGAGAATTGCTCAAAGTGTGTGAGACTTATGCTGCCTCACACGGACTTATTTATAATGTCACTAAGAGTGAATATGTGGTCTTTAAGGCCGCTGGTAGGTGTCCGGACTCTGTTCCAGAAATAATAAGGCTGAATGGGCTCCCGTTGAACAGAGTTTCAAAATTCAAATATCTTGGACATTTCATCACCGACGACCTTAAGAATGACATAGACATTGAGAGGGAGCGTAGGGCACTAGCGGTCAGAGGAAACATGTTGGCCCGTAGATTTGCTCGATGCTCTGACCAAGTAAAAATTACTCTTTTCAAGGCCTACTGTCAGAGCTTTTACACGAGCAATCTATGGGTCAACTACACTAAGAGATCGCTGGATGTCCTGCGCGTACAATATAATAACGCTTTCAGGGTGTTGTTGCGACTGCCCCGATTCTGCAGCGCCTCAGAAATGTTTGCTGAGACCCACACCGATGGCTTTCAAGCCATAATACGCAAAAAAACCGCGTCGCTGCTGAGCAGAGTGCGGGGTAGTCGCAACTATATCCTGAGAGCTGTGGCGGAGAGTTATACTCCTAATATTAGGCATTTTATGCGGAGGTTGATCAGGTAGGAAATATGTGTGTTTTGTTGTCTGGTCGATCTCTGCGTGCCCTGTGCTTGTTGTTGTTGTAGTTAATTTTGTTGTAAACAAACTTAACTACTTTGTAATTGCTACTAACACTAGAATATAAGTTGTATTGTCATACTAACACAATATGGATCACTGTTGTCCGAAATAAATGAATTTTAATTTAATTTAATTTAATATTGATACGATGACTATAAAATGTTGTTAGTTAACTAATGAGGTAACAATTTTTGAAGTCTACTCCAAAATTCCCGTCGCTCTAGGATGACCGACTAATGTAGGGTACACTAGTCGTCATTCTACCATAAAAAAACTTAGTATGGTGATAACTCGTCTGTTTGACGGCGAGCAATCAAAACTAAAAAAATAAACCAGCCAAGTGCGAGTCAGACGCGCGCGCGTTCCGTACCATTATCTATAAAAACGGAAGAAAATCATGTCTGTTGTATGGGACCCCCTTAAATATTTATTTTATTCTGTATTTGTCGTTATAGCGGCAACAGAAATACATCATCTGAGAAAATTTCATTTGTCTATCACGGTTCATGAGATACAGACGGTCGGACGGACGGACAGGGAAGTCTTAGTAATAGGGTTCCGTTTTTACCCTTTGGGTATGGAACCCTAAAAATGATATCAATTTGTCTTGTCATTACTTAGCCTTGTATGGAAGCAAAATTCAAAAAAATATTATTAGTTTAGGAGTTATGAGCGTCGTAACTTCTAATTAGCATGCATATAAGTCTAGGTGTAGGTCTATTTATTTACCCTCTTTGCCTATTGCATATTAAAAAAAAACATATTAAAGCGCGCTTCACTCGTGCGCTGGAGCTGATACACACATTATTTTGATGGGATTATGAGACTGTGATTAATAGCGACGCACAAGTGTGACTGATTCCTTAGTTATGTAAATATAACGTGCGCTAAATATTAATATTAACCGATACAGGTTTTCAAATATAATCGATACACTTCTTCACAGTATTAATTTGAATTCAATATAATCATATGGATATTGATACATTCGATTAAATTCAAATGTCACGAACAACAAATCCGACAAACATATTTCATCACGAAATATGTTCAGAACGTTTATATTTCCAATCAACTGTAGTTGTCTAGCCTATGATCAGCTAGACACACTCCGACAACGAATGCTGTATGTCATCCGCCTTCTCTTTATAACTTCACAATTTGAGTGCAGGCGTATTTCGTTCAAAACTGAACCTGTAGATTAAACTATGTAAGAGGTGGAAAGGGTCCCAATCTATTTAATGTTAAACGTAAGTTCTTAAATAAAACCAGTTTATTTTTAAAGTAAATGTGTGATAATAATCGTATCTACTAGCTGCGCCCCGCCGCGCCGTTTCACCCCCATACGTTGCTGGTCCTGCTCCACAACTAATTGGCATACACACTGATTAACATTTTGAAAATACTGATGGAGCTGCTGAAGATTGTAAGACCATTTTTGTATTGTATAAATTCAATTTCCTTTGTATTATATAATTGCATAGCACAGGTGTGAGTACTATGTACTAAAGAGCTACCATTTACCGGGTAATATGTAGTATTTCATTGACTTGAATGTGCCCTGGCGGCTGTGAGTATGTCATGCTCACTCAAATGTCTCGCTGATGGTGGCGTGTGTGTTGGATCATTTAGCTCCCTTCAAAATAGTTGAGCTGAATGGTGCTGATTTATGCGTCATGTTCGTGAACGGGCGCCGTCAGTTGGGACTGGTCATCTCTTAGCTGCCATGGCTTATTTTAATTTATTTTAAGTTTTTGATTGATTCTTTTTTTTCTTCTTTTTATTAGGGACGCTTTTACGAACGTGCACGTCTTACTACATTGTTCTCACATGCATAATTTCAAAATGAATGATGTAACCAATATTTTGTATCATTTTTTTATTTTATTTAAAAGAGTGTCCGTGGAGTTTCTTGCCCGTTCTTCTCCATAGGTACCTACTACGCTTTGGAATGGGCAACTAGCTTCATATTTTTGACTGACCGACCCCTTGACAATTCAAAAGTGCCTGTAAATGGTTTAATTGAAATAAATGCTTTGAGTTTGAGTAAGTCTCGATTCAATGGGCATAGCGAGAAAAAGTGTCCTATGTATTAACCCAGGTCATGGTCTACCCGTACACACTTAATTAAGTATAAACATATGTCATCATCATCATCATCATCAGCCTATAACGTTCCCACTGCAGGGACACGGCCTCCTCTCAATGAGAGGGAGTGGGCTATAAATCCACCACGCGGGCCCAGTGCGGATTGGTAGATGTCACATGTCTTCGAATTTTTGGTTCTAGGAAATGCCGGTTTCCTCACGATGTTTTAAATAAAATAAATAAATAAATAATCATTTATTCGCAGACGTTAAAGTCCATAACCGCTTCACCGCGCTCGCTTGCATCGCTTCGCGTTTTGCTTCACCGTTTTGAGAGCAGTGGTGATGAAATAAATTACACAAAGTAAATACATATGTGTCATTCCTTAATGTTTCATTAATTTTACCTATAGCGGTATACTCGTAGTAAATCTTATTCTAGGTGCATCGGTTTCACATATAATTATATAATTAATGTATATACAAGATATTGTGAAAACATTTTGAAAGAGCAACAGTGGAGTTTCTTACCCATTCTTCTCCATACGAAAACTATCTTTTGGAAGGGGTGACTAGAATTAATTATATATTTTTTGTAAATGTTGACGTTCAAAGGTGCCTTTTTTGTGAATTTGACTGATTGTGTGCCAAATTAATGTTTTTGAAATAGTTTTTATTTCAATAACAGAATTATGTAAAGATTAAGATTTTCATCGGGAAGATTGTTATAGCACGAACGCAGCGCACCCTCGTGTAATATTACAGTTCAGCCCGGAGCGTCGGTGTGAGGAATCTCATTGGTTCTGTATGTGTGGTAATACTTAAATTAAAATGAACTATGACTTGGAAAATTCACACTATGTTGGATGTTGCTGTAAGAATGAAAAATGTATGTAATGATCGAAGCAGATGGCGTTCTACAGTTTCTGCGTACCCCCAATGAATAAGGCGTGATAGGTAGTAATATATAGATAGTAATAACCCGGGAAAGATGCAGTAATTTAATGGTTTTATAACATTAATATTAACATTATTTCATAATCCTGTAATAACATACCTCATGTTCAAAAGAACAAGAGGTATGGTATAAAAATAAAGTGATTGCAAGAATGTTTCATACATTACTACTACTCAACCCATATTATTATGAACTGAGCTATATATGCGGTTGGAGGACTGACGTTACGAGCATGCAAATTAATTTATAAATTACTTACTTTTATGTGACCAAATAAGTAGGTACAATTATTTGGACTCATTTTTGATAATCGTTAGTAAACTTTCATCAAAATAATTGAACTGTTTTAATTAATTTGAAAACAGTTCGCAACGTTGCTGAATCGTAGCCGTAAGCCTGACTCACGTTTAACTGGGTATCTATTCAATTGTCAGTTCCACCGACCGACAGCAGGCAGGATAAATATTTTCATAGAAAAATAGTAGATTGTATTAACATAATAATATGGGAGCAAAATATTATTTTTATGGTGAGGACGCTTTTTTGAATCCAGAGCGATGTGTGGGATTCTAGAGTAGAATCCCGAGCGTAGCAAGGGCTTCTTTAGTAGAATCCTGAATGTAGCGAGGGATTCAAAGTACGTCGCCCGTGCTAAAATATATTTTGCGCCCGAGTGATACACTACTTTTCATCACCCTCTATGAGAAATTAAAAGGGGCCTCATATTTTATTGTAATATTAAACATAGAGTAACAACTTAATTGAAATTAAATAGTATCTAATAATAAAACAACTAAAAACTTATATTTACATTTGAGACATTTTCGCAATTATGAAAATGTATTGTTACAGTTTTATTGGGAATAGAGATTGTTGTAGATTTTATATTCTGCGTGTTTGAAATAATATCCGAATCTGACTCATTTTGAGGAAAATATGACGGTGAATCTCGTTGTTTGGATATATGGGCGCGGCGACAGTCGCATGGATGGATTAACTGAAGGTTGTAATTTAATGTTTTCCACGATGCGTTCACATGTTTTCGCCTTGTTCTCAATGGAATCTTCTATAAACCCCTCTGCTACAGCATTCGACTTCCATCCTCCATGTCGCTTGAGAACAGTAAAGTCCGCTCCAGAATCTGCCAAAAGGGTAGCAAAAGTACGACGAAAACAATGTCCTGTATACAATTTGACATCTGGTAACTTTAAATAAGTACCTAGCGATTTCTTATGGCATGTTAGAAATTTTATTTTTTCCCATAAATGGTTTGAAGCACTTGCCATTTTGATAACGGATGAAAGACCGATTTGTCTTCATATCAGCAGGACGCAGGTCCAGGTATTTCTGTACAATAGTTTTGTATTCTCCTCGGATTACGAAGAATCGGTCAATTTTTGTTTTTTGTGTCTGTGAGCTTTACTAACAGTAAATCATCCGAGTGATTTTCGACATCAACAGTTATTTTTTAAAGTTCATTTCCACGACAAGCACTAAACGAAAAACACTACTCCGAAAATTAAAGCCACCTGTAACAAAACCAAATGTGAATAAGACAAGTATCTATCGAAGTACAGGTGAATAAAATAAAATAATATAATAATAAAATGACACTATGGTTACCTATACTATACTAATCCAACATATATAGTTACTTACTTTGACGGCAAGAAAAACTTTGTCGGGTGCCTCATTAAGGAACCTCTCCACGTTTTTGACTGAGAACACTTTGGATTTTTTAGGTTTAAATCTACCAGACATCGTCTTCAGATACGCTATTAATTTCGAATATGTGTCCAGTTTTACGTCGTTATTAGAACTGAAAGTTGATTTTAGCATTGAACAGGTACTCCAAAGAGTGGAAGGTTGTTTAGTTTTGGCTAAGTACTGGAAGTAGGCCAAAAACACAGATTCTGAAAAATTCTTGGCGCCTCTTGCATTTCTCCATTCAATAAAATTACCATAAGCTTTCATATATTTCTACCGCGATTTTGCAGGTAATAGATTATCTATCACATTTCTTGTGTTGTTGTCGGATTTAATTCTATACTTTCATTGTCACTTGAAGAATTCATTTTTCAAAACAAAACCATGAATTTCTAACAATCCGTGAAAATTGACGAAAACGCGGGCTGTAGTTCGCGCGTTTTTAATTTGATTTCTTTTATTTTATTCAGCCGGAGGCGCGACTGTGGGCCGTCGTACCAGCCAGTCTTTATTAAAATCATATTTGCGTTCGATTTCTTTGGCGCTGAACACTAAGATGTTCCAAATTCAAAAAGTGCGCGGCAAAGATAAAGCAAAGCACTTATAAAAACTTGGATTTCACCTTAACCGTAATCCACCTTTGGGTGCACTTAAAGGTGAACCAAGTCGTCCTTTTCGAATAGATGGAATAAAAATTATTTTTCCATTATTCTATTTAATAAATGAACGCTATTTATTTATCCACATGAAACAATTGAATATTCAAGCCTTGTTTTAGTGATTTTGTGTTGACGTATTGTTATGGGGGATATTCAATCATCAGTCAATACCAGGGCAGCTTGAATTCTTTTTTTTATATACTTAATTGACGTAATCATCTCATTTTTGACATTACATTCTTACAATTCAAATTTCAACTCTGAGTGGCTTTTGCGGACATGATATTTATTCATATTTGTTACAGTTGTAATGGCACTCATGGCATTTGGTTCAAATAGTTTTTTATATGTATTATTTTATTTTCTATTTTGTGAATGTTAGAACATTATAGACCTTGTAGACCATAGATTTGTTGCCATTTTTTATTTTGTTAAGTACCTGGTACTTGTTAACAGGCCTACACTGCCCTCTTATGCCACCTATTAACACTACTGATAAAGTTTTAAAATATATTGGGGCTACTACATATTTAAACTTAAAACAAATAACATTTTAAAAACCGGTTTCAAATGACTAAGGCTGCCTCGTTGTTCATAGTGGTCGCAAGCGCAGCAGGCGTCCTGGGTATTGGAAATATTGTAAAAGCCAATTTTTTTTAAAAGAGTAATCGTGGAGTTTCTTGTCGGCTTTCGGCAGTTGGAACCGTGCACCTAGCTTCTGACGTTTCATAAGTGCCCATGTAGGTTTATGTGAAATAAAATATTTAGATTATGATTTCGCTCTGAAATATTAATGTTAAACGATTCTAACGGATAAAAAAATGCTTTAATTATAAGATTTTACCTGCTTTAAACATTTAGCTAAAGTTTAATTGAAAACACAAAATCTCAAAATCCTGAATTATGACACTTTCGATAAACAATCCATGTTTGGCAGGAATAGAAAAAAAAAGCGTTTTCAATTTAAAAAAAATTCGATCCTCGATTTCATTCAGTGCACATAAAATATTCAAGTAAAATTGTCGATGAGTGTGGCTGTAAAATGTTATGTGCGCATAAAATGTACATTTCGTCCTCTAACGGTAGGCCTAGCTAAATGGAACGATTGATTCAATACAAACAATGATTTATGCTGCTTGCTTAAGAATAAATGGATTTTGAATGCGTAAAATTACCTATAATTTTGTTATCAAATTAGTTGGTTTAAAAAATTGAAAAACATATACATGTATATTCAAAATGAAGTACCACGATTTTCGTGGTTGAGAAAACATCACAAGACAAAAAACCGGGTATATAGTTCTATCTATATCCCGTCTTACAAAAACAAGAAATAAAAAAGCTCACGCAGAGAAAAAGGTACCTAACAAACATACACACTTATTAAACGAGACCATTTCATCTGAAAAAACATTGTGAATAAGATTAACCAACGAAAAAAGAAACTGAATAGCGAAAAATAAAAAATAACCCTTTAGTCTAAAAACGCTCCAAAATTAAATTACCAATTTTGAGCCGGCGCCTAATATAAAAGCTTTCTGAGCTATCTCGATAGATAAGTCGAAAGACAAAATATATTTTTTTACCGTATAAATCCAACTTCTTCAGCTTGGTTATTTTAAAATTATTTCATTTACCATTGTCAGTTCTTCATCACAATAGTCATCATTTGCTTGCCCTTACTCCAATTTATTTGTGATCGGCCCAACATTCTTTCTTCCATACTTTTCTATTAGTCATGAGCCTCTAACAGCAAACCAACAGACCGCTCCCAAAGTTACTAATTTCTCTCACATAGTGTTGTTCTCACACAGGCTCGCTTGGCACAAAAAAAGCGTCGCGCAGTTAAGATAAACCTAATAATACTTGTAATACGTCTGTGGAACATGCCTAAACAAGTCTAAGCCATTTCTCTCTTCCTTGTATTAGAACAATATACCTATCGGTAAAAGCCAACCGCTTGACTAATTGCTTCCGTACGGAACTCTTATGTTGCAAACTTCAACTGCGCGATGCTTTGTTTGTTCGCCTATAAATGTATATACGCCTTAGCCTTTTTACCCGGAGAGGATACTAATAAGCACAATACAAAGTTATATTATTTTTCATTTCATAGGAAACAACACAGTTTTCGTTGAAATAATTTAATGTAACCAATCTATCAATATCAACGAGCTGTCTCTCATACCATGTGATAGTTTACTATTAATTACACAGATTGCTTCACAAATCCACTACAAATTCCATTCATATAACATGAGTGACATTTAAAATCAATTCGCTTTATTGAATGCCAAAATCTAAAAGGCTTAGGTTGGATATCCCGTTTGCCATCCAGCATGCATGTGACACACCAGGACATTTCCACGGTCAATATTTGATTTGGCTTGAACCCGAGTGGGTCACGTGTCAATGTAAACTAAAGCACAACTAATAAGTTTATATTTGAGAACTTTCATGACGACTGACTTTAGTGTAGAATACTAATATAATAAAAGTTCGCTGATTGCATTATACTGGTTCGTTTAGACTATGATTTATATATTCATTATGGAAAAACGTTTGCCTCTGACCAACGAAAGCAGATAATATCCTATTTATGGAAAATCAAATTAAAATCAACCTCGTTTGCCACGCGCTCACAACCGACATTCCTTCCTCTGTCCTTTTCCCCAGTCCGCTCCAACAGGAAATAACTATTGCGTCGTACATCCCTCTACTCTGTATATATTTTTACTCAATTTCCCTATTTCCTTGAATGGAACTGGTGATATCGTACGCTTTTTCTCACTTTCGACGTTATTGTCTAAGATTGTATATTAATACTCGTACATACAATCTTAGACAATAACGTAATTAGCGTTTAAAAATTAAATAAATAAAAATTTGTTTGTTTAATTATAATAATATCTTATTGATAAAACTGCCAAGTAGCAAGTTACAAAAATAATGTTTCAAATACATTAAATACCTAGTGTAAAATTAATTAATTAAATTTACAGACCTGTTACAGGTTTTAAATAAAATGATTGCGTATGTGCTTGTATTACCTACAAGAAAAAAATGGTAATTCGATTTTATAATAACAAAGCTATTTAAACACCACAAAGTTTTATTAAAATACAACTATGATTGTAACGTGAATACATTGCCATCATCACAATTAAAATAAATATTAGCTTGTATTTAGAGTGATTTGTGTCATACCAAACAGTAAACATAACATAATAATTATAATCTTACGCCTGTATTCCCGAAAGGGCTAGACCGAGGTGTACCTATAGTACACCCATGTTTGATTTCACCAGTTATGTTTAAGTTCGATGTAATAAGGGCGAACCAATTGCCATCAACCGGTCACAAATCCAGACTCCGGGCTGTTACTGATAAATTCTAGATGGAAAAACTCACTTTGCCAAACCCGGAAAACGAACGCAGGACCTCATGCTCAGCAGTAGCGCTTGCGAACACTAGACCAACGAGGCTGTCAGTTAAACAGCCATCAATCAATCTGTCTAGCCTTTTCCCTATGTTGGGTTCGGCTTCCAGTCTAACAGATGCAGCTGAATACCAGTATCAAACAGTCATAATAACTTTAATTTAGATCTCATCCACACTATGTACCTAGACTATAATGTAAATGTTTTCAACGCGAGAATAATATAACGCTGCTTTAACTTTAATCTCATGCAGAAAAGTAAAACAATCTACAATTAGTGCACATTAGCGACCCGCCCGTGCTTCGCTGGGACATTAGGACTTGAAAAAAGAAACGAGTATACTATGAGTATAGGTTTATGTGTTTGATATATTGATATTGATTAGGTATATCAATATCAATGTATCATACACATAAACCTCTGGAATAAATGTTCAAAGTCAAATCAGTTGCGTAGTTACGTTAAACAACCCGGTCACACAGACAGACTCGCAAAGCCACTTTAATGTATGAACCTTGAATAGATGGCAAACTGTCTGGCTTGAGAAATAGATTAGTTTCAGTGCTTTCCCGTCTAAGAAGTCTTCATCAAACACAACCAGGGAGTAAAGAAAACTTAAGAAAATGTCAAGAGTATTATGTTTAGTGTTGTATAAATGAAGAAAGGTGATTTAGGGTAAAATGTGGTATGAAGTTTAACCAGGAGACAAAAATAAGATGTATTTGTTCTGCTTTCATGGCAGCGATCCTTCTTGGTTGTTTGATTTCCAAAAGGTTGAGAAACTATTCTTTGCTCAGGAACTTTGACGCTGCTCGAGAAAAGTTTAAAAGTATCTCAGTTTTATGCTACTAATTAAGTGATGTTTACAACTTATTTTAGCTAATATTGCTTATGATTAGAAGGCCTTATTCAGCAAACAACAATTAGATCATAGCAAAATATGGAAAAAATAAACTCGACTTCAAGCATATAAAATGTGCTTCAAGCGTATAAAAAGTCAACAACATGATTTTCTCATTGAATAATTACAGTATTAATATTACAAATTATTAACCTCCTTCCCACAGTGAGCCAGTGAGGAAGAGAGTTAGAGAGGAGTGCTCACTAATCTTCTGTTGAAATAATATATATTTGAGCCATTTCTAAGGCCCGTATTACAGAACCTCACTCAAAATTCAAGCATTACTTAAAACTCGTTAATAGATGATTGGTTGAAACTAGTTTTAAGTAATGCTTGATTGATGAGTGAGGTTCTTTAATACGGGGCTAAGTGTATTTGGGATCGCAAACTACTAAATCTTTCCATAAACCAAAAGCAACCATTACTTTTGTGGAAAAAGTAATGGAAAAAGGACAGAGACTAAAATTAAGTCATTTATTAGATGTCTCTTGCGGTACTTCAGCTGCCCACTTCGAGATTAATGTTCGCCTCATTAGTCTTTTTGAAATCCTTTAATCCAATTCATTGACTGTCATTGATCTTGGTGTTAGGTATAATAGAATGATTTCAGTTCGTATTTTTAAGATGTAAACTTTTAAGGCGCAATATATGATTTTAGTAACTTGTAAATCTATTATTACACCTTCAAATAATGCAAGTAAGTTGCGCAAAAAAATGTTGTTAAACTAGAACGCATACACATCACTATGTGTGAAAATTTAATTATTATAGTAAAATATATTATGAAATAAATTCCAGAAGTAATATCTACCCTAAGTATGAAAAACGATCTTATTTTCAAACTACTTACTTAAGATATTTTCATGTTTTTTTAAGGGTTCCGTACCCAAAGGGTATAAACGGGACCCTATTACTAATAATTTACTGTCCGTCCGTTCGTCGGTCTGTCACCAGGCTGTAGGTATCTCATGAACCGTGATAGTTAGACAGTTGAAATTTTCACGGATAAGGTATTTCTGTTGCCGCTACAACAAAAAAAAACTAAAAACAGAATAAAATAAATATTTAAGGTCCAATACAACAGACATGATTTTTTGCCATTCTTATAGATAATGGTACGGAACCCTTCGAGCGCGAGTTTAACTCGCACTTGGCCGGTTTTTATTTTGTATGAACAGATTATTTTATTATCTACTATCTGCGCCCCGTGGGTTCACCCGCATAAGTCTCGATCCCGTAAAAGTTTCGGGATAAAAAGTATCCTATGTCCTAACCCTGGTAATTTATTTATTTTATTTATTTATTATGGACAAAAAAACAGTTACATGTTAAGGCGATACAATAAGATTCTTAAGATAAATAGTTAAACATATAACCCACACTATTGTCCACGGATTAATCAAATGCAAAGTGAAAAACGGAAGCTGTGTTTAAGAATATTGTTAAGTTATTTGAATTAAGTGCTAATTTATAATTCTGATGCTAATGAAGTTATAGCGAGAGTTTTAATTTTTTTATTAGAGAAAAAGAAAATGTCTATGTCCATGAAGTGTGCGTTGTGTAAGTGTAAGTTTCCACAGGGCGTCGCAGAGGTACTCGTGCCTCGGCATTGGTCTTACATGAATTCACGTGGAAAAGGCGGGGCACGCGAGTCCCACGCCTGATTACATTTCTGGGTACCGTGTAACATACTTTATTTGTAATTTCAGTGCAGTCAAATCTATTGTGGCACAAACCATGCAGCATCATTGCATCCAAAAGTAATCGTCTAGAGTGTAGACTTAGAATGTTGTACTTACTTAGTAAGTGTGTGTAGGGAATCTTTGAATGATAGCATTTGTAGTTCATACCACGCAAGAATTTTTTCTGTACCATTTCCAACTTGCTATTGTATTTATGGAAATATGAATTCCAAATAGGTACGGCGTATTCAAGTTGAGAGCGTATTAAAGACCTATACAACATCAAAAAAGTAGAGGGTCGCACAAAGTCCTTTGAGGATCTTATTTATTATACTTATCATTACATCTACATTGGGTTTTTATTCCTCCATTGCCTAAACGCCAAAATACTATCAATGTGCAGGTTGAAATGCATAATAATACCCAGGTCGCGAACGGAATCTACTACATTTAAATATTGATTATTGATGCAGTAAGTAAAATAAATTTTATTCTTATTCTTTGTAAATGATACACTATGACATTTAGGGAGACTAAGAAAGAGCTTGTTCTCTTTGCAATAGTTATTAAGTCTAGTAAGATCGTCTTGGAGGAGTCGGCAATCTTGGATATTTTTGCATGTTTTATATATTTTTATATCATCTGCATACATTAAGAAACGAGCATTAACGAAACATGTTTTAATGTCATTTATGTATATAATGAAAAGAAAAGGTCCTAAAATAGATCCCTGTGGAACTCCAGAATTAACAGTAACGGCTTCAGATTCTTAGCCATTAATAACGACTGTTTGAGTCCTATTAAAAATATATGAGACAAACCAACGCAGCAAGTTACCACGAATTCCGTCTAACGCCAGCTTTTCCAAAAGTAGCATGTGATCCACCTTGTCAAAAGCCTTCTGGAAATCAGTGTACACGGCATCAACTTGGACACAGTGATCCATGTTTTCAAATAAGAAGTTGGTAAATATCATAAGGTTAGTAGTTGTAGAACGCCGTTTAACAAAGCCATGTTGTTCGGGTATAATCAGTCGATGAAATTGAGGATATAAAACTTTTTGAGAGGCTTGTGCACGGTACAAGCCTCTCAAAAAGTTTCGACAAGGTGGAGAGAATTGAAATGGGGCGATAATTTTCGACGTTTTCTTTGTCTCCATTTTTATAAATAGGCGAAATAAACGCTCGTTTCCATGCAGCCGGGAAAACCCCCTTACCTAAACATTTATTGAAAATTAAATACATAACACCATGAATGCTATCGGCAGTTTTGATAAAAAAGGTGGGTGGCAATCCGTCTGGGCCAGCCCCTTTAGAGGGATTAAGAAATTTGATTGTCCTGAGTATAACACCTCTAGAGAAATAGATTTCACATATACAAGAGGAGTTATCACCGCAATTGTTCGAAGGTTGCCATTTCTCAGGGTCAAAAGTAGATGGTTCGTAAACAGAAGCAAAGAAAGTCGAAAAAAAGTTACATATATCCGTGGGGGTATCGGAAGAGGAGTCTTTGAGGTGCATGTTTGCTGGGAAGCTAGCCTTGCTCTTCCTATTCGATACGTAACTCCAGAAATACTTTACATTTTTCGGGATACTATCTTCAACCGTACTAAAGTAATAGCCGAAACAGGTGTCACACTCTCTTCGAAATAATTTGCGATAGTTAGAGAAGTGTTCATAGTCGGATATTTTTTCCAATTAATCCATGCACGTTCTTTGTTTTTAAAAATATGGATTAAAGATAATGGGAATCAGACAGGAAATTGTGAATTTTTAACTAGAGTCAATGGAATGTTTAGTCTGATTATCCCGTATAAAATATCGTAAAACGTGTTGACGGCCTGTTCAGCAGGCAGTCCGGAGAGTTCCTTCTCCCAGTCTACTGTAGTAATTTGCTCATTAATGTCAGGATAGTTAGCCTTATGGTAGTTATACCTAGGAACTGAGTTTAATTTCATAGGGACAAATTTCATATTAAGAATAGTCATTATGGAAAAAACAGGATGATAGGCGTCCGGCTACAGTTGCGAGCTACAAGGTATGGTCTGACAGTCTGCGTTGGATATAAACAAATCAAGTGTTCGCCCAAGATTGTTTTTACACTTGTTATATTGTAAACCGTTAATGGAAGACATAAAGTTTAAAAGAAGCATAATACATAATGTTCATGTACAGTGTATGCAGCTTTGTACAAATTCCTCTAAAATTCTGATAATATAGCACAATATTGTTAGTGGCCATTGGTAAATTTGTAACAACAAAATTAATATCGTACAATGATTTGTTGTAATACATAAAATTGAAAGGCTGAGTGAATAATAGAATCCCATTGTACAAACAGAATAGCACATACTGAATATATTACTTACTGCAATCGGAAATGACCTTTTTTGTAGTTTTAATGTATTACGGATACACAATAATATAAATGAATAACTTTGACATTCACGAATAATACTCCCCAATCGCAACATTCGTAACCGCTGACTTAAAATCACACGAAAAACACTAGTATCTAAAAGTAATTGCTTAAAAATATAGATAAGTAACACATTCACAAATAGTAAAATCACGCAAAAATGGAGCATAGATAGACGACAAAGAGATAAAATTATAATATTTAATTGAGACATAAGCAAGTGGCTTAGGCACTATTCTTCTCAGCTCCAGTGATCTTTTTGAGATCGTTTTCGGAGCGTATAGCGTAGGCCGAGTCACCATCTCGTCATGGTAACCCATGTGCCAAACATCCAACTCCGTTCAGCCGTTTTAGCGTGATAGCGTAACAAACCAACTAAATCTAATCGCTTCTATAATATTAGTTAAGATAGATAAATTCTGTGATTTTTTTAAAATATTCATATTTTCGTCACTAAAAGAGGTACAAAAGTCCGTGGAGCGATATTAGATTGACTGCAAACGTTACAGCACAACTCTTATGAGAATTTTTCTTTGCCTTCATAACTTTATTATTCTTTAGAAAATATTAAGTTACGAGTTTCACGCTGAAAGTGGTTCCTTTTTGAGAGCTCCCTTAGTTGTTTTTATATGAGTTTCGGTAGTTGCGATTGTGTCAAAATATTCTAAAGGCATTTAGTTAGTCATTTTTATGTTTCCACATGTTTACTAAAGCATATATATATATTGACAAAACATTTAGCTATAGACATAAGAAGATAATAATTATGAATATCATACGAGTAACTTGTCTTACAATACCATTATACAAAACAAGAATACAAATTCAATTAGCTACAACGGTTTTTATTATACATATTTTTTCGCGAGAGTGTGGGAGCGTGTATGTGTCTGTGTACGTTTGTGCGGGGGAGAGTGAGTGTGTGTGTGAGTAAGTGTGTGCGGGGTGAAGGAGGTGACAGCATACGCAGTTGGTTAGGATGGTACAATAAGCAGATTTTCAGTGTCATCGTAGTTGAGGGACTTAAGCCAGGCAGTAATAACACTCTTACAATTAGCTCTTGTAAGAGGGTAAACTGTTAACTTCTTATTTATCTTATTATATAGATGTCCACCAAGAAATTCAAAAAATTTGCGTGAGAAGGCGGTCCTACGATTAGTAAGTGTTGGGCAAACCCTGTGTTTGACTCTTTTGTTTGCATTAAGTAAAGGATCATACCCTATTAGTGAATGTTGTTTTAGAGCTGAGCACAGAATATAAAGTTGTCTTACTGTGAGCACATCAGAGAGCAAGTACAGATCTTTGGTAGGAAAGAAGAAAGGTAACGACAGGCTTACTTTTAGTACCGCTCTTTGAGCTCTTTCTAGTTTTATTAAGTTAGTTTTACAAGTGCCACCCCATACAGTAATACAATAATTATATTAGAATGGATTGGCACAGTGCCATGTAAACCATTTTAATGACAGGAACAGGACTGTAGGAACAGGAGTGGGCAGATGAACAGTAATGGGCCTTGATGTAATAATTTACGTGAACTGCGGATGAGATGTTTTTAATAAAGAATGGTACAAATTTAGTTTTGCTGACATTGAGAGTAAGGCCGTTGTTGTTGAGCGAAAAAGTTACAGTATTGAACCCAGATTGAGCGAGGCTGTAAACCTCATCCCAATTGTCGCCATGGAAGATCAACGCAGTGTCATCCACAAATGTGACAATTTTGCCATTTTGTAGTAGCAGATCACACAGGTCATTGATGAAGGTGAGGAAAAGTGTGGGCCCAACTACACTACCCTGAGGAACACCGTAGCAAATAGGTAAGTCATCACTAGTGATTTCTCCAATTCTAACTCTCTGTTGCCTGTCAGCAAGGTAATCGCCAAATGTATTGCCAATGCCAAATGTAATGGATGGGTTGTTACATGAGTGTCACATGTGTTGGGAGTTTGCCCCATTTAATAAAAATGAGTAAAGGTGGTGTATGTTCTCCTATAAAAAAAATAAAAATTAAACAATAAAATAATTTAGGGTATAAAAATTCGCAGTCTCTGAAACACGTCCTTGATATATTGCAGCGATGCGTTGACTCAATTGCTGTGTTACAAAATATTATAAGTCGGTTAAAAAATAAATCAAGTACCTAAGTACGAGGAACAGAGAAATATGGACTAAAGTAAAATGCAACTTGAAGAAAACGAAACAAAAGAACACCTAAAATCTCGAAAGACAGGGTTATCAGGCAGACCTTTTCGTTATTAGAGATTTCTGTATTTTAACAACATTCAGAAACAGTCTCTGCGATGTACAGACGCATTTAGTGGCAGTTTCATGCTAAAACTTGAGCACGTTTGTCTCAGCGACCTTACACGGATAAACTTGGACAGATCCATTTACTTGAACACAAGTAAATAGAACATGGAATGGAATTGAAAATCTGCTTGGAGGATAGAACGTATTGTTAATGGAACCATTCGTAGACAAATAATTTTTAGGGTTACTCGAAGGGTGCCAAACAGAACCCTATTACTAAACCTCCACTGTTCGTCTATCTGTCTGTCAGCGAGCTGTATGTCATGAACCGTAATAGATAGACAGTTGAAAATTTCACAGATTCCGCATTTCTATTGATGCTATACTCGTAACATAATATAATAAAAATTAAATACAGTTTAAAATTAAAGGGGGTTCTATAAACAGTAAAAATTTGATTTCGAAAAATAATAACTGACATTGGATTTTATTTTATTTTCTTTAAAAAATATGAAATGGGGACCGTAAAAGTTGTCAGTTTTAGACCATCTTTGTACGAGCTCTATCTCAAGAACTAAACAAGTTTGGAAATCGAAACTTCTGTATATCATGTACCATATAATCTGCAATTGCAAAAATAACTGTAATTCATAGTATCATTATGAAATACAAATTTATCTTTGCGGTTTTTATTGAGATGAAAAATAATAATATTGAATGCTACTGCGTGGTTTATCTTAGATGTTTACTCGAGAGTATTGCATACAAAAATTGCTAGAGAATGTTTATAAGCTTTAGCCGTAAAAAGGATAAGCGTAAATCACTCTAGGATGGAGTTAAATTTTACCTGAGTTCTGAAGATAAATGTTTACCGCGGGAAGCCAAGATGGGTTGCAATAAATAAGGTGTCATCATGAAAATTTCAGGTAAATGGTGAAAAAAGCCGGAATAAGACAAACGAAGGACCACTCGCGGTTATTGTATTTAATCTTTTAATACTAGAATAAAATGTGTCTAAAAAAGGACTTAAAGCATGATGTTAGGTTTTTAATCTGCATCTGTTATAATAAAGGCACAAGGCCGTAATCTTAAGCTAAACTGGTTCGCAATACTACGCGACAAGTATTAGAAAATTTGCTGAAAACGAGTCATACGCATCATCAAACGTGTTCGATACGTCAAAATCGTCAAAATTAATGAATACGACACTCATTAATTTTATTTATGAAATATGTTCTTTTCAATACGACAAACTTCAAACAATTCAATACATTTGTATTGTACTATTGTCCCAATAGTACGAACTAATATAATTTTCAAACAATACTCAATATATTTATTTGCATTCCACAATGTTAACATAGGTGGTAGGTACATTATAAAATATACATAATTTTAAATCATTGTGGACCCTGTCGGGCACAGCAAGATAGGATAGAGGAAGAGGGCTATTATTATTTGAAACAAGTAAAATATCCATGTTATAAGTAGATACGTATTATTTGTAGGTACATTATTTATTTAACTTTTCTGTTGTTCATACATTACAATTAACTTAATCACTTTTTCTCTGTGTTCTCATCATGCGGCATCCCGTGAGACATAAAGTGATCCATTCTATTTCCATCTGAGGGCATCTGTAGACGGTTTTGCACGAGATGTTTGCACTTCAATAGTTTTACATACAATATGCGAACAGAAACATCGACTTCTACTTCAATACACAAATAATGGTAATGGATACACTAGACGGCTGCGGTGAAGGACCTTAATTAATCATGATCATCATTTTACAACGTGGTGTCTACTAACTTTCAGCTTCCAAATCCTCAATTCTTTGAATCCGTCTAGATTTATAAAACAACGTTCGGATAGCGGCCGCTTGATTTAACTCGTTCACAAAGGTCGCCTTTGTACAACTGGGCATGTGGGAATCCCCTCGGAATATATTTATAATCGCCATAGAATTCCTACTTTACTATTTCATGTAAAATACTTTTTCGCATTTTATTTTCTCCTACTACAGGCTCAAAAAGGAGAATCCGCTATTCAACATTCTTGCAACGCCCACGAGTACAAAAATATATACTTTTATTTAGGTATGAGCGTGGTGGGTGACCTCGCTTGACGGTATGTGGCACAATGAGCATCCGGCTGTGGAGCACTATACTACGCTGGTTTTTTTTACGTCGCATAATAGGAAAAGAACTCCATTCTGTGAAAAAAGCACACCGACCGCTTTTAGTTAAATATACGAGTACACTGATTTTTTTTTAAATTTTATATGGCTATGAATGAAAGCATTCACTTGAAACATAATATAGTAGCATGATGTTAGGGTACGACCCAAACTTAAGAGCACGCACGTTCAGATCAGAATCTAGAGAAAATTCGGCAACCTGCAAAATATTCAATTCTTACCAAGAAGCCTCGTAAATCTTTTTTACGGGCAGTTACGCTCACAAATCTTCTATAGCCTCTCCAAGCTTCAATTCAGGCACCAATACTTAATTCTCATTAAATCGACTTCTTCGCACTCTTGGCCTTATTTGAGCTGCTAGCTTTTTTCCGAAATATTGCTAACGATATATGCGGACTTTTTAGCTAGTGGTAATGACGTGGAATGATTTAGGTGAAGTTGCGTATTCAATATAACAACGCTTTCAGGGCGCTGTTGCGACTGTCACGTTATTGCAGTGCTTCTGCAATGTTTGCTCAAGCCAGAGTATATAGCTTCTCAGCTGTAGTGCGGAAAAAAAGTGCTTCTCTTCTCACAAGGTTGCGCAACAGTAGCAACAGCCTCCTGAAGGCTATTGCTGATGGGCCTGATGAAAGCCTCATAATGAGGATCTTATTAAAACAACCCTGTCCGTAGTAGAATTTAAGTACTAACTTAGCAAATAAGTTATTTTATTTATTTATTTATTAACACTTCAAGCACATAAATGTACAGAGGCGGACTTAATGCCACAGGCATTTTCTACCAGTCAACCTTTGGGTGATGCAGAGACAAACTGTGGTAGGTGCAATAGCGAGAATTGAGGAAAAAAATATTTATTTAAATGTAAAGATATACATATATACCTATTAAAAACTATAAATATAATAAATACACCTAATTATATATAAATATAAGCACAAGTATGACAAACAAAGGGAAAACATTACCGTTGTGATGATACTGCCAGCTTCTTGCGAATGTGCTCGCGAACTTTAATTTTAAAAGATAGTCGGTTTCTCGCCATCCTGATTTCCTGGGGGAGAGCATTCCACAGAGAGATAGACTGAATGAAGAAGGAAGAGTGAATGAAGTCTGTGCGGTGAGTGGGATATTGAAGAAGACGATTGTGAGATGAACGTAGATTTCTATTGTGGTTGGCGCAAATGTACTGAAAGTGGGGGGCCAAATAACTAGGGGAAGAGGGAGAGTCAAGAAATGAAAACAAGGTGGTCAGCGCCCTTTGCTCTCTGCGCTGGCGTATGGGCAACCACCTTAGAAGCGACCGATGCGCAGAGATATGATCGTATTTACGCAGATTGAAAACGAATCGAATGTAGTTATTGAGAAGACCGTCAAGTTTATCGAGGAGATCTGCATTCAGGTCATAGTAGCACACATCACCATAATCGATGATAGGGAAGATTAAGGACTGCACAAGCATTGTGCAGTTAATTGTTTACTAACAGCTATTGGATATAGATCCAATAGCTGTTAGTAAACAATAGCAGCAATAGCTGTTAGTAGCTGTGTTGTCTGTAGAATAATAAATAATAATGACGGTTCGAGCTTTTTATAACATGGAAGCCATGTGTGTAAGGCATGGAAGGTTTTTTATTATGCCAAACGGAATCTAATGAAGACGGCGGTTATATGCGGCTCTTAAATAAAATTGCTTCAAGAGTGAATAAATTGCTAACCAGTTGATTAGTGGCGTCAAGAACAAAATTAATCAATTTCGTGACATTTCCACGCCTGTATTCCCCGAAGGGTTGGGCAAAAGTAGGTATACATATAGTATTCCCATATTTCGCCAGTTTAAGTCCCTTGTAACAGGGGTGAGCCTATCAACCGAGCACAAATCCTGACTCGGGGTTGCCATTGAGAAATTACTGATGAAAAAACCCAACACTTTGACTTTTTCAGGGCTGTGAGGATCAACTTGTACCAGGTGTTTAATGTCGACTTCGCTGGTCGCAAGCAGATAGCATTAGCGCAAAACTTTTGGGTGATACTGATAACACAAAGATTTTAAGTGACTCTACACTTGAACAATATCATCGGACACTATACGGTTAACAAGCAAAAAGCACGAAAAACACGAAAGTCACTTAAAGCACGAAAGTGCGTGAACCCCGAGAGGTTCCAATTGCAATTATCAATTACGAAGACCAGTGAGACTGAAAGATTAATTAATGAACCGTATTACTTTTAATTTTGCAAACAGCTTTCAATTACTCGTATATAGGTACAAAATAACTTTAGTAACTGTACATTAATTAATTACATAAGTAATCACTGTTTATTTACCTGCTAACAAGCGTAGTTAAATAAATTACAAGCTTAACCAGAATTTAGGATCATTAAGTATATCACAATAATATTATAAAGGCGAAAGTTTGTGAGTGTGTATGTTTGTCTCTTCTTCACGCTAAAACTACTAAACGGATTTGGATAAAATTTGGCACAGATAGCTTATAACCTGGATTAACACATAGAATAATTTTTATCCCGATATGCCCACGGGGTCGAAAGTTATGCGGGTGAAACCGCGGGGCGCAGCTAGTTGTTTTCGATATTATCTCTAATGTATTTATTACTCAGGCTATTTTTAAGATAATAACAATAATAATATCCCCACCACCGTATCTCTACGTTGACGTCGTGGTGAAGCTTGCGCGCTCCGAACTCCAGGTCTATGCCCGTAGAGTTTTTTTTTTTTTTTTGGTGTTTGTTTGAGTTTTTTTTTTTTTGTTTGTTTGAGTTTTTTGCCGGAACAGGTCTGGGATGAGGAGCCAGACCAAGAGAGATACAGAAACCCGCAGGGCAGCATGTGGCGAGCTGTTGGGCAGTAGCGACCCCACGGACCCTATCTCCCGGGAGAAATCTTGTTCCTCATAATCTGGCTAGCCTTTATTGGCCGGCTGGAGTAAACACTGACGAGGAATAGAGCTCCCACCTCTTTCTTGCCTTTATTGGCCGGCTTGAGTGGAGATTCACAAGAGCAAATGTACTCGGAGGAAGGAAGTATTCCAGTAAGATGCTGGTAGGGATCTTGACCGTACTTCCGGGATTGTCCTGATAGCCGTGGAATACCGCTCCACTCCTTATAAGCACCTCTCAGGACATGTTGCCCCCTTGTCGCTTCGACACTTTGAGCTAGCGATCGTTTTTGGGGCTCCATTATTGAGTGTGCAAGTCACCCCCTGCCATTTTATTCGTGTATTTTATAAAAGATAATATTGGTCAGGCAGAGACCATAGTCTTTCCATAGTTCTAGATAACCAGTTCACTAGTCCTGCACTAACCGGGGATTGTCCTTGGGTGCACTAGATTAGTGCGTACAGTGATAATCGTCAGTTAGTGCCTCGTTTCATTAGACACGTCTAACGGGCCTCTGTGAGTTGGCTTCGGCCCTTCGTACGCCTTCCAAAGGTCCGGGAACCTAGAGTCCCGAGAAATATCAAAGACGATAATAATATAAATATAACGCCTTTAATGACAGCATTATAACGACTCTAAAAAATATTGTAAATTCTTCTTGTGTCTAGTGTGCAGCTACCACTTACAGACAATGAAAAAATATGCAGTAACATTAAACATTACTCTAAGCAGTAGCTCTTGCAGTTAGAGTAATGTTTACCATACTTTTAAGGTTCAAACTGCAGTGGAATATGAATAATAATTTTCATAAATCACAGCTATAAGGGACTTGAGTATTTGATATAAATTCTAGGTTGATACCTCCACGCGTTTCTGAGAGAAAGGGTCTTGACAGACAGACAGACGGACGGACGGACAACAAAGTGATCCCATAAGGGTTCCGTTTTTTCTTTTCGAGATACGGAACCCTAAAATTAGGTATTAAGTTCAACATATATTTTTTCTGTAACAATTTCAATTGATATATTTATTACCTAGTGCAAGTTCTTCGGAAACACTCAAAACGTTTGGCCATATCTTTTACTGTCACAGGCCATGATTTTATATTACTTTCGTGCTAAATTGCGGACAATCGTCCGGACCGGGACCGCAATTTCCATCGATTGACCGATAAAAGGGTGTCGGACGCATAGCACTTCGGAGACTAACCCTAATTTTTTTTCGGTTCAATTCAGTAGTACTTTTGTAATGAAAGAAAAAAGGAAAACTTTTATTTTAACTCTCTAGAAGTTAATTAGGTATAAGAGATACTATCTACTCCATTGTTAAAATGTTGTTGCCTTGTTGTTTATGTATTATTTTATCAGACACTTTATGAATACAGATTTAATTAACACTTGAAAATGCTTTCAGAACTCAGAGCTCTTTTGGATTAAATTAGTTTGAAGCCGGTTTTTGTTCATAATTAAATTAAGCAACTAAATTTGACTGAGTACAACTCTAATTTTAGATATTTATTCCACCCTTAGATTAAATAGCACGTTTATGAACTTATAAATGTACTTTACTAAAATCTGCAAGTTAGATGAAAGCTGAATATAAACAAATTCCTATTATATTAAAAGTACGTTAAACTACGAAGACAACCTCTTAGGTATGTACAAAAGAGCTGCATTTTAATTTAATTATCTTGTCACCGTGTTTATAGTATTCACTTTGTGTCGGGTAAACTTTCAAAGGAACAGTACTTACCACTGACATTTAATTGCTTCTTAATTAACTGAATTAATAAATTACACTTGCTACAAATTTTCACGACGTAAATAACGCCCTTCTGTGTCAGCGCAACATGTATTTTTCTTCCATACTTCTCTTTGAACAGCTTTCCTGTAATTATGATCATATATTTATGAAATAGATACTATAATTTACATTGAAGTGAGCGAGGGCGCTCATTGATTATTAAAATAGCGTGATAATGTTTCAATGAGGTACTTGTCAATTTTCTATTATTGGAATTAATTAATTCAGTTAAAAATTGTGTTGAATTTTCACTGGAAACGTTTCAATGAAACAATCTACGATACGTACTATCGAAGAAGTTCATATCTATAAACTATTATGGACTATTTCTGCTTGCAGCGCATGGCCGCTATAGAACCGGGGCAGTAACAGATGTGGTCATTGTGTTAACGGGATTTTGTTTTCTAATTGCTTAGATATAAAGTTCTTCGATAGTATTTCACCCGCGGTGTGACAGCCCTACTCTACGAACAATTTGATCTTCTTAATTTATTCGCCTTTCAGCTTTCATCCCAACAATATTTACGATTTAACGGAGAAATCATTGTGTAAACGTTGTGATTACGGTTTGATTAAATCGGCTCATTAAACTCGTGCCTACGAGACATTGAATTGCTAAAGCTTTTGATCTGCAGTTCATAGCAGAGGAAAGTTCTTATTGTATATTTTTATGATTTGTGTTTGTTATTATGATTTGTTACACTGAACGTTTTGCCTAAAATCATATTTTAGACATAATTTGAATTCTGAAAAAGGTTTCAATGAATTATTTGAAAATCGTCCCGGCCAATTTTCATAAAATCTGCATTGCCGTTTTATAAAAAGGAAAAAAATAAAAACAAAAACTTTATGGCATCACAGTATTTTTTGGGAGCAAGAAGTGGTCAGTATTTTTGTTGTGGGATTGTGACCCGTGTGATTTATTTATTTATTTAGTGGCTTGATTTCCGTACGTGTTTTTCGGGTGACCACTGAAAATCAGCACATTATGCTGAGTGGAAGCCTTCTTGTCACAGTCATGGCGTGCAGCTGCCAAATATTGATTATGTTTATATTTTTGTTGTTTTTTTTTTTTTGTTTTTGTATGTACTTGTTTTTTTGACAAATACACCTATTTTTCTTTCTTTCATAACGACGAATTAGTTCTTAACGCGCAAGTGGGCCTAAGCGGTTTTATGGTTGTTCGAGTGAGATATTGGTTTTGTACGTAGATGTTCTATCATGCGATCGGTATACACGACAGCGCATCGTGAGCCGAATTTTAAAAAGTCACCGGCATCGGTGGTGCGAAATATTCAAAGGAATATGATCAATTTGGCTTTGCATATTATGAACTGAAGCCAGCGCCACCGGGATGGATCGGTGAATTTAATTATTTTCATCGCAGTCCTAGGGTTCTGTAGCCAAATGTCAAAAACGGAACACTTACAATTTTGTCAAGTCCCGTTTGTCCGTTCGTTTATTTAAGTCAGTTTTGTGTTGTTTTCATAGATTTTTCGACAAATACTTTGAAATACAAACTTATTTTTGAAGTCGATAAAATCAATACTGTTCAAACGTAAATATTCATCCCAGCTATTGAAACACACTTGGCCGGCTTTTGATTTCATCAGGCAAATCTGATGCATTGCAAAATATTTATTTAACAAATAGGTACATTACTCTTTTATAAAATTATTTTATCTAAAAGTATTCATTAAACGAGGTAAATATAAAGATAAATATAAATATAATTATATATATATATGGAGATAAATATTCCACCCTGACCCCAACCAATTACCAACTAGAATACACAAAGCCTGAACCTAAACCTGAGACCCGACCACAGATTCCATTCCAGACCATGACTCAGATCCCGAATTTTACGACTACCCGCAACTTGTACACAATTAGCCGGAAATGAAACACGCGCTTGACCGCACTCGTAGGGCCTCTCCGATCCAGATGATCCCACCACTCTCCTCCAGAAGAGCAGTAGGGCCACCAGTACAGTGCACAAAAACACCCGACACCCGTCGTACTGACCTCGCCGCCGAGGTCCTCCGCGATCGCGACCCTCCCGAGTAAATAATACTCCCCCCCGACCCTTGTCCGATGAAGCACCAGCCCGCGCCGCAGCTGAGCACATAGCTTCAAATTCCCCTCATAATAATAATGATATATCCTTGATCCAGCCTCTCCCATCTTGCTGTCCTCCACTCAGCGACGCCCTAAGCCGAGGTTCGTACCCCACAGGGGGTGCCCTTAGCGAGCGTTCGCCTAATTTTAATTTAGAATAGTTTTGCTCCTGGCTGGAGGCTTTGAGTGTAGTAGCTTAAGGCAGCCACAAGATTGTTCGGTTCAGCAGTAAATACCTTAGTGGTATACCTGCGAGATGCCATAGTTAAAAAAAAAAAAAAAAAAACTCGTAGGAGCGTTTAATAATATGGACTGCGGATGTCTATAGAGCAATTTGAGAAGTAATGAATCTTAAATGAATTAGATCTTCCGTAACTGGAGCGTTTCGGGAAGATTCCTGACTATTTACATTGTTGTTATGTTGTTCGGCTCAAAGCGATTATGTTTGTGGAGTCCTTTATGAATTTCCCAAAATATTGCATCCGTTGGTACTTAGAATCGGAAATTGAAATGTTTGTTACAAGAAGGCGTTTTCCATCTGTTTTGTAATATTTTTTTTGTTTTATCATGGTTCTATTGTTCACATACCGACCGAAAATTATGTAGTTAAGTGCTGCTGGAGTTAAGTTCTCAAGAACTTCTTGCTAGTTCAAGCTCACTGTATAACTTGCCCTGTTTCATACGAAAACATATCCACTAATAGTTTGATTACGTAGGAACATAATTTTAACGTGATAATGTAATCAGTGTTGCTTACCACACTATAGGCATAGTTCTGTTGATCTTGTGTGGTGTTACAAAGAATGGTAAGCAGTAGCAGTAATAACTATGATTCCGTGCCTCGGAAAGCATGTTAAGCCATTGATTCTAGCTGTCATTCGTAGATCTTTGACAGTCGTTACGGGTAGGCAGTACCCCATAAAGTCTGACAACCGGTATAGTTATCTTCTGAACTAATAAGTAACGCTCTCAACGTTAAAATAAATCTTGCTTTTTCAAAACCTGAGTGATTATCAGTAATCTCTCACGAAGCGAAAATAATTTTTCCTATAAAGCGAGTATACGACAAACCAGCTGCGCTCCAATATTTCACCCGCATACGTTCCGATCCCGTGGGAATATCGAGACAAAAAGTATCCTATGTCCTAACCCATATCATGGTCTACCCATGAGCCAAATTTCATCCAAATCCGTTAAATCTTTTTAGTGTGAAAGCGTAACAAACAAACAAGAAAACTCACTTTCGAATTTATAATATTAGTTAGGATTATGTGCTACTTACGTTTTATTATTTTAATACCTACTAACAAGGTAAAGTCACAATATTTGTGTGCTGCGAGCTAACAGTCCATGTAAGAGTCACAACATTGGAGTCTGTATAGCAAACGAAATAAATCCAAAGCTATATCATGATTCTGCCTCTATGCTGGCTAATTGCTGAGAATATCTTGCCGTTATTTCCAGAGTGTGTGGGCAGTTAGAACTGAGATAGATAAAGAAAAATCTCTTAGCAATAAATTATTTACCAATATTTTCAGTTTGAGACAGTATGCCCCTCTATGGACGTTAATAGTCAAGTACTGATTCAAATGAGGTAACTAGAAATTATCACGTGCAACTGACTAATTGTTTTCCTGGTAGCCTGGTGTTTGATAAGACAATAACTACTAAAATTGATTCTTGATCGGTAACCAATTGAACTATGTTATAGGTTTACAAATCGATTATAATATTATTAATAGATGTAATCAAAGTTCTTCAGACACCCATAGTTCTTCAGATAAATGGAGAAACAGTGAACGTGGTCCCAGTGGTTAAGAGTCTGGCAGTACATATCAATGGCAAGTTAAAGTTGTTGCTGTTAGCTCTTGTTTCCACAAGAGCTAACATACCTGGAGAAAGCAATCAGCTTTGCCTGCTATGTACTCAGAAGTCTAAGAAACGAGGTAACCATAAAACATTTAAAAATGGTCTATTATGCATTTAGTCGAGTCAAAACTGATAGACAGCATACTTTTCTGGGTAGGAAGTTATGATTACAATACTCAAAAAGCCTTTGTAATTCAGAAAAGAGCAGTCAGAACCATGGCAAGAAACGATTCCCTTTTATAAGTTACTAAGAATTGTAGTGAGTGCAATTAAATTTAGTTAAATTCAATCAATTTATTAAATAACAATTTGCATCGTGTCTGAATTTCTATAACTAAATATATAAGAAACGTCATGCATGCTTTATATATTTAAATCATTACCATTATCCAAATTATATTAAAATGAGAATAATAATAAAACAAAAATAAAAAAAGTAAATGTCAAATTCAATAAAATTTTCATTTCAAATCAATAAAATTATGTTACTTTCTACTTTTGTATTAATTTATAATTCATCAATAGTATAGAGACACTTATTTAACAAGAACCGTTTAGGCTTATTTTGAAACCCACTTGTGTATACTAGACTTTTTATTTCTGTCGGCAGTTTATTGACCATTTTTAATGACTTGTGGTAGGCGCTATGCTTCACAACATCTGAAGATCTTTTCATCTTGTACTCTTCCTTTTTTGCCTTTCATCTTCAGTCTCATATTCAAAGATATTTTTTGATAACTGACTCAGTAGGACCAAAATGTACAAGCTTGGGACTGTCAATATATTTAAGTCATTATAATTTGGCTTGCGTGATTCTTACTGTTGAATTCTATATGTAAGTCATTTAATTTTAGCTGTGAAATGTGATTTGCTGTTTAATTCTTGCCATGGTTCTGACTGCTCTTTTCTGAATTACAAAGGCTTTTTGAGTATTGTAATCATAACTTCCTACCCAGAAAAGTATGCTGTCTATCAGTTTTGACTCGACTAAATGCATAATAGACCATTTTTAAATGTTTTATGGTTACCTCGTTTCTTAGACTTCTGAGTACATAGCAGGCAAAGCTGATTGCTTTCTCCAGGTATGTTAGCTCTTGTGGAAACAAGAGCTAACAGCAACAACTTTAACTTGCCATTGATATGTACTGCCAGACTCTTAACCACTGGGACCACGTTCACTGTTTCTCCATTTATCTGAAGAACTATGGGTGTCTGAAGAACTTTGATTACATCTATTAATAATATTATAATCGATTTGTAAACCTATAACATAGTTCAATTGGTTACCGATCAGCTACAGTGAAATGTCGGTAGAGCTGCAAGTCATCTGCGTAGAGATGATAACTAGAGGAGATTACTCTGGTAACAAAGTTGATGAAAATTGAAAAAAGTAGAGGAGAAAGAACGCTACCCTGAGGAACACCCTCAGTGAGGCTGCACCAATCAGAGAAGGACTCCTCCAGGCGAACACACTGAGAGCGTCCCCGAAGATAAGAACTGAACCAAGCTAAACCGGAAGAAGATAAATTGATTGATTTGAGGATACCTAGTAAAATGTCGAAATCCACTGAGTTGAAGGCGCTACTAAAGTCAAGCAATACAAGAACAGTAAGGGACTTATTCTCCATTGCCCAGCGGATGTCGTCAGTTACTTTCAAAAGCGCGGTTACAGTACTGTGTCCCGAGCGAAAACCGGATTGAAAAGGGGTAATTATCGAGTTTGACGCCAAGAAAAAAGATAACTGTCTATGAACCATGTGCTCGAGAACTTTAGAGAGAAATGGGAGAATAGAAATAGGTCTAAAGTGAGTTAATAAAGTAGGATTGTTAGTTTTAGGTAACGGTATTATGTGAGCCTTTTTCCAAACTGACGGAAATGAGCAAGAGGAAAAAGAGTGGTTGAAGATGTGAGTGAGGACAGGAAGTAACGAGGGGAGGATAAGAGTTATCATTCTTGAGCACAACTTATCATTACCGACTGCTGAAGAAGTAATAGCAAGTATAGATTTCTTAACGTCATCCTCGGTAACATCGCTAAGTTTAAAGTGTGAACATTGTGGTAACGGCAAACTAGCTAGACTCTCTAGTGTCGCAGCTTTGACAGACGGATCAAGAGAAAAGGGAAGGAGAGAGAAATGCTTATTTAGATCATTGAGGTTCACATCCTTGTACTGGTTGGTAGGTGACTTGCCTATGCCTACAGATTTTAGAAATTTCCATACATCGGAGGAACTGCGGTTATTGAGTTGATCGTGGAAATAGCGTCTCTTAGCATCTTGACACAGATGACTGCAGCGATTACGTAAGGATTTGTAGTAAGAGAGATTCAGCTCTGAAGGTCTGCGCTTATATCTGCTCTTAGCTTTATCCCTGCGGGCCATAAGCTCTTTAATTTGTAGCGTTATCCATGGTGCAGGGTTATGTCGAATTTTGACACGTCTGATAGGAGCATGCTGATTATATAAGTTAAGAACAGTTGCGTTAAAACAATTCACCTTATCATCGATGTCATCGTTCTCAACCAGAAGGGTCCAGTCGAGATCGCCAGCATCACGCTTCAAAGCCTCCAGGTCTATGCCTTTGTAGTTACGGAGATACAAATACTCCAACTTACGCTTGGGAACACGGATACGATAGGAAAGGTAAATGAGATCGTGGTAAGAAAAATTAAACATCACTTTAAACTTAGCGATGTTACCGAGGATGACGTTAAGAAATCTATACTTGCTATTACTTCTTCAGCAGTCGGTAATGATAAGTTGTGCTCAAGAATGATAACTCTTATCCTCCCCTCGTTACTTCCTGTCCTCACTCACATCTTCAACCACTCTTTTTCCTCTTGCTCATTTCCGTCAGTTTGGAAAAAGGCTCACATAATACCGTTACCTAAAACTAACAATCCTACTTTATTAACTCACTTTAGACCTATTTCTATTCTCCCATTTCTCTCTAAAGTTCTCGAGCACATGGTTCATAGACAGTTATCTTTTTTCTTGGCGTCAAACTCGATAATTACCCCTTTCCAATCCGGTTTTCGCTCGGGACACAGTACTGTAACCGCGCTTTTGAAAGTAACTGACGACATCCGCTGGGCAATGGAGAATAAGTCCCTTACTGTTCTTGTATTGCTTGACTTTAGTAGCGCCTTCAACTCAGTGGATTTCGACATTTTACTAGGTATCCTCAAATCAATCAATTTATCTTCTTCCGGTTTAGCTTGGTTCAGTTCTTATCTTCGGGGACGCTCTCAGTGTGTTCGCCTGGAGGAGTCCTTCTCTGATTGGTGCAGCCTCACTGAGGGTGTTCCTCAGGGTAGCGTTCTTTCTCCTCTACTTTTTTCAATTTTCATCAACTTTGTTACCAGAGTAATCTCCTCTAGTTATCATCTCTACGCAGATGACTTGCAGCTCTACCGACATTTCACTGTAGCTGACGCGGGTTCAACTATTGCTGCTATGAACCATGACCTGGCTTCCATCAGCGTTTGGGCTAAGTCGTTTGGTTTGCAAATTAATCCAAGTAAATCCCAGGCTATGATTATAGGCAGCAGATTCGTTCGCAATGCGGTTGATGTTGCATCTCTGATGCCTTTACATCTCGATGGTGTTCACATTGACTATACCGAAACCGCGAAAGATTTAGGGGTCATTATTGATTCCAATCTTTCGTGGCGTGCTCAGGTCAATGAGGTCAGTCGAAAGGTACATTTCTCCTTTCATTCGTTGAAAGGCCTCCAAAGTCTCCTGCCCCTGAAGACTAAAATTTCTTTGGCACAAACACTTATTCAGCCGATCATAGATTATGCCGACTCCTGCTACCTGGATGCTACTGAGGAGCTATTAAACAAGCTTGAGCGCTTGCAAAACTTGTGCATTCGCTTTGTTTTCGGACTTAGAAAATATGACCATGTTTCCCATCTTCGCAAGGAACTCAAGTGGCTCCCAATCCGCCTTCGCAGGAACACTCGGATCTTATGTCTCCTCTTTAACGTCTTACACAACCCGTCTTATCCTTCCTACCTGCGTGAGCGTTTTTCTTATGCTAGGGCTAGCGACGCACCGTGTCGATCTCACCTTAGATCCCTCCTTAAATCTCATCCTCATAAAACAAGCTACTATTCCTATTCTTTCTCTGTCCATGCAGTAAGGTTGTGGAACTCACTACCGCCTAGCATTCGTGACTTAAAAACTGTTTCACATTTCAAATATCGAGTAAAAGAGCATTACCTTTCCTCTCAACCGTGAGTATTTATATACCTATAGTATGTATGTTTATATATTTAAGCTCTATGTATTTATTTAAGTATATGTTAATTTATTACGTTATACGTGTAGGTTTATTTCAATATTTTAGTTTAAGACTTCGCATATTTATAATTTTTTTTCTCTTCTTGTTCTCACACACTATTGTCTACATTTCTTTCTCATTTCTCCTGTCGCAGGTCTGCTGGAAGAAATTTCTTAAGAAATAAGCAGTACCTTTGTACTCATAATTATGATTATGTCTTATCTGTATCTATTTTTATGTGTGTACATAAATAATAAAATAAATAAATAAATAAAAATAATATTATTAGGGTAGTTATCAGAATATTTCAAATCAACCACAAATGGTGTTATTTGCTGACGTTACTTCCTTAATTTTTAAGGTAGATAGACGTGCTACAAATTTTGACGACGTAAATAACGCTTTACTGCAGGTCCAAAATTGGTTCACTGCTAATAATTTAGTATTAAATGGAAAAAAAACTAAGTGCATAAAATTTTCTTTACCAAATGTCAAAAGTAGTAATTGTGAGATAGTATTGAATCAAGAGAAACTAGAATTTGTCGATAAAACTGTTTTTCTGGGGATCACGCTCGACTCAAGGCTACAATGGGGTCATTTAACATCTCTTGCAGGACGGCTAAGTTCAGCAGCATATGCTGTCAGAAAAATCCGTCAATTTACTGATGTAGATACCGCGAGGCTAGTCTATTTCAGTTATTTTCATAGTATCATGTCTTACAGTATTTTACTTTGGGGACGGGCTGCAGACATCGAGTCTATTTTTATTCTGCAGAAAAGAGCGATCAGAGCCATTTATTATCTCCGCAGGCGCGACTCTCTTAGGGAACTGTTTAAGGATATTAACATCATGACGGTGCCTTGTCAATATATCTATGAAAACATCATGTACGTAAGAAAAAATTTACATCTTTTTAGTAAAAGAGGTGATAGACATAATTATAGTACAAGAAATAGGGACCTATTAGTACAACCAGGTTTCAGACTGGCTAAGGTAGACTCATCTTTCATGGGGTACTGTTTAAAATGTTATAATAAAATTCCTCCCCACATACTTCAACTTAATGAGACGAAATTCAAATATTGTATAAAACGCACACTATGTAGGCAGGCATATTATAAGTTGGGGGATTACATCACTGATAAAAATGCTTGGCTCATTGCTGGTCCTGCTCCACAACTAATTGACATACACACTGATTAACATTTTGAAAATACTGATGGAGCTGCTGAAGATTGTAAAACCATTTTTGTATTCATACAAAGGAAATTGAGTTTATACTCAATTTCCTTTGTATGATATAATTGCATAGCACAGGTGTGAGAACTATGTACTAAAGAGCTACCATTTACCGGGTAATATGTAGTATTTCATTGACTTGAATGTGCCCTGGCGGCTGTGAGTATGTCATGCTCACTCAAATGTCTCGCTGATGGTGGCGTGTGTGTTGGATCATTTCGCTCCCTTCAAAATTGTTGAACTGAATGGTGCTGATCCATGCGTCATGTTCGTGAACGGGCGCCGTCAGTTGGGACTGGTCATCTCTTAGCTGCCATGGCTTATTTTAATTTATTTTAAGTTTTTGAATGATTCTTTTTTTCTTCTTTTTATTACGGACGCTTTTACGAACGTGCACGTCTATTACATTGTTCTCACATGCATAATTTCAAAATGAATGATGTAACCAATATTATGTATCAATTTTTATTTTTATTTAAAAGAGTGTCCGTGGAGTTTCTTGCCCGTTCTTCTCCATAGGTACCTACTACGCTTTGGAATGGGCAACTAGCTTCATATTTTTGACTGACAAACCCCTTGACAATTCAAAAGTGCCTGTAAATGGTTTAATTGAAATAAATGCTTTGAGTTTGAGTTTTATGAATGTTTAACATATTTATGTTCACAAATAAAACCACTTCATTTACGTGACGAGCGTTCGTTTCATATATACCTAATGATGCTCAACTATTGTATTTAAAAACATTTTACATATTTTATTAGTTATACACATAAGTCGGCCAATTACATTGATTTAATACATATCTAGTTATAAACTTACAAACAATACAACCACCTACAACATAAGTACATACAACAACCTACCTATTCTTGTTCTACTTCTCACCAAGGGGAATCGTATTACCCAGTTACTGGGTTGTGCAGTTCAAAGAGGCAGTCGCCTCATTAAAATACTGGTATTCAGCTGCATCCGGTTAGACTGGAAGCGGACCACACTGCCATTGCCATCCAACGTGGCAATGCTGCCAGCCTTTTGGGCACTTTTCCCACCGACAGCGATGCGGATGAATTTTTTGATGCCCAATGAGCTCCTCCTTAATTTTATTTTCATATTTGTATAGTTAGTTAGTTTTTAATTTAATGTGATATTGTATAAGTATATTGAGATTTATGTTCATAAATAAAATAAAGATGACCAATTTAAATTAAATTTCAGGCAAGTCGTTACCTGGTTAATTGAGAGTGGCAATTAGAAAGCGCACTAGCGGATCGCCTGTGATGTTGAAAGTGTTTCTTTTAACAACAGTGCGATGTTGGAGGTAATCCAACCCGAGTTATTTTGGGTTCACCCTTTCCATTGATGCTGAATAGAATAACACCCTACCTTTTAAGGAAAAAAAAAACTTTTAATGTTAAATTCATCGAAAAAATAAGACAACCTACAGGAAAAAAATATCGCCATCCTATATTTTGGCATCGCTTGTCCATCAGATAGTTTTATACTTACTATAGTTAGTTCGAGGTGTGGGTACCAGCTTAACCTTTGATCTACTACAATACCCAGGTACTTGACGGAATTTACCTTATGAATTACAGGGCAACTACAGGTAGATAGGGTTGGGGTACGACAAGAATGTATTCTAATATTAAAGTCAGGGGAAGGCTGAGAGTTTGCGTATTTAGTGAAGCAGACGTAGTTGGTTTTTTGGGTATTTGGGCAGATGAGGCAGATGATGATTTCTGATTTCTGATTTCTCTTATTGAGAAATTCTTTGTTACCTCCGGGACACATTTTGATACCGTAAAAAAATCGCTTAACCGAATACATTTTATGACACGTTGAACAACCAAGAGATACGATAACATTTGCATGCATTTTTTGTAATGTCTCGTGAAAAACTGTTTTGCTCGATGATACAAAAATAGAACATTACTGCAGCGGCTGGTAAAAGAGGCATTGGTTGAAAACTAAAAAGTGTCTCATCTTCTTATTTTGTTTTTACTTTTGTCAATACTACTTACGAAGTGAAGTGCGGGTCGCTTATCGCGGCACGCGAACATTCGCGAGCTCTTGTCACCGTCGGCGTTCCAGCTGTATTAGAACCTAATGGCTTGGCACGCGATGATGGCAAGAATCCAGACGGTATGTCTTTATTTCCAATGGAAGATATAATAACCTCATAGGTAACTATATTTTCGAGCCGTTTGGGTTTGAAACCATAGGGCCGTGGAGTCCGAGTGCTCATGGTATGTTCACTGAAATCTCTAAACGACTGGTTGACAGCGATGCGGATGAATTTTTTGATGCTATATTTTAGTTTGTATAATAATATATTACTATTATATATCTAAACTAATAATATAAATAGGAAAGATTTTTTTATTTGTACCGAAGAAGCTCCAAAACTACTAAACCAATCTTAACATTTTTTTCACCAATAGAAAGAAATCTAAAGAATCAGGATTTAACATAAACTATATTTTTTATACGATGCCCCTCTGTAAGACTGGTTGTCAGAATTTCGGGCTTCTGAAGGCGCGTAACGGCTGTCAATCCAGGAATGACAGCCGGGACCAACAGTTTAACGTGCTTTCCGAGGCACGAGACGCCAGCTAGACGAGGCATTTTTGTGCTTGAAGTACAAATAAATATTTCTAATTACGTATTGCTGATTGCGAGAGGAGTCTCGGTATGTAAAAATGGTCACCCATCTGCGGACCGACCCTGGCAAGCGTAGATTAACCTGATGGATCGACCCATGCGGCGGTTATTACTTCGCCACGAGCTCCTCAAATTTATTAAGATAGGTATGATTTACAAAATCACTTGGGCCAAGAAAAGAATAAAGCGAACCGTTCAGCTTAAATAACATAGAATTACCATTATCTTAGCAATTAACCGTGTTGACAAGCCCAGGAGAGGAGTCTTCGCATAAAAAGCGTGTGTGATGACCCAATTTCATAAAACCATAAACTTAATTGCTGTGAAACAGGGTTTTTTTAGAAGCTATTAAGTTGATAAAAAGTTTTCATCGTCACAATAGTTCGCCTCGTGTTGGCGTCTGAATGAAATTGAATCATTTATGCGTTACTTTTTTATTCTTTTCTCATAATACAACATCACGCCTGTAATTGCCGAAGGCTTAGGCCGAGGTGTACCTATAGTACACCCACATTTCGCCAGTTATGTTTAAGTCCCATGTTATAGGAAGCGAGCCTATTGCATGAACCGGGCACAAATCCAGACTTCGGGCTGCTCCTAAAATATACCTGATGGAAAAACCCAATAGCACTGCTCGACCTAGGAATCGATCCAGGACCTCATGCTGAGCAGTAGCACTTGCGACCACCAGACCACGATTTTCGGATTCCGTACCACATTCTCAGCAGAAAGTTAAGTGACAAGATGCGTGTGACAAGTTAAAGAATTTATTATAATTTTAGTGTAGGAAACATAAAAATTTCATTCAAAGAAATGTTTGAAACAAGAGAACCTTTGCACCGATCTAATAGTAAGGGTCTCAGGAAACTACATCAATATATAAACGCAAACCCTCTCAACAATCTTAAAAACTTTTATTACTCATTGTGTAAAAGTTTCATGTCTATAACATTCGTTGCAGTTTGTGTGGGTCAGATGAAATAATAAAATTTACGATTCTACCGTCTCGAGACTACCGTCCGTTGCCAAATCCTACATGTTCCGCTTTTCATAAAACTGTCGGAGCGATGCAAAAAATATTCAAATGTGAGAGTATTATACAGTACAGCGTAATTGTTATGTGCACGCTGTTTCGCGCTTGGGTAAGTAGAGTAATAAGTTAATTGAGTCTATAAGTATTAATGACACGGAACGCATTTTAGTAACAATGGTTGAAAATAGAGATCAAAACGCTTTTTAAGACCGATCCTAGTGAGTGCCAGAGCTTTTCTTTGTTAATTGATTGATCAAAATGATTGATCGCGTGTTCAAATGTAATTTTTTTCCTTTTTGTTTTTGTTGCGACCTCTGTCAGCGCACACACGCATTCCAGTTCGTTGAACAAAAAGTGACATAATTATGAACGCGACGATTCCGTAATCACGTGACGATCACTTTCGGTTAGGACGCGGCGCGACACGGCCGTTTTAATTGCGGTCTAACCTCATTTGTATAAATAGGGGTATGTTGTGTGTTACCTCTTATCTGAAAACTGTTGTTACACTACAATAAGTTAATAAAGTTCGATTGTACTACTTAGTAACACTCAAATTCCACCAATATCTGTATTAACAAGAAAATATTATCAGAAAAATATTAGCTATCTCTAAATTACTTAAACATTACCCCATAAATAAATATATTTTGTCTCTTTCTATCATATAAGTGGGAGGTCCTATTAGGTCCACTCTCCGAGAAAAACACGACACAAAAGCAATATTCAGTCCAATAACAACACGCTTAAAGAGTCCTTAACTTTTATTATAAGTATTTGTATTATCGAAAACGTAATAACATTTCGATATAATGTCGAGTAAACTTATTGTTTTTTTTTAACTCGTATTTATCTAATAATCTCGTGCCAAGATTTTGCCTATTAATAAAAGTCCCTTGAAATATAATATTAAAGTGTATTTCGTATTTGCGGTATTTTTAGTGCCTGTAAATGGTTTAATTGAAATAAATGCTTTGAATTTGAGTTTGAGTTTGATATATTTCTACTAAGCTCATGAAAACGTAAAAGGAATACAAAATATACACGAGTTACACTCGCTTACATTCTAGGAACATAAATTGGTTCTAGGAATACCTTGATCGAATTGAGATTTATTTTTAGATTAATTTGTAGGTATTACGAGCAACGAAAATATTCTTTCATGTTTAAAATTAAGGAAGATTTATTTATAATAGATATATTATAGAAACTGTCTGTTGCAACATTATTTATTACATAGATTTTGCTACAGGCAAAATAGATGTTTGCACATCCAAGTTCTAACAGCGTAGCAGGCGTAGCGATGACGTCACGTGTGCTACGTCGTAGCAACCGCGTAGACCTTCAAACAATTTTCGGAATTGAAAAGCGATCTTCCATCCAAGCAGTAGTGGGGTGTCATGGAATAGTGTCTATTTATCCAAGCTCAAAGGATAACTTCTAAAGCTTTAAGCCAAAAGTTTTAATATTTCACGATGGACTTAGCACATGGCTTCAGAAAGTTCTTATGTGAGTGGTTTGGACAGGGTTTGTTTTATTCGACTGTCTCGTAAACTTTCAGAGACATTTTCGAGGGGGAAAAGTAGATCGTTAATAACCAGTCACTGGCAGAATGTTTTTAGATAACCCTTTGTGGAAAAAGTAAAAGTATTGGTATAGTTAAATATTAAATAAACTTGACCAAGCCATTTTTATTATGCTTCAATTTTTTTTTTTTTAATAAAAATAAGTTTCAGAAAAGCAATGCTCAGTTTTCAGATTGCGGCTTTTAAATAAAAAAAATAAAATTCCATCAATAATTTAGAGTTTATTTACTATCTCTAAGTTAATGTTACCATAAGTAAATACCTGTAATGATAAAAGATGTATCCTTGTCCAAAAACCGTTTGAATTGCTAGATAAAAAAAAAAAAAAAGATTGCTCAAAATCTCGTCTTCATTGAAAATATTGAAATGTTCACTGTCGTCCGTCGAGCAGTCGAGAGCTGTCTCTTGTTGTTATAGTTGAAGCAGAGACCTACTGAATTGTTATGGATAGTAAAAGTAACAATTTAAATGCCTTCTTAGGATTGTCTCGCTACAAACGAATGACGATTTGTAGCCGTCGTTGGCAGGAGGCGATCCTTTTTGCCCGTTTTGATGTGCTACCACCCGTGGCAGTTTTGTTGCATAAAAACTGCCACAGTTTAACTGAACCTACGTTTTTGTGGGCTCGGTTGTCTAAATATTTGATGTCAGTGAAAATAGATTGACATGAATTTATATTTAATTTTTCATACTTATATACATAGGTAAATAAGCTCACACCTTCTTCCCATGCATAGGAGTAGGCAGAAACTACAAAACGCCACCTGCTACGATCCTTACATACTCCTTTGGCCTCGTTTACGTTCATACATCTGGTCACACACGCACGCCGGTTGCGATTTAACTTTTCATCTAATTTAATTATACTGCAATGCAATAATTTACAAACATTCCTTTCCATACAGTTACCAAAATAGTGTGTCACCCACTTTGTTCACTTTTCGGGAAATGAAAACGGTCGATTTTCGTTACCTGCTGGTGCGGTCTAGTTTACCTATTTTTGACTTGTGTTACCTACTTAGTAACAAGTTTCTTAAGTGCGAGTTTAGGTCACACAGTTCTAGTTATTTGTGAAACAAAATAGAAAGTTGGTTTTTGCTGCGAGAGTTGATTTTGAATCCCGAGTAAGCATAGGATTCTATAATTGAATCACGTAGCGTATTCTAGGTTAAAATCCTGAGCGTAGCGAGTGATTCAAAGACACGATATGCAAGTAAATTTGATGTCGTGTAACACATACTACTTTACACCTGTCCTCAGCAGTGAGATCATAATTATTATCTAAAGGTAAAAAAATACAACATGGTAAAAATTTAACCACATAAAAGAAACAATATCAAAAAACCAAATTTATAAGTAAAATTATTGCACCGACATTCTTTTGGAATGCAATAAGTCTGGGATAGGTTTCGATGTGCACATCATCTTTTGTCTTTATTGTGGCTTTCAACATTGATTATATACTCCATTTTTTTCTCGACCAAATTAAGTACACGAGTGTTCTCCTAAACAGTTCAATACCATTGACAACTTAATTTGTTCGGATTATACGCGATACGCGAGATATATTATAGTATGGAAAAGTAATGAAAGCTATTTTCTCTTAAAATACATCACATAGGAATATTTATTTTTGGTCACTATAAATTCTTTTGGAGCACTAATTTTTGTATAAATTTGGGGAGAAATCACAGTTTTTAATAGGGAATTCTTAAAATGAAAATTTAACACCGTGACTACAGCCACCCCACCAATGGCATGGTATATCTCGTAGACTACTGAAGTACTAATTTCGAATTTTGGGCTCTAATTTTATCTTGCAGGGCACTAATTTTCTATGTAGCTTTGAGGAAAACAACAAGCTCCTCAAACTTGGAATCAACATTCAAAATCATGTGTGGTCCTGCTGGACGAACGCGCGAAAGTTATCATGGCTGATTACTCGGTAAACAGTTCTGTTTTTTTACAAAATGAATCACATCTAAGGGCACTAATTATTTGCATACTTAGAATAGCAGTAGCATGCCCACTTATTCTGCGCTCATGGTGGTCCTGTTGAAGGGAGCGTGACTACGGCCGGACCACCTTCACAGTCGATTTTCTCGAAAACTTAGTAGTTTTTGAGAAAATCGACTACTCTAGTGGGTATCCTAGTGGGTACCAATTTTGTTGTTAAACCTCTAATTAGCACGAATTGAGCACTAATTGTTTACCAAATATGGAAGCGATTAGCGTTAGTGGTCACGGACATAAAATTGACTATTGCAATTGACCATTTCGGAGATCTTTTAGCTATAAACTGTTCTAAGCGACTTTGAGAAACTTTGGGAAGTCTAATGTCTAGTTTCTACTGCGTGCATACTTTCGGTTGCTTCAAAAACTTTACAAAAGCCTTTGAAACTGGTTAACTTTTACCCTGGGGAAATATTTACTAAAGGACTACTTTCTTTTGTGAGATTACTCAAAGCCAAACTACGTAACAAAATTTGTTCTTTAATAATATTTTTTTCTAAAAATATAAGAAGGTTCTATTATTTTATGTTTCAGGCTTTATATAGAATAGAAAATATTATATTTATTATGATGCCATAAGAGCATTAACACACACAGTAGGTATGTACCAAGATTGGAACTACTTTTACTATTTATTTATTTTTTAAGATAGCAGGTATGTACCTCATTTAAATATTAAAACTGAATTTATATTGATAAATCACCTCAATAATCTCTGTAAGTAATAGAAAATAACATTTAAAGTTCTGATTTTCCCTTCATAAGCTAGACGAGGTAATCTGCCTAGCCTTTTCCGAACTATACTGGGGTCGGGTCGCAGACTAACCGGATGCAGCAGAATACCAGTATTTTACATGGAGCGACTGCCTATCTGACCACTACGACCCAGTAACTGGGTAATAAGATCCCCTTGGTAAAACTGGATGTCAGACTTTCGGGCTTCTGACGACCCGTAACGACTGTCAAAGATCCAAGAATGACAGCCGGGACTAACGGCTTAACGTGCTTTCCGAGGCACGAGACGCTAGCTTGACGAGGCATTAGATCTTCTTAATTACAAATTGCCAAACTTAGACCCAGACGTTTAGTTTAACATGTTCCATCATAGCCACAGACTGGAACTTTGCCAGCCGAATAGTACTGCGAGTATTTATTATAATGTAACATTGTACTTAATGCGGTCAAACTGTGTCTATCTGTGTGATCTGTGTCTCAACGATCCGATAAAGATTTACTATTCTTAAACTACTCTTACGTGTTTCATGAAATTGATCGGTACATGGAAATAGAGCCATTCTCCATATGTCTATACTACTCAGTACCACTTCTCAGTCTCAGTGAAACTGAAATAAAAAGAACAGAGTAGGCATAGCGATGAAGGTCACAAAAAAGTGTGAAAATCTATTAAATGTTAGCCGAGCACAAACATTCCGTTAACATTTAACTGAAAAAGTTTTTCACTAGTAAGTACCTAGAGAGGCACAAAGAGAGAACTTTTTGTTTCTGGGAAATATTCTCACACAGGGTGATCTATTCGAATTTCCCATGGATTTGGTCCTTTTTGAAAGTCTTAGTGATAGATGACCTTTTCGATTACAAGCCATTCTTCTTTGTTTTGAGTTTTTGCGTAGTTATGATGTACGTAGCCTAGTCAGCCTGATATAATGTTTCCCCTGCTGGGAAACAGGCCTCCTCTTTGTGAGAGGGAGTGAACTGAAATCCACTACGCGGGTCCAGTGCGGGTTGGTAGATGTCACATGTCTTCGAATTTTTGGTTCTAGGACATGCCAGTTACCTCTTGATATTTTCCTTGACCATATTGAGAGCAGTGGTAATCAAATAATTTACACAAAGTGCCTGACTGGGTTTGAACCTACGACCTACAACTCGTAAGTCGCGAACATTACCACTGGGCCACCACTGCTCTCACCATATGATTTACGTAAATAAACTTAATACTTAAAACCTTAAAACTTCGCTGCTGAGTACGGGTCTTTAGTTTTTGTGTTTAATAAAAAGGGATCATATGGCGTGCGACCGAAACCGGTACTATAGTTTGACCGAGACCCCTGCACCGCGCCTTAGGATTGTGTGGCGAGGCGAGGGGGGCAGCGTTGACCAATGAGCGGCGGGACGCTCTGAGCGTTGACAAATGAGCGGCCTACACTGCACCCCTTCTCGCCGCGCACATACCTAAGGCATGGTAAACTATGACGCCACCATTTGTTTATTCAATACACTTCACAAAAAAATTGCACAAATGTTTATCAACAGCGCTCCTCTTGTCAACGTTTTTCGAGCGCCATAGGATCCTTGTAGCAGTGTAATAAAAAAACTGTTGTAGGTTTTTTCCCGGTGCTTTGCCCAAAAATAGGCCTTCACATTGAGCCGATAAAATGAACATAAAGACCGGGCAATTTTGTAGGGTTGGCGAAAAAATCTGGGTCGGAATGGGAAAATGTGGTCGAACTAGTCTGAATTCGCTTTTCCCTGCCCTCCATTGTGAACATCGTAGTCACGCAGCCTATCATAAGTATGGCACCTTGCCAAAAGATTTGTTATAAATAATTGTATACATTTTTGGGGTTAGATGTGTATTTTTGGTTGTTTGGAGTTAGTTTGGATTTCAGATTTCATAAGCTAGGATAGAATTTGAATCTAACTTGCTTCGAGAACTTTTCAAATATGCCTTAGGATTAGTCCTCACGTAGTAGTTTTCAGTTTAATCCAAAACAATTCATGTTGTTAATGCGAACGTTCTGCAGCGGTTGTATTACAATTGATGACTAAGAAGATAATTTTTTACCGATTACAGTTGTAAATTGTATAAATTGAAGATCCTCTGCGTTGTTGATTTTGTCTTTATTGCGAACAATCACTCCAAGGATGGAAACAAGACCTTGAAATAAATCTTAATATATTTTTCAGTAAACAATTTTTTTTAATATTGGACCAATTTATTCTGTAACTGGCGCAATCCAAGGATATTATAAGATGGGGGATTATATCACTGACAAAATGCTTGGCTCAACGCTGGTCCAGCTCCGCAAGGGCGCATAAATTAATTGATTAGCATTAAAAAATATTGTTGGAGCTCTAAAGATTGTTAAAACTATCTTTGAATTGTATAACTTTTTAGGGGCATGAGGAACAGGGTGTAAAGTTCACTCATCCACAATAGAAAAGGGAGGATCCTCCAACCAGACGGGTGTTGTGTCTGGCGGGCAGACTGCCAGACTGTTGATTTCGGATAGTCTTATCTATGTCGTTCGCGCGGTAAACTCTAATTGCGCGATGCAGGATTTGTGTGACGTCATGACTTTTTTATGCGTAGTTAGTATGTGGCGGTGTAACCGCTACAACTTCAATCTCTTAGTATTGTATAAGTGCATAGCACATGTGTAAGCCCTGTGACCATGTACCTTCTATAAAGCTACCATAAACTGGGTACGTCTTTCATTGACTTGCATCTGCCCTGGCGGCTGAGAGTATGTCATGCTCACTCAAATATCTCGCTGGTGGTGGCGTGTGTGTTGGATCGTTAAGTCTCCTTCAAAATGGTTGAGCTAAACGGTGTTGATCCATGCATCAGGTTCGTGAATGGGCGCCGTCAGTAGGGACAGGTCATCTCTTATCTGCCATGGCTTATTAATTTTTTTGTATAGTTTTATTGTTCTCACATGTATAATTTCAATATTAATGATGTTACCAATATTTTGTGACAATATTATGATTTAAAAGAGTTTTTTGCCCGTTCTTTTCCATAGGAACCTATGCTTTGGAATGGGGAACCAGCTTCATATTTCTGACTGACTGAACCCTTGAAAATTCAAAAGTGCCTGTAAATGGTTTAATTGAATAAATGCTTTGAATTTGATCCATTTTTCACTTCACAATTTAACTCAGGAAACACATAATTCTTCTATTGAATCATGATGATGGAGAAAATTATAAGAAAGTGATATATTTGCGAAATTGATAAATTTTTCGGGGAAATAGAAAAAAAAAAACAAGCATTGCCAACCATTTGATTTTTATTAATATTTTTTTTAATTTTGTTCAATACTGGTGCAAGTTCCTTTTTTTATCTCTCATTTTGCTATAAAAACATACAATTGCAGCCTTTTGGAACAGTTCTGTAGAAAAGTATGCAATTTTAATGAACAAATGGACGCTGTGAGTTAAAATTCACTACTTTACTGAACGTTCTACGGCCTCGGGGGTGCAATATCGTCTCGGTCTTTAAGATGTACTCCCGAAAAGGCAGTAAATTTCCATGGTCACACAGACGGAGTAGAAATACATGAGTCTGCTGTAGACAGTCCGTAAGAATGGCACTTTGAAATTTATTCTACGCTAGTTTTTAAGTGGTATTTTTATAGTCGATAAACACTTTTGTATCTTAATTGGCTTGAAAGAAAATTACTTGCCAAACTAATACCGGAACCACAGATTACGATTAACGGATCATAAAACCAGCAAGATATAAAAGAAGTACCCAAATTATTTATTCAGTGCCACCTCTAAAATACCAAAGCAAAAGCTTAAACGATTTGTCACGAAAATACATTAATTAGTAAATCCACGTTTAATATTACGACATGAACACGACAAGGCTAATTTAATTTCGTTCATTAGCAGGAGACGATTCTCCAGACGGTGTGGTTTGACGACGTCGTGGCGAGGCACGTGTTGGTATTTTCTTTCGAGAATATTAGATACCTAAAGGAGTAAAGACCTTACAAGGTCATTATTATGGAAGATTTGGCCCAAAAAACAGAAATATAATAAAGGTAAATAGAGTTTATGTTTATTTTTTTTTATTTTCATGATAGGGTTTATCACTGACCTTGTTTTCTAAGCTTTTTTTCTTCGTTTTATTAATGACCTTGTCACTAAAAAATGAAGCGTCTTGCAAGATGAATAGTCTCTAATCTAGCGTAATTGAGATGAGAGATGTTTTCAAACGCAGAGCCGCTAGAATATTCCGCATAAATCCAGTTGCTTAATCTGCTTGACTGTCATTTGATTCGGTAAGATTTGAAATCAAATGGCTTTGTTATCGACATATTCAAGAAATACTTGTCACGAAGAGAATTGTTTCTAAACAATAAATATATTCTGTTAAACTTTAAATGTGAACAAGTGAACAAAAAAATAAATTGCAAAAAAGAATTGACAAACTGTACAAAGCGAACCAGCTAAACTTGTCTAGAGGTGCAGCAAACTGAATACTGCTGTAGTCAAATTGAACAGAACAAATAAATCCTGAACACCCTGAGTAAATTAGTGGGAACTGTTCAAGATTCCTAATTGGGGTTTACTTAAATAGTGAAGCGAAGAGGTGATGTTGAACGAATTTTACAATATTATTATAAGACCATAGTTTCAGCTATGGTCTTATAATAATATTACACGAATCTTCAAATAGATTTTGATAGAATTGATAGAAGTTCTCGCTTATTGATAGGAACGTAAAATTAACTCTTGAATGAACATGTGATCGAATATGAATACGGTTACATTGAAATATGTATAGCATACGTATGTTTAAACTGCTTTCGAAAGACGAGCTCTTGAATGTAATTAGTGTCGTATTTAGTCAAAAGGACTGAATAGAATTATACTCTAATAAAACTACGTCACGTGCTTGTGTTTACTACGACAGGATATTTATTAGTGTAAAGCGAAATAAATATGTTATAGCAAAAAAAAAAATTGTGCCTAATACTACTAAGGCTTAAAATGCAGATCATAAAAGTAATTACTACTTTAGATATACCTTTTGTACAAAATAGTGAACGTGAATCTCAGCCTTGCAGCTGTAATTCCTATCACTTTACCGCATCTTGAATACAGCTATAACTCTTGGCTGTAAACTTGTAGATAGTTAAAGAATGCGAGTTCTGAAAATCACGCTTTCGTTGAAGTCGTCAAAGAACGTTAATCGACGTTGTAGAATCTACAACGTTGATTAACGTTGTTCTATCTACGACTGGGGTTATAAACGTTTTCCTATTTGTAATAGTTAGGCTTTTTCAGACTAATGTAACCGTAGAAAAAACTTATAATAATAAAAAGATAAAAATCCTTCCATTCTTTTGTCTAATACCTAAGGACAAGAACTTAGTATAGCTGATTCCTCCAAATACCTATTATACATACCTATGATTGTAGAGTTTAATATTCAGTCTGTAGAACTACGAAACGATCATCTCTGACATTCAAGCTTTGAAGAAATTCAGTCGAACTTCTTAAATGTTAAATGTTACTGAAATAATTTACCAATAAGGACTCTCATTGTTCTGGGAACTTTTTGTGGATTCAGATTGATAAATCGTGAATTAATTTATCGCGTTTGATTTTTACTCGTATTGACTCAATGTTATTAAATCACGACTTTCAAAGTTACGAACGTTTCATTGAACTTTTGCAAATCCATTGAAAAGTCTCCAGATATCAAAAGTTATTATTTTATGACCTTTTGATTTGATCCTTGACACTGTCTAGACACAGATTGTATTAGTCTATTTAAAAAAATAAAACCTTTTTCGAATAAAAGGATTTTTTTCCTCTTTTAAACGAGATGGATTTGCAAAAGTTCAATGAATGAACTTTTGCAAATCCATTGAAAAGTCTCCAGATATCAAAAGTTATTATTTTATGACCTTTTGATTTGATCCTTGACACTGTCTAGACACAGATTGTATTAGTCTATTTAAAAAAATAAAACCTTTTTCGAATAAAAGGATTTTGTTCCTCTTTTAAACGAACGATCGTTTAAATTAATATAAAACTTAAGTTTCCATCGTCAGATCTGCAAACAAAGCCACGTGGTTGAGCACCGTCATGTTTCTGTTATAAAGCACATATTTTTACGATTATTTCGGCATTTCTGTAATTTTTTGGAATATTATTAAGTGACCTCTTCATTTCAGCAATTTCAAAGCTTTCAGAGCGATGTACCTTACTCAGTTTTGGGTTAAACGTTTAAACCTAAAAATAATTTAGATTCACTAACATTCAGCTCATATTTCAGCACATAACACGTGCCGTACAGCTTACACGTGGACGAGAGAAACTAAACTAAGTTGTCACAGGACACGACCCGTTTATGGTCATCATGCGCACATTTTGCTTACCCAGCACTCGGTGACCGGCGCAATGGTGAACAAGCTGCATTTTGCATAATATCGTTACAAAACCCGCTCATTTGAATTTTATTGATACCGTGATGACCGTATATGATCTGTCACCATAGATAGCACGACTGGTTTCTATGTATATCTGTGAAACTGACGTGTCGCTAGCTATGGAAGGTATTTCATAGAAATTCATAGAACCCCGTCGTGTTGCGGCGACACGTCGCCTGCTGCTGCCGGCTGCGGTCGGCTACGGAATGGTACCTTTACTGTAATTTCTATGGTTCATTTTAAATGACGTAAGTTCTGTGTTGTCAAAGCTTACGCTACCCAGTTATTAAAACAGGATTGAAAATCAAAATAGGTAGGCCTAAACTAGGTAATTATCTTATAAAAGTAACAAGTCGAATCAACCTGTTACTTTTGACTTCCTAATTTAAGAAGCGTGGTTACATTACATCTTTTATTCTTTATTTAAAATTGTAAATTCAACGCGGTCAAACCCACGTGTCTTTGTAGTATCACTCTAAATATTTGCGCACTTAGCATCCGTCTAATCTGTACGTCACCGCGGTTGTGTCACTATGAGATACACCGCCGTGATGACGCCAGTCTGTATTGTGTGGAGAAAGTAGTTTACAGAAAATTAGGTTCACCAAAATCACGTAATGAAATACTAGTCTTTGTTCGTAGCTCGACTTACGGCGTTCGATTTGAAAATAAAACCTCAATAATGCGGTAAACTTTCCAATAACTTCCACAAAGTTTAAAGCATAATTTACAATAAAGGCTAACTTCTTCTATTGTACACAATCTCACTATTATATCTACGTGTTTTGAAAGCCTAGTTAGCGTAACTGGCTTTAAAAAAAAATCGAATATCAATAATTAAAAGTTTCGCTACATAAAAAACTTCGCCGCGCTAACTTTGTGGTGCATTTTGTAATGGCCGCCACCTCGCTGTAGATCTGCACAAAATTATCAGAGGGGAAATAAAAATCAGGCGAAAAAGCTGTTGTTATTTCATACAGTAGGCCACGCTGCCATTATGTAGTGGGTCTGTATAAACAGGCTTCAGTAACAACGTTTAGCAATTTTGATCTCACGACACATAAAAGAGAAAGGGGTCCTTTGTAAGAGTTGAACTGAACGAGCACAATGCACCCGTTGTTGAAGTTTATCGTTCATTAAGAAAACGCTGAGGAGACAGACAGGTGTAGCGCTGTTTACTGACACTATTACAACTTTCTTGCAAAATTAAAGTTATACTAGTGTCTTCTTGCAGCGCTCCATTCTATGCAAGTCTTTAAAAACATCTTGCGGAATAATGCAGTGACATCATACTTCTAAATAAAATAGATCGGGTTTTCTTATTCGGACCCCGACCTACTCCGTCGCATCGCATCACCCGCCCGCGCTATTACTTGATTTTCGCTTTGTGTTTTTTTCTAACTTTTGTTGTTTTGCTCGGCTCTTAAGGGCGTGCCCGTAGCGTGATGTTAAATAGTCTATAGACTACACTAACCTTCCTCAAAATTGGGCTATAAAATGTAAAAAAAGATGAATCCAATTGGTACCTAATACCGGAGACTACCCCCTACATACAAACTTACAAACAAACCTTTATAATATTAAATATTATTTATAGAAGAAAAAAACTGAAATAAAAAAGTAAAAGTTTAAAACTAAAAAAATGCGATTTGTTATTGAGAAAACACGCTAACTGACTTTACGAAACAAACTTTATGCACCCACACAATACGGGTATAATGTAACTTAAATGAGATAATTCAGTTGTATCTACTGAATTTTTTTGATTCAGATAATGTTCTCTTCTCTGCTAAAACAAGCAAGCTTCACAAACGGCGACCCGGTATTTATCTCTCAGGCATGTCGGTTTCCTCACGATGTTTTCCGTCACCATTTTAACATGAAGTATTACCTCGTAAGATGGTAGCAGGGTGCTCGAGTTGTTTTAAAGTCATGAATGTGCTACAAAAGTGCACTTCTATAATTTCTAGCATACGTCCATCTTTCATTATGTAAAGTTATCGTGGACGGAAATTTAAAAGTGTCTTCATATTTCCATACATTTTACTTGCCTTAGTTATGCTGCTGTGACATGGACGTGCAGGACTACGACATTATCGTCACGTTAGAAAATACCAAAGCGCACAATAAGTGATATTATAAGGATTTGACCCAATTACCTAAATGAAACCGTTTTAGATCCGTTTAATATTAAATATTTTAAGTGATCTATCTGTGAGCCAAATAACAAAAACATTTACAGTATCAAATAAACACGCTTGATTTTACAAACTAATTCTAGCTAATATTATAATATTATAAATACGAAAGTGAGTTTGTTTTTTTATTTGTTACGCTTTCAGACTAAGAAGGCTGAACAGATTTGAATGAAATTTGGCCATTGGTAGACAATGATCTGGATTAGGAAATAAGATATATTTTATCCTGATATTCCCACAGGATTGAGATTTATGCGGGTGTAACCCTGGGGCGCAGCTAGTATAAAATACAAACATTATCCTTCGAAGTACCTATATCCTTTAGAACTTAAAATATCTTGTTTCTGCTTTCACTTAGATTTCAATTAAGATCAAGTTCTTTACTTCAGCTTGCAAGAAACTAAGAGCGCAGTGGTGGGCCAGGTGGTAGCGGCCCCGACTTTCTGGTTGCAGGTCATAGATAACCCAGGCATGCGCTTTACTTTGTGCAAATAATTTCATCACCACTGCTCTTGAAACGGTGATCGAAAACATCGTGAGGAAAACGGCATGTCCTAGAACCAAAAAATCGAAGACATGTGACATCTACCAACCACCACTGGGCCCGCGTGTTAGATAACGGTCTTCTCCCTCTCACCGAGAGGAGGCTTGTGTCCCAACTGTGGAAACACTATAGGCTGATTATGCAAGAATTCTAATAAATAAAAAAGACGATAGTTAAATTGATTCAGGCGTGAACTGCGGCCATCCATTATAAATAAAATACACAAGACGTAGATATATTTAGTAACTTATTCCGCTTAACTATTCTTAAAGAATCATAAAAAATACTGTAAGAAATCACGCTCTGTGTCCAGCGCTCGGCGTGGCAATACACCGTGTTCGGGTTCGTGACAAGTCAATCGTCATCCTGAGGGTGCCTCGTTGAGAGGTGTAACACGTATCGATTTCTTACAGGGTTTTTATGACTCTTTAGAAATACTTACACGATGTTATCTGTTTGTGTGATAGGCAATAAAAGCAATTCGAGATTTCTTTGGAAACCTAAAATAGACTTAATTTACGTAAATTTAAATCAACAATATTTAGTCCATAGAATTCCGCTCGAAACCTTCCACCGGAAATACAATACAACATCTGTGCCTGTTTACAAACTGCAGTTAACATCGATACACAGATCTTCATAAGATTAGAACAGAATATAATTTATTGTTGTTAGAGATCTATCTAAACAGAAATTTCTAGAGAAAATTAAACACTGTATAAGCGTATCGGATTGTCAGGTATGGTCACATTTATATTTGTTATAGAGTACTTACCTAACTACTGTAATAAAACACAATGTACCTACTAAATTGTCAACTACCGCTCGTTGCGGTGCAACTGTCTGAAACTCGAGTATCGTCACGCAAACCGATCACGTCTATTCCCCCCCGGACACGCACGTGAACCAATCATTATTACCACTCTCACGGGACCTATAACTTATAACGTGCACACACTTCACACGCGCCTCACATACACACGACAATCACATCAGACGCTTTCAAATGGGACATCAAAGGCTCTATAATTGACCCTTTCTTCAAATACAGGGTGACACATTTAGACCGGTCAGCATGGGAAGTTTTGTTATCTGTGACAATTTTATCTATATATGGTTGTAATTCTAATTGTATTGTTTCTATTAATCATACTCTAACAACCAATTGAAAACAATGCATTTTATTCATTTTAGACATCATGTTTCATAGTAACATTTACTACTTTAGACCTACACAATCGATATCTAAATCGAAATAGTGTTAGTTTTATTTTTCAAAACGTCCGGGTCCGATTTCCGAGCTGAGTACAAGTTTTTTTTTTAAATCTAAGAATTCAGTTTTCTTGTTACTAAAATCGATGACATGGTTCCTAAGAAGAGATCTTCGTATGTCTTATAGTTTCAGACTTTCCCATACTGACCGATCTAAATTTGCCACTCTGTATACTCGGGTATAGGCTGCTATTATTCCTCTCTTTTTGTGGTGTTGTGGGGTTAAGCAATGGTGTAAATAAATATGGAGTGCAAGGATAGCCACTGTCACCCAATAATAATCCAGAGAATGCGCCAGCCTACCTGAATGAATGCATTGACATTGCTGCTGAATAAGTACCATGCTGACATGGATCACAGATAACTGAATGATAGCATAACTTGGTATTACAATAATAAATAAAATCGATAATTTCTCTAAACAAAGAAATAATTTCTTCATAGTTGCACAACAAGTGAGCAGTCACACGTCGTAGGTCTTGAAAATATTTCAGGATATGTGCAAATTTATCACTAGATCTTATGAGTGGTCTTCCATTTACAAAGTCTGCTAGACGGTAAATACATTTATCCAGGTCTTACTCAAGCTTTTTGCCTGAAACCCTGACACACTCCAGCGCTCTTATTAGAATATTTACTTGGCACTTATTATGCCTGCTGCACTGCTTTCTCTAATTCCGGGGTTTCACTTTGAGATACGAGTACAAGAAGCGTACTTAATTGATTGTCAAAGGAAACGTAGTCTTGGCTTGGAGCGCTGGCTTTATAGTAGATAATTTAATTATTAATGTCTTTAAAAACAGTGCCCCAGAAAAGATTTGTACTATTTCATTTCATATTCAATTAATTTGTGGTCGTCATCCAATATACCTAAAAAAACCGTTACAACATCATGATTTACATCCCAAGCGTCTTTCAATTTCACCCTTTACCCCCACTTAAGTTTTTTCTTGCAATGAAACGCTCTAATCAAACTCCCAGCCATTTTCAAAAATGTTTCAACAAAGATCCTGCGAACATAATTTGATAGGGTAAGAAAATAATGTTAATGACTCAACAATCTTCATTTTGTTACGCGCACAACCAACTATTAATCACTTGTTATGTAACAAGGTACTGCTAATACAATCAAAAGCCGAATTGGTACGTTCAGACTTTACCGCCAACAACGGTTTATAAAGAAATATGTAGGTTATGCAAAAAAAAAAATGCTTAATGTGCCTCTACCGCCCTACCGTTTCTGCACTTCTTTGGAAACCTGAATATTTATTACACGTGTTCACGACATAATAATTCAGTTTTTCTAGACAAAGAATAAAATTGGGTTGCGATGTTACGTCATAGGTTCTACGTATATAATACGTTTTCACATCATATTCGTTAGAAGAGGAAAATTCGAATGTTTGCTCCGATAATATACAAATCGAATACACACTGGCTATTGCACAAAAATACGATTTTTATTTTGTTGTTTTTTTTTTAAGGATTTCGTACACAAAGGTTGCCAAACGGATCGTTATTACTAAGCCTCCACTGTCCGTTGGTCTGTCTGTCAGCGGCGTATTTTATTTAACTGAAAAAAATAACTTTGTTATTCATTATGAAATACAAATTAATCTTTTCGATTTTTTTAATTTAAGATGTTAAATATAATAATAGTACAGTGGTACGAAACCCTTCGTGAGCGAGTCTGGCTCGTACTTGGCCGGTTCTTTTACTGTTTGTATTTGTTTTTTTGTTTTTTTACATAAAGGTTTTCTCTAAAGGATACCACTACTTACAAAACGTGCGTTGCCGTTGCGTTGGTGCTACTCCTGATCTCTCTCCGGCCGTGTCAGATTGACGTCCCATCAGCGTATGAGAGTATGAGCGGAATCCGAATTTAAGATCCGAGTTCAATTAGAATTGAGAATGTTCTAAATTCGGACGAACAGAGTTTAGATCTTCTGCGCAACCCTTCATACAAATAGTATCTACTATGGTTACTTTGGACCGTCATTTCTCGGATTCAGATCGGATGCGGTGCAGAACCGCTCTGAGGGAAGACAGACTGCACTTGTATCTGCGCACACACTATCTCACGTCATAATGTCGTCTCAAGATTGGCCGCCATGGCCCAAATTCGGTCTGGAGGACTATATACAAAAACGTCCTCTAAAATAACAGATTTTAGAAGGGGTATTTGGCACATAAAAAACAATTTTATGACACAAATTGAAAAAGCCAAACATACAAAACAATTTTTGGGTTCAGAGGGCTTTATCCTAGTAGAATGAACTGTAGCACCTACCTTCATCACTGTATAACATACCTGATAGATAGACAGCTATTTAGCGCGAGTATTTCAATAGTAACCCAATAAATGCCTCTTCCTCAGGCTTACCCGAGGATACGCGGTGGCTTGCCAAACCTTGTTCCCATAATTGAAAACGAAGATCTTCGTAGGTACTTCGCTTTGAATTATTTTACCTTCTCGATTTGTGAGCAAAATTGAATTTGCGTATCTTCGGGGAGTGCAACCGTTAAATTAAGGATTTATTTGTCACCTTCAACCAACAAAGTGCAATTTTTTTAAATTATTTGTTGAACTCTTTTACGTTCAGGATTTGACGCTGGTTATCAAGTGATTACTTCCAAGTTTCCCTTTGTGTACATAAAGATAACCGAACAGCAGTCAACTATTAATATATACTATATTATCTATAACTATATTATCTAAAGTGACCACGTATCACTCAAAGTGAACAGGAAAGCCTTTTAGAATATAAATGACTCACTCATTCATTTATTGAGCGCCATTGTAAGATCTCATAATATGTAACGTGGCGAGATTGTACAGCGACTAACTCTTCATGTCTTCGTTATACTTACCTACTGACAATATGATCTTATTGTCCAGCAGGAAAAGGCTTTTGAGGTCAAACTTTTATGATAGCATACGTTAGTGTCTTGTCCTCACCATCAATAGTTCTTTATATGTGCAACAAGAGAGCAAAGTTGGTTTTTGCGAGTTTGTGAGTATTGATTTTGAATACCGAGTAAGCGAAGGATTCTACAAGGAGGAAGGTTCTATAGGATTCTAGGTTAGAATCCTGTGCGCAGCGAGGGATTCAAAGACAAGAGATGCAAATAACTCTGGTCTCGTATAATACATACAACTTTTCACCTCAGCAGCGAGAGCATAAATACCCTCAAGTAAAAAAATACAACATGGTAAAAATATAACGACTTGTATATTTGTAAAACAAACAATATAGTAAAATCATTGCACTGGCATTATTAAAAAAAATGCAATTCGTTTTGGGATAGGTCTCAATGTGCACGTCAATTTTCGTTTATCAACATAAAGTAAATACTCCAGATTGTAGATGGTTGCCTCGTTTGCGATAATTCTATGAAGAAAGTACGACAACAGTACAGTCTTCGAAAAGTTTTTGCACACTTTGTAAGCCCACGTTCGCACATACGTAAAAATATCGAGGTGGGATTTTATCGAGCACTGGATTTTCAACTCTCGGTGTTAAGCCAAGCGTTGAGAATCCAACGCGCTGGGACGCACTCTCGTCTCAGTGCGTTGAATTTTCAACTCTCGGCGCTAAGCAGACAGTTGAAAATGTATGTATAAAAAAAATCTCTGAGATTTTATTACGTCTGTGTCCGTGGGCAATAAAAAAACCAGTCAAGACCGAGTCTGACACGCACACCGAGGGTTCCGTACGATCATATATAAATATTTTGGATGTGTTACTTTACGTATAGTCATTCAAAAGTAGGATAGACGGACAGGCGGACAGATAGAAGGGCGGAACAGCTGGACTGTACTTTACTGCTTTAATTACATTTATTGTTAATTTACAAATCTTAGCCACAACTGCTTATGGTGCCTGAAAAACGTTTCAGCCACTCCACATTGCAAACAGTTTATATGTAAATGTAAAAAAATAACCAGGAGCCTATTAGGAGCTTCTAAATAGGTCTGTGCCCAGAAAGGAGTGTGCTAAGGAAGGAGGACATTTTGGTTGTGAACCGTGAAATGTTTTTAAATTTTCATCGGCGAGGCCTATATTCTTTATTGTAGTTTTAGGTCAGCGCCATCTCTTAATCGATAGTGGAACTAATGTAATTTTTGTTGATGATTTTTGAAAAAGTGTGAGAGATTTAGAGACATCGTTTTATTTTTCCTGTAATCTTTACATAAACTATCACAGAATAATATGGGGTCTACCGGTTTTTTTTTTTTTTTTCGGAAAAAATCTAAAACTATGCGGCCTAAAAAAAACGAAAAATGATTGAGAATATGCAAATAGCGCTCTTTCATATGATACCTCACATACCGTCAAGTTTAAAAAAAAAATTGTTTCTTTTTTATTTGCAAAATAGCTGCGCAAAGTTCATCTAAAACTATTTCAAATTTCGTTTACATTTGTAGTTCTTGAGATATTCAGCTGGGACAGACAGACGGACAGACTGAGTCGCATCATAAGGGTTCCTTTTTACCATTTTGGTACGGAACCCTAATAACATAAGTTTTCAGATATTTTTCGCGAGACTTTTCGGGCAGGAAACATAGTTCCGCATTTTTTACACGCTGATTCAATTCTTCCGGTGTTAAATAGCAGACTTCGTCACTGGATTCTCTCAAATTTTCAGCGTAACAGAAGAAGAAAACAAGAAGCCCACTTTTTTTACACGACTGCCCAAAAAGGAGTGTAATGTATTCAGGGTTGATGTATGTGAGTTTCTTTATTCCACCTTAACTTTGAAATGCCTAAACAGATTTGGATGTATGGGGTATCGTTAGAATCCTTACATCATCCCGAGTGACACTGGCTATATTTCGGAAAAAATCAATATGGCAGCAGTATGGCGCCATTTTGAAAAGTGAAAAATATGTTTTCTTCAATTATTACAATAAGGGTATCACATTGAAGGCCTTGATGAGCGCATTCCAAATATATATAATTTATAGGCACCACTTTTACTTAGGTACGGTCTAAGTGCAAAACAAACATTTCATCTTTGTCTGTGCAAACGATTTAATCAGACTTTAGTAAGACGAGAATGTCTAAATGAGTGAATGGTTTCGTAGATGATTGAGTTTTAGAATTCTTTCATCATCACACCGTCACACGAGTAAGATACTTAGGCTAGTACCAAAAAAAAAAAAAACATATTGGTTAAGATTAACGCAACACCATTTATTGCATAATAGTGGGAATAAAAATTACCTAAACTTTCATAGTCCATACTATTATATATTTATTTGAAGTTCTAGATTATGATACAACTTTATTTAGATTAAAAATAAAAGTGAAGGTCGTTATTTTGAATTCGCAAACAAATACTTCAGTTTTTTTTTAATTTATTTAAGATACTACATTTGTGGATATTTTAAATAATTTGCGGGTGGTCAATTTACCATGCAGCAACTCGAAATACTGGATCGTTGTCGAGTCCCACTGACTGGTCCATTTGCAGATGGCGATCGTGTGCGCATATTTCCCACATTAAAACAAGTGGATGAGTACATTACCGGCATGACCATTGAGCTCTAGAGAACATGCCGGATGTACGAAGTGAAGGCAGTGGATACATCTATAGAAATCAAAACCTATGGGCAGTGGCCGAAAGTGGAGTTCATTCCTTCCGATCCCAATAAAACAGGAGGAATTGTCGCGTTTAAAAAAATTGGTATTGGATGTTACGAAAGAACATTAACGTTGGACACGGCTTAGTAAATGGCGCTATGAGGATCATCCGAAAATTCGAATGGCCAGCGCTACGTCGTAAGCAACTTGAACCTGGAGAATTAACACAAGCCGTCTCCGTTGAATTCGATGATAAAACAATATGCGGAAACACAGTCGGCGTGGGTGTCAAAATTGAACCCAGTACATTCGAATTCGACCCGTTAAGGGGTCATGGTAAAGTTAAGCGGCGCATGCTACCGCTTATACTATGCTGGGCCGTGATAGTGCACAAGCTGCAAGGGACGACACTGGACAGAGCCGTCGTGGATCTAGGCTCTAAAATGTTTGCCAAAGGCCAAGCTTATGTCTCGCTTAGTCGCGTGAGACAGCTAGGTTTGGCAATCAGCGTTTTGAATCCACGAAAAATTATCCACGAGCCAAATGATAAAAAGTCTCTAGACGAACTAAATCGCTTGAGAAATCTGGGAAATCACCCTAACAATAATTGTTACGCCATACCGGCACGACCCAGCGCTAGCCCTCGCGAGTAAGCACGACCGCGCGACTAAACGGGAGCCGTCCTTGTCCTCGTCCATCCTATCTACGCATCGCGCTTGCCTCGCCGTGAGACTAAATCACCTTTAGTGCTTAAATTAAAGCCACCTAGCATGAATAAAGCTTGTCACTAAAATGGGTAAAATAAAAAAAAATAATCACGACTGCCCTGCATAAAACGAACTAAAAAGTAAAAAAATAAAATTGGCATTGCAGTCGGGGGACCAGTCTGTGGAACACTTTTTAATCTAAGAGGTCCCCCGACTGCAATGAGAATTTCATTTATCTGTTTAGTCAGGGAATACAACTTGTTTTTTACTTTTTAGTTCGTTTTTTGGCAGGGCAGTCGAGTTTTTTTTTTTTTTTTTTTTTTTTTAATGATGTGTTCTGATATTGAACCCGCGGTATTCTGTCACAATATTAAATATTGTTAAAACTATAAATAATTATATAGATAAATGATAAACTTCGTATTTCTTTCTTCAAGTTTCTCTTTTTTTTTCATTATACAATAAAACATATAATTCGATTATTTAGAAAATCTAAAATTAAAAAATTATAATCGTTACATTGTAATCCTTATTTATAATTTTACGGTTAACGTTTTATTGTTTGCTTCTTTTTTGGGCCTATTATGTACCTATGATGTGTTATGGGGTAAGTTAGAACGGGTTAATTTACCCACAGTACTTTCAAATATTTATAAGTTTTGTTATGGAAATCAGATCAACTCTGTATGATGAGCTTGGGCGTTGTCTCGTCCATACGGGTTGGAGTGTGGGGTGAGGCAGGGTGGGTTGAGCTCACCTATGGTCTTTAACCCTTATGTTAACGATCTGATTGCCGAGCTCAGCAGTACCAAGGTTGGATGTCACGACAACGGTATCTGCGTTAGTAATATCAGTTACGAGGACGACATGGTGCTGTTGAGTGCGTCAATCTGTGGGTTGAGAAAACTGGTTGCCCAGTGTGAGGCGTATGCTAGGTTACATGGCCTATAACGCCAAGAAGTCAGACATTATGGTCTTTGAGGGTGAGGGTAAAAGCCCTAATAAGGAACCACCTGTTTCACTTTATGGTGCGCCTTTAAAAAGGGTCCATAAGTTTAAGTATCTAGGTCATATATTGACCCCCAATCTCAAAGACGACGACGACATTGAACGGGAGCGGAGAGCGTTGTTGGTAGGGCGAACATGCTGGCTCACAGGTTTGCCCGGTGCTCACTTCCTGCTATGATAAAGCGTACCTACGTCTTTTTACACGAGCAGTCTGTGGGCTAGATATACGAAAACATCGTAAAACGCTCTCCGCGTTTAGTATAATAGCGCGTTTAGGATGCTGGTAGGGCTGCGCTTCTGTAGTGCATCGGGGATGTTCGCGGATGCGCATGTAGGTTTCTACACAACCATGCACAAAAGGTGCGCTTCCATAGTGTGCAGGGTGTGAAGCAGCTCCAACAGTTTCCTAAGCATGATTTCAAGTCACCTAGACTGTGTTTTCATGGGTCACTATTCTACCATCTCACACGGGTTGGCACAACAGTGATCCACTACAATTCGTTGGTTTTTGTGAAGTGTCTGTTCTTACTAATATATTTGTAAGTCTTACTAACCATTTTCAACCGACTTCAAAAAGGAGGAGGTTCTCAATTCGGTTGTATTTTTTTTTGTATGTTTGTTACGCGATTACTCCGCCAATTATGATTTGATTTTGATGATTCTTTTTTTGTTTGGTAGGGCATACTTCAGAAGTGGTCCCATATAAAATTGGTCATGATCTGGGGCCCAAGTCTGCTATTTTTATAAAGTCGTCATTCCAACACGATCCCATTGTCATTTTGCTAAAAGTTCGTAATCTGCTAAATTCATAATGGTCGATCATTGGTTGATCATTGTATTCCACAAACACGATACTCGTAACGAATTAAAAGAAATGACTGCACACTGACGTTCTCATGGTAGGTCACTGTTCAAAGGAACTGTCAAAATTTTAGCAGATTACCGCCTAAGTCAGTCATTCAGTTTTCATTATGTACGAGATTACCAATAGATGCCATTTCTTTCAATGGAGTGTCAGTGGCTGACCATTGGAAAGTCATAATGACGCCAATATGTTAGTAGATTACCAAACTTGTCAAAATCAACAATTATGAAATCAATGATAGACCATTCTGACACTATTATAATAGCAGACTTGAGGCCCTGATGAGGGGTTTTTGAGTTAGCTTCAATAATACGTATTTTTCCCATCTAGTATATGTGGATGATATTCTAATAATGAATGATGATATATAATAGTTCCTATCACTGTAATTTACATAGCAGGTAATGGGTATTCAAATTTTTGTGAGGGTTTTGTGTAGGTACCACAACTAAAAAGTAAAAAATAAAAACTTTTTCACAAAAAATAAAACCGACTTCCAAAAAAAAAACACTACAAAGTGAAAAATAACTTTGATTTCGGAAGTCAGTGGCAAAAAAACGAAAATAAAAAACCAAAGACACCGACTTCCGAAATCAAAGTTATTTTTCACTTTGTAGTGTTTTTTTTTGGAAGTCGGTTTTATTTTTTGTGAAAAAGTTTTTATTGAGTCTTAAGATACTTGAATAAAGATAATTCTATTCTATTGTATTCTATTCTATGTGTGGAATTTGAAAATCTAACTTTGAATCGACTTTTGACACTTTTTTCGTATCGAAGTGAAAGTGACAGAACAAAGTGAAGTTCAAATCTTTCCAATTTTGTGAGTAGCCCCAGCGCTGTTCTCGGCATTTAAATATAGTAGATTGTTTGTCTAGGGAGCAAACAATTATTTTTAAGGTGAGAGTGTTTCTTTGAATCCTGAGCGCAGTGAAGGAACGTCCCTCGTGCTTAAAATAGTGTTGCTCCCGAGGTAAACACTAATTTTTACCACCCTCTATGAGAAAAAAAAATGTGTGCGGTCCGACCCCCACCTCTCACGTATGATTTAAAACTAACACAAAATGTTCGAAGCTGCCATCTCGGATTTACGTTTTGACCTCTTTATCGACTTTAGCACCTTTAAAAACTATGAAAAAGTTTTTGAATTTTCACAGCTGCCATCTTTTAATTACATTTTAACCTCACTATCGGCTTTAACACCCTCGAAAAAAATGAAAACGACACCCATGACGACTTTTTTTTTTCGCAGCCGCCATCTTGGATTTTCCTTTGACCTCACTGTCGGCTTTAGGGCTCTTGAAAATAATGAAAACGATACCAATGACGAAAAATGTTACTTGTTCATACAATGTTGGTGATTGATCTCTGATGATTGGAACTTTTACTAACAATATCCACATTCCAAATTCAAATCACTTTTAGTCCCTAGGGATTAAAAAGCTATTTTAGTCTCCGTTTACGGATAATAAATTAGCTTTTTTAATAGATGTAAAAAAAATCATTAATAAGTTACTTTGTCTCACGCTCTCAGCAAAATCGAATTTTGTTCAGTGTCAATAAACAGCAAAACCTGCGGGTTTGAGGTGCTGAGGTGAAAAAGACACATGGTCTAGTAAACAGCCATTCAAATCTTGATTCAACCAGAGACTGGCCACAAAAGGGTACTAAGGTACGCTATAAAACTTTTATAAAAACGAATTGAAGTAGGCCTTTCAAATTCACCATAGTGTTGAAACTACTTTCATTTGAGATTAGATTTGTTTTGAGGATATTCGACTTTACCACTACAGTTGATAATCAATATCTGCTGCAAAAGTCATAACTAGGATTCGTAATTCGCAGGTGTAATAGCCGAAATTAGAAGCATCGCTATTTTGATGAGGATTCCTGCACTCTTTTTAAGCACAATAATGCGGTTCGAGACCAGCATCCGTATAATTTTATGTGTGTTCCATAAAATATTTTTCTCGTGAAAGACCGGTTAGCTATATGATAAAATTATTATACAGTCTAGTTATTTCTCAACTCACATTCATTTCAGAATTCATGATAACGAAGAGGAATTGAGTGATTAAGAAGTTAGTTTGATATATATATATGTGATATCTTTCCTTATTTCTTTTTCATTCTTATACAGGAGAATATAATATATTAATATATATAAGATAGTTAGTTAATTGACTCAGGCGTAACTTTGCGGAAAGCTATTAACAGGATTTCTTACAGGGTTCTTTATGACTCTTTAAAGAACAGTTAAGCAGATTAGGGCACTAAATATAAGTCATCTATTATAATTTAATAGTATTTACATTCACTAGTAAACAACGAACACAATACAATTTACTATATTTGCACATCATTATTCTCTTCGGCTGTACCGGAGCGCGTCAATCGCTACAACGTTGAGGAAATCGTTAGGGACACAATGCTGTAGTTACTAAAAATAAATACCAAACAGAAAGAATGTTTTCTATATTTTTTATATATTTTCAGTTTACTTTGTTATTTGTTTATTTGTCTATCTACTCGTATATATATAAAAATAAATTGTCGATTTGTTCTTTTTGTATTGTCCGCCACGATACAGGGGTAGTTTAAGAACACTGTGTGACACGTTGTTCTTCTAAACTACGCAACGGATTTTGACGCGGTTTTCACAATCATAATTTATTTTGGAAGCTTTATGTGTACTATTAATACTCCAATGTTAAACTTACATTAATAAAGAAATCTTAATGTTTTGCCAAGTCATAAAATCCATGCGAAGCAGGAGCGGGATGCGTGAACTAATAATTAACAAAAAAACAACATTTTCCAAATATATCAAAATATAATTATCATAAATCTTACAGCAGCCTGTGCGGCACATGTCCAGCAGCGGACGTCTTTCGACTGAAATGATGATTATCTTTTTAAAGGTAAATTAATTAACAATGGTCAGATCTATCGTGTGAATCGTGTGAGGAACAAGAGCTTTACGTAACTCAACAGTTTTTTTTTCTTTTATCTAAGCATACATAGGAATGGTGATTATAAAAAAAAATTGTCCGTCATTTAGATTAACTTAAAAAAATCGTTTTTTAACGTAATCAAATATTTATGGTGAATGAGGAATGACGACACGCCTTGGTTGATTTTATACTGAATTGTGACGTAGCGAGCCCCAATATTCCCCAACTTTAATGCGTTTTTTCTATATTTTTGTATAATATGATAAAGCAAAAAATACGTGTCTAATATTTTTTATTTATTGTCTGACTGACGAACTAAATAGTTTTTTTTTTTTTGCCAAGGCGTCATCCCTATTCTTCATTGGTTTTACGGACATATCTTACAAAATTTAAAAAAATTCTAAGTTAGTATATTATATACAATCTCTATTACAATATGTACATTATTATATCTAAGATTGTCATATTACATCCCTGTTTCCATGTCACTAGTTTACTTACACCTACTAACACTTATCCCGCACTACTAAGGTGGCGCTTCTTCTATGCGCTGTGAGCAGTGGTCTACGGCTCGGCTCGGCGTCCTGTTGAGTAGGAAGTCCAGGTCATGTGATATCTTGTGCAGCACTTTGTCGGTGTGTGTATGTGTGCTGTGAGTAGTTGTTGTGTCGCGTGAGTGTGTGTTGACTAGTTTTATGTGTGAGTGGTTGTGCTCGTCGCTGCACTCGCGGTAGATGGACGGCAGCGAGCTGCTGCTCGACAACTGCGGCGTGCGCTTCTTGAGACAGCTCTTGATCGGACGAGCCGACACGTCGGGCGTCGACTGACTACAGATCGTACAGCTCTCCTGGGAAATTATGATTCGGTTAGACTTCCAGTTAAAATTTTAGGTGAATTTCCGTCTTCAAACTTGACTTACCTTGGGCATGTCGGTGCTGTCCCCGTAGGTGCGCGTGTCGTATGGCGGCGCGTGCGACGTGGGCAGCACGCGTAGCTCAACAAACACGCGTGACACGTGCGGCTGTGAGCACGCGTGCATACCGTCACCGTCTGCGGGGAGTCAGATGAGTAACTATGATGTATAATGTCAAGCGTATCGTTAAACAGCTAAAGTTTTTCTATTAGGTATGTTAAATGCAAGTAAACGAAATGGTTTGGGAAGTCAAATTACAGGTGACGAGAAGTGGTCTGTAAAGTGACCCAAAAGTATTTTGAGCTTCTTCAAACAACCAAAAATCCTGTCCTTGGCACCTAGTCTATTACAAGAAGTATTCAAATTGCACAGCTACCTGCGGGTATGACGTCGCACAGTGCGCGCGTGTGTGTGCGCGGTGATTGCAGCTTGTGCTTGTACTCCACGCACCGCACTATGTCCGCCACACACGCGCCGCTCGACTGACGCCTGCAGCAACAAGGGAACATGTCAGGTCTGACAGTAGACGGTATACTTCCAGGTCAGAGAATAAACTCGCGATCGGGTCTGAGTGATAATGAAATTGTACCTCAGTCCTCACCTGTACATGGTGTTCGGGCTCTCTAACGTCGGCGCTTGCCAGTAGGTGTTAGCGGGCGACACATGAGATGAGGAGCACTCCAACTCCCGAGCTTGCTTGATGTACACTACAATAAAGTGATGTCAACAGCTTTGAAGTAAGTAGACACCACTTAAGATTCAACAGAAGGAAACCGAAAGAGAAGATAACCTTAATTGGGGTTCAGGCAACAGGGTTGTCTGTCCTATGATTTGACGATCGACATAAGTAAACAATATATACAAAGTTATTGCTGATTGTAAATTAAAATAATGATGTCATAGCGGCTGAAACAAAATCTCTTGATAAAATAATTCCGGTAGATAGTAAATACACAGACTTTAGTAAGAAAATTGATAAGATTGACCATAATATAATTCTCAAAAACTTAGACCCTATCCTCTTTAACATCGCAATATGATGACGTCATGAAACATATTGTATCCAATAATGCTGAACTAAAGATACTACGGGAGGATAACCTGGCACTCCGTAACAACCTTCACAACGTTGAGGCACGCCTACGTAGACTAGAGATTGAGCAGGTCCGTCAAGATCAATGGGTCCGCCTACAAAACATTGAGATCTCTAGGCTACCTGAAAACAAGGAGGAGCAAACTGTGGAAGTAGTGTTGAAGATTGCTGAACATGTTGGAGTTCCGATAAAAAGTGATGACGTCGAATTCGCCCACCGAGTCCAAACACAGCAACATAATAACTCAAACCTGCCGAGGAACATAGTTGCAAGACTCAAGCAACGCAGCGCTAAAGACGCAATAGTGGCGGCAGCACGGAAGCTGCGAGGTATCAATCTGCATGACATAGGTCTTCAGACAGCGACATCCCCGAAATCTAAGATATATGTCAATGAACATCTCACTAAATATAATAAAAATCTATTGAGACAATGCAAGCTCAGAGCTAGCGAATTAAGCTATAAATACACATGGACAAAAAACTGTCGAATTTATTTAAGGAGGGAAGATGGTTCTCAGCATTTACTTGTGTTGTCAGAGGAAGACCTAAAAAATGTCGTCTAAGAATGATCATTGCTGTCATAATACTTTATGTTAATTTCCTATCAAGTTTTGGTTTAGCTCTGCTAGATACCACTCTGCATTTCGATTATCACACATACCTACACACCAACTTCATGATGTTTCAATTCTATGGCTTAATTAACTATCAACAACACTTCACAAAACTATACGCACAAAGAAGTATTTCCATAATAAAAATAACATACTTAGCATACGTTGCCTTCGCTCGAAGTTTAGTACTATCACTTTACATACCTGGATACATATATTTTACTGGTATACATAAGTTTCACAAAGTACTCACTCATCTCAGTCACTCGTACTTGGATGTCGCTATTTCATTCTATGAATCATCACGGCAAACACAAATTAGCAATGGCCAAGCGTAACACTAATTACCTACAGTTTTTCTATCAAAATCTGCGGGGTTTGCGCACTAAAACCAATACTTTTTACGAGAATATATTATCATCTAATAGTGACGTCTTAATGTTTACCGAGACCTGGCTACATGACGGCATCTCAGACTCCGAGTTATGTAATCATATTTATGATTTGTTTAGACGTGATCGTGGCTCGCTAGGTGGTGGGGTAATGATTGCCTGTGCTTCGCGGCTGCAAGCGTGTGTACGCACCGAGTGGAGCCGTCCTGACCTTGAATGCGTCTGGGTAACTATTCCCGCTCGAGTGCTTGGCATAAAGCGTAACTTGCATCCTGCCGCCTGATCGGGCGATACCGGAACGTATTCAATTGTTTACGCGAATATTATCTGAGGTAATTGATCAGAACCCTAATGATTATTTTCTCATAGCAGGCGATTTTAACCTACCCTGTATTGAATGGACAAGTGGACACCCTGTAGTGCTAAAGAAAGGCGCCGTTGAGGTACAAAACTCCGCGTCTCACTTAGTTAATGCAATGTTGTACTGCGGTTTGAATCAAACTAACTTTTTCACTAATTCTCACAACCATACTCTGGATTTGGTTTTTGCCAACTTCCCCAATACTATTGTGAAATCGAACTGTTCACTGGTACCGGAAGACGCGTTTCACCCTGCTATTGATATTAACGCCACAGATATCTTAATTCCTCCCCTGAAATTGGGGTTTTTAAAAAACATGTTTATAGGAGAGGGAATTATGAAGCCATTAACAACGAACTTCTAGAGTATGATTGGGGATTGGTTTGTAGTGGTAATATACAGCTTGATCATGTAATAGAAATGTTCTACTCAGTAATTAATATAATTATTGACAAATATGTGCCAAAAATCACTATCGGAGGTACCTATAGCTACCCTGTCTGGTACAGTCGAGCATTAATTATTGTTATTAAGGAAAAGTCTAAAGCGCACACGCAATGGAAAAAATACGAAAATCCTCATGATTATGCGACTTTCGCTTTATTAAGGGATCGACAAAAAAAGTTGCAAAAGGAGTGCCATAAAAATTACTTATACAGATCACAAGAGAACATAAAAACCTCACCTAAAAATTTTTGGGCATACGTTAAGTCTAGAAAGAAGAATAAAAGTAATTATCCTAAATACATGACGTATGATAATAATCAATTGACTAGTGAGACCGAAATATGTAAAGCTTTTAATGACTTTTTCTATAAGAATTTTAACAGTAGTCTCGGAGCTTACACTTCTTTCTCGGCTGACTGCGAAACATACGGTGACACACTACACAGCCTGACCACTGATAGTGCGTGTATCTTGAAACTCTTGCAGAACTTGGATACGTCAAAAGGTCCAGGAAATGACAATATACCCCCTCTCTTCTTCGTTAAATGTGCTGAATCGCTGTCCTCACCCATTGCTTATACCTTTAACAGGTGTTTTCATGAGGGATACTGCCCAACTGTGTGGAAAATTGCGCATATTATTCCCATTCATAAAAAAGGTTGCAAAAATCTAATAGAAAATTATCGTCCTATATCAATTTTGAATGTCTTGGGGAAAATAATGGAGAAAATAGTCCACTACGTTGTTTATCCTACCATATCTAAATTAATTCCGCAACAACAGCACGGGTTTATTTAAGGTCGCTCTACTAATACCAATTTGGCAGTATTTCTCGAAAATATTGTCCGTGATATGGACGGTGGGTTACAGGTTGACGTGATCTACACGGACTTTGAAAAAGCTTTTGACCGTGTGGATCACGTCATCCTCTTGCGTAAGCTGCAAGAGCTTGGAATTCGTGGCAACTTGCTTAGATGGTTTGAGTCGTACCTTAGGAATCGATCTCAAATTGTTAAATTGGGCGGAGTAAGGTCAAACTGTGTAACCATACCATCTGGGGTGCCACAGGGCTCAATTTTGGCACCTCTGTTGTACTCTGCCTACCTATACGACATAGGAGCACACGTTCTTGACGCAGGGTTTCTGATGTATGCTGACGACACCAATATTTTTATGACTATTGGAAATATGCACGATTGTGAGAAGCTACAAAACGACTTAAATAGATTATCCAATTATTATAATATCAATAGAATTAATGTGAACATAACTAAATGTCAGACTGTAACCTTTACTAGAAAGCGAAATTTCATTAACTACACTTATAAACTCAGTGGTGGCCATGTTGTGCGTTGTAATGTTATCAGAGATCTTGGTGTCGTCCTAGACTCAAAACTTCTGCTTTCGGAGTATGTGTCCTGTATCGTCGGCAAGGCATACAGAAACCTCGGATTTATTATGCGTACGTGTAAATTATTTACTGATATAAACTGCATCAAAATACTTTATTTTGCTTACATACGCAGTATCTTAGAATACTGCAGTAATATCTGGAATCCTCACTACTTAGTTTATATACAGCAAATAGAATCCATACAATCCAAATTCATTAAATATATTAACTATCGCACTGGTTTCAAGTCTAATGATTATCTGCAATCATGCAAACATCATAATATATTACCATTGGAGAACAGACGTATGATTCTCGACATGCTTTTTCTTTATAACGTCTGCAGTGGGAACATTGAGAGTACCGCTTTAAATGATCTGGTTCTAAGATTGAGTGCTCCGTCTCGACGAACTAGGCACACACAGCTTTTCGATGTACCGCACAGTGGTACAAACTACGCTCAAAATACTGTCGTTGGTAGGATATTAAGAAGTTTTAACAAGAAATTCTCTCATCTTGATATATTTAACACCAAAAAAGGTGTATTCAGGAAACTTTTAGTGACTTCTGTATGCGACGAATTGACTAATAATTCTAAATAGAACTGTATAAAATAATCCGAAAATCCGAAACAAGTCCTCACACACACCCACACACTCCTACACACCCACCCACACACTCCTACACACCCACTCTCACTGCACACTTAGATATGCTTAGAAGGTGCTAGCATGACATCCTGTTTGTTTCTGATGCATGTGTAGTTATTAAATTGTAAATCCGTAATTGGCTGTAAGTTTAGTTTATATTATCCTAAGTGAAATTGTTAAAGAGCTGTGGATTTTGTGATTAAATAAATAAATAAATAAACATCTTCATTAACGACATTACGTTATGTTTCAAGGACTTAAGTTTCTACCTGTTTGGTGATGACGTCAAAATCATTAGACCAATATTGACAGATGCCGCACTTTTACAGGCTGATCTCGATAGAATGGCGCATTGGTGTAGAGTAAACAAAATGTCTCTTAATGTTTCTAAGTGACACTGTATCCAATTATCTCGCAAAAAAACAGTGCGAACCCACATTTACACATTGCACCAGCATACACTAGAAAAAGTAGACGAAATTCGTGACCTGGGAATTGTGTTTGACAAAAAACTGAACTTTGATAGGCATATACCAAATATTACCTCAAAAGGGTTCAAGATGGTTGGTAAGGTTTGTCTTGCGTTATGACAAAAAAAATCCTGAAGCCTCATCTATAAAACACATTAGTTCGCCCACTCATTGAATACAACAGCACCGTATGAAATCCTCACTATGACATTTTAGAAAAAGACGTTTTCTTTAAAAAAAGTTGAGAGGAAGTAGTTTCGTCTCGAAAAAAAATTGAGACTACAACATTATAAAAAGTCCTCATTTTCAGATAGAAGAAAGGTTCTAGATCTCACATTTCTTCACAAACTGTTCAATAAGGTTGTTGACAGTAGCGAGTTTCTTGGAAAGCCGCAGATAAGTGCACCATCTCGCTTGCCCCGTAAATGTAACTTTAACCTTTCACATGTGCCTGGATCCAAAACAAACCTCGAATACTTCACCGCTTTGCGAAGGCTCTGCAAGCAGTATAACGAAGTATTGAATCGTAATGAATTGGATATTGTGTACATGAAAAATGTTAAAAACGCCCACATTTATCTGACATTTTTTTATGGTGTACTCGTATGTAATAAAGAGTAATCTATTATATTCTTTCGAATAGTTATAAAAAATTCAATGTAATAGCGCTATACTATTTCCCTGGGTCCCAACATAGCGACACAGTCTACAGACAGCGTCGCTTTCGATGTACACATCGAAATCGTGGGAAAATATGTGTTAAGGTGCAGCATTCTGAAAACGGGGTTTTTTAAAACAGTGTATCTCATAAACCGTAAATAATTTTGACAAAAAAAAAAAAATATATTTTCAAGTCTTATTGTAGTACAGTGATGGAACTCAAATCATAATTAAACATACAAAAAATCTTCAAACACACCTCTTAATTGTCTTTAAAAGCAGTTTATACCTTCACTAACAATTATAATTATAGTTAAAAATTTACCTTAAAATGTCTAATGCCGAGCTGCATTGAGTGATGGATTATGATGAGTAATATGAGCAATATGATGAAAAAAAAACAACGAAAAGCATTGAAAATGTACAAAAGTTTGGTTATTTTCTCACGTAAAGAAAAAGATAGAGACAAAGGAAAATGGTCGGTAGGCCCTTAAAAAAAAGTATCTCACTCACGACTATGCGAGGCGTCTCCCTCGGGCTCGTCCTGCCATTCGCTGTGTGAGGAGAGCGTGAGCAGGCGCCGCGCTGCCTGCAGACACTCCTCGTCCATGATCACGTAGCACACCACCATCGCTATACCCTGGACAAGCAATGGGAGATATTGGCCGAGTCCAATGGTCTATGACAGTAAGAATAAATGTCATTAAGTTGGAGTTGCCTCACATTAGCCAGCGCGGCGGCGGCCAGCACTACAACGTGCGGAATGCTGGTCTCTGCGGGCTGCACGTACGTCACTCCGGCCGCTTGCGTCGCGCACGTAGTGACCAGCAGCACTAGCGTGTGCCGCACTACCCGTGCTCGCTCGCGCACGTGCTCTTGTCTCCCGAGCTTGTGCTCGAGTTCTCGCCCTCTGAGCGCAAGCGCGAGTATAAGTGCGAGCGCAGCTAGTAGCGCTTGGCCTGCAGCACACACGGCGTTGGAGGCCGCGCCCAGCTGCAGCGGCGCGCCGCCCCACAGTCGAGCTGTCAGCCAGCATAGTGTGCACACGCCTGTAATGTTCACGTGATTATAGCGACACGCATGGCCCTCTTGCACACCGGCCCGTCTGCACCTACACGTACCGCACAGTAGTCCAACAGAGGGCGCGCGCGTAGCTGTGGCAGCCAGCTCGGCGTGAAGCAGTAGCGGCGCAGCACACAGCGCGGCGCAGCCCGCCATCCAGCACAGCGCCACCGCCCAGCCCACGCCGCCCGGACATGCTACGTCCTGCGCGACAAAGCAACCAACCTCACTCACTTATTATCTTGCGCATTAACACAGGACCCAGGTTATTAATACTCACCTGCCTCGTGTCACATTCAAGAAGACCCAACATAGCTGCAGAGTGAAAGCCCGCAGTCGTAGCTTTGAGCATCACTGGCAGCCTGGTCTTACTGCCAGCTACCAGGCCCAGGAGCTGCAGTAATGCTGCCACAAGACACATCGCGCCTCCCAGACTCACTGTGATCTTCAAGATGCCTCGTAAGTCATTCTCTGTACCTGTCTGAAAAAATAATTTTAGAGTGGTTATCGAATTACATAAGTAGCCTCATATTACATAACTTCTCTTATAGTTCTTACGAATGTCTCCCGCTCCACAGTGAAGAGTGCAATGGTCGCCAGTCCCCGACAGCGGCACGCGACGTGTGTGCGCTCCGGTACGCGCAGCTCACACGCCTGCGTGCTCCACACGCGCGGCGCTGAGTGCAACCGACCTCCACACGCGAGCTGAGGTGCTGACACAGAACAACTACATGAGCGAGCGTACATTCCAGATAACATACTTGTCGGGCGTTGTGTTTGGTGTCTTTCTCACCAATAGTGCTATCATTCTTGGAGTGCGCGAACAGCAGTGTGATAGTGTGAGGGAGCGTGGGATCAACTCCCGCGCCACTGACAGACACCTGCACCTGATGTGATGCTACTATGTACTCTGTCGCGCGGCCGGACCTGGAACAGTTACCGCTACAAGTAACGTGTAGGAGGGAAATGAAAACAATGGATAAATAAAAATAACAAAACGAATCAAAATTTACAAAAAAAATACTGGAAACATCAAAAACCAAGAAACAAAAGACGTTAATGCTGCAAATTGTAATGAAAGTTAAAGTGTTTAATAATGCATATAAATAAATTGTTTTAAAATCTTAATACAAAATGGTAACTTTAAAGGTAGAGTGTACTGAAGGTAGGGTGTAGTGTACGGACTTAAAACCCCTAACGAAGCCGAATGTCACTTGCTCTTCCCGTTATTATGATATATTTTTGTGCTGGACCATACGTGGGAAACTTCTGGTTACGGAGATATTAAAGGTAAAACAAAGTTTTAATTAAAAAAAAAAGTCTTCCAGAAAAAGGACTACAAAGTGAAAAAAACTTCAGTCAGTGCCAAAAAAACTAAAACATGGATAGATACAAAGTCATCGAAATGTGAATTCCGAAATTAAAGTTGTTTTTCACTTTGTATTTTTTTTTACACCCTGTATCATCATCATCACCATTTCGTGCACAGCTGGAGATAAGCCGGGGAGGCTTATGTCCAGCTGCACCGCCACTTCAACCGATTCTGTGCTTCCCGCATCCAGCGGTTTCCTGCGGCCTTCACAAGGTCATCAGTCCATCTTGTGGGTGGCGTTCCAACGCTACGTCTGTATACTTATTGCAAATTATAAACTCTTCATAGTGTTGTAATGTTACTCTTATTTTTTTTATAATGGACTGTAATACCACAGTCTATAAAGCAATACAGTCGTTCGACGAAGCCGTCTAGACAGGGCAATCGTGCGGGGTGTGAGGGGCGAGGGGCGGGTAGGACGAGCCCGAGCTGCATACGTCGCTATTGTTAGTAGCTCGGGACATGACTTTCAGGGCTAACAGGTGTCTTGTTTCAAATGTTTACTTGTTACCAAAATGGTGCATACGACACGAGAATGCGAGTCGTCATCTCGCATAAATAAAGAACTGCGATTTCATTAATTTCCACACCCAGGAGAAAGGTGAATATGTAAGTAATTGGATATTGCTTAATTTGTAACATTTTTGTCATGTCATGCCAACGTAAACAAAATGGCGGATGTAAAAGTGCCTGCCAGCAAAAACTGAAACCGCAAAAAAAAAAACCGATAAAAAATTCGCAATTTTTTTGTTTCTATGTAAACAAAAATTTTACATTGATTTTCAAATTGATTATGGTGGGCATGATTTTTTTCAACAATGATATGGATGTCATTATTTAGGTTTTTGGGGGTGCTGATTATGAAAAAGATAGAATCCAACGTTGGAATCCAAGATGGGGGACGTTCATTTTTATTCAAAATTTATATGGGTGTCATCTTCGAGTGCTGATTACGGAAATGACATTATTTTTGGAATCCAAGATGGCGGACTTATTTTTTAAATATAAATGATATGGGTGTCATTTTTGAGGTTCCTTGGGGTGCTCATTACGAAAATGTCATTAATTTTGAAATCCAAGATGGCATTTACTGGAAACAATATTGGAAACAAACTATTTCAGCATTTGAGCACAAACGAATACAAGACCAAACCATGTGCATGCTTTCCAATAGATTTTTTGCTAAAATAGGATGAGATTTTTTTATATAGTTATGTTCAACAACAGAAGTTTAAAATCTAGTAAATCTAGAAAGCGAAAATATTTGTCAGTTGCCCATTTATAATATGTATGTGTATATTATTAATAGTAGCCAATCTGTACATTCATAATATGAATTAATGAATGATTCATGAGAAAACGGAAACTGATTCAATAGGTAAAGTACACTGAATATTAAAATTGTATTTTATTTGTATTGTTAACCAGCTGTTATTCCCAAATAAAATACAAGACAGCCATGCAAAAAAAAAACCAGCGTCACTCAGGAAAATGTAAAAATTGTAACGATATGTCCAAACTGTTGAGGCATTTAGAAGTTATGGCGGAACAAAGAAACGTACATACATACATAAAACCTAAACACATTACCCTCCTTTTTTGGGCAGTTGTGTAAAGTCTGTGACAACCCTAGGTAAGTACTGTGACCTTGTGCGGTGTCGGCATTTACGCAAACATCAAAGGCGTCGGTCCACTGTTGCTCTTTACACTGTGGTAATACTGTCTGTAATAAAATATAGGGGTCCTTACTTATACTCGCCGTATCTTCTCAAAGACGGCAACCTTGCTCCCAGATCATGATACAGCACGATGACCACGGAAGCATTGCCAGATCTATCCACCAGTTCCACTCCTGCTGACGTCACGAGCCACTCCTCGCTCCCCACTGGAGCTGGCTGAAAGTGCGCCGCGTTTTCGTCGAGTACTGGTTTCGTTGTGACTGTGAACTCGTGGTAGCGCTTGTCGAAGCTACTCCTCATGCCCACTGTGTCCACCACCGCGTTTTGAAGATCGAAGATTTTCTAATAGAAATGGCATGGCTAATCAGTACAACATTCTAAACTAAATATAAACTTGGTTTCAAGCTAATTAATAAATATAAATAATTTCAGTATCTGTTAACCTCTTCATCCAGGAACGCATCTGGATGTGTGAGCAGGTGGTCATAGATGTACAGCAGATGTTCCGCACTGTGGTACCTGTCGGCTGGCTGAGCTGCAGCAGACATGAGGTAGTGCAGCATGTGTGCTGCGTGTGTGAGGGGAGGCTCGCCCCCGCCCGGGTGTGTCGGCAGGGAGCGCAGCACTGCGCCGTACTGCCGCAACACGTGCGACACAGAGCGCCAAGAGTAGCCCAGCGATATCAGAGTGAACTGACAACAACATAATGTATATATGTTTCAACTGGTTGTTATGAATAGAAAAAAATCTAAATTTTGTGGTTTTCATTTACCTGTTCATAAATATCTCTGAGAGAGTCTGCAACACAACCAGAAAAATCTGGTAGCATCCACTTGACGCCGTGTTGTCCAGTTTTTGGCTCACAGAACCTGAAAGTAAGTTACTGACATAAAAACTTTTACTCCTTGTCATAGTTATGATATACTAGCTCTTGCCAACGACTTCGTCTACGACCCAAGATGAAAAGTAGCGTATGTCCTTTTCTAAGTCATGATCTACCCATATGCCAAATTTCATCAAAATCCATTTAGCCGTTTTAGCGTGAAAGCGTAATAAACAAACACACATTCGCATTTATAATATTAGTTAGGATTATTGTCTTTTTTTCGACTATTTCTTTTTTTGAATTTTCCACTTGCCTGGTAGTCTCCCCGCTGTAACTAGGTGGACAGGAGCCTATCGCGTGCGCGCCGGGAGCAGTCTTCGGCCAGCGCAAGTCATGGGAGACGTTGCTCTCACACGCTACGTCGTCAGCTCCAACAGCCCACATGGTCACACCTTTGGCGTTTGTGCCTGCCACTGACGATACTTGACAACGAAACTCGCTGGATTTCTTATAAAAAAAAACTCCAAAAGGCATGTTGAATAGTAGGAAAACGGAAACATTCTGTTATTTTTTTACTGGAAGCACAATATTTAACATACCTGTACATTATAAAGCTTGAGCACGCTCCCCGCGGGGTACAGGTCCTCCCAGACCTCTCTGCCCGGCGCCATCGGTAGCAGCGTCCTCTCCTTCGCCCAACTGAACCCGAGCGCGCCGTGCACGCGCCCCGCTCCCGCCAGACATGTTATACTTACGTTGTCACCCTGACAGACATTTATATCAATTAGAACTAATTGCTACTACAACTTGAGAGTATTTATTGTTTTTTTGTGTAAAAGTTTGTATTCCACCACCAGATATAACACAGGCCTAGATTGGTTCACCTTATTGACAGTGATGGTGGAAGGCACGAGTCGTATATCGGGTGGTCTCAGCACCGTCAGCCTCAGCGCTCTACATCGTCTCCTGCCAGCATCGTCTGCTGCACAGGACCACTTGCCGCTGTCGGGCCTCTTAGCTTCTGATAGACCCAATACTGACATGCGTCGACCGAGCGCGTCTTCTGACACCGTGCGCGTCCAAATGTCTCTGAAAAGAGAACACTCGTTATCTTAAGGCGCTACCCCGAGCTAACTGGCGTCCTCATTCAAAATCGTAGCATAGCATAGAAAAAAAAAAAAAATGGAATCTAGGAGTTTGTTACAAAGAGGATAAAGTATTTTTACGTTGTTAAAACAGGACTCAAGGTGTTTCGTATCCAAAGTAGATAGCAAAAGTGTCAAAAACGGCCACTTTTGACACTTTTGCTATCTACTTTGGATAACAGCATCAGATTCAGCATCTTATGAATTATTTTAATTTTATTTTTTGTGTTTTTGTTTTTTATTCAAAATAATTCAACGATTATTTATGTACCCTTAAATGAAATATAAAAAATAAAACATTTGAACTCTCTATTTTTGTCTATAAAAACAAAATATGACATCATCGCATTTTTTTAGCTCTAATTAAGAATGATTGGTTTGAATGAAAATGATTTACTCGTACTTATCAATTAAATTTATACTTCATTAGTAAAAGTAATTAAATAAAGGTAAAAAATGGTAGCAAAGGGTTTTTATCGGTGACAATTCCTTCTTTAATATGTATGTTAGATTTTTGCGATAATTTCTTTTTTTATTCATGTATGGTTATACTTTATCATTATTTTATTCTTAAATTACTCTTCGTAGATGTAACTGCTTGAGCACAGTTTTTTTAATAATATAATAATAATTATATAATAATATAATATTTTGTAATCTGCCTATTGTAAAGAGACCCGAAAGGCAGGTTCTCTAAACCTCAACGAATTATAACGTTGCTAAATTGAAGAGTACAACTGTGACGTAACATGACAACTGAAGTGACAGGTATTATGTTAAGTCGGTTAACCTGTCAGCTCTCTTGTCGCGTAGTTTTTTTGTTTATCTTTATTTAGCTACCTAAACCAACAGATTATATATAAGGACCACGATAATAAATGAAACCAATCGAAAATGAATAAATCGAAAATAAATGAAACCATCCGGAAGCGAGAATCATGTCAAAATGCACCAGCCTGGAGTTTGTTAAGGCTTGTTTGTCAAAAAACTAGAAAATACAGTCTCTCACAGACACACTCAAAGTCCCTCACTTACCTCGTAGTACCATTGAAGTTTATCTTGACACCGTCTTTGTACCACGTGAAGGCGATGTTCGGAGATCCATACGCCATACATGTCATTATGAACTCCGACCCCTCCCATATTTCGGGACGATTGTTCACAACCAGAGTCTACAAAAGGACGTTACTTAATTGAAAATGTCCAAGCAAAAGTTATCCTGTAAGTAAATGGAATATTAGCGAAGTATAAAAAAGGCAAAAAAAAGGTAAGAATCGTAATTTTTTTCTATTACTCTAGTTTTCTCATACCGAGAAATTAATTTTGCTTAGCCCATGACAGTATGAACAAATATAGCAGGTAGACAAATTGTTCCAAATTATTGTTTGGAATCATAATAGGAATTTTCTAGACAAATCGTTTAAAGCAATTAAAGTTTTTCTACAAGGCATTTCCAAACTCCATCCAGTTTCGGGAATCAAGCTCAAGCCATTCGTTTCATCAACTGCGGATGGATACTTAGGAATAAATCAAGCTGAGATTTCCCCGAACCCCCGGAGCACTCATGACTGTTCTTTGGAAGATTTCACTGCGTTAAAATTGATGGTGCCGTTACAGTCGTTATGGTCATGAGTCTTGGTAAGCGAATTATTATTAGAGGATTTTTGTTATAAGAAGTTTAACGGTAATACAATATTCGTATGTTCAAGATCCTACAAAAAGACGTCTAGTGGATGATTGTTTTGCTATCACAGATAAAAGAAGCACAGGTAGGTTCTCACGTGCAAGCTAAGTGCAGGCTGCATGTAGAAGTGCAGAGTTTCGGTGCGCAGACGCCCGTGGTGTGTGCGCATGCGTGCCAGTGCCGCGCGCAGTGCGCCCGCCTCACGCCGCATGCCCCACACGCGCACCCACACCACGCGTGCGCCATCCGCAGACTCCACACTGACAAATACATACACAAATACACGCCAGTTCCCAACACTACGAGATACACCAACATTGTTTAGTGAGCAGAAACTTACCTTATGTTAAGAACTTCTATTTCATCTTCTAATGTAATATTTGACGCCTTTAAATAAGTTGTTAACTGAAAGAAGTGAGATACTTGTTATTTATTAACTTTCACTCTATAATATGTTTAATTAAGTATTTATGTTATTTAATTTATTTATAAATACCTGTTTTATGACTTCTTGGGATATGTTTACACCTGCTTGATCCACTACTTCCAGACTTGTTTCAAATCGTGCTGATGCTATAAACATACATCCCAATATTAATAAATGTGGGGTTAAGTTATTTATAAACTTCATATAACCTACTTAACTACCGAATCCCATACATACTCGTATGTTAAGTTTGGTCTAACTTAATGCCACTTTTATTGATGAGGGGGAAAACGTTTAGATACTACACATCGTAACGACGTCACATCACATCAACTACACATCACATCAAAAGTGTCTAGGGATCAAGTACGTTTTAGAGTATCGCTGCAATTGAGATTATTATTTTAACTTTTTAGGATCGTTATTGATTCATTGTAGTGAATTTCAATATTACAAAAAAACATTATATAAATTTTGATTAAAAATAGAAAATCAACAGTCAATCAGGATTCCTATAAAAGTGTGTAATAGCGTTTTTACAAAACCATTACAATGTCTGTATCGAAACTGAAAAATCATGCATCGATATGGAGCGACGATATCATTTGACACGAGAAAAGATGGTGAGAGCCGACGGAATATTGCAAGCTGGTTCCAGGCAACGTACTGTGGCTGTCGTTCTTGGAACTACACAGAGCGTCATAAGCCGCTTCTGGACACGCTATCGTATCATAGGCATCGTGGCCGAGCGACATGGAGGACGATCTCACATCACCACTCGCAGACAGGGCCGGTAAATCCAAAATACTGCTAGACGGAATCGTACCATGACCACCATGATGTTGGCTACAAGGCTCCACAACTCGTCAGGCTTGCTGATAAGCGACCAAACTATCCGAAATCGTTAACGTGGAGTGGGTCTGTGTTCCCGAAGGCCGCCGACAGCACCACATACAGCATCGCGCAATTGTACCGTTTACAATGGGCTCACGAACGCAAGAAGTCTGGCGTTGTGTTTGCGTTTACGATGAATCTCGTTTCGGTATGAGGCCGGATACCAGAAGTACTCGAGTTTGGAGGACCTCTGGACGTCAAGAACGTTTGAAATGTTGTCAGGAAGTTCATTGATATTGAGGAGGAACAATAATGGTTTGGGCCGGTATTTCGATCGGTGGAGGAACCGATGTCATTTGGATCAGGGGCAACCTCAATGCTCAGTTTTATACGGAGAGTATTGTTTCAGACGTGATCATCCCTTTGCGAAGCCGGTTGGGTGGTTCGTTTCAACGAATAGGCGACAATGCACGTCCACACACGGCTAGAGTCGTAACACGCACTCTTGCTGATGCTCGCATCAACGTTCTGCCGTGGCCTGCTCAATCGCCAGACCTCAACCCAATTGATCACGCATGGGATATGCTCCAAAGAAGAGTTCTGCCGAGTATGGATGCCGTTGTTACCCCACAACAACTTTTTGACTTCTTAGAAATAACGTGGGCGGCCATTCCTCAAAATGATTTTGATGAACTGATTTTAAGCATGCCAAATCGCTGTAGATTGTGTGATTCGTGCCAATGCACAGTGGTGGAAACAGATTATTGTTTTGGTTTAATCTTTACAGTAAAAACAATTAAAATCCTAATGTTTGCCTTTTTTTTGCCATTTAATTGACGACATTAACTTAGGTTAATTTCCCACAATTTGCAAAAAAATTAAAACTTTCTTAATTTTTACAAAACATAGGCAAGATAAGTTGTTAAAGTATGAATCCATTCTAGATGACTAGATTTGGTAAATATATTAATTGGATATTTTTATAGTTAAAAATGCACTTGATCCCTACACTTGAGGTGCATAGCAATTACTACTTAAATTAATGTATCACCGCTTCTTAAGATTATCGATTAATGTAAATACTCACAGAAGTCTGTATCCTTCGGGTTACAGTCACAAGCTGTTGCTTGCTTACAAACTTCTGAACATTCTTCTATACCGCAGTCTGAAACAAAATTCACACAAATAATATTAAGGTGAAAGACTTTAACTACAAGATTAGAATATATATAGTTTATTCTTTAATAAAATTTTAATGAAAATAGAAATAGTGATGAAACCACATTGAGGAGCGAGTACTGTTTTTAAAAATAAAAAAGTTAGAAAATATAACAATATTTCTCACCGGGTGGAGCTAGCTGCGCCTCGCACAGCTCGCCCGTGTAGCCCGGCGCACAGATACAGCCGACGGCGGCCGGGCCCATCTGTCTGTCGATACAAATAGCTTGTTTAATTCGATTGAATGAATTAGGTACGTCTAATGCTCGATCGAGTCGACGTTTGGCCTATTGTCGGTACTCCTCTAATAGAAAATACACATCTACAAAACTTCTGTACACATCGTTAAATTAACCTCTTTTTTGTTCCAGAACAAAACACTAACGACTTTGAGGATACACGACGCAAAAAGCGGAATTGTTTCAAACGCTAAAAATGTGACCCTTACATACAAATCTGACTTCGTCTCGTTATATAAAAAACCGGAACTGTAATACTAAAGAAAAGAAAATGTGTTTTCCACACATTTTCCTTCTTTGCTGTAATGTATTACATTATCATCATCTTCCTGCCCTTATCCCATGTTACTTGGGGTCGGCGCAACACGTTTTCTTCTTCCATTCTCCCCTGTCAACCGTCACGCAATCATCTACACCTTTCATATCACTCCTCACACAATCCATCCATCGTTTCTTTGGTCTTCCTATCCCTCTCCATTCCTCAACATTTATATTCATCACTCTTTTAGTCACATGCGATTCATCCCTCCTCATCCCATGCCCATACCAAGACAGTCGATTCCCTTTAAACTTTTCTGTAAGTGGCGCAACTTTCAGACTTCCTCTAATATACACATTCCTTATTTTATCCATTCTTGTCACACCACACATCCACCTCAACATTCTCATCTCCGCTACATGCAATCTTTTTTCGTCCATCTTCTTCACAACCCAGCATTCCGATTTATAATGTTATATAATGTAATGTTAATACAATGTTTTACGTTATATTATCTGATAAATATATGGTAAGATTAAAACATAAAGTTTTAATGTTACCATATATTTACTTTACTTAAACATAGCGAATAAAATTAACTAAATGACAGTTGAAACACAGTGGTTAATATTATGTACCAAACGATGCCAACCAGAGGATCATGAGTTCACTGACCTGCAGGTGCCGCCGTTCTTACACATGTTGGAGGTCTTCGGACACAGCGGACCATCTCCACAGTCCGCTCCCGAGTAACCCTCGAAACACGAACAGTAAAACTCCCTGCGATGTGGAAAATATTGCGGAATTAGCAATAAATATTGTAAATACTGGCGTAGGAATATACGCCACGACATTTTAGTAATATTACGAAGGCGAGGTTTTTTGCTGTGTACACCAGAATTCGTAAACAGAGAATGTTGTGTTCCCTATATTTTGTCAGCTAGTCTCTGGCACTCGTTTTGTTCTCGCTGGCACTAAACTTTCACGCTTTTTTGCCTTCACTAACGGAGTTTCCAACTAAGACTGTGCCATATCTACTTATTTAAAAATATAATATTCGGCTTGTATGAAACACTTTTTCATGGATTAAAATTGTTTTTATCAAAGGCACTCATTGTAAGTTACTGTCTATTTGGAATAGTCCAGTTCTAAGGTTGCAATTCTTGTTGTAATTATGAACTTTTTATGATCACATCAAGAAAATTGCAAATAGTTTCTTGATCGTTAAATTCGTGTCCAACTTACTGATAATCTCGCCTGGCGTAGCAGTGCCCCAGCAGTCTGCACTCGATGGCGCTGCATGAAGTGGGTCCCGGTGACTGCGCCGCTCCTCGCACCTCATACGTGACGTTGAACCCGTACACGGACAGCAGACCCAGCGCCCTGAGCTGTGTGCCCTCGAGTCTGTTCAGGTTTAGCTCCACCACCAGTACTGGACTCTGAACCTGACAATAAAATTACCAATTTAACAACCTGCTGAAATGGTGCCACTAAACCCTCAGATAAACTTTAATTTACCTGAATGGAAAAACTAAAATGTCTTTTCCCATTTTTTTGCTGTCAAAATAATATTTATTTTATTTTTGATGTAAAAACATTTCTCGAACTTTGAGAAATGTTTTTACATCAAAAATAAAATAAATATTATTTTGACAGTCACGACTAAAACGGGTAAAGAAAAAATTCTTTACCCGTTTTAGTCGTGACCAATAAAAAAACCTACTACCTACACCTTCTACCTACATCTTACACTTAAAACCAACAGACCAAAATATTTTGTCAAAATATGAAAGCTTCTATAAAAAAATAAATTTTCGAGAAACCTTAACTCATATGTGGAGTACACACAAATTCGGAAAAAACCCTTAAAAAAAACTAATAAAATAATTAATAATATCCAACCGGCCCTGACGGATGGCAACATGCCTATCACAGCAGTACGGTATGTATGAGCAGTCCATCCGTCATCCATCATTGCTGCTACACGCACCAGGGACGCGCCCGCAATCAATCGGTACGCGCCTTAGCGAACATACCTGAGGCGCTGCAGTTGCGAGTTAGCCCCAATACCACCCTAAACGCGTTGCTGAACTGGACGCGAAGGGCTCCGTTTGATGCAAACTTAAACGCCCACAGACTGCACGTGTAGAGAGAAATGTAGGTAAATTTTAAAGTCACATGATATTAAAAAAAGGATTTCCAACATTGCCAATGTTTGACATCATTATTTTGTATATCAGTGTTAACATTCATCCGAAAACATAATTATATACAGTATGTCAATAAGAATATTTGAATTCAGTGTTTACAAGAAGAGCTCTCATTTTCATTTTACATACTAAGAAATTAACTAAAGATAAAGAAAAGCTCGACAAATGTTTGCATATTTACCTTAATTTTCTGAGGTCAGCGTATTAATTAACTCGTAACTCGCTTATTTTGCAGCCTCATTCTCAATTTTACGACAAAGGAGACATACGTCAAAGAAACGCCCTGTCGAATTATTTATGAATATATTCGTCAGCCCGCGCTGGAGTCTACACGAAAAACGGGAATTACGAACTAGGAATGATGATATAGGAATTGGCAAATCTCCAGACGAAGCAATTATGTATATTTCTCCCTTTTGCAAACTAGCTTGATAATGTTGTACGAGAAATAATTGTGACGAGATCGACTAACACGACACGATTAATTAGACACAAACTAGCTACAATTTCTTTGGGAGTAAAACTCATTTATAATTTTTTCGAAGTATAAATATCGTATTTCTCCCGTGCGCGAGATTTACATTTAAATAACAAAAGGTTTTGTTGTGTGCAATAAAAGTCACTTATTGCGGTGGATGAGATTACTTCTATGTTTAATGAATAACATCGAAATTTTTAATACGTTCAAAATTTATGACAGGAAGGAAACATTTTAAACTTTCAAAGTTGTAATTTGCTAAGGAGACAGTCTTATTAACGACCCGACGACAAAGTATGAAGCAAATGGAAAATTGAAAGATTCCACGATTACTTTTTCATTTAAATTACACCTACCTACCAACTATAATTATTTTCGACTGAAGTTAGACTGTAAATGGATGTATTTGCATTCTAGTCTCAACACAAAATATAATCTGTCGCTTGGATTTGTGCAAATAAAATGACATATGAGTTTGATGGTCGCTAATCTTCTTCTTCTAATCTAATCGAAACAACTAGGCAGAAAAAAATATATGAAAACGTTCCACATTTGTTGAAATGAAAGTTTACTAGACTCGGTAGCACGAGTAGACGACGTCGGCCAGACGCTATGAATATTACAAACTGGCCACCGAGAAAAAAATATACCCCAACTGCTAGGATATAATTTCAGCGAAGTCTGGAATGGATATTATGAAAACTAATTAAAGTGGTAAAAGCCGAAAAAAACTTATTTGTACATGTATGTACCTACCTAAGTACTATCGAAGAACTTCATGACTAAGCAATTTGAAAAAAATCCCGTGAACACGATGGCCACAAATATTACCGCCCTGTTTCTATAGCGGCCGAGCGCTGCAAGCAGAAATAGTCCTTACGGTGTATATACACTCGAGAGCAATGAATCCGGGTCACTTAAAGAATCCTAAAAATCTCGGAAACTAAAAATGCTAGGTTAATGCAATAAATTGTATTTAATAGACAATGTAATACTCCTTAAATGAAGGTATTAAAACTTCTTAGTTATTGTAAAGTTATATCATAAAAAAATCAAATTTGAAAAAGGGCCACTTTCGAAGATGGAACTACGAAATTACAGCATTTGGTTTTGCTTTTTTTTGTAATCTGTCATTTATGTGGGTACATAAACCATGTTGATAGTGCTCTATATTCATTATTCAAGCTGAAATTATGTCGCTTTCGCCTGAAGAATGCACCAGAATACTTACAATGCTGGAAACCGGCCGGAGTCAGCGCGATACAGCCAGGACTGTCGGTATGTCGCTGTCAACAGTACAAAGAGTTCTCCGACGTTACGAAGAAACTGGTTCTAACCTACGCAGACCAGGAACGGGCAGAACCAGGTGTACCACAGCACGAGAAGACCGATACTTGGTGAACACCATGCTTCGAAATCGCTTTCTTACAGGAACTGAACTCACAAATCAGTTTCGACGCCTCGGAGGAAGTAACCCAAGTGCATGGACAGTAAGACGTCGGCTTGCTGAATCTAACTTAAAACCCCTTAGACCTGCAAACGGCCCTAAACTGGAGCGTGGGCATCGTATTTCAAGACTAAGATATGCCCAGAGCCACGTAAATTGGAGTATTGAAGATTGGTCAAAAGTTATGTTCTCCGACGAATCAAAATTTATGCTCTACAAGCACGATGGAAGACACAGAGTGTATCGAAGACCAGGGGAAAGATTCAAGCAAGCATGCATCGAAGAAAAAGTAGCCTACGGTGGTGGGTCTGTACTTGTGTGAGCCGGAATTTCTTCTGAAAGTCGCACAGAGCTGGTGATCATAGAAAACGGCTCTTTAACTAGCGAAAGATATGTGGAAGAAATCCTCAATGATCACGTTGGTCCATTTATGGTCAATTTAGGTGAGGATGCTATATTTATGCATGACAATGCCCGACCTCATACAGGTAGGATTGTGAATGACTACCTTCAAGAGATTAACATTACTCGTATGGAGTGGCCAGCGCGCAGCCCGGATATCAACCGGATCGAGCATGCTTGCGACGAGCTAGGCAGATGCGTAAAACAACGAAACCCTCCCCCAATCACGCTTCGTGAGCTCAAAATTGCTCTCACAGAGGAATGGGAGAATATTCCCCAAAATCGTATAAGGAACTTGGTGTACAGCATGCCAAACCGCGTAAACGCAGTAATGGAAGCACGAGGAGGCAATACGAAGTATTAAAATTCAAGATAATCGTAATAAAGTTCAAAAATTTCATGTTTCCTATTTTTGTTTTAAGGAGAGATCAGCAGTTTTTTTCTTTATGTAATTTTGTGTTAATAAAATGTATGGTGACTCATATTTTTTTTACTTTCATTTAAGGAGTATTACATTGTCTATTAAATACAATTTATTGCATTAACCTATCATTTTTAGTTTCCGAGATTTTTAACATTCTTTAAGTGACCCGGATTCATTGCTCTCGAGTGTATATGAATTTCTTCAATGGTACCTACAGAAGGATGAGAAATAATTAGGTATCTCGATTCAAGTCTCAAGTTAGCACTGCAAACAGCGTGCTGTTTGTACTACCCTGTAGTTTGTCTAGCTGCCAGACGAGTGTCATTCGAAAAAGTGACAACATTACAGTCACACAAGTTAATTCGTCACCCATACCACCAATACACAATAAAAAAACGCGTGAAAAACTTGTTACTGATTTGTAAAGTATTGCAAATTCATAATCAGTAGAAATATTGATCTAATGCGTAATTTCAATAATAATATTTAGCATACGTGATCGTTAGATCCTTTACTTATTCATATTTTTCTTTTTATAAAATCAATTATAAAACGAACGAATTTAGTATTTACAAAAGTGGCGACATAATGATAAATGACATAATGTTATTGTCCGTAGGCTTCACAGATTAACTTTATTCTATAAAATATTGAGCCATTACGCTGTAGGTCTATGTGTGGTCAATCTAGTAAACCTATGACTTTGATGCAGTTGAAGCGGAATGCCTCAAGCTCTGGTATAAGTCTGCGGTTATATTGCGGCCCGGAGGCATACCGGCGCGGCAGCTCACTACAACAAGTACGTCACGGAGATCGCACATAGCGTAATGAGATTTATGTACCAGACCTTTTGATATGGGATTTCTACTGTTATTTTTCAATAATGTTTTATATATTATGTATATCAGTAAGTGCCGCGGACCAACTCAGGATGGATGAAATGGCGACAGGTCACAGGAACAACTTACGATTATTATTATTATTATTAGATTTTTCCCTTTAACTTGAGGGGCATCCGTACACGGATGCCCCTCAAGTTAAAGGGAAAAATCTACAAGTAGTTCGGAATTTTGGGCCGTAAAGAAGACGGATAAAAAAGATTGCATGTAGCGGAGATGAGAATGTTGAGATAGATGTGTGAGGTGATGAAAATGGATAAAGTAGGAAATGAGTATATAAGGGGAAGTTTAAAAGTGGCGCCAGTGACAGAAAAGTTGAAAGGAAATCGTTTGGCATGGTATGGGCATGTGACGAGGAGAAAGGAAACGCATCTGACTAAAAGAGTGATAAATATAAATATTGATGGATGGAGTGGGAGAGGAAACCCAAAGAGAAGATGGATGGATTGAGTGAGGAATGATATGAAAGAGAAGGGAGTGAATGATAGCGTGACGGTTGACAGGGGAGAGTGGAAAAAGAAAACGTGTTGCACCGACCGACCCCAAGTAACATGGGACCAGGGCAGGAAGATGATGATGATAGTATTGTGCAAAAAACAATTTTCTATTTAAAAGATTCGCTGTGTTTTACTACCAAGCATAAAATAGCTGTGTTACGTTTGAGTTCTGGACAAAAGGTCAGAGTAACTATTGTAATATATACTCCATTTGAAATAAGATTAGACACTAAACTAAACCTTTTTTACAGTCCGTTCAGCCGATTTTGACTTCTATTGTATTGATGGCATGACAAATGGCAGCTGCAGTAAACATTTGGTATTGTAATAACTTTTAATGCCATCCATATGCCACCGGTATAGAAGTCGGAATCGGTTGAAAGGACTGTAAAAAAGGTTTGTTTAAATGTCTAATCTTATTTTCAAATGCAGTATAGGTACAGAGCTCACAGGTTTGAGTAATTTTTGCTCGTACTAAATACCTAGCGGGGTTTATGTAGGTACCTACGCAGTACTTATGTATTCTTATCTTACCTTATTTTAATAGCTGTAACATTTGGAACGGTAATGAAATTTAGGATACTCGTATAACTGTTACATCTATATGGGTCTCAGATTATATTTATTTATCTGAAAGCGCTCGCTCCCGGGACCGTTACAATAACAGACACGGTGCGGTGGTCGAATGCGTGTGTTCGATATATGAATCTCAAAAATATGGTCTTGTGTGATGAAACAACCTACTAATTATCAGTTGGTAATATAATTCAATAAATATTTTTCCTTTCTTGAAACCATTACTTCAGAGTAGCCATCTAAAGATCTCGCTACAGTATTTTCATTTTGTGCATGTTAAGTGAGAATACAGCACGGTTATATAGTTCGGTATTCTCAAGAATTCAGCAAACTGTAGACTCATAATAATTATGTAGATGCGATCCTAAGGCCGAACACGATACGGCTTTTAGATTGGCGGAACATCTTAGCAGGTAGCCTAAGAATTTCAATTTGGCGTTGTGTGTATTTCTAGTTTAGGTATATATAACAATATTCACCAGAGATCAAATTTAATTGTACATTTAAATTTAAAAATAATGTGTCAAAAACGCCAACAAAAAAGGTATAAACAAGAAATCGTAACCAAATAACCTCGGTTTTATTATGGCCAAAGTCACACGTCATTACTAAAATATGAAGACATCAACCGTCCAGGTTACACATAACACACCGGTTATCGGATTTTTCATCATTGTACTTATCGTTTTTAAGATTTCATATTATGGTTATCCACGAGACAGTTTTTATAAAGAACTAACATTGGGAGTGACGAAGTATGACCGAATATAGATCACAATCACAATCTTCAATAATGCAATGAATCGTCCCTTGAGAAGGGTACAGTGACGATGCTGAACTCAGAGCCTTATAAAGGTCTTCGTAATAAAATGTGCGGTTTTCTGAAGAACCCTTGAAGCTAATTTATGGGATAACAGAAGAAATCTACAAACATTACGAAAGTTTGCGTAGGAACAGCTAACACGAGCATCGGATTAATTGTCTGATGTAATAAGACTAACTTTTTCGGATACCTACGTTATACTTAGTAGGTAATTAATGATAAATAAATGTTGACGGATTTGGTTCGAATTTCACTTATTCTAATATATCTATCAAGTTACAATGTTCCCTTAAGGAAATCGATGCGATAGTACCTGAAAATTGCTTCTTCTAAATTGATACCTGAAACATCTCATGTGATCTCATCTCTCGTCCCGCTGGTGGTGGCGCGTGTGTTGAATCATTAAGTTCCCTTCAAAATGGTTGAGCTGAATGGTGCTGATCCATGCGTCATGTCCGTGAACGAGCGTTGTCATTTTTTAACAATATTTTGATTTACAAGAGTGTCCGTGGCGTTTCTTGCCCATTCTTCTCCATGGGAACCTACTTTTCGCTTTGGAATGACTAATGACTGGCCAAGTAGCTTCATCTTTCTGACTGACTTTTCCTGTACCTAATCGGTTTATGTGAAATTTATTTTTTTAGTTTGAGTTTGTGAGTTTTCAACATGTTATTTTGAGAATATTTCTGTGTCTGGGGAGCTGTCTTACTAAGGAGTTGCTATTTGAGTTGATAGCCCCGTACCTATTGGCTGTGAGCTTTTTAAGTTTCCTTCACTTCGCTGGTCTTAGCAAAAAAGGCTTCAATAAAAGTAACAAGATTATTACAAGTATTTCTCCGACGCTCCTCCCACTGTTTTGTCGTAATTGACAATACTTCGCATTCAGAAATATATTTCTAGTAGTGATTGGCTACAATTCTAATTTATATAAAAAAAAAAAAAAATAGAATCCTAAAGGAAAATAAATGTGAATATTGTCTGTACCGAGGCTGCTTAAACCGTGTAGGTAGACGTTTCCAGAATTAGTAGGTATTCATGAGACGAACATTAAAAGCTCAAAAACAATAAGATTTTAATTAATATATTCTGTAGGGATCTAAACTTATTTAGTTAATGTACATTTTAACTTGTTTAAATGAAAAACTAATGGGACAAAAGATTGCCTAGCAACAACAGTACAGACATAACTACTGCACCCGACATCGAGGGCGGTTTGTTGTAAACCAAGAACGTTTAAGCAATAAATTTATATCTAAATTTGTTTCTTGAGAAGATGAACTAACATGATTCGAGCCAAAACACACTTAAGAAAACATGCCAATTGGAAGGAGGAACCCAGGTAGATGTATATCACTGCGCCATTTTTGTATCCAACAAAGTTTATTCCCTTTTTAACTTCGAAGAGGTTTCCGCCTACAAAGCGAAATATTAGATCAAACATTTTCTTTTCTATTTCCGCAATAAGAAACAAAACACAACACCCCGACATTGCCCTTTAAGTTAAAATGATATGTTGGCCGACTAAATCGCGGAGTATACCAATTGGTATATACTAGCCAGCACATCTTGTTCAACTTAATCTGCATCTGTATCTTAGTAAGTTCGCCAAGTTGTTTTGTAATTGTATGTCTGCTGGAGCGCTAAAGTCACATTAAAGAAAGACATACATACATACATAAAACTCACGCCCATGGGGCTAGGCAGAAACTACAGAACGCCACCTACTACGATCCTTACATACTACTTTTGCCTCGTTTACGTTCATACACGCACGCCGGTTGCGAGTACTACGCACCTGTCCTTTCTCAAGAACATCACCAATAAAGTCAATTAATATGTTTTCCTAGCTAGAGCTTCCCCTCCGGGCGTTTCCAGTTACATCTGCCTTGTAAATACATTTTGTTATTCGCCTTTCATTCATCCTCTCAAAATGACCAAACCATCTCAGCATACCTTCTTCAATTTTGTCACTACATCTTCTGCATAAATACATGGGTTTTAAAGGTTTTTAAGTAGGGTAATTCCAGGATAGGTGCCCCAATGGGACAGGTGCCGCGGCTTTGAATACTCAATGTTAGAAATATCGTAGGCTAAAATCGTACTATACAATAGGAAGCACCCCCCCGTAGACCCCAGTGCCACGACAACCGTAGGGGAGACGCGCACGCATTTCGTCCATCTATCCCTAACTATTTCTATTAATGTTTTCATATCGCAGACTGGTGGAAGAAATGCCTCGGAAATATAAATTAGGCGTGGCTTTTCAAGATATTACCAAAATTGAGAAATGTGTAAATTAAATAGCCAGAACTTACAGAATACCCTCTCGGACATTAAGAAGACGATTTGCAAAAAATAATAAGAAACAGTTAACCTTCGTTAGTTTTTGACTAAATCCACCGCTCTTAGATACATTACAGATGGAACTTAAGTTATAACTTAATACTTACTATGTGTTAGGTATAAAATGTTTAAGAAATAATAAGAAGAAGAATAATTAAGAAGATTAATAAGAAGAAGTATAATAAGAATAAGAAGAATTAAGAAGAATAAGACTGATACAAGTATCTAGGTATGTTAGTCCTGAAAATTATATTGATTGCGTTAAGTAGATGTATAAGATGATTATTATTTCACAATAATATTTAAAAAAATCTTTTGTTGGAGAATTCTATATAGATTATATAATTATAAAAGATGTCACAAATTAATGTTATAACATTGAATACAAACTGATTACATTGAAACTAGTCTATTTTATTTCAATTAGCATCTAATATTGAAGCATTCATACAGCGAGTCTTCTATCCCTCACGGTAGGCTTCTATCCCTTGACGCATTTTTACTACGAGTCTTCTATCCGTCACGGTAGGCATCTATCCTACTTTTGAGAGGGTCAAAAAGACATAATTTTCTCAAAATCTATGAAACTTATGTACAAACAAAAGGGGTACCATCATAGATTAAAGATCAAAGTTACCATATGCAAAAGACGTATTGCCAATAGATTATTAATTAATAAGTTATGGCTTCCTATCAAAAAGTGGGGCAGCTATCCTGGACTTACCCTAAGTTAGGTGACCCAAATCTTATTGAATAAATTCAGAGGTTGAGAAAGGAATTTATATTTAGGTACTTACTCGCCATCTGTTGAAAACGGAAGCATGGGTATAATGAAGGACGATCAATGTGTATTAACTTACAAATACCGACCCGATTTGGGCAAAAATTTGGTGTTATTTTACTGACGAAGGCATACCTACAGATGTGATATATTTAATTTTTAAATATTGCGTTAATTATAAAGCAAGTGACTGCAATTTTCTAGTGTCCACTAGTGTCTAAAGAGTGAAACTCCCTGCCAGCGTCTGTGTTCCCTTCCACATAATATAACTCATCAGCCTTCAAAGCTAGTGAACAGGCATCTTCGGGGCAAGCTCGTTCCACCATAGACCACATTCATCGCTTTCCATCAGGCGAGTCGAGGTCAAGAGCAGGCTTATTCAGCAATAAAAAGTCACAAAAAAAATACCTAACATAAAAAATAAAAACCAAACTAAGACAAAAAAGTAAAATACAAAGGTATAAACAAAACATCACAGACAGACAAATAATTATTTATACTTATATTGTCAATACAAAATGCAAAACCAGACCAAATAGTTAGCTTTTGATTAGAAAACGATATTTGATTAGTCAAACACTTGAACAAATAGTTTCAATCAGGGTTAATAACGTGATGCTTCAAAATACACACAACGATGATCGCAAAACTGTATGAAAAGCATCTGTTTTAAGAATAACTTCACCTGATAATAATGCGAACGATTTTTCGCAATAATTAAATACTAATTAGTTAAACAACTAAAATAATTAGTATGAATAATTTTTCACTCATGTGCGTGTGTACACTGTGATATTGTAAGATAAGTTATAAATTTTCGTTATACCAGAAATGTACGGTAACGTGAATCGGTGCAGAGCTTTTTGCGATGTTAATTTAAAAAGTTTTCCACTAAATGGTTATCCTTTTCAAATCGGTCTCCATGTAGTTGGGTAAAAACTTTATTATGTCATCATTCAAAAAATATCCCGTAAGAAGGTATTTTGGTAGACAGCAGCTGTGCATTACACAAGAAAAGATTCAAAAATATTATCAATTTCCTTGCACATGCACCGCAGCACGGGTGAACCGAAAATTAAATAGGTAGTAGACATTACTTATTATTTAAAAAGTTCAACATTATAATATTTAGGTTTTCCATTTATAATTCAACTTCTGTATTCTCTAGAGGGGAAGAGGAAGGAGCTGAACGGACCATACGAACGTACTCTACGTTGATAAATCCCCGCATGTGGGCTAAGTTAAAACTACGGTACCTATAAGTATATATTTTCTGCAGGAGTTTCGGATTACCGATGTTTCAGTGAATTTTGTATCTATTCATAGCTCGTTTTGAGAAAAATTGCTGAAAATAAATAAAAGTAACCTGATTTGTTTATTTAAAGATTCACTCACTCGTTGGATTTCAAGTTATAACAATTCCTTTTGACGTTTCATTCGTTTTATTTTCTTGACAAGGGCTGAAGATTTTCATGGCTCCTTTATCACAAACATGTCAGGGTACCAGCCGCAAAATTGTGAGGCACACCATATAGTGCTTTTATTCGACCGTAACCGAATGGTTCTGAGTAATTTATTATCCGGTAATGTATTAAGTTCAGAACATTGTTAACGTTTTTGCAGTTTTCCGAAAGGACAATTAATTTGGTAGAACAAGTTACCTACATCGTAACAGAATACTTTGTGCGTATGTGACCATGTGCTAATAGGTGCATCTAAAAATTGACCGGTCTATAATAATGACACCCAATTGGTATTGAAATCATCATCATCATCATGATGATTTCATCATTTCAGCCAAAATACGTCCACTGCTGGATACAGGCCTCCCCCAAGCACCGTCACTTTGACAGATTCTGTGCCTCTCGCATCCAGCGGATTTCTGCGGCATCACTTTCGGCTTTTCGTTTCTATTTCGAGGCATTCCAACGCTACGTCATCCGGTATTGAAATGAATGGATGAAATGTGGTCATATACATGAATAGTCCGATTTGGATGAAATTTGGCACATGAGTAGACCATGGCCTGAGTTAGCACATAAATAGTTATTTGTGCAACAAGAGAGCAAAGTTGTTTTTTGCTGCGAGTGTTGATTTTGAATCCCGAGTAAGCGAAGGATTCTATAATTGAATCACGAGCGTAGCGAGTGATTCTAGGTTAGAATCCTGAGCGCTACGAGGGATTCAAAGACACGAGATGCAAATAACTTTGCTCTCGTGTAACACATACAACTTTTCACCTCAGCAGCGAGAACATACAACATGTAAAAAAAAACCTGTCCGATCCGTGAGGGTATTGTTAGGTATCGTAAGTTACTGTGGGCATATTTATGTGGAAATTTTCAGGAAAAAAGAATCTCCACATTTTTTTTACGTTTGTGCGGGCGGTGGCCGTCGTAGTACGAGTTTTGCAATTATGGATTTGGGGTAATTTTGGAACTAAAAATGTGAATTTTAAATACCAATAACTTTTTTACTATAAATAATAATTAAAAAAATACTCTTTTGTAATTTTACTGCAGTACCACATGCCCTTTTCGGATCGGACAAGGTTTTTTTTTACATAATCTTCATCATCTCGTATTTTGCAGCCACCATCTTGGATTTACATTTTGACCACACTATCGACTTAAGCACTCTCAAAACTATGAAAACGATACCCATGATAAAAAAACTTGAATATTTTCGCAGCCACCATCTTTGATTTATATTTTGACCTCACTATCGGCTTTAGTACCCTCGAAAACTACGAAAACGACACCCATGACGAAAATGTAAAAATTTTCGCAGCCGCCATCTTGGATTTTTATTTTGACTTCACTATCGGCTTAAGCAACCCTGAAAACCATAGAAACGATACCCATGAAGAAAAATTTGAAAATTTTTGCAGCCGCCATCTTGGATTTACATTTTGACTTCACTATTGGCTTTAGCAACCTTGAAAACCATAGAAACGATACCCATGAAGCAAAATTTGAAATTTTTCGCAGCCGCCATCTTGGATTTACATTTTCACCTCACGATCGGCTTTAGCACCCTTGAAAACTATGAAAACGACACCCATTATGAAAAATGTGAAAATTTTCTCATTCGCCATCTTGGATTTGTATTTTGACCAAATTCACATATATAAAGTACCTTTTTAATTATTTTTTTTAAATGCCGAGAGCAGTGTTGGGTCTACTCACAAAATTCTAAAGATTTGAACTTCAATTAGTTCTGTCACTTTCACTTCGATACGAAAAAAGCGAGAGATAGAAACAAATCGATTCGAAGTTCGATTTCAAAATTACCTACCTACTAGGCCCAAGAAAGAAACAAACAATACAACGTTCGGATATACATAAAACATTAAAATTGCAAATCATCTGTTAAGGTTTTATTTAAATTCTGTTTTATTAAATTTTTGGAACGAAGTTCTTAAGCGGCTTGCGGTAAGAGTGCAGTGGCAGAAATCGTCACGCAAAAAGGCGCTTGCAACTGTCTTCTTCTAAGAATTCAAAGAGAAGGAAAGACGGAGAGAGATAGTAAGTGTGAATTTGGTCGAAATGAAAATCCAAGATGGCGGTTGCGAAAATTTTCACATTTTTCATAATGGTTGTCGTTTTCATAGTTTTCAAGGGTGCCAAAGCCGACCGTGGGGTCAAAATGTAAATCCAAGATGGTGGCTGCGAACATTTTCAAATTTTTCTTCATGGGTATCGTTTCTGTGGTTTTCAAGGTTGCTAAAGCCGATAGTGAAGTCAAAATGTAAATCCAAGATGGCGGCTGCGAAAATTTTCAAATTTTTCTTCATGGGTATCGTTTCTATGGTTTTCAAGGTTGCTAAAGCCGATAGTGAAGTCAAAATGTAAATCCAAGATGGCCCCTGCGAAAATTTTCAAATTTTTCTTCATGGGTATCGTTTCTATGGTTTTCAAGGTTGCTAAAGCCGATAGTGAAGTCAAAATGTAAATCCAAGATGGCGGCTGCGAAAATTTTCAAATTTTTCTTCATGGGTATCGTTTCTATGGTTTTCAAGGTTGCTAAAGCCGATAGTGAAGTCAAAATGTAAATCCAAGATGGCCGCTGCGAAAATTTTCAAATTTTTCTTCATGGGTATCGTTTCTAAGGTTTTCAAGGTTGCTTAAGCTGATAGTGAAGTCAAAATGAAAATCGAAGATGGCGGCTGCGAAAATTTTCTCATTTTTCGTCATGGGTGTTGTTTTCATAGTTTTCGAGGGTGCTAAAGTCGATAGTGAGGTCAAAATATAAATCCAAGATGGTGGCTGCAAAACACGAGGTGATGAAGATTATGTAAAAAAAAACCTTGTCCGAACCGAAAATCTGGGGAAAATGGGCATATGGTACTGCAGTAACATTACAAAACCGTATTTTTTTATTATTATTGATAGTAAAAATGTTATTGGTATTTAAAATTCACATTTTTAGTTCCAAAATTACCCCAAATCCATAAAAAAATTGCAAAACTCATAACTTATGACTTTTAGGCACCCGATAAACGACGGGCGCCGCCCGCATCAAATGTAAAATTCGGTCAAATTCACCATTGAAAAAAAAAAATAGGGATTATTTTTTCTTTTTTCCTGAAAATTTCCACATAAATATGCTGGTAAATATATATTTATATAATAATATGCGGAATATAACAGTACGATACCTAACAACACCCTCACGGATGATAAAATAAAAACTACCTGGCAAATAATAAATAATGAAACCGGTAGGAAAAAACAGCGTAATACTGAATTTAATTTAGAGACTGCTCATGGTCCCATCAACTCAGTTGTAGAAATAGCTCAGGAATTTGAAAACTTTTTTGTTAATATTCCCCACAAAACCACTGAAGCTTTAAATTCCTCACCCGCGCTTTCTGCTGCCTTACTTAGAAATAATGTAAAGGCATGCCCTATGGAGTTTAGGTTTCAGCATATAAACCCCCAGGCTGTTATAAAAGCTTTTAAAGATCTTAAAATTAAATCAACAGAAGATCTGTGGGGAATGTCTGTAAAAGTCTGTAGATCTGTCATCGAAACCATTGCGCCTTATTTAGCTTTCATATTTAACACTAGTGTAGACCAAGGCGTCTTTCCGGATCTCATGAAACATAGTAAAGTAGTTCCTTTGTTCAAATCCGGTGATAGTAAGGAACCCAACAATTATAGGCCTGTGTCAATTCTGCCAGTTCTCAGTAAGGTATTTGAAAAGTTGATTCTCAATCAAATGTTACGGCACTTTAATAAAAATTCCATCTTTCATGATCAACAGTACGGTTTCACCAAAGGGCGTTGTACCACTGACGCCGGTGTCGCCCTAATAAAGAACATTTTTAACGCCTGGGAAGAAGCACAAGATGCCATTGAAATTTTTTGCGACCTCTCGAAGGCTTTCGATTGCGTAGACCATGAGACACTTCTGCTGAAACTGGAGCACTATGGGATTAGGAATACAGCTCTTGATTTACTAAGATCATACATGAAAGATAGAAAGGTTAAAGTTCAAGTCAACGGCACGAACTCATTAGGGTCTGAAATGGTAATGGGCATTCCTCAAGGTTCGATATTGGATCCATTCCTCTTTTTAGCTTATATAAATGATTTACCCCAATTATTTCAAAATCAACCAAAGATGGTGTTATTTGCAGATGACACATCATTGATATTTAAAATAAACCGACGGTCACAAAATCTTGACGACGTGAATAGCTGTATTGTTCAGGTCCAAGATTGGTTTACGGTAAATAATTTGGTACTAAATAATAAAAAAACAAAATGCATTAGATTTAAATTACCAAATGTTAGAAGCAGCGAATGTGACATCATATTGAATGGAGAAAAACTGGAATTTATTAATCATACAGTTTTCCTAGGAATCACGCTAGACGAGAAATTACAATGGGGACCCCATATAACATCTCTCGCGGGGCGGCTAAGCTCGGCCGCTTATGCTGTTAGAAAGATAAGACAGTTAACAGATGTAGAAACCGCGCGTTTGGTCTATTTTAGTTACTTCCACAGTATTATGTCGTATGGCATTTTACTATGGGGTCGGGCTGCTGTCATTGAATCCATTTTTATTTTACAAAAGAGAGCTGTCAGAGCCATTTATAATCTAAGTCGTCGCGAATCTCTCAGGGAACTATTCAAAAAGATTAATATTATGACGGTACCTTGCCAATTCATTTATGAAAATATTATGTATGTGAGAAAAAATCTACATCTTTTTAATAAAATAAGTGATAGACATAATTTTAATACTAGAAATAAAGATAAAATAGATCAACCATTTTTCAGACTATCTAAAGTAAATACATCTTTTATGGGGTACTGTGTTAAATGTTACAACAGAATACCTTGTGATATATTAGAATTAAATGAAAGAAAATTTAAAACTCATATAAAAAGTACACTTTGTAAACAAGCTTATTACAAATTAGAGGATTATATCCAAGATAAAAATGCTTGGAAACATGCTGGTCCTGCTCCATAGGACAATTTAGAATCTAGACAAAATCAAACTGGTTGCCAATTTAATTGTATAATATTATTTTTTTAAACATTAATTTTATATTCTGTGATTACTTGAACTCACACACTGACTTATTATTAGTAGTACTTGTTAAAATGTTAAGAATATCGTATAATTTTACAATGTTTGTAAATATGTGAGCACCATGCATCTATCACATAATTAATTTATGTCATTCCTTCATTTTTCATTCTTTTTACCTATCGTGGTATAGTAATCTTATTCTAGGTGCATCGTCTTCACATATAATTATATAATTAATGTATACAGAATATTGTGAAAATAATTTAAAAGAGTAACGGTGGAGTTTCTTGCCCATTCTTCTCCATACGAAAACGACCTTTTGGAATGGGCGACTAGAATCAATTATTATATCTTTTTTTTTGTAAATGTTGACGTTCATAAATGCCTTTTTTGTGCCTAAATGAAATAAATTATTTGACTTTGACTTTGACTTTGACACGGATCGGACAGGTTTTTTTTTACATGTTGTATGTTCTCGCTGCTGAGGTGAAAAGTTGTATGTGTTACACGAGAGCAAAGTTATTTGCATCTCGTGTCTATGAATCAACTCGCAGCAAAAAACGACTTTGCTCTCTTGTTGCACAAATAACTATTTATTCCGATATTCCCACGTGATTGAGACTTGTGCCGGTGAAACATAACTATTTTATACGTAATAAAATAGTTATTTGTGCCATATCTTTAAGGTCTTTTTTACAAAGAATTTGCCATCAAATCAAAAATTTCTTGATTTAGATATTTTCGTTCTAACGTCGTTTGCTCGAAGTCACTCAAAAAAAATAATTGTTTGGAAGCTGGTAATAGATTTGCCACGTAAATAATTAATATTAATTGGCGTAACTCTGTCAAGAAAAAGAACTCTCTCTCTGACATGAATAACGAAAGAAAATGGTACATAAAAAGTAATGAGTGTATATATAATAAATAATGTGGCAAATAATAAAGACATTATTCATTTAAACGTCTCGCCACGAACTTGTTAAAAAACGAATGAAATGAAATAAAATAATAAAACCGACAGGTGACTAATAATTTGAACGTAAATTTTTGTTTTTATGAAATTTCCAGAGATGGAAATATTCTGTTTTAGATATCATTGTAGCTGCAGTTTATTTTACAACTTAATTTATTTACAATTTATTTTATTTACTCAATATGGTATGACCCATTTGAAGGAGAAATCTATAAATATGAATCGAAACAATGCGTTAACTACCGCAGTTTGCTTGAAGAAAGAAAAACCAGGATCGTGAAAATACAAAAAACTAGGTTTATGGATAAGTTAGCAGAAAAACAGCCCCTTGTTTAATACGTAATTAAATCTTAAAGACTCACGATACTGGTGAACTCATTAGGAACATTATCTTAATATAACTTTAGGCACGTAGCTGGTGTTATAGTACTTATTCGAGTAGTAGCTATGAGATCACACCATGACAACATGATGATCACTCATGATCACTCATGATCTCTTTGAAAAAACACAGTAACAGCACATAGATATAACGAAAGACAATTATCTGCAAATATTGATAACTCGTGGCCTATTTCCTGGAAACGATTCGCGTATCTTTTTTCTTAGGGAAAACAGAAATATGAAATAACTTATTTAATAACTGCTACACCCAACTCGTTCTTTTGGTACATTTGTGCTGAAATTCCGCGTCAGTACTTTCTTAGTTTCGAGTCCCATTTTGTTGAAAAAATTGTAAGTAATGAGACAGTAAGTTCAAATGCATTTTTACGCTAGAAGGTATTATAAACTTTGCTCTTTTTAGGGAGGCTTAGAATTAAAATAAAAACCTCACGGTCGATTATCAATCACGTATATTAAAAAAAATCTGAAAGAATATAGTTCGGTCCTCCAAATGTCAATTGTATGGCATTCATAAATTACTATACTGACTTTAACTTATCTCAATACTCAATATATTTATTTGCATTCCACAATCTCAAGAATCAACACTGCAACTACCCACTACATACCGATTACTTAACGCAATTGTTAAATACACGAATGCAAATAAGAGCATATTTAACAACATGTTGCGGACGTTGATAACGACCGGTCTGAATCTCGAAATTTTCCGCAGCAGAAACAAATTGCGTTATCAGTTTCCCGCTAGTTTTAATTGTTAAGTTTTCTTAAAAGATGACATTTTAATTCAGACCTATTACACAGAAATAGCTATTTGTAAGTAAGAAGGGTGTAAGTAAGAAGGGTTTGTTATACGCTGTATTTTAAAGTTTTCTTTTTACAATTAAATAATAATAATTTCTTTATTTCACCAAAAACGTTTTAACTAAAAACATAAGCGGCTACGTACACAGGTCAATATTTAAATACTCTGACTCCTATACCTACCAGATATAAGTTCTTGTTACTTAGGAGTACAAGTGATTCTCCGTAGCAACAAAGCCATTATATTTGTAGTATTATGGAACAATATAAAATATGGTGGAAAAATAAAAGAGATTATGTTCCTACAGTTCCTACTATAACCTTGCTTCTCGACTGCCTCGTTGGTCTCGTGGTCAGAAGCGCGACTGCTGAGCGTGTCCAGGGTTCGATTACCAAGTCAGGCAATATGTTTTTTGGTTTTTCATTAGGAATTTATTAGTAACAACCCGGAGTTTGGAAGTTGGCGGTGTGATACCCCCGCGCCTCGGAAAGCACTTTAAGCCGTTGGTCCTGCGCCTTATCTCTCTCCGGTTGTATTGGATTGCCGTTCCATTGGATTATGAGAGTGAGGGAAAATGGAGTGCTCCTGTCTTTTGCGCACTCACTTGTACACTACAATATCTCCCACGCCGAAGGCTAGTCTCCGTTAAGATTGGCCGCCATGGCCGAAATACGGTCTGTAAGAATATATAATTATGCTAAAGTAGAATGAGAATGATCACCTGATGGAGTCACCTGTTGGATTGATTTAAAATTGCCGTTTTATTGTAACAGGTACTTCGAATTGACATAGAACCTTCGTGGTTTAAGATTTTTCAGTGAAACTTTTTTCACATGGTACCTATGAAGTTCTTCTTTTAAAAAATGTGCAACATTTGATTATAGACTTTCAGTTGTTTTTGTATTCAGCTTAGACAAGAAAGATGGATACTTTGAAAATTCGAGTTATTTTTTAAACGAGTTCCGACGTTGAACTGACGCGGCAGAAAAAGTTCGCAATATCAATGTTGCGTTTGGAGAGGGGACTGCTAATGAACGCACCGTGCGATTTTGGTTTAAACGCTTTCGTGATGGAAACTTTGATTTGAAGAACGAACCACGTGGAAGACCACCCACACAGATAAATAACAATGAATTGAAAGAGATGGTGGAAGCCGATCCGAGCCAAACTACCCAGGAATTAGCGGCATGGTTTAACGTTACCTTACCAATAATATTGACTCATTTGCGTCAAATCAATAAAATAAAAAAATATGTGAAATGGGTGCCTCATGATTTGATTGATCTGCAGAAAGAAACGCGTTTTGAAACTTGTGTTGCCTTGTTGAATCGATACAGAAATGAAGGAATATTGGATCGAATTTATTGATCATCGGTGATGAAAAGTGAACTCTTTAAGATAACCGTAAGCAAAAAATGCAATGGCTGACCCCAGTTCAAACGCCGCAACAATGTCCTAAGCAATAAAAAGGCTAAAAAAAAAAGCAATGCTTACCAATAAAAAGGTAATCTTAACTGTTTGGTGGTCTCAGCATGGTGTTATTCACTATAGCTTTCTCCGATCTGGTCAAGCATTAACGGCAGATGTCTACTGTGCCGAACTCCAAACAATGATAGCAAAACTAGCAGTGAAACAGCCCCGACTCATGAATCGATCTTCACCATTATTGCTCGATGATATTGCGAGACCTCATACAGCACGAGAAACCGTTTTAACTCTACAGGAACTGCAATTAGAAACCATTCGTCACCCTCCGTATTCGCCAGACCTTGCTCCAACGGACTAGCATTTTTTTCGTGATTTGGACAATTTTCTACTTGATAAAAAGTTTTCTTCTCAGGAGGCAGTACAAAATGCTTTCACACAGTTTTTCGAATCTAGATCACGAGAGTTCTATCGCAAAAGCATAAATGACCTTCCTATTAGATGGCAGCAATGTATCGATAATAATGGTAACTATTTTGATTAAATAAATATATTATGCGAAATTAAAAAAAAATGAATTCAATTTTTCAGTACAAATCGGCAATTTCATACTTTACCTTTTTAATTGAAGTGGTAAGTTCAAGAAGACGAGTGAAAGTAGAAATGCTAGAAGACCAGATGCAGTTTGGGTTTTAGGTGTTCCGGTGGGTTTGAAGCGGTTGGTCTCTGAGAAAACAATTTATTTAGTTTTATTGCCATTTAATGTATTCTATATAATAGGTTTCTGTCCAGGATATTCGCGATTAGTGACAATCCCTTTTCTGCTAGACAGTGTACCTACATGTTCTCACATTTTTCCGGGAAATATTACGTCAATATCAGTAGGCTCTCTATTCTTATAGTTTAATTTAAATTTTATTTAAATTTCTCGAACACGTCTGTTTCGTAGAATCAACTTTTAATAGTGTCAGTGAAGTCTCTGAACGATTCAATTTCTGTCCTTTATTTTTATTTGTGTGTATAATGTACCTACCTACATATCTGAATAAAATATTGTTATGTAAACCTCTGTGCACGAATTTAACTCGCACTTGACTGATTTTGTACTGTTACAAAGAATTTAATATACATTGAAAAAAGGAGCCATTTTTCGAATTGGTCATTCAGCGAATAAAACATTCTGAAAAATTAACATTTTGCGTTCGTTAGAAATTTTGTGAAATGAACGTTCTGCGACTGAGCCACAGTGTCTCGCTTTAAACATTCTGAAGCTTGTCAGACTGTGTGGATATACACACCGTACCGTTTTGTGTTTTGTTCGACGCAAAATAAATAATCACGAACTACCTATTATTTTTAATTAGCTGAGCCACGAAAGAGTGAAAATGTGACTAATGTTTCGTTAAATACTAAGAACCTACATGAAACGAAGACGTCATTGTGGTAGATAAGATCTTTGAACAATTTTCCAGTAGCGAATATTGCAGCTTGACTCATTGAAATGTATGCTCTAAATGTGACGAATAAAGCTTATTTTACGATAAGAGTGCCAGTGAAGTCTGTTGGGACAGCTGAACAATCGATTGCCCTGATGACATCTATTGAAAGGGTAGGCTTTGCACAGCCACGCTATAGATGAATGTAATCGAACAACCGTCAGAGAAATGGATAGTATCTATACAGTAGCTGTGTCAGATTAGATCGTAATATTGTAGTATTACCGAATTTTGGTGGTCCAGTTTAGATTGAAACAACGGAATGGCCTCTGATTTCAATAGTTTAACGATTAGATCCTCCATTAGACCTTTCACGTGAAACAGAATAGATGATATCCAAATTTCTGGTTAAAACTGGTCGTCATTTAATGGTTCAGTGTATACCCAACCAAATTTGATGCCATAACTTCAAGCGGTACAATATAATCGGTTATATCCAAGCGAACTCTCTGATAAATCTTGCCTCTATAACAACTACTTAAATTGTCTATAAGCACAGAAACCTCAATCCTAACCCTCTTTTATCAGCGTCTTCGACTACTTTAATATCTGTCATGACGATGTAAAGTTTGTGCTGCGATGAAAATATCTGAGACATTCCGGAATAATCGGCAATCATGTTTTATTGTTTAAACTGTTTTATCATATATTTACATCTCTGATGTCGATTGTATCATTCAGAATAACGATCATTGTATAACTTTAGTAATATTAATATCGTATTTATAACTTAGGGCTTTAGTAATATATTATATTTTAGTTATTATTTTATAACATTGACTGGTAGAAAATTCCTGTGGCATTAAGTCCACCTCTGTACATTTATTTGCTTGAAGTACTCGTATACGTTAATAATAAAAAAATAAGATTCGTAGAACTCTCCTTTATTTTTTATAGCTTCTGTGTGTTGCTTCTGTGTGTTGTTTCTACATAGGAAAAATGTGAAGTAAAATGAATAAAACCTATCGCAAGTTAATGTGTAGGTAAATTAGTAGAAAGTATCTTATTTTCAATTATTCTCACCGCAGACCTCCATCAAACTTGAAATATTACGTCAGCTAAATGACTTTTGTTTCATGAATGTTCGACTACTCTCTTAACCGTAACATTTAGTATGGTTTATGTTAATTGCCTATTCCGGGCAGTGCGGCCTTCCGGGAACATGTCCATTACGATGGAAGGATATCGTTACAGAGCTTTTGTCAATAGCTTCATTGTCTGATGACCGACTACACAAGTTTTTCCTGCTGCGAAAGGAAATTTATTTGAAAATGTTAGGTACCTAAACATATTTTTATGCTGAAAAAAAATCATTGCGTAAATAAATAATAATATTGAATCCGTTACAGTGATTTTTATTGGAAATTGTTAGTTCTGTAAAAGTTTAACAGATTTTTTTATTATTATTTTCGTCTTGCTTTTACCAACTGTCGGTTTGTCAATTTGCACGCTACATGGGTTTATATTTTGCTCGTTTTAATTATGTGAAATGTTGTGTAGTGTATTTGAAATTCAGCACACAGATGTTGCCTTTATTTACCAGTTATATAGGCAGATGGTGTTTCAGTATTCGAATTTGTTTTAAAATTTTATTTCCAGGACAATTTTCGCTAGCAGTCGGGTGAAAAAGATCCGGCTGAATGGGATAGACTACAAAAGCCTTCTTACGGTATGTCCGAATAAGTTCACTTCAAGAGAGGATTTTATTGCAATGCAGACCTACAAAGAATTGAAACCAAATCGTACGGAAACAGCTTTGTGAGCGATCTTCAAGGCTTTTATCCATTTTATATATTGAGATCTTACCTAAAATGTATGTTTCAGTACCTACAGTTATAGTGGAAAACAAATTAGTAGATAGGTACTAGCATTCCCCGTTAATTTATAGTCTGCAGTTCTCCATAACTCTGCTCTGTGACAACTCTGTACGACAATTTCGCATAATTTGCGATTGGTTCGGCACAGTTAGTTAATTTAATTCGTGACGAAGTTAAATGTTCAACCCCATTCTGACTTACACTGCTTGTAATAAGGAACATTCACTGACTGGGAACGTCTTAGCTTTGATATCGAGAACATTGATAAGTGAGATGAGTCAACTATCCTACTTTCTACTAATATTATAAACGCGAAAGTTTGTGACGATGGATGGTTGGATGTTTGTTACTTTTTCACGAAAAAAGTACTGAATGGATTCGGATGAAATATGGCACACAGATAGTTTTGGCACAGGATACTTTTTTCCCAATATTCTCACGGGATTGAGTTTTATGCGGGTGAAACCGCGGGGCTCTGCTAGTAATAGATAGTAAAATGTAACTGATATCTTATATTTGGGGAAATTCTATGGATGGGTCGCACGTGCACTACAGTGTAATGTATCATGCCAATAAAAGATTATAATTTAGAAAAAGTAGTCTACAAATCATACACTCACCCGTCACTCACTCGTCTACATTACACTCAGTTAACAGAAGGTATTTCCCCCAGTCCCCTAAAAAAGAAATCGTTTCTACAAATTGTTTGGTATAAAATGCTTGCTGAAAATCTTTTACCTTGATCAAATAGACACATTTAAATCCCACTGTACAGGAAAATTGGTCTGTAATGAACGGAATATGAATTAGTAAATATCTTTTTTCCTTTCCTGGATATGGTGATGGTTGCAATTGTTATTTTAATACTGATCAAGAGGCAAATAACTTTAAAAAAATGTATGCTCCAAAACACACAACAGAAGCTACTATTAACAATAGCGTGAGTATCGTCGTCAAAGTGACGAACATTGTGCGCGTGTACGCATGTGTTGTGACACTGAGTGCAGCTTTACACGATAACATGTTGCCACTGGGCGCACACATTGTTTTAGTGTAGATATTTCCATTGTATTCTAAGAATAAAAGCATTTGGCGAACTGTTCACAGAAATAAATGTTAATAGACATGGGTTGAGCAAACAATGAAGTTAAACAGAAAATTTTGCGCACTATAATTTCAGTGTCTGCTGAAATTATAGTGCGCAAAATGTTCTGTTTTGCAAAAGTTAGCTCACCTAGCCACTACTGAGTTAGAAAAAATAATTGCTCATATACAAGTAAGTCCTATCTACATAATTGCCGCCGATATGCTGAACTAATTACAGTTACAGTTACAAGAAAGCCACCGTGTATTAGGTTCACATACAAATTTTGCTGACTCGGTAAGTTGATGTTCAGCTTAAGGTGGGTCCGCAGTTGTAGCGCGCGAAATTAAAATTTTCTTACATTTTTTTGCCTTTTGCAAGTCAGCGTCAGGTTGTATCTTGCTCAAAATATAATTCGCGACTATAACAGTTATGTTTGTTTTACAAAATTATAATCATTTGAATCATTAATATACCTCTCTAAGTTAGATTTGTTCCATATGAAATTTTCCTTATGAGATTGGTTCTGAAAATTATTTGTTTGAAACAGGAAAAAGTATTTTTTTTTTTGTTTTCCTTACACTTCTAAATATTGTGTCGATACTTTTTGCGCGGTAGCTTTAAGAAACAAATGTTGAATAATTTAAACTTTAGTTATTTAAGCATTTATGTTTTTGCATAATTATGTTAGATTCTGTAGTAGTATAAAAACGTATAGCCAAAATATTATATTCTGAATTACTAAGCTTCTAAAATTACGAAGAGAATAATCCGAACTAAATTATAACACAGTTCGGCAGCTGCCCTGTTAACGGTAGCAGCCTGCGGCACTGGGCGAAGGTGAACCGGAATATCCGCCGGTGATTACCCGGTAATTATGTACAATTAACGGCGAACGGACCGGATTAACATAAACACACACGTGGATGCTGGGCCCTTACGATTATTTACTACATTTTACATAAATATCTTAGTTTCAAAACATAATTGTGTAAGAGAAATCAATTATGTTTTAATACTAAGATTTTTTTTTAACAAAAGTTAATTAAAGTCAACAAATTCCATCAGTATTATTTCAAAACATTTTCAGTGTCCGATTTCATCCTCCATTGACTTGAAAAAATCCAACCATTCGCGCTGAAATGCTCTTGAATACTAACTCTGTCGAAGTTTATATTCAACAATTCTGTCTCGAAGTCGAGATATTCACATTTTGCTTTTCGTTTTACAAACAGTTACAGAAGAACGGACGTGGGATAAATAATTATGAAAAATTAAAGTAAAAAATCCAACAGCGTGATTTTATGTAGATATTAATTTAGGTGTCGCTAGGTGTATGTGAAATCGGGCGAGAAACTAGCAAGTTCTTTGTCGGGTTGCAGGGGAGGGGAACGGTGAAACGTTAACAATTTATTTGTTTGTGTGCAGTTCCATGTAGTCTCGCTCGTTACAAGTTGGATTAGTGTGGTGGATGTTGAACAACTATGTAGTTAGAAGTTTCTGCTAGACTTCAAATGATTTTTATTTGTTTGGTATTTCGTTGAGAACTGTTTTCCGTCGGGCAAAAAAACCCGTTTAAACAATTTTGTAAAATACATGACTTGATATTTTTGTGTACAGTTCATCGAAATAATAAATAAGTACTCCACCCTCTTTCACATTATTATTTGGCATGGGCGACATTAAAATCAAGAACAATTTCTGTAACTAAAGATTGTCAAAATAACCTAACCTACAAAACTATGCAGGCCGCATGTGGGGAATACAGATCATTTTCATCTGTATTCGCAGTCACACACGCTGCACTGGAGCCTCACTTCCGATATTCACTGCCGGCCGCTGTTGTGCTCTCCATATAGTACAATGCATATTATATGACGGCCTTTCACGATTTTCGTTTATGTGATTTTTTTCCGGCCATCTCTAGTTTACTGTCGTACCGTTTACATGACATTTTTGTGTGAAATACTTCGATTGGAAAAATAACAACAGTATATTATATTTAAAAAATCATTTCAGTTTAATTTTGTAAGATGATACAATATACAGTGACCTGTGAGGTATTTATGCACATCACTGAGTGCCTGTGATTGCTATGTAATGCTGAGTATTTGACACGGAGGAATGTCAGTGAAAGAATGTATAACAAATTCGAGGAACCGGTCTTGTTTGTAGTAAGGATTTCCATTGATTCTTATCACATTTTCATTAAAGTAAAGACTTTTATATCCGGCTCATCGCTACCTCATCAATTGTTTCTGTCAAGTTCTAGCAATTCATCAAGCTCTCGCTTCTAATCTCCTCTCTCCGTCTAATTGTAGATACCGTAATAGCCTACAATGCAATGGTAGGATTATGCTGACGGTATGGTCGAACAATGCTATCTTTATTTAGTCTTTATTTCATTCAAGTCGGTCGGTCGGTCTCTATCAAGTTTTTTTCTTAAACTTCAAAGTTAAGTTTCTCCTTCAATCCGGAATTGGAAATTTATAGGCCGTGTCACATGACTGTAGCTGTGGGCAGCACGGCACAGGTACTAGACGGAACCCTTAGGGCACGAGGCCTACTCGCACTTGTCCGGTTATTTTAGTGAGATATTGTATTTTATTTTTATCAAAGCGTGTATTCGGAATGTTTGATTTTATAAAACTTTTCAGCACAGCGATAACGGTAAATACAAAATATTGGCTGAAAATATGAAAAACCTATCTTCCTAAGCCTCATCTTCTTCATTGCAAATATTATGTTGATACCTTTTTAATTCTTTGATTAATAGACATACGTTGTTAATAATTCAAGCAAATTAACATTAATTTGAATTAGAGTGTACGGAGGGCGGACTAAAGGCGAGTAAATGATACAACGAATGCTGTTACAATACTGAGTTTATTATAATAGAACACAGGATTATATATCATGATTACTACTTCACACCTTCCCCCTAAAATTCAATAAAATAAAGGTTTTAAATTTATTTTATTGTCAATATTAAGATATACACACATTTTGTTAATAATCAATACAAAAATTAATATTATGACACATTGATATAAAATGCGCTGTAAGTATACAATATTATAGAATATGATTTCATTGATAACATAATTATATGGTTAGAGATCTTAATTATAGTAGTCTCTGGTTACATTCGTCATCATAACTTTCATAAGTGTTAGTACATGCTTACATTATATTAATATGTAATTTAAATTCTAGTGATCACTGTAACATTTTTTTTTTATCCATAGTATGGTTTTGTTCTGTTTTTATGTATAATATTATTTTTTCCATTGTATTCGATCTCTACATTTGGTGACAAATCCCTAATCACTTTGTATGGTCCAGAATATAAATGTTTAAGTTTATTACCAGTTTCATTTTTTATTAAGACTTGATCGTTAGGCTTATAGTGTATTGGATTGATATATTGATCGTATCTACTTTTCCTATCTATCTTGCTGGCTATCAAATTTTTTCGCGCTTCCGTTTGAGAAACTTGAAGACGGTACTTAAGTTCAAGGGCATAGTTGTCGTAGTTATAAAGTGGCTCTACGCATTTTGCCAAATTATTGGGTAGGTTACACTTTCTACCATATACTAGTTCAAAAGGTGTAAATTTTGTTGACGTGTGAACTGTGGTATTATACGCAAAGCACCAGAACGGTAACCAAGTACTCCACAATTCGGGTTTTTCTTCAGTTTGAATTCGTAAAAACGCGCCTAAATTTTTGTGTGAGTTTTCTAACGCTCCAATGCTTTGGTGATGATATGCTGTTGAATTTAGTTTTTTAATATGTAGTAATTCACATACCTGTTTGACGGTGTCAGACATGAACTCCGTGCCTCGGTCGGTAGCAATCTCCCTCGGTACACCATGTTGAAGTATAAAGTTATTTACGAAGGTGCGCGCTACTTCTGTAGAGGTTTTGGTGACAAGGGGGTAAGCACACACATACTTTGTTAGCTCGCATTGCAGTGTAAGTATATAGGAAAAATCGTAACTGTCTTTATCTAATGGTCCTACCAAGTCTAAGTAAATTTTATCAAAAGCGGACTGAGCTGTCGTCGTGATTACCATGGGTTCTCTTACCTGCACTGTGTACTTATGTTTCTGACATTGAGTACATTTTTTAACGTAATTTTTGACATCACTTTCCATACCTGGCCAAAAATGGTATTTTTTTATATTGGTCAACATTCTTCTCACGCCCGCGTGACCACTAGTGGGTAAAAGATGAAAGTCATTGAGTATCACCTTTCTATCGTCTTTATCGTCTATTCTCTCTATATCTTTTAATATACACAATCTGGGACCTTTCCAGTTGCTTTGTGCCTTTATTTCGCTGGTAAGCTTTTCTACAAAAATCGAATTTTTTTATTGTTTTATGAAGTATATTTCAACTATATTAAGTTTTTCACAACAATCACTCAGGTCTCTCGCAAATTCGGCTCGCGTAATTTGTGATTGAGACGCTGGTTTTATAAATAAAGTTTTCATTTGGGCAACATAAAACAATATTTCAGTTTCTAATGTTATTATATTTTTATTTTTGAGATTTTCGTAACTACTATTGTCTGAAAATCTTAACTCTACTGCGTTTTGCGGTTTGATATGAGTTTCCACGACATTTGGTTGTTCTGCGAAATCGTGGGCGGTCGCGGTGGTCAGCTCATCATCTGTGACGGTAGCATCCAATTTTTGTTTTTGAGCGCGCGTCATTACTGAACACAAACGTTCATTCATTTCTTTCAGTTCGTTTGAAGAAATTTTTATTCTCGATAGTGCATCGGCAACGGTATTCTCGCTCCCTTTTACATATTCTATTTCATAATCATAGTCTTCGAGAACTAATCTAAATTTAAAAAGTCTACTGGAGGGGTCTTTCAAATTAAATAAGTATACAAGGGGTTTGTGGTCAGTAAGTATTTTAAATGTACGACCATATAAATACGGTCTAAAATATTTGACCCCCCAGACCACAGCTAGGAGCTCTTTCTCTATAGTGGGGTAATTCTTTTCTGCTTTATTGAGGCCCCTACTGGCGTATGCTACGGGGCAACCATTTGAATTACATAAAACTGCCCCTATCGCGTACCCGGATGCATCCGTTTGAAGTATAAATTGATTTTGTTCTGAGAAATCTGGGTACTGAAGAATTGGCGGCGACATCAAACTATTTTTAAGGGTTTCAAAAGACGTTTGACAAGAATCATCCCATATAAATTTTGAGTCTTTTTTGCATAGTAGATTCAAATGATATGCTTTGTCTGCAAAATGTTCTATGAACTTTCTATAATAGTTCGCAAATGCAACGAAACGTCTGACTTCGTCCGCATTTGTGGGAACTGGATAATTTTTCATTATTTTAATTTTGTCTGGGTCGGGCAGTATACCGTTGCCTGATACGACATGACCTAAATAGAGAATCTCCTTTTTTAAGAAGACGCATTTAGATGGATTTAATTTTAAATTCGCACTGCGCAATTTTTCAAATACTTGTATTAAATTTTTGTTATTATCGGAAAGACTTCGTCCCATACAGATGAGATCATCTAAATATACTAAACATTTTTCATAGGATAACCCAGCCATTGCCATGGTCATCATTCGCGAGAATGAGCTTGGACTAGTCTTAAGCCCCATTGGCATCCTTGTCATTTGGTACTGACCACTATCTACACTAAATGAAGTATATTTCCTGCTGCTTTCTTGCAGTGATATATTATAAAATCCCTGATTTAAGTCTAAATGTGGGAAGTAAATGCAGCCAGTCAATGAATCTAATATGTCTGTAATATTGGGCAGGGGGAATTTATCATTCTGTATACAATTGTTAAGCTTACGATAATCTACTACTAGCCGCCATTTCTTTTCCCCGGTGTCGGATTTTTTAGGCACTAGGAGTATTGGGCTAGACCATTCACTAGAACAAGGTTCAATAATATTTTGCTCTAATAAATTATCCACTTGTTTCTTTATTTCATCTTTCTGTGAATGTGGCATTCTGTAAGGCTTAACGTATACTGGTGCCACGTTTGGTTTCAATGTTATCGTATGTTCGTATAATTTGGTTGTGCCTAATTTATCTCCCGGAAGGAAGAAAATGTCTGAATATTTTGCACATATTGATTCTATAGACAATTGCTCCTCTTTATTTAAATGGTTAAACGACAAAGAAGTGAATAATTTTTTGACACGATCGGCATTATTATTAGTTTCTTGAAACGTACAGACATCATACTCGCTTGCTTTATGAAGAGTGAGATTTATTGTTTTTAAGACTATATCTGAGTCAGTGGTATTTAAGATTCTAATGGGTATTTTCCCATTTGTGGGTTTAACTAAGTACTCGCTACAAAAATTCCTTTTTGTATTTCTGTCGCATTAACTAAGCATTCCTCCGTCTCACATGTTCTAATAAAATGAATAGACTCTGATCTCGCTGGTATATTGGTATGTTTGTTTGCTATTATCAATGGTAAAGATACCTTTAAGTTGTTATTCCATAGCATTAGAGTTTGATTTCCGTAATTTAGCACCGATTTATACTTGATCAAGAAGTCATGTCCCAATATGCCACTACCTTTACAAGGTAATGATTTAAAAACACAGAACTTATGGCGCAGTGTCTGTTTTCCAATAACTAAGTTTAAATAAACATATCCTATGCTCTGGACGTTGCCCCCAATTCCATTTACAGTAGTCGTCTCGTTATGGATTCGAATGTTTTGTTTGAGAATATGTTTATACGTAACGACAGATATGGATGCGCCGGTGTCAACTAATAAATGATATGAGTAATTATTAAGCGATCTTATATTTACGTAACCTACACTATTACATGACAAAATAATATTATTAGTCACGAAAAAACTGATTTTCATTTTGCTCTTCGCTTACTGAATTTTCCTGTGAGTCCGAGTTTTCCAAAGTATTTACATGCTGGTTCCCCGATGTACCACTATTATTGTAATTGTACCTACCTCTATTTCCATAAAATGGTCTGGTCGGCCTGCGCCGACCTGCATGGGATCCTCGCTCAACGTGATCCTGTTGTTCACCCTGGTTCTGGGGAGGCTGCTGGTAACCACGTCCGCGTCCTCGACCTGTATGCGGGAAGCGGCCTCTCCTCTGCGGCCAATTATAGGGAGGTCGGCCTCTATAATTCATGGTTAGAATATTAGAAGTTGATGGACCTGAGATATCTTCATCGATAGCCGCCTGCACTGCGTCTTTTAATGATGTAAAAGTTCGGGCTGTAATTATTGTGCCTAGTCGTCGACTTCTCAATCCATCGGCAAAACATTTGATAGCCTGTTTTTCGTTTATTGGTTTCAAAACTTTAAAATTAGCATCGTTGCCATCTGATTGGGATATTGTTAAGTCAACAAATAATTCCGTTATTTGTTTTCCGAAATCATCTATCGTTAAATCATTCTGCTTAAAGTTTTCCAGTTTTTGTTGAATTGCGCTAGCAGATTTTTTTTGCAATAATTGGGCCTTCATTTCGGCTATCAATTCGTTAATATTAGCATAAGTGGGGGATAGTTTCAATTTTGCGGCTTGTGTGAGTCTGGTTTTTAACACAAAATTTAATAGTTTCCCTTGAGAACTTTCGTCTAACTCTGATTTATAATATTCTATGCCATCTATTAGCTGCTTTACACTAGCCTCGTCGTTTGAACAAACTGGCAATAAACTTAAAGCTGTTTTTAAATCAAATGTACACGTATTTGCCATTTTGATTGGTTCAATGGGTTTCTGGGAGCACAAATCTAATATTTGTTCATATAACAGATCAAAATTAGTACAAAATTCGTGGATAATTGAACACTCACTTTTACTTAAGGTGGATTTAGTATTAGAAAAATATTCTAAAAATATATTATACTCTTTCACTAAATTATCTGCCTCTCCTAACTTTACAACAATGATATTACCTTTTCTCCTATCTGGACCTATTTTTATTAAATATTTTCTAATTTCAAATAGATTATCGTACAGTGTCTTTAATTTTTCTGCCATTAGGTAATTAAATTTTCATTTTCTTAAGAGATTGAATTACATACCATTTTGTTCTGCAATAATTTCAGTTTTCATTTTACTCATATTAATCACTTTACGAGTCCATATTTTAAAAATGTCACTTATATTTTCGTATGTTAATAGGTGACTACACGAACATAATGAATAGACGATATAAGTACTTTATACACGTTAAATAACCGCGCACTGGTACAAAACGCTTAGAATTTCCGCGCACTGGTACATATTATAACCACACACTATTGGTTTTAAACGATGTCTCCGCCGTCCTTTCTGTAGCTCCTCGTATTGGTTCGTAATTCGTTTTCCACATCCGCTCTTCGTTTCCAAACAGAATATCGCAGTCTATCCCTTCTGATTCCGTTTTCAATCCATTGGTTGTGACAATTTTTGTATACTTTGAAGACACCGTACAAAAACGCCAACGATACTAATAAGAGCACCACGATCAAGATAATATTGGTCGTGCTGGCGTGCACTGCCAGCTGCCTGATGTCAGCTACGTTACTTCCACCTGCTGCGTTTTGTGGAACTATTACCTCTTCCTTCGTGTTAGTAGTTCCCATTTTTAAAAGAACTTGTAAAATTTTCACAAAATAGAACAGTTATTGGGCCGAGTTCGGACAAAAGATTGGTCCCGATGCTATACATTATGACACCACTTGTGCCGTTTTGGTCAATGGAATGTAAACACTTATTTTACTGTCACGGTCGCCATGTACGGAGGGCGGACTAAAGGCGAGTAAATGATACAACGAATGCTGTTACAATACTGAGTTTATTATAATAGAACACAGGATTATATATCATGATTACTACTTCACAAGAGAATCTTACTCCTCGTGTTTATTAAGAAAGGAGCGTTAAGTTACCTAACATTATACTTAGAATAAGTTAGTTGCATATATACCTAATAAGTCCTCTTCCTTCAATCTTTTCTTTTGCTGTGCCCGACAGGGTCCACGATTGTTACAACAAATGTTAACTTACCACCTAATCATATACATTGTGGAATGCGATAAATAACTGAGTATTGAGTGTAAATGGCAGACTAAGACTGCTACGTCGGTCTAGTGGTCGCAAGCGCTACTGCTGAACATGGGGTCCTGGGTTTGATTCCCAGGTCGGGCAAAGTGTCATTGGGTTTTTCTTTCTGGAATTTATCAGTAGCAGCCCGGAGTCAGGATTTGTGCCCGGTTGATTTTAATAGACTCGCCCCCTATTACATGGGACTTAAACATAACTGGCGAAATGTGGGTTATGTTAACGTAGGAGTTACAATATTAGCATCCTAATCAAGTCTAGTCTTATCTAGTTGAATCTAAAGAAAATGTTATTCATGACAATCTAGTTTACTATTGGCTATTTTCCTTTAGTCCTGCTCATAAGTACACAATTACCGGGACCATGCACGTGTTTGAGCAATAAATTGCTAAACTTAGTTGCAGCAGTGGCTCCCTCTTGAATAAATTTCACATTTATTCCGGACGCCTCCTCGATGCTGACACTTCAGGGAAATGAAAGTTAAACTCGCGTCTTGATTAATTGTTGTGACGCCTATGTCGAACAAAGTGCTGACAAGTTTGTATCTAAGAGATGAAGATTTAGCAGAAAGAAGTTATCGATTGGACATTTATTTTCATTTGTTTGAAGAACTAATCTGAACAAATAGCCTTAGTTACGAGGTAAAACCACCATTATCATTTACACACTTAACATTAAGTTCACATCAGAAAGAAGCTCCAATACCTACCAGAGGCAGCGTTGGATATGTCAGTTAAATGCACCGTACAGATGAGAGACCAAAGTGTATTAGTTTAGGACCCTTAACTATCTGTAAATATTAACAGTCGAATTACTACACCCGACATGGCATTTATAATGAGGTACTGTTCCACAGTGGAAGATCATAATAAAATCAGGGCAAGTTCGGAGCTCGACCTACTTGGTAGAAATATAAGCAGAAAAAATAAAAAATAAATTCGAGATAGAGCGCTTGTATTTTGTCTTTTAGCTATCTCGCTTTTCTGAGGGGCTTCTTCAAAATACATATCTATAGTGCTATTCTGTTCACACTCGTTGCTTTTATTTGATTTGGAAAAGGTTTGTGTGGTTAATGTAACATCCAGTGGCGCAATAAACGGTTTCATTTGGTTAGTTAAGTGACTTCTTATCTTATTCCTTGCGGTGGTAAAAGTTTAGGAAATATCAACAGCCACTATAATTTTACCGCTTTTGTATGGCAAGCTAGGGTTTTGCGTTTTAAGTCCTGTTTATCGAAGTTATTCGGTAATGTAACTTCTATTCTTCATTTTATTTTTAATAATGTATGCAATAAATCAAAGCATATTGCGATAGGGCTTCTATGAATACACTAGCAAACCGCAGAGCACAGACAACGTACTAAATAATACAATAGAGCTTCACATGTGTCGTTGTACTGCATTACAAGATACACGAGACGTATAATCTTCCGAAGCGTATTCTTCTTTTTTTATGCAGTAGTTACAATTATTTAATATTTTGTAGGTTGCTTGTACGCGTCGGATAATGTTACATCACGTACCTGAAACAATGCAAATACTTATTATGAAAAATGCCATCAAAACTGTAAAAAGTTATGATGATTACTCTGTTTATCTGTTGATTAGTGTTAAAAATGTATAATGAACCGTAAGTTTATAATCTATCGGTATTATATCCGTTAGATTAAAAACTTTGGAAAAATTGTGAACTGGGTGAAATGGGTTAGATTAGGTTAGAACTGTGACCCACCATGCGCGAGCCGAGCGAGCGAATCGAGCGCCACTTCCAAGTTGCTGACAGCTAGGCATGCCATTTTAGTATAAGCGCAAGGTGCGTTACGTCGCAAGCAAGTTTGATACCAGTTCACATTTTGTTGGTGGTTGTTTGAGCCCTAAAAAGTACCTACCTACTAAAATTTAATTTAATCGTAATTAAGTGGTAATCATTTAAGATTGCAGAAGATAATGTAGAGAGCTGTTCAAAATGTTCTGACTATATACTTTTTATTTTATGTTCACGGGTAAGAATTATTTAAGACCTAAATTTAATTTTAGTAGGTAGGTACTTTTTAGGGCTCAAACAACCACCAACCCCAAAAAATTACAGATTTCATAAAATCAGAAGAAAAAAACTTTTTCTTTGTTTAAAAGGGCTGAACTTCGTTCTTATTTTTTTGGAATGCAAGCCAGTTCTGCATTAGTATTTTTGAAGACCAAAATAAGTATAAATGTTTTAAGAAGTTTTTTTATGTCCTAAATATAAAAGCTTTACTGATGATGTGTGGGAAAAAATATGTCAAATATACTGACGCCATAATTTACGACAGTTGAAGAAAACTTTTATTTTCATTCATTTCACAAAAATGTGTTCATCTATCAGCGCCTCCTCACCACAACATGCATCTCTCACAAGGTTCTCCATTTGTTTCCATTCCTCGCCGTCGGCTGGTAAAGCGAACATTCTTATTCAACCCGCGTGGTTATTCATGTGTGTATCACGATCACCGTTTTTTCAGGGAATCTTCTTTTGTGTTTTGTACTCTAGTTTCGTATCCGATGTTATGTGGGAGACAGCACTATGAAGGTTTGTGTTTTCGGGGTTATTTCAGACCGCTTTGTTTTATGTCACTCGCACAACCACGGTAGTATTCTTTATAATATTGCGAGACTTTTCTAACGCCATCATTAATTATATCTACCACATCATATCCATAGATCTAATGTGATCCTCAGTGATACCCGAAAGGGGTATCTTTCTCAAGGTGTCTAAAGCGTAGCATTTTTCACGGACATGCTGTGTCCGTGCCACACTGTGTGCGCCTCTTTCAATTATTGCTTAGTGATTAATGGAGTTTTTTTTTATATAGGTATTTTGTTTATTAACGAAAGAACTTGAGGTTTATTTGGATGGGTAGAGGTCACAGAACTCATAATATTATACAATTTATTACCTATTCTATTTTTGTGTGATTGTATAATGTACCAACTTTTTTGCTGCTCTTGGCAACATATTGCATTCTATAAAATAAAGACCATACTTCATCAAAATAACGAACCAAACTGAAAGGTGTTTTCCGTATTGCAGCAATACAATATAAAAGCATTCTGTTTCCAGTTTCATTCGAGTAAAAAAATATGGATATAGAAGTCATTTTGTGCTTGAGGCTCGACAGAATGTAGTTGACATAATTTATTTTCAAACATAAAATGTTGACCGTCAATAATCCTTGTAGAAAAGTATCGAAATAATCATCATCTTAGAATAAGTCGTTTTGGGTATGCAGTCTGCTATTTAATTTTTACGGTCCGACGCGGACCTCCCACAGTCGGGGGGTTAAAGTTAAATTATAATTAAATGTAGGACACGAAAACCTTGGTTTGCGAATGCATTATGAATTCATAAAATAAATTACCTGAAAACCCTCGTTTATTTTACTTTTTCATAATAGAAGCTAAGTTTTCCCAACAATTTCATAAATAAAAATAAAAAAAACAACTTCAAAGTATTGCTAGCGGTCAGAACGATCTAAGAAAATGGTATGGCTTTTGCGCGGTAATGGTTTGGTTATACCAAGTGTTAATCGAAAGGCTCTCACGCATAACGAAGACTCCCCATAGCTTGTTATCTTGTCCCCTACCCAACACGCATAATACCGACCCTCTCAGCTTCAGCCGAACTACTGCGCTCTTTTTTTTTGCTCTCGATTTAATAGTCCACTCTCGTATTCAGTAGATGATCGCTTGTGACTCGATCCCTGATTTCATCTAGTCTAGTGTACTCGATGGTACTGCTTTGACATTCAGATAAGAGGTCGCAAACCGCAATCAGTGGTGCTATTCAGTAAAAATCTCACCGTGCAAACTTCGGTGAAATGAGCGTGGAGTGAGCTGTCAATAGTGTAAATTCCAAGCAAAAACTAACTCACTTCACCTAAGTATTCACGGTAAGATGGTTACAGAATAGCACTGCTGTTTGTCTGTCATCTCACCACTAGAGACAACAACTGTGTAGATTGTGACTGTGCGCTTTTGAATATAATTCTTACCTACTTTGGTGTTCGCTGTGTGTAACGTGAAGTGGAATTAAATTTTTACTGACATTCTTCGTAGTAAGTACTCATGAGTAAAGAAGTACTCTAGGTTTGTACTGCTAAGTCCAATAAACACTCTCTTGGAGAACAAAAATACTGAGAGTATCGAATACGAACTAAAAGCTAATGAAATAACTGGCTACTGGTAGTTTGAACTCAGTTGATTAATACTAAAGCCGAGGGACAGCGGAAATGACATGAAACTTGGAAAATGATAAGAAACTTGGAAAATTTTGAAAAGTTATTGAATATATCGAGAACTGTGTCAATAAGAGTATGTGCTCGGTTGACTTTTTATTATTGAAAATACGAGTAATAGGGGTTAAAGTATGAAATTGCCGTTTTATTTTAATAGGTACTTCAAATTGACATAGAACCTTCATGGTTTGAGATTTTTGAGTGAAACGTTTTTCACATGGTACCAAGGAAGTTCTTCTTTGAAAAAATGTGCAGCATTCGATTATCGTTTTTTTTTTTCTCAGCTTTCAAGCGAAATTTTTTTTTTCAAGCGAAAATTCCAGTTATTATTGAATACGAGTTCCAACGTGGAACTAACGCGGCAGAAACAGCTCGCAATATCAATGTTGCGTTTGGAGAGGGGACTGCTAATGAACGCATCGTGCGGTTTTGGTTCAAACGCTTTCGTGATGGAAACTTTGATTTGAAAAACGAACCACGTGGAACACCGCCCACACAGGTAAATAACAATGAATTGAAAGAGATGGTGGAAGTTGATCCGAGCCAAACAACACAGGAATTAGCGGCATGGTTTAACGTTACCTTACCAACAATATTGACTCATTTGCGTAAATCAATAAAATAAAAAAATATGAGAAATGGGTGCCAAAAAATTAAAACAGCTCGAGAAACCACTTTAACTCTACAGGAACTGCAATTAGAAACCATTCGTCACCCTCCGTATTTGTTTTTTCTTGATTGGGCAATTTTCTACGTGATAAAAAGTTTACTTCTCAGGAGGCAGGACAAAATGCTTTCACACAGTTTGTTGAATCTAGATCACGAGAGTTCTATTGCATAGGCATGAATGACCTTCCTATTAGATGGCAGCAATGTATAGATAATAATGGCAATTATTTGGATTAAATAATAATAATATTAAATTAAAAAAAAAACTAATTTAAATTTTTCCGGTTCCGTACCCAAAGGGTAAAACGGAACCCTAATACTAAGACTTCGCTGTCCGTCCGTCCGTCTGTCACCAGGCTGTATCTCATGAACCGTGATAGTTATACCGTTGAAATTTTCACAAATTATGCATTTCTATTGCCGCTATAAGAACAAATAGTAAAAATTAAATAAAATTAAAAAATAAAGGGGGTCTCCATTCAATAAACTTTCGGTTCAAAAAAAAAACGTATATCCCTGGCATGTGGGATGTCATTGTCTAGAACTCATCGAGTAGAGAACATTTTTTTTTATCTTCACAAAATCAACAAACACTAAAAACGCCGATTTATAAGGTATCTATTTAAATATGGGTGATTTCTCCAACTTCAAAAATAACTTTGTAATTCATAGTATCATTATATCTTTGCGATTTTCATTAAGATGAAAAATAATAATATTCTTCGTTTAATATTTTCATTTATTTGCTAAAAACACGCACGGTGGTACGGAACCCTTTGTGTGCGAGTCTGACTTGCACTTGGCCAGTTTTTTTCTTTCATTTCATAATTTCGCTTTATGGAAACCAAAAGCAGTTATATCCAAAATAGCAAAGTTGGGTTACTTTGCTATTTTAACTGTTTTATAACAATAAAAACCTTTCTTGTTCAAATTCTTCACTAGGTTAGCCTATGTATCTCAAATTAACGTGGCTACGAGCAATTTTGCATCTGAATCTTAGGATTAAGGGCGGCTTGCGCATCGTTGTTAAATACAGTTTAAGAGCGACGTAAACGCATTTAGTCTGCTAATTATAATTAGCGTCTTGCACAACAAAAATTTAGGCACTAATCACGTTTAACGAACTGTCAAAGTTAAATACCCAAAGATGGCTATTTAACGTCGCTAAATACGTTTAGTAGAAATCGCGCGTCATCATTTTGAGGTTATAGAAATTTTACTATTATTTTATAAAATATTGTAAAGAGTTCGGTAGGAAGTTTGTAAGATGGATTTGTGGGAATTGTATTCTGACGACGATGAGGAGATTATAGAATATATGAACAGACCGAGGGAATTGTTTGAGAGAGCAGACTTATTTGGAATGTATTCGGACGACAAATTCTTCAGAAGGTTTCGTCTAACGAAAGAAACCACTATAATTTTGTTACAGCAAATAGCCCCACATTTAAAAACCAGCAACAAGTAAGGAAATATACTCATTATAAATATTCAATAAATAGATAGGTACCTAGCTAATTAGCTATTTTTGTTTGTTTTGCAGGATCAAATCAGTCACTCCTATGAACCAACTTTTATGTACGCTGAGATTTTATGCGACAGGAAGTCAGCTAATAACTTGTGGTGACATGATTGGTGTACATGAAAGCACAGCTTGTAGAATAGTGCATCGTGTTACTCATGCCATTGCATTATTGTATAAGATGTATATAAAATTTCCAAGCACAACAGAAGACCAAAATAAAACAGCGTATGATTTTTTATAGAATTGCAAAGTTCCCTAGAGTAATTGGTGCGTTAGATTGCACTCATGTGAGAATATTATCTCCAGGTGGTGATAACGCTGGGTACAGAGCGGCGAAGACCGCCCTCCAAGCGGAAATCCTGCGGGCCAGGGCACTGGCCCGCGAGGAGTCGCTGGAGACTCTGAACAGAGACCCGTGGGGACGCCCATATAAAATGGTGCGGGAGAAACTCCGCCCATGGGCTCCCCCGCTGACGCAGAGTCTCCGGCCGCAGCTTGTGGGGGACGTGGTGAGCGCTCTGTTCCCTTCGAGAGGGGAACACGCCTCCCCGCCCATGGCTCCGCCTACTGCGGTGCCTGATGCGGACCACACCGCCGACGACGACGACGATGCTCCGGAGGTGACCGAGGTAGAGATGAGGGTGGCGGTACGTAGGCTGAATGCCAGAAATACCGCCCCAGGACCCGACGGCTTACCTGGGAAAGCCTGGGTCCTGGCCTCAGAGGCTCTCGGGCCTCGACTAAGGGGGCTCTTAAGCGCATGTATGGAGAGGGGCCAGTTCCCACTTCGTTGGAAGACGGGGAAACTGGTCCTCATCAAGAAGCCGGGGCGCCCTGCGGACTCTCCGTCCGCTTACCGGCCCATCGTGCTGCTCGACGAGGTGGGCAAGCTCTTTGAAAGAGTAATTGCAGACCGCCTTGTCGGGCGGCTGGTGCGGGTGGGGCCGGATTTGGCGGAGAGCCAGTTTGGTTTCCGCAGGGGGCGCTCCACGGTGGGTGCCATCATGCGCGTGCGAGCCCTCACGACAGGGGATGCGGTGGCTCGGGGTGGGGTCGTCTTGGCGGTGTCTCTAGACATCGCCAACGCCTTCAATACCCTGCCCTGGAGTTGCATCAGGGAGGCACTCCGGTATCACCGGATGCCGACCTACCTCTGTCGTGTGGTCGAGGCCTATTTGACGGACAGGGCCATCATCTACCCCGGTCACCAGGGAGAGTGGAACCGGCGAGAGATGTCGTGCGGTGTCCCACAGGGATCGGTCCTGGGGCCGCATCTGTGGGACATCGGATACGACTGGGTGCTGCGAGCAGACCTTCCCAATGGCGTCAGCGTCGTTTGTTACGCTGACGACACGTTGGTCCTGGCGCAGGGGAGGTCGCACCAGGCGGCGGCCGAACTAGCGACACACGGGGTTGCGACAATCGTGGCCAGAATCCGGCAGTTGGGACTCGAGGTGGCCTTGCACAAGTCCGAGGCCATGTGTTTTCATGGTCCTCGGAACGCGCCACCGTCGGGTTCCCAAATAACGGTAGGAGGGGTTCACATCGGCGTCGAGTCGACGATGAAGTACCTGGGACTCGTCCTCGACAGTCGGTGGAACTTCGTGGAGCATTTCCGACGTTTGGCTCCCAGACTGGAGCGGGCCGGGGCTGCCTTGAAGCGGCTTCTGCCCAATCTAGGGGGTCCAAACGCCTCCTGCCGGAGGCTATACGCGGGGATCGTGCGGTCCATGGCCCTGTACGGGGCACCGGTGTGGGCGCGTTCGTTGAGGCGGCGGCCTGCCCGCCGGTTGAACGCGTCCCAGAGGGTCATGGCCACCCGGCTGGTCCGGGGATACCGCACGGTCTCCGGTGAGGCGGCGAGCCTCCTTGCCGGATTGCCGCCATGGGATCTGGAGGCAAAAGTCCTCGCGCATATCTGGGAGTGGCGCGAGGAGGCGAAACGCCGGGGCTTGACTCCGATGCCGCGAGAAATCGCGGCACAGCGGACAGAGCTCCGACGGGATCTCATGGCGTCATGGAGAGTGCGATTGTCGCAACCCAGTGCTGGGCACGCCACTATTGCGGCGATAAGTCCCCTCTTTGAGGAGTGGCTGGAGAGGCGCCACGGCGTCCTCACCTTCCGCCTGACGCAGGTCCTCACCGGACACGGCTGTTTCGGGAGGTACCTGTTTCGGATAAGGCGGGAGGAAACGCCCGGGTGTCATCACTGCGTGGATCGCCCGGAGGACACGGTGGAGCATACGGTGGAGGTATGCCCGGCTTGGGCAGAGCACCGCCGTGTCCTCGTGGAGGCGATCGGTGGCGGGGATCTCTCGCGTCCGGCCCTGGTCCAGGCCATGGTACGGAGCGAGAGAGCATGGGAGGCCGTCACCTCCTTCTGCGAAGCAGTAATGCTCGCGAAGGAGGAGGCGGAGCGCGTGAGGGAGAGGCAAATTTCGCGCCCTCACGCCCCTAGCCGCCGCAGGAGGAGACGCCCTGGGCGTCGGGAATCGATTGCCGATTCCCGGCCACCGTAGGCGCGGGCTTGCGGACGGTGAGCAATGGGTAGCTCGCCGTCCGGTAAGGACCAGGCCCGGGTCGACGGCGCGTTGTGTTCCACGCGCGCCTCAAAGAGATGTCAGCAAGTGAAGGGGTCCGATGAGACCATTGCCTGCCGGGGTTGCGGGATTAGTCCGAAAGGGATACCGTGGCCCCCTGGCATTGCACAGGCAACAGAAGGAACACGGGTGGGTTTTAGTCAGTAAGAGTCTGACACGCCCTCCCGCTCCACCCAGAGCGGGAGACGTCATTTGATGATTTCCCACCCAAAAAAAAAAAAAAAAAAAAAAAAAAAGGTGGTGATAACGCTGAAATATATAGAAATAGGAAAGGATATTTTTCAATAAACACCCAATGTGTAGCTGCTGCAAACCTTATGTTTTTAGATGTTGTGGCAAGGTGGCATGGATCAGCACATGATTCCAACATTTGGGATAACTGTGCATTAAAACGCAATTTTTTGCAGGGCAAATATAATGATAAATTATTGCTAGGTGACAGTGGCTATGCCCAAACTAACTTTATGATGACACCTCTGTCAGAAAATAACGTGAATACACGAGGAGAGACACTTTACCAAGAGTCACAAATAAAGACGAGGAATGTGGTTGAACGGGCATTTGGTATATGGAAGAGGAGATTCCCTATATTATCCAGGGGCATAAGTATTCACCTTCATAGAGTACCTGGCATAATCATAGCAACAGCTGTACTTCATAATTTAGCTATATTACGAAAGGAAAACATACCCCCTGAAGATCAAGACTTTCCTGTTATTATGGAAGGTAGGGATGATGATGTTGCACCAGAACGGTATGGAAGAGGAAGCGCTAATTTGCAACGAAGACTACTAATAGAGGGATATTTTACATCATTGTAAAAAAAATAAAAACAAAAATATTACAGCTCTGATTGTTTCTTTTTTATTTCTAAATCCTTAAGTAAAAGTTCTTTTTTGTACATTTGTTCATTAAATTCCTTTTTTTTCATTAAATTATCCAACTCTATTTCATATATTTTTTGTTTATGTTCTATTTCCATTTCCAGTGACAGTTTTTGTAATCGAACCAGCTCCAACTTCTCTTCTGACAATATTTTGAAACTCTCATTTGCTGTCTTACTTTTCTTAGTTGATAGTTCTTCAGTAGTATTATTTTCTGGAATAAAGAATAATATTACTATAGGCCAATTGTGAATTCGCAAAAAGATATGGAACTGAATGACTTGAAATAATAATTTAGGTACCTTTGTTAAAGAGAGCAGATGCCTTCCTTTTTCTTAAAATGTCTATCCTGCTTAAACTTTCTCTGACTTGAGATTGTGATAATGGTGTGGTATTAATGCCACTCATAGAAGGTCCATGGTCATTGTCAGTTAAATCTAAAACAAACAATATAATAAAAAAACTGCTATAACTATAAATATATATAATTATAAATTATGGTGATAATTAATTACCCTTGTTTGTCAGCACAGTTCCTTTCTTTCGTATTATCTCCATCTTACTAAATTTATCTCCAGCTCGAGATTGCAATGGTGTGCTTGGAGTAGAAACACCATCATTCTCAGTAATAACTAAAAATAAATATATGAATAATATAGGTATTTAATAAATGTACATTTTGACACATTTTGTTACATGATTGGTTTTAAAAGCATCAAAAAGTATTTTTGTGTACTATTTAGTTACCTACCAGTATTACAATCAACCACAAATGTAGTTGTGTTTTCAAGACTTTTCAAATAATCCTCTTCGATGGGTGCAATTTGCTGTTCTTCAGGAAGACTCTCTTGAAATTGCTTCATGAGCGTGGCATCTCCATCATACATACTATAAAGTCCATCCATTTGTGGCTCTATTAACTTTCTTACTGCATTAAGTGGGTTGTCATCATCTGAAGGAGGAGGGCCTCCACCTAAAAATAATAAGTTTAACGTATTTACAATTGTCTCTTTTGGACGAGAATGTGGATCTCACTCTCCGAAAGAATTAATGTCATGAACTTATGATTTTATTCAGTATTGACAGGCAGCTTATAAAACACCCATAAATGGAAAAACACAACACTACTATGATATTTTATATGTACCTGTTCCCATCACAACCTTCTTATACTTGGCTTCTTCTTTTTTCAATTCGACTTGCAAACTGTCGAAGCTTTCCTGGCAAACCTCAATAGGCCTATTTATTGCGGAGGCGATTGCTTCCCAGTCTTTGGCATTTTCCTCTAAGGCACTTAAAAAAGCCTGATTTTGATCAGGATCTGTAACATAAATAGACATCTGTGTTATAGATAGCAAATACCAGCAGTACTACGGTTAATAAAAGACATTACTGAGCAGTATATACAAGGGTATGGTAGTCTGTGTCCAGAAAAATAAGTTCATCATGTTACTAACCTCTCAACAACATTTTTGATTCTGAATGCTTTTTTTTCAATTTGCTTTTAATATTTATATAACAACTCAAAAGGTTTTCGGCACTTCTTGAAACACCTTTTGTGTTGGCATTAAAAACATGAGCGATTTTGACCCAGGCATTTTGCTTTTCAGTCTGCCTAATTTGGTCAGTCTTTTTGCACTCAATAATATGGGTGTAAGGTTCCATCGCTGCAACCAGCAATATCTGTTCTTCTTTTGTAAAATTAGGCCCCCGGGCCCTAGAAGAAACACTTTTGTTTGCCATGGTAATTATCACTGAACTCAACTAAAACATAAAAATTACCACGAGAACACTTCAAAAATCACAACAATACAATTTGTGTGACTTGATGTGACAGTTGAAAGCTCGTCGGTCCATTTCACGCATTTTTTTTAAAGAAATGCAACCATTTTGCTCTAAGTCAGGTGTAAAACGCACGAAAACGTAAAAAGGAACGCAAGAAACTGCTTTACCGACTCCCTAACTACGATTAGTTAAATTACCATCCAAACGGACGTGAGCAAGACCTTTTTAATTGTATTTAGGCTAAACATATTTAGCAAGATAAACGCATTTAACTAAATTCTGTTTAGACCAAATGTTGCGCAAGCCGCCCTTAGTATCTTACAGCGTTTATCAATTTTATTGTAGCCGTTTGTAAAATTTCGTAGCAAGGCGAAGAGGCGTAGCAGTTCGTAGCACGTCGTAGCAGATCGTAGCACGTCGTTTCCCACTGCATACAACTCGATTACAATGAGCTTCCTATGCATAGTAAGCGAATTGCCGACGTTATCAATCTATCGTTATCTTGAATTGCAATATTCTGATACGAACAAGTTATTTTAACAGTCTTTGCAAATGAAACTATACAAGAATTTAAAATTGAAAAACTCGTCCTCCCCTTCATTACGTATGTACCTATTTGAAGGAGGGGGGGGACCCCTTCAAATAGGCACATACCTAATTAATGCAGCACTCCAGCACGCTAGAGATTGCCTACGTTGAAATTATTAACTTGTTCCGTGTACCACATCAAATCCTCATCATCTAGCTAATATATCAAATTACTACGTATCATCTAGCTAATGTTTGTTGATCAAAGCTAGGCACAATTCGGAACGTGGTTCCCTTTTCTGTGAAGTGCTATAATATGATTATGGAGGGTTCCTGTTCTCTAGAGTTCTGCCATCAATATTCCTAAGCTTCTTGTATGATACGTAGTTAGTTATTAGCGGTTACTGTACGTACTAAATACGCTAAAACCTGCTGAGCGTCGAAGAGTTGCAGTCTGTAATGAGCCGACTACGAAGAGACTAATATATAGGATATTATTATTGTCAAGATTGATTTAAATAATTTGCGATTTTAAAAAGTCTCGTCATGTATTATAGGCATTATTTTCTCCCACTCATCTGGTTGGAGGTCGACATTCTTCTTATGTTTTCTCTAAAAACTTTGGACTGCATTACTTATCATGTTCATCTCTGCGGTTATTTAATGATTTCACAGCTTTCAACGCAACTTGATTTGTATTGTTTTAGGAAAGTAACAAGGCATCAATTTTGTCCTACTCATAAAAATCATTTTATTAATTAATAGTGACGCAAGTGTGACTGATCCCTTGGTAATATAGACGGAACGTGCGCTGAATAATACGCTTTATTGCAATACCTTTGATATAACATTGATACATATTCGGTAAGAGGAATGCTGAGTTGAATATATTTGATTCACTCTGACAAACATATTTATATTAAATCCGATTTGGTTCACTCTGACAAACATATTTATTCCTGAAATATGTCTGGAATGCTTGCATTTCCAATAAGCTGCAGTTCGTTTGGTCTAGCTGACTGATCAACCGACACACTCCATCAACCGATATTTTATGTCGCCCATCTCTTGACACATTTCACAGTTGAGAGCATTTCTAATTTCAAAACGGAAACTGTTGACCAGATCCTAACGAAGAAATAAGGTTCTTATAATATTCTCATGTTTGCAGCAATATATAAGAGGTCGTATATGTATAGCCAAGAACTGTCCTAGTAACATACACATATTGACTAATTTAAAATTTGAAATTGTTACACTTCCGCAAAAATAAGTAAGAGGTAACCCTGTATGTAATGTATATGGTACCTGCAAGATCAGTAGCTAAATATATAAATTCTTTTTGCGGAATATCCGTGAGGCAACGATGTGACTGAATATAAATAACCTACCCTCTTTCCTCCTCTTTTTTACGACGAACGAAAACAGTCTCTCCAAGAAAGGTCATTGTGGATGTAGAACAAAGTCACTTGTGGATCATTCTTAGAAGAGCCTTTTAGAGTTTAAGTTATTGAAAAGCTGAGCCCTGTCAGTAAGAATTGATATCTCGAAATATGCAATAGCAACTACTTGTTTTGTTAAAAGCTGTCCGAAGATTTGATTAGACAAGTCGTCAATACGTTGTGTATGGATTTCAATCTGGTAGACAACCAGATTGAAATCCTATCGGTTGTCTATCAATGGTGTATTGAGTTCAAATGTGTTCCATATAGACGGTGATACATTCAGCAGTCAGGACTATCACGGCTTTCGCTTTGGTTGCATGCAAATAATACCTGTGCATGTTCATCAGAGGCAAGGCAAATAATACGGTGTAATTGCAATTTCATTATATAAGGTGATAGGGAAAAAATATCTTCACGTAAAAAACTTTTAGTAAAACACTTTAAGTTCCCAATACGAAAGCTGTAGAGATTATTAGCATAGATAAGCTGATTTAGAGTGAATCCTTTAGAAACAAAACGTTTGTCTTTATAGTACCTAATAATAAGCAAACTTGAAAAACATTCAACCACATCAATCCTATAGCACAATTTAATTAACAGTGGTTTTATATACCTACTCATCATCTGCCTATTCATTTCCCAACTATGTTGGTTGAGGGTTGGCGGCATATTCATGCTACACACATTCATCAGTAAAAATGAATTTCGTTTTCCGTCCTTTCATTTTAATCGTCACCAACACAACACCTACGTGAAAATAATATTATGACAGTATAAACTCAGGGGCAGTGACCCAACCATTATCTACATTATGGCTCTCTAAGCACTTAATTGTCCCTCTTTTAATACCGAGAAATACTGTATCAACAAGAATGAACCTTTAATTTAAAGGGAACTCCGTATCATTATTGCAAAATATTTGAAATTGTGAAACATCAGACCTATATTCTGCCCCCGATGTCATAATTACAGTAAGTCGTGTTACTGGTGTTATGACTTTTTTTACAGTACTGTGATCCTTAAATCAAGGCCTATATGGAACATTTTTCTTTAATTTTATATCTAAATTATTAACAAAGTTACGACAAGCACAATCACAGTAAATATTGAGAAGATTCAACCGTTCGTTAAAATAATGACAGTAAGTAGACTTACTGTATTAAAATTATGTTTTATTTCATATTTTCACTATCATATTTACAGTAACTAATGTCCCGGTAGACTGACATTATTTAATTATGGGGTTTTCGCTACACATATTCACAGTAAGTATAGTGTGTATATGTCAGCGGACTAGTTCCATCACCAAGTCGAGACAAAATTGCGTAACACCAAAGTATATGATTTTGATGATTATGTTGCACGTGTGAAAAGTGTGAATTCGATGAAAACTATCGTTAAAAAAATGAACTTTACTGATTTTTATAAGTAGGTACGATGAATGTGTATCGCAATATAAAATTCGAAACTCCTCACCACGTATTTACTTAAAAGACATCACATACGTTAAAGCAGAAAGAGGCTATTTCACCCTAAAATTTAAAAAAGATCAAGATGACGAAGACTTTCAAAATTTGGACTTTTTACAAAATAAAGTCTTAAAAAATAAAACATTTCCTGAACGTAGGCCAAAAGCTGATCCACGAGGTAGGTATAACAGAGGAAAAGAAGAAAGAGATACTAGAAACGCTGGTCCCATTGATGCCAGAAAATAAACGAGCATTTTGGCTGATCTTGATGATTAAAAAAATATTGTTTCAATTTTATTTTAATCAAATTTTTATGCGGTTGTTATGTTTTTCATAAAACGTTTAAATTAATTGCCTAATACTATTTACAAAGCTTAATGTATCGATGCACGGAATTAGATTGCAGACATTCCCCTCTTATTTACAAAATCCGCGAAGTTTGCGAAGAAAAGTCGCTGGATTTGTGGGCTAGCTAAAGAGGTTTTAGTAAACATAGTTACAGTACCATACATCGACAGGATATTTCGTTAAATATAATTACAGTATCTTACCGACTTACTGTAAATATGTTTAAGAAAGTGTTAGTTGGGCTGATAGAAGTGGTAATTATAGATACAATTCATTAGATTTAAAAAAAACCATCAATATTTAACAAATAAATTATACTCAAGATTAATCTACGTAAATGTATCTTTTGATTCCCGTTTAAATATTTAAGCTGTCTGCAATAATCATCAAGATACATCAATTTAAACATCTGGAAACAAAAGTGCGATTTCCCACCATTTTTTTTTTTTTGACTTACGGTAATTATGACATGGGGGGCAGTATTACACACATACTGAAATATTATAAGACAGGTCACTTTATAAATGAACGTAAGTAAATATCTACCGTATTTACTTACGTTTAAAAGTGCCATCATAATAATTATAACGTAGTTACTAGGTGTGATTAGGATCATGATGATGTGGTAGCAGATTTTCCATTAAGTACCCAAGTGGAAATAATTTATGTAACTTTAATAAAATATTGCTACCTCAGTAAGTTGTACGTCGTGCTGCTCGACGAGGTGGGCAAGCTCTTTGAAAGAGTAATTGCAGACCGCCTCGACGGGCGGCTGGTGCGGGTGGGGCCGGATTTGGCGGAGAGCCAGTTTGGTTTCCGCAGGGGGCGCTCCACGGTGGGTGCCATCATGCGCGTGCGAGCCCTTACGACAGGGGATGCGGTGGCTCGGGGTGGGGTCGTCTTGGCGGTGTCTCTAGACATCGTCAACGCCTTCAATACCCTGCCCTGGAGTTGCATCAGGGAGGCACTCCGGTATCACCGGATGCCGACCTACCTCTGTCGTGTGGTCGAGACCTATTTGACGGACAGGGCCATCATCTACCCCGGTCACCAGGGAGAGTGGAACCGGCGAGAGATGTCGTGCGGTGTCCCACAGGGATCGGTCCTGGGGCCGCATCTGTGGGACATCGGATACGACTGGGTGCTGCGCGCCGACCTCCCCAATGGCGTCAGCATCGTTTGTTACGCTGACGACACGTTGGTCCTGGCGCAGGGGAGGTCGCTCCAGGCGGCGGCCGAACTAGCGACACACGGGGTTGCGACAATCGTGGCCAGAATCTGGCAGTTGGGACTCGAGGTGGCCTTGCACAAGTCCGAGGCCATGTGTTTTCATGGTCCTCGGAACGCGCCACCGTCGGGTTCCCAAATAACGGTAGGAGAGGTTCACATCGGCGTCGAGTCGACGATGAAGTACCTGGGACTCGTCCTCGACAGTCGGTGGAACTTCGTAGAGCATTTCCGACGTTTGGCTCCCAGACTGGACCGGGCCGGGGCTGCCTTTAAGCGGCTCCTGCCCAATCTAGGGGGTCCAAACGCCTCCTGCCGGAGGCTATACGCGGGGATCGTGCGGTCCATGGCCCTGTACGGGGCACCGGTGTGGGCGCGTTCGTTGAGGCGGCGGCCTGCCCGCCGGTTGAACGCGTCCCAGAGGGTCATGGCCACCTGGCTGGTCCGGGGATACCGCACGGTCTCCGGTGAGGCGGCAAGCCTCCTTGATGGATTGCCGCCATGGGATCTGGAGGGAAAAGTCCTCGCGCATACCTGGGAGTGGCGCGAGGAGGCCAAGCGCCGGGGCTTGACTCCGATGCCGCGACAAATCGCGACACAGCGGACAGAGCTCCGACGGGATCTCATGGCGTCATGGAGAGTGCGATTGTCGCAACCCAGTGCTGGGCACGCCACTATTGCGGCGATAAGTCCCCTCTTTGAGGAGTGGCTGGAGAGGCGCCACGGCGTCCTCACCTTCCGCCTGACGCAGGTCCTCACCGGACACGGCTGTTTCGGGAGGTACCTGTTTCGGATAAGGCGGGAGGAAACGCCCGGGTGTCATCACTGCGTGGATCGCCCGGAGGACACGGTGGAGCATACGGTGGAGGTATGCCCGGCTTGGGCAGAGCACCGCCGTGTCCTCGTGGAGGCGATCGGTGGCGGGGATCTCTCGCGTCCGGCCCTGGTCCAGGCCATGGTACGGAGCGAGAGGGCATGGGAGGCCGTCACCTCCTTCTGCTAAGCAGTAATGCTCGCGAAGGAGGAGGCGGAGCGCGTGAGGGAGAGGCAAATTTCGCGCCCTCACGCCCCTAGCCGCCGCAGGAGGAGACGCCCCGGGCGTCGGGAATCGATCGCGGATTCCCGGCCACCGTAGGCGCGGGCTTACGGACGGTGAGCAATGGGTAGCTCGCCGTCCGGTAAGGACCAAGCCCGGGTCGACGGCGCGTTGTGTTCCACGCGCGCCTCAAAGAGTGTCAGCGAGTGAAGGGGTCCTATGAGACCATTGCCTGCCGGGGCTGCGGGAAAGTCCGAAAGGGATACCGTGGCCCCCTGGCATTGCACAGGCAACAGAAGGAACACGGGTGGGTTTTAGTCAGTAAGAGTCTGACACGCCCTCCCGCTCCACCCAGAGCGGGAGACGTCATTTGATGATTACCCACCCAAAAAAAAAAAAAAAAAGTAAGTTGTACGTATATAGATAACTTCAATTTCAAAGTCAAATAATTTATTTGCAAATATATGTTGTTTATACCACATAGCCACATAGCCACCTGCCTGCAAAACTAAGTATCACATTTTTTTTAATTGCAATAACTTTTTTAAGTACACAAGATATACTTTCGAAACAAAAAGGACTTGAAAAAGAGTTTAATTTTGTACATGAAAACTTCATAGTCAGTAACAATATTTTAGAGTCTGGCTAACGAAAGTAGGCCTTGGAATTATTTGCGAACTTTTTATATAGCAACTCTGTATGAACGTCAACGTCAATTTGACAAGGTTGTCGTTCGGTATCTCTGGTGTCAAATTGTATGCGTTTGTGTAAATTGTGATTCTAATTACGGTTTAAAATGAACAAATCTATCAAAAGTGGTGTACGAAAGATGTTGTTTTGCATGATTGGCAAGTTCAACGAAAAACAACAACAGCGTGATGCCGCGTTTAAACAAAAACAAGATTGTCTACGTGTGGTGTTGAATTTCATAGGTTAGTAGACAATATTATTTTGATACTTTGAACACCTACCTATCCAGTCGTCTTAATAAAATTTTGATTTATAATTTACGTATCCTTACAAATAAGTTACTTTCGCTTTTTCGTATTGAATAAAACTAATTATATTCATTCGTACATTGCATCAGTCAACGTATTCATTTTAATAACATCACCTATGTTTTACGTATATACGTAAAACTAGTATATACTCATAATGAATTTTTGCTGTATTTTTGTTGGTAATTTATTATTTAATATGCTTTATTGTACATACAAAACGATATATAACAGAGGAAAAAAAACAATTAAAATACATACAATGGTAATTTTAAAACGATTAACTTTCTTTAACAGAGAATCTGCAAGATGTCGAAGGAGTTGATGAAATAGTAAGAACTATTGAAAATCTCACTGAATTAGAGCAGAAAGATAGGATAATAACCCAGAATCAGTACTTAGAAGAAATAACTTCAATGACTGGTAAGTTTTTACTATACACTGGTGTTTTGAAATTATGCCGAAAAAAACTTTGCATTTACGTAAACCAAGAATTAATTACATATTTTGTATATCTTCTTTGCAGAAGTGAGTGTCAGAACACTAAAGAGAGTAAAAATGGAAGGTGCAGTAAATGAAGGTGTCTGGAGTACCCCGGGGAAGAAACGCCCACGGAAACCTACTGTGTCTAACCTAGATAACTTTGACATAGATGCTATGCGTAACAAGATAAACGAATTTTATATTGTTAAAAAACAAGTTCCTACACTGAGGACACTGTTGGTGGAGTTAAAAGAAAGTATTGATTTTAACGGATGCAGAGAAACTCTGCGCCGCTTCTTATTAGCCAATGGCTATGAATTTAAAAATAATAAAAATGAGCGTTCTGTATTAATAGAACGCTATGACATATCTGCTTGGAGACATAGATTTTTAAGAACTATAGCAGGAAAACGTGCAGAAGGCAAGCCAATCATTTATTTAGATGAGACTTATGTCCATAGAAACTAAATACAAGCCTAAGAAGTCATGGCAAGGTCCTTCAACTAGTGGTGCAATTGAAAATGTTTCGACCGGGAAAAGGTACATTATAGTTCATGCTGGAACAGAGAAAGGCCCCGTACCAAACTCTTTGTTAGTGTTTAGTACTAAATCAAAAAATGCTGATTATCACCATGACATGAATGCTGAAAATTTTAATAAATGGCTTAAAGAAAAACTTATACCAAATTTGGAAGAACCAAGTGTAATCATAATGGATAATGCTAGTTACCATTCGGTAATTATAAATAAGGTTCCGAACACACAAACACGTAAAAGTAATATAAGAGAGTGGCTTCGTGATAATGGAATTCAATATGAGGACTACCACACGAAAGCAGAGCTGTTGCGTATTGTAAAACGAAATACGCCTAATCCAATATATTAAGCTGATGAAATTTTAAATCAATGTGGTCATGAGGTGTTGAGACTTCCACCCTACCATTGTGATTTAAATGCGATCGAGCTTGTGTGGAGTTTGGCAAAACGTAAAGTGGCTAGCAAAAATATTGCAGTTACTACAGCTGCATTAGAAGAAATAATTAAAGATTCATTTGAAAACGTAAGTTCACAGGATTGGAAGAAAATTACTGATCATGTAATACATGTTGAAAATAAATATAAATAACGTGATAAAATAACAGAAGAAAATTTAGAAAGTTTTATTATAAATGTTAGAGACAGCGATACTAGTGACAGTGATGAATCTTTTGGCATTGAAGTGTTAGAATCTGATTTTGATTACGATGAATAAAACTAAGTTATTATGTATGGAATATTATCGTATTTTATTTTCGGATTCCGCTCATATTTACCTCATATACTAACACCTATACCAGATCAATAAATCCTTAAAATCCCGTTACAAACCTGATACATATCAAAAATTAATACATGTGTAGATAAATTCTGTTTCTTTATTTCCCTAACATAATGTTCTTATACTGTCTATATATAGGGTTTTTCATTAAGAGCGCTCGAACTTTGAAATGAAATAAAACAACCTGTTTAAGTGATATTACTACAATTTTTATAACATTTTAAAGAATATTCAATGACAGTATGTGTGGAAAATAATATCAGCCAAATGGCCACTGCGACTCCGCTGTAGATGGCGTATTCTGGTGGACTAATCTTGGAGGACGTCTTCGCATAAATGGTCAATTTCACGAAGAACGCGAGTTATGTTGGCTTTTAGGGCAACAATTGACTGTGGTTTAGAGCGTCCTTATTGAAAAACTATATATATGATATTTTTAATAATGAATTACCAAGTATCAAAGTAGGTTATTCCAATTTTCATAGTATAATTTTAGTGTTGTCATGCATGTATTTTTTAAATTTGCCGCCAATATTCTGGGGCCAACTTTCGTTAGCCAGACTCTAAAAAATGGCTGAAAAAACCTTTAAAATCAAAAATAATCCTTTTTGAATTATAATTTTACCATTCGTTTTTTGTTTCTATTTCTGTTTTCAATTTTTTTCTTGATCGATGAGTCTTGTAACAAAAGCTAAGTTAGACAACAGCACATAAACTTATTTATCATGCCTCTTTCACCTAAAGAATGTGCTAGGATCATGACTTTTCTGGAACTAGGGATCAGTATGCGTCGAACTGCAAGAAGGGTGGGTGTGACGTTACGAACGGTCTAGAAGGTGAAGCGAAGGTACGAAGATACTGGAAACCATTTGAGGAAACTCTAACTTCTATAGTATAGTTTTTTTTTTTTTTTCAAAATTGTAGTACTTATTTTTGCAGGCCAGTGTATTAATTTTTATTTCATTAGTACTAGCTAGCGTGTATAATGCAGCTGAAGCGTAGCTGTGAACCTGCCTCACGTTGCATTGGGCGTTCAATTGTCAGTTCCACCGACCGACAGCAGGTTTTTTTTTCCATATTTGTAGGAATTAAATAAATAAAACTTTGATTTTTTTTATGTATCTATATTCGCGTTATGTTTAGGTGATCGAGTGGTGTTTAATCATAACAATTCATAATAATACTCTGTAATGTTAATGTTAAACGAAATATTTTTAGTAGCGCAAATTTACGTTTTTACGTGTAACTAGTAATAACTTAGTTAAATTTGAATTGAAAACACCAAAAACTATTGAATGACGATAATTTCGATAAACAATCCATGTTTGGCAAATCCAAATAAATACTAGAGGTTTTTGTAAAAAAAAAGTGAAATTGTTGAATGTACTTTTTCCATTGAAATAAAAATACCGATTCCATCCAGTGCTATAGTATATACTAGTAAATTTGTTGGTTTATTTACTAACATAAGGAAATCGGAAAGATAAAACAGAAAAAACATATCTATGTGCCACAATCTTCCTGGGAAATAACAACACAAGATAAAGAATCGAGTAGTTTCATGATACATCTTACAACAAAAATAATAAAAACGGCTCTTTATAATACTCATACAAAGCCCACGCAGAGAACAAGATAACTAAAAAAGGTGATGTGTAGGTACATATGACATGAAAACGTTTCGTTTCAGCAAAATAAAATCGCTACGGGTGAACGGTCAAAGGTCGTTTTCGGATTACCCAGGTAATCTTTTTACCAAAAACGTTAATTGAAAAAGGGTAACAGAATGTGTTACACAACAACGTAGCAAGAATATTTGACTTTGTTACATTTCATCGACGGTAAGTCCTCGCCGTCCCCGACGAATTATATGGTAATGTGCTATTACGATAGTTTTAACTTTATTGCATATTCGACATTTAGAGGTCCGATGACACCTTGTCAATTTTTTTCAAACATTTCCTTCGGTTATTAAAAAAAATACGAGATTTGTATGTGTATTGTAATTAATTTAACAATATTATTTGTATGTATGCATATAATAGACTTATGGCAACGAATAAAATTGTTAGAGACTATTACAATACTTTCGTTACATTACATTTCCTGTAAGATGCTATTACCATTATATTCGCGGGAAAAACATATTTTTTAAATACCATAAGAGTATCCGAACAAACTGTCTACACAGCATTGGAAAAAATTAAAAGAGACGAAACTAATCGAAAAAACCGGGCAAGGTCGTGTCGGACCACGCACAATGAAGGGTTCCGTAGTTGGAATGAATTTATCGTAAAAACAAAACTTAACTTTTTAATTGAAAAACATGTTCTCCCATACGGAATATATGGGAGAACATGTTTTTGCAACCGCAAATTTAAGTTGGTCGATTATTACTCGTAAAGTTGTAAAACCCTAAGTGTGATAGTTTTCCTTTAAATTTCGTTATATATAGGTACTACTGCCGTGACATTTTAATTTCTAACTACAACAGTTTAGTTGGTAGAGGGGGGAGACACTTGACTCTAACGAAAATTGGTACTTTAAAGCTTGATAAGCCACGAACGGTTTACTTAATCAAAAAACGGTCTTTATAAACCCCTAATATTATTAAAAGACCTATCCAACGATATCCCACACTATGGGAAGGACAAAAAAAAATTATCATCCCCACTTTACATGTAGGGGAGGTACCCTAAAAAATAGTTTATTTTTAAAATTCATTTTACTACTTTTTTGGCGTTATTAACGTGTATACTCATGCCAAATTACAACTTTCTAATAACAATAGTTTTTAAGCTAAACCACGGACAGACAGACAGACAGACAGACCGACATGGCGAAACTATAAGGGCTGACTACGGAACCCTAAATAAGGGGAACTCATAAAAACAGGCCCCATAAGATGAGTGATTCTACGAAAGAAAGTGTGATGACGCATATTAAAATATTTCCTGCTGTAGAATCCCACTATGTCAGGAAAGATACAAAGCGACTCTATTTGTCTGAGCACCTAAACATTTCTAAAATTGTACAGATTGAATGAACTCTGGTTCCCCAATTAACTTATTCTGCAGAGCACAAGGCTACAAAGCGATATTATGAATACACTTTTAACTCAAGAGTTTAATTACTCGTTTTTCAAACTAAAGAAAGATTTATGCAGAATCTGCTCCTAATATAATCAGGTTAATGAGATAACCAAAATTAGTCTAGAAACTAAGTATAGGGAAACAATTGATGAGAAAGAAAAAGTGCGGGAGTTAAAAGAAGAAGAAAAAGCTGCAGTGGACGAAAGAAGTACCACAATTGCCATTTTTGATCTAGAAAAGGTCCTCAGTATCCCTCAGTCTGAAGTGGGGATTTTTCACTACAAGAGGAAATACCCCGTATATAATTTTACTGTCTATGACTCACTGCGCAAATTGGGTCACTGCTTTGTCTGGCATCTGTCTATTGCCAAAAGAGGATCAATTGAAATAGGCAGTTGCCTAATGAAGTTCATCGAGCAAGAAGGACTCCAAGGAATCAAAAATGAGCCTTTTATTCCGATGGCTGCGCTGGTCAGAACAAAAACAGGTACATTTTTGTATTATACCTTTACGCCTTAAGAGCTTATGACCTACCGGTTTTTTGAGACTGGCCACGGCCAGAACGAAGGTGATAGCATGCATTCATGCATAGAAAGGGCCATGAAAAATAAAGTATTATATACTCCTGAACAAGTTTACAGCATCATCATGAATGCAAAAGTGACCGGAAAGAAATATAAGGTCCGTGAGATGAAACAGCGTGACTTTTATGATATAAAAAGCCTGATTTGTGGTAATACACTGGCTAAAAGACACTCAAGGAAACAAAATTAAATGGGAAAAAATAATGGAAGTGAAGGTGTCCTATTTAAAACCTAAAATTCTTTAATTCAAGTATAACTTCGAAGAAGAAGAGTATTTGGAACTAGACACGGAGTTGAATTATGTATAAATAAAAAATAATGAGACAGATTCCTTTTATTTCTTCACACATTACCTTGCACACATACAAAATATTTATTCAGCATTTGATACTTGCCTCCAGTTAGTATAGTACATTTTCCATGGAATACACACGTAAGTTGCTATTACTGTAATCTGTAATGAATTGTTTGTCAGCGAATAAAATGGTAATAGTACATTACGATATGGGATCCTATCACAATTTATCAAACAATAACATAGTAATCCATTATTACGGTAACGTATTACATGAGATTTTACGCGATTAATATCGTAATGTTGCTTTACAGATTAAGTTCGTCAAGTGCCTTGAATTGATGGTAAATTTAATTTAATAGCTCATTTCTAAAAAAAGTTACAATTATTTCATATAGTAAACAATTATTTTGTTAAAAATCACCTTTCTTTTGGTATCTGAACAATCCCGCTATTTATGTTAGATACTGAGGTATTCACGAAAAACTATTTTTTATTATTCCTGTAAAGTTTAGTTTTTACGATTACCGTTTTATTCGTCGAGGACGGCGCAATGTCCGCGAAAAATGTATACAGAATTATGACGATAACGATTTTATACGATACAGAGATAAATAAAGCCCGTCGCATACAATGCTAGATTTCTTTCAGAATACCTTCATTGAACTGAACATTACGAAAATATCAGATTCCAGTTGCATTACAATTTATTATGCATTCAATTCGCTGGACACCTGCGCATTGTTTGTTTAAATAACTCGCAAATGGGTCGATCTCAAATAGCCGTTTGAATTAGATCTAATAATTACAGTTTTGTACCGTTATTAACTACGAGTATTTTACCACTTTCTAAGACGCACTAGTTCTGTAAGCTATTTGGAAGAAGAGTGGGGCGCGTCTTCGTGGATGGCACACCACTTAATTTTTATTTAAAAAAAAAAATACCATTCTTTTTTACGTTACGTTATCACTGTTTTTGAGAATGTTGGTTCACCTGTTATTATTAACTGTAAAACACAAAACTGTTAACTACTGTTATTTTATATTTTGTATACAGAAGCTGTTAGTAAATTAAAATTAAATAATTAAAATTTTGCTCATATTTCCGAAAACTTCAACCATTTTATGATTGGCCTCACTTTTTTCCGACATTTGCTTCCCTCACGGTCAGTACCTCACCAGTCTAGTGACGAAGGTCGCGACCACTCGACATCTGCGCCAGTCACATCCAATAATACAAAAAACTGAAACGGATAGCTAAGTAATGAAAAATATCTCGTTTGGAAATAAGAATCTTGAGGAAAAATCGTGCTTGTACTTCAGGCTCAATTCAATTTGTAAGATTGTACTCAATACTCAATACTCAATTCTTTATTGCATTCCATATGTATTACATAGATGGTATAAAAAGTAAAAGATCAATATGGACCCTGTCGGGCACAGCACAATTAGGAGAGAGGAAGAGGGCTAAGTTACAATTAAAGCAATTAATATTTTTATAAATTAATTATTAGATGTGTTTAATTGAGTGTATAATTATTTTTATATATTATATATATATATATATATATATATATTTACATCCGGGTACCCAATTGGCATCCTTTTAGTTTCCATCATTATGACGTCCACTGCTTCTGCTTGGTTTAGATTCATTGTTTCAGCAAATATTGGCTAGTAGCATATGGGCAAATAAGGTTATGTACTTTTTTTTAAAATTAAACACTCTATATTAATATACAAATATACGTATATTGACAGGCAGTAGGGTATCATTGTGAGTTCCCTCCTTTTTTATGAATTATTGAACTTCCCTTGAATATTGACATGTTTTGTTTATTATCATTGCTATTTAACTTCCTTCCATTTATGCGACGTTGCCACTCTTACTATGTAAAACCAGTACTGTTTCTTAAAAATTACATTCCTCAAAATTTTAAAGTACGCAGTCTTCCGACTTTATGTTGTGGGAAAAAGCTTATTTATGGTAGTTACCTTAAAAATAATTAAGTTTAACGGCAGGAAAGTGGTGTTCTCAAAAAGCGGTAGATAGGGTCTAGTTTGGCACTGCATCCTTTACGTACTTACCTACCTACTAATGTTAAGTTAGTTAGAGCATGGCAAAGAATAAAAGTTTAAACATTAATACATATAATATCGGGCAGTAATATCGTTCAGGCCTCTCAGTTCATACACTTCATACAATTGTTGACTGTCGCGACGGTAACAAATGTATGAACTGGGAGTTCTAAACAACATGCCTAATGTGACAATATCTACCTAGCATTTATACGGAAGTCATATTGTTGTACAACATTGACACTGCAAGATATTTAACGCCCATATATTTTTACGGTCGTTTTTCGCGCAAACCCTTTATAAACCAAATTCGGATATTCATTTTATGAGGTTCTAATTCGTCTAAATTCATTGCACATAATAATATTTTAACAGGTGCTAACTGTCGTGCAATTTTTTATTTAAATTGGACGCTAAATGTTGGGCGGTTTGAATGATTAATAAACACTAATAGGTATCCAGTACAAATAAGAAGTGAAAGAAAAACTCGTTGTATGAAAATTAAGAGTTTATTTTGGCTCATAGCTAGGACAACATAATTATAAAACATAGTGTGGACATAACGGTTTCAATAATGTCTTAAACTATTATAAAATGAACAGACAATATCTACACAACAATTTTTAATGTCGCACTATATGCCGTAACTGCACAAAAAAAAAACAAATAAAATAATAATTGGCTTACATAATTTTTCATAACGGACGTCAGGTATCTATCATGCAGTATGAATGCTTTGAAAATCTAACATCCGTAAAATATATTTTTTGTATGTTTTATGCCTTACAATGTAAAAGTTCCAAACACAAAGTATATTTTGGTTTGGATTGGTGTACACCAATCCCACACTAATAAAATGAAACTTAAATGCTCTAACTGCAAAAAAATAAAAATAAATTGCCTCATTATATTAAACGGACGCCCAATTATAGTGTAGTGAGAATACTTTCAAATGATATCCGTACTTTTATTATATTTTTTTACATTTTGAAGGACGTCAAATGTCTTACAATCTGAAAGTCCAAACAAAACGTATATTTTGCATAATTGTAAGAAGGTAAACATGTCCGATCTGTATAACACATAGGTAATTAAAAAATGAAACACATCTTAAAATGAATTTTCTGCACAAAATATTAACAAATTGATAGTTTCCTCACATAATATTAATAACGGACATCAGATAACTATTATGCAGCATGAATGCTGTGAAAAACTGACATCCATATAATTTTATTCTACATTTAATAGGAAGTGAAATACTTAACAATGTGAAATAACTAACACGACGTATATTTTGAAGACTTGTACACCAGTCTGAACCGCTAGTAATATGGGTAGGTACCAACAGTAAAATCAAACTTAAATGAAGAAAAAAACAAATACTTAATATTTATTGCGTCATTAATATTAATCGGACGCCATATTTTTAAATAATAAAAACGCAGGTAAAGAACTATCCTAATAGAGAAGCAATAATATATATATATAGCCTTAAACACTTCAATTACTAGGTTATTTTCAATCATAATGTGCATAAAAATAATCACATTCATCTTTGGGATAATGTTCGTATACCGCATAATTACAATCGGAGCATCAAAATCTATCTAATCTGAGCAAAAATAATTGATTTTTAGACGCATTCATGTCAGCAACAATATGTTGGGGTCGATCGTAATAATCAAGCAGAACTTTTTGACAATAAAATTAATACAATTAAATCTTAAAGTAAAATGTACCTCTTGCCAAGGCCACTTAAGATTATTCTTCAAGATGTAATAAAATAACTTCCTCTCTATGTCAATATCTGCCATATTATCCATTTTAAAAACTAAAAACAATAAAACACGTTCTATAATATTATAATCTAGACTTGAAAGTGTAGCGGTCACACCGCTACATACTAACTACGCATTAAAGACATGACGTCACACAAATCCTGCATCGCGCAATTAGAGTTTACTGAGCGAACGACATAGATTAAGCGGAATACATGGAATAACGGGACATTAAGTTATTTAAAAAAAAAAATAGTCCAATCAGAAACTTAGTAAACTTTGATAATGACTGTTCGCAATCACTCAAATCGAATAACTTATGAAGAAGAAAAGTTGAAACTTGAAATAAAAGCAGAATTATAAATTAATGCATTTGATTGAGAAATAATTACTTTTGTCTGCTCACAAGCACAATCAGATACATTTTCAGGGCTGTTATCTGGATGCAACTCATCTAAAGTGTGTTTTGACAATTCAGTATCAGTCCCACTTCGTCATTTGATTTCTCCTGATCTCTTCTTGCACGATAGTTTCTGTTTCTAGTAAGCAATTTAAAGCTTAGTTCAGATAAAAAGTAGGCTCTTAGAAAATAAGAGCATATTGCATTTGTTTAAAATAGTATAATTAATAATAGCATGAGTAGGTATTCCCGAATACAGAAATTATGCGCAAGACATGGCTTAATTTTTTTTGCTTGATTTGCTACTTTAAGCAATGGTAATACTGTTATTTTCGTTTTCCGTCCTGCCTAAACTGAGGCTATCATACTAATCATATTAATATTATAAGTGTGAAAGTTTGTGTGTATGTGAGAATTTAAAAAAAAATATGAATTACCGTAGGTAGTAATATAAAAAAAAAACCACTTATCAGTCTTTTTTATATCACGCTTTTAAGAAGATATTTTTTCATTTTCTGTAAGAAAAATAAATTATCTAATATAACAGCAGAGCAATATTAAAAAAATAAGTAAAAAAGCTAGTTTTTATAAACAGGTAGGTACTTTTCACTTTTACTCTATTTTACACCTTTTACTTAAATCCTGAGAACCCAACTCAACGTGCGGCGGGCGCAGCGTTTTCATAGCTCGTCGTCGTCGGTATCGGGGATTTCCCATCGCGCAGCTCAATTTACTAACCGCGAAATTCTCATTCTCACGAAAATGCGATAACGATATTGCAGTATTGCATGATCTACCTAAGCGAGACGAATGTCAGAGGGATCTTCTATTTAGGCATTTAAATTCTGAGGCGGCTAAAATGTTAACTCGAGTTCACTGGGTCATCTCATCAAGTATTTTCTACAAGTGTTATCCCAATTACTAAATTAAAACATACCCTTAAGTTCAAAGGATAGGTAGGTATGTAATGCATAGATGGTCTCCTAGTAACCGTTCATCAGCGCACGGGCAAGGGCCGCGCCGCGGGCCCCTCCGTCCCCCCGCGGCGCGGAAAATAATAATAATAATATGGCAATCTTACCTTTAAATCCAGGCACTAACTGGAGAATCCTTTCACTACGTCGGTATTTTTAATCATTTTCAATAATCACAATCACGGACGTCTTTTTAGTCACAGACTAAACGTGCTCGCGCATTGTCAATATGCAGCGAAATTAAAAATATGAAACATGAATGTAAACAAGAAAAGAATCACGATCCCAAACACACGGAAAAGTGGCAACGTCGCATTTTGGACTAAACGCGGGGACGTCAATTACGGCTAATTATGAAATGATTGCTTACTACAGGAGCGCCTCTTTTTTTTGGAACGTTAAGTCACTGAACTAACAAAATATACAATACAGGTAGATCGCAAAAAAAATGACGTCCATTTTTGGAACAAAAAGTTTATATATCTATAACCAGTAGAACCTATAGAGTACGTTGTGGTCAGTTTCCCTTTGGGCGTCCGTATACCAGACGCCATAAGCAGGTGGACGCCACATTATATGCACAAAACGCCATATTGGACGCCAAATAGGTTCCAATATATATATATATATATATAAATATACAATATTATCATATATTATTAGGTTTGTGTAAATAGGTGTAATTTTGATATTATGCATTTATATGGATAATGTAGTGAAATTCTCAAAAGTATTTTGATTATTATTATATTATTAATTATGTATTCATATTTCATATTTATATTTGATTTTCTATATTGCATATTAGATTATATTTATTTCATAATGTTTTCTGTATAAGAGAGAGAATAATTTTAATTTGCAATCGTTTTGTCTTCTAAAAACTCCTTTACTGAATATTATGACTTGGATTCCAGAAATTGTTTCAATTTATGAATAAATGTATTTGTTTTACTTACTTCTCTAATTTCATTTGGCAATTTATTAAATATTTTTATGGACATAACTAAAGGGCTGGTTGAGTGCATTTTGAGTCGGGATTGAGGTATGTTTATTTTGTTTTTATTGTGTCGAAAGGTGTATCTTGTTTGTGTTTCTTCGCAAGTGGTGTAAAAATCTCGGTGGTTTCTGACAAATTTACATAATTCTAAGATATATAGACAGGGGAAGTGTCAGTATTTTGTGTTTTCGGAAGTGTGGCTTGCAGCTATCTGTTTGTTCTATGTTGGTTATTATTCAAATTAACTTCTTTTGCAAAATAAATATAGTTAGTGAATCTGTACTGTTACCCCACAGCATGACCCCATAGCTGAGCCATGCCTGGGCATATGCATAGTAAGTAACAAGTGCAGTCTGTAGGTTAGTAGTTTTTTTTAATTTCACGTAGTGCATATGAGAATGTTGATAATTTTGCTCTTATTTTCTGTATATGGGATTTCCAATTTATGTGGGTATCTATAGACAAACCGAGGAGAGTAAATTCATTTACTTGTTCCAGTTTTGCATTATTAAAAATCAAATTTAGTTTTAATGGGGATTTTTGATGGGGATGAAAAGTAATTAGTTTTGTTTTGGTGACGTTTATTTCTAGATTATGATTATCCATCCAGGTTACAGCTGTAGAAAGAAGAGAATTTAATTTGGCGCTTATATTGTCATCGCTCTGGCATGAGATGAGCAAAGAGATATCGTCCGCAAATAGAACACATGGGCCGTTTATAATTTTAGGAAGGTCATTTATGTAGATAAGAAACAATAGGCAGCCTATTACACTTCCTTGGGGAATTGACGCGTTAACTGCTTTACTGTCGGATCTCATTTTAATTATTTCATTTGTGTTGTTATCAAAAAAATTCCTTGTAGAAGTCTGTTATAAAGAGTCGTTGTATGAGACAAAATAAATAAATCGCAGGGAAAGTATTAGGTAATAAGGTTCAAGGAGTTTGGCTATATTCTGTGTTTCATTTCGTGGAATATGATTTTAACGTAAGAAAATATTTAATATGAGCACACAATAATTATGTGCTCTTAATAAAAAAAATCTTTTCATTGAGGTTTCGAATTGTTGTGCAAAATTACGGCTTAGACATAAAATTCCGACCTTATTCTTTTTGGATTACTAAAAGTACCCCAGAATCCTGCAAAATCCAACGGCAAATAAAATATTCAGTTGGTACCTGAAAAATACTTATAAAAATAAGGAAAATGATTCTTAACACACTCATTTTGCGTATCGCGTTATTACAATAAATATTATTGAGAAACAATATTTTATTTATTTATTTATAGTAAAATATTTTAGTAGAATAATTATTTTATTATTTATGTAATTATGAGTACAAAGGTACACAATCCGCCCGACAGACATCTGTCGGGTCAGTTAATAAATCAATAAAGACGAGCTGTGTCTGAAAAAAATGTGATATACCATCAATTACACATATCAATACACAAGGCCACTATAAATTCAATCCAATAAATCCATTTCATCAGATGACGTTCAAAATCGATTGGCTTGAATACCAAAAATAAAAGGCTTGGTTGGATATCCCGTTTGCCATCCATCATGCATGCGACATTCCCACGGTCAATATTTGATTTGGCTAAAACCCGAGCGTGTCACGTCACGTGTCGATGTTTTTCAATAGCGTTACGTACGGCTGGGTGAGCTCCCAGCCTATTTCTACGAAGCAAATTTCTGCTTCATGTGTGGCAAAGCCGCGGAAATTGGATGAATATTTGTTGAATAGAGTTAAGCTCCTAATTGTTTCCGTCTTAAGCTGGTAAATAATGGAAAGGTTTTCTAATAAATGCTTTATTACGAGTACATCAAATGTAAGTAACATAACATAACATCACGCCTTGTTTCCCCGAAGGGTTGGGCAGAGGTGTACCTGTAGTAGTTACACCCACATTTCGAAATGTAAGTGTAAGTGTTAAATTATATTTCACCATCATCTTCATCATTTCAGCCGGAAGATGTCCACTGCTGGACATAGGCCTCCCCCAAGCACTGCCACTTCCACCAGTTTAGTGCTTCCCGCATCCAGCTGATTCCTGCGGCCTTCACAAGGTCATTGGTCCATTTTGTGGGAGGCCTTTCAACGCTACGTCTTCCGGTACGCGCGTACGCGGCCCAATATAATCTAATCGAAAAATAACGCTGCTAGTTCATTTTTAGGTAATGTAATACAAAAGTAACAAGTACAGTTGAAATTCAGTCTAGTACCTACCTACCTGTCTAATAGAAGTCTTTCTTTTGGACTTCCAATACGATACATTTTGCTATGTGAATAGCAATAAAACTAAATTGTTTTTAATTATAAAACTTTTTTTTTATTATTCTACATTTACCAAGGCATCTATTTTTCCTTTGTCTGACGACAGCATACCTTCTACGTATGGAAATAAAATTAAAATCGTCTTGGAAGCCGCGGGCTCACATCCGACATTCCTTGATCTGTCCTCGTCAGTAGTCCGCTCTTCTTGAACAGGAAATTACGTTGGCATGCCTCTATAATACCTAATTCAAGTAATAGCAATGTTTTCCTTTACGGTGGATGGTATTCGTGATAATATATCAGACGCTGTACTTATCTGCCGTATTATTTATTTCATTGACTTCGAAACTTGATTTTTAAGAGCTCCAAGGAACCGTAGACCTACGAGTATGTATTTGATATTAATTTCAACTTGATATCTCCACGCGTTTCTGAGAAAAAGGGTCTTGACAGACAGACAGTTTTTAGGGTTCCGTAGTAAACAAGGAACCCTTATAGTTTTGCCATGTCCGTCCGTCTGTCTGTCCGTCTGTCTGTCCGTCTGTCTACGGCTTAGCTCAGAGACTCTTTGTACTAGAAAGATTTAAAAAAAGATAAAAATTATCCCAAAAACGTCATTGTGCGTGGTAAGATGTGCGCACTTGGCCGATATTTTTCCTTTTGAGAACCCTAAAAATTATTACCGATGTGCTCACACGAAATAATGTGAATGAAATAAATGCCCACAAATAAAATAACTTCGAAAGATAAACAATAGTTTAAAATAGAGTTAATTCGTTAGCACATGTGTTAGCAATTACAACTGTTTCTACAACCAATGTTTAATTAGATTATTATTTTAATGATTGCAGTGTATTACAGCTTGCATTTAGCTTGCGGTTTCATCAACATATTTTAAGAGCGGAGTGATTCGTGTTACACTGAATAACTAACATCAAGGGTTAGGTGGGTTAGGTGGAAGAAGTATGGTAATTTATGTGACTATGAGGTATTCTCGAGTAACAGGAAACAATTTAAAAAAAAGGCTGCCATTTGCTATAGTAAATATATTAATACAATTGAAGACAGTGTTGCTACCAATACTAAGATATTTTGGACGTTCGTTGCTAGCCTTAAAACTACAAATAAAATCCCATCCACGGTTCATTACAAACAAAATTCATCCAATGATCCTATTACTACTTGCGACTTGTTTGCTACATTTTTCCAGTCTGCGTATGAGCCCTCAACATTTTACTATAACTCTTGGGATCCACCATCTAAAAATGCTGACCACGATGTCTTCCTATACAAACTGCAACTATCTCTTGATGAAATACATAAAGAATTAAAATCACTTGATTCAACCAAAGGTCCTGGTACTGATGGGATTACTTCAGTTTTTCTGAAAAATACGGGTGATACATTATGCTACCCTTTACTTATATTATTTAATAAATGTTTATCATGTGGTATTTTCCCTGTAGTTTGGAAGTATGCAAATATTGTACTAGTTCATAAAAGTGGTTCCAAGCATGACGTAACGACCTATTGACCTATATCTATGCTATCTGCTTTTTATAAGCTATTTGAGAGACTGACTAAATTATATCCTGCTATTCGCAGTGTCTTAATAAAAGAACAACATGGCTTTGTTAAAGACCGATCTTGCATTAGCAATCTCCTCATTTTCACGTCCCAACTGTTTGATAGTCTCTATAATAGACAGCAGATTGATGTGGATTACATAGATTTTCAGAAGGCTTTCGACAAACTTGGCCACACACTACCACTTAATGAAATTGCTTACAATGGAATCAGAGGGGACCTTTTACGGTGGTTTATATCTTACATAACTAACAGAACACAAAAGGTCGTTGTTAATGGCTTCTAATCTGGCTCTTTTGGGGTCACCTACGGTATACCACAAGGTTCCATTTTAGGCCCTTTATTATTTATTTTGTACATTAATGATATAAAATACTGTTTTCAAAATTCAAAATTCTCTACGCGGACGAAAAATTACTATAAAAATATTTCTGATAAAGTCGATTGTTTTAACTTCCAGCAGGATTTAGACCTTTTCTCTAGCTACAGCTCTTCCAATAAGCTTTTCCTTAGTCTGGAAGACTAAGAAATGTTACATAACATTTACCAGAAAGAAAAATATTACTTTGTTCGACTATCATCTTGCCAACTCGCCAATTAGTAAAGTAAGTTTTCTCCGCGATCTTGGTATTCTGCTAGATTCGAAGCTCCATTTGGATGCTCATATAGAAAAAAATGTTAGCAAGGCCTACCAAATGTTTGGCTATGTCATGAGATCTTCCAGGAATTTTCGTCGACCTTCCACCTTTTTGCACTTATAAAAATCAATAATTAGTCCACAGTTAGAGTTTGCAGTACCTATTTGGAACCCTTTTTACGTAAAATATAGTGAATTAGAACTAATACCTTCGTGCTATGAATTTTAGATGTTATCGGAATAAAATGTCATATCACTTACTTTTTAAAAAGTATGATCTTTTGACCTTAAAGTCAAGACGGAAACTGCTGGAAGTTATGACTCTGTTCAATGTGTGCCGCAATCATTTTGACTGTCCGGACTTAGTTAGGAGTCTGTGTTACCTGGTTCCTCGAACAGTTCATGTACGTGAAGTACGCACTCGATGTTTATTTGCTACTAGCCTCTGTAAATCCAACGCTGGCTCGCGCTCACCACTTCAGCGTTTGGTTGAGACATACAACAATGAGTTTGATTCTATCGACATTCTTTTTCTTAGTAAAACTGCATTTAAGAAGCAAATCTAAGCCACCCTAAAGGATCAGCAAAGTAATTTATAATAATATCTATATTTAGTATTATAACGTAATGTTTAATAATGTACGCACGCAAATTTACTTTTCCTTTACTTTTTTTTCTGTTATAATTTAAAAATCCAGATATGACTTCTAGGACAATGACTGTCGTATAGGTATTGTATCTGTGTTATTAGCTAGTTTTAAATACTTTAAATTGTAATCTGTGGAGAACCTAGTGGGTAGCATGATTTTTAAAATTGAATATTTAAGATAATATGACTATTTCTTATTGTGCTACTGTCTGTTTTTCCTTAAATAAATAAATAAACCATAAAGCCTAATTACTATAAATGTATTAATTACTATTTGAATCATAAACAAACACACATGTTGATAAACATGCATTGCATGCCTTTTCCTAACTCGGTTAGGATCGGCTTCCAGTCTAGCCGAATGCAGCTGAATATTAGATGCAGCGATTGCCTGTCTGGGTTAAAATCGGGTTAAAACGTATAAAAAGTCAACAACATTAAATTCCCATCGCGGCCGCGGTACAGTCGAGGGCAACCTCGTTACTTTGAATAATTACAGTAATGTGGCACATTATTAACCTCCTTCCCACAGTGAGCCGCTGGAGGCAGGAACGAGATCAATTTTTTCCTTCATAATTTAAATTTACTGGTATTTGTTTCACGTACCTGTTCTTACTTCCTCCCATGAAGTTTAATCCCATTTTCTAAGGCTGAGTTATATTGGCTGCAAAATTGTCTACGTAGTTAAATAATTTTCTTTTTATTTTTTTTTATAATATTTTACCCATTAAATGATAGATAGCCGCTATAAATCATTTTAGTTAATCAGTTGGTATCTAATGCTATGAAATTATTAGATATTTGGCGATCTGCGCTGCAAAGGTACCGAAAAAAAATATTTGCCCTCCCATACAAAAGGTCGAGTAGGTATTGAATTTTCTTAAGGGACAGTTGATAATTTTTTGACCATACCTCTCTCATACATTCTGTATAGTCTCATCCGATACCTACAGTTTTATCTTTTACACATTTTATAGTTTAACTATTTGTCATAGGTACACAAAACACTCTTATCTGTGTATAACTAAAACGTTAACGTTTAAAAAAAAAACTAATCTAAACGACACAAAAGTTTTCGATATGAACAAATACAATCGTACGTAACTGTCAAACAGACGAGGGATTTTAAAGGAAGGTTTGAAGTTTGTTACCCACAACCCCTAAATCGACGATAGCCGACTTTTAATGATTTTATACTGAAGATCACTTTTAAACGACTTGTCCGATGAAGCGCCAGCCCGCGCCGCAGCTGAGCGCGTAGCTTTAAATTCCCCTCATAATAATAATGATATATCCTTGATCCAGCCTGTCCCATCTTGCTGTCCTCCCCTCAGCGACGCCCTAAGCCGAGGTTCGTACCCTACAGGGGGTGCCCTTAGCGAGCGTTCGCCTAATTTTAATTTAGAATAGTTTTGCTCCTGGCTGGAGGCTTTGAGTGTAGTAGCTTAAGGCAGCCACAGGATTGTTCGGTTGAGCAGTAAATACCTTAGTGGTATACCTGCGAGACGCCCTAGTAAATAAAAAATAAAAAAACGTTTAAACGAGTAGTGTTAATGATCTAGAAAAAATATATGTTAAATAGAGAATTTTATGAATAATTTAATATATTAATATTTTAGATTTTGTTTATATTACCTACAATAATATTGGTATTATACTCGTATGTCCCAAAGTAGTAAAAATAATTTACAAGCTTTAGATTTAGAGCCTGTGTGTAAACATGATGCAAGTGCTTTTGAAACGACACAAGAGCTACTGTTTCTAAAGACAGATTCTGAGAACCTTGACTGAGCATCGACAAGCAACGCTATTATTCCCAATGGTCGAATAGTAACCCACTCCGTTCATGGATTGGAGAAAGTACGCAAGTAGTTTTACATAAAGATCAAATTGATACAAAAAAAAGGAATCATACCTGAAGCCACTTGATCCTGGTGATATTCTCGTCGGTGACGGTGAGCGCTCGCCTCTCGCCCAACTTGTAAGACTCATCATAGTACATGTATTCAGTGAACGTCAACCCACTGGTAGTGTACTGCTGAGTAAAGTGTATCGATATAGTCCCGTTTACTATGTCGTGTTCTATTATCCATTTACACTTTATCGGGACGGGAAAAGGGTTGGGGAAGTCTGGTGTCGTTATCGTGCCCACGGGAGCCTTCAAGTGTCCGCCGCAGGTTTGTGGTCCCTGATGCTCCCTGTCACGCTGCTGCGCGTGCGCGTACTCTACGACGATGCTAAGGAGAGTAATGCTGAGCAGGTGCTGCATCACGAGCCTGCAACAAGATACACAATACTATTTTAATGTTTCATTCATTTTAAAATAAGATACCTTCTGATATCATCCCGCTATAGCTTCCTTCTTTTTATGTATTTGAAATTGTAATATATTGAACGTCTCCATAAAAATCAAACATTACTTTTGTGAAAAAAGAAATGAGAAAAGAATAGGGACTAAAAAAAAGACATTTATTAAATGTCGGTAATTTAACTGTCTACTTTGTGAAAAATGTCCACCTCATTTGCCTTTTTTAAATCCGTTAATCCAATTCATTGACCCTTGTCATCATTCTTATGTGTTAAGTTTTAAAAGACGATTTCGGTTCGTATTTTTAGTAATACTTTATGTGAGTTCCAACGTTCAAGATTACAAAGAGATTAAATTAATTTGGCGAGGTGACAAAGTTCTAACTTCCGTGAAGCGATATTAGATTGGCTGAAAACGTACCAGTTCAAGTTTATGGGAGCTCCTTCCTTCATAACTTTATTAATCCTAGGAAAATATTGTATGGATTTGTTCTAAAGTGGTTTCCTTTTGTGCGATTCCGGCTTATATTGTTTTATAATGGTAATGGAAGATATCAAATTGTATGAAAATGTGCTAATAATATTGTCGGTATTTTTTCAGCTCGTTAGTTTATTAAAGTTATGTTTTCAGAAATACTTTAAATCGACTAAACAAGTTAAAAAATCCCTACCACAAACTACATATAAAAGTATGCAATGAGCGGAGGAATAAAAACGCGCAGTTTCTAAAACCGTGATATATTGAAGCGTTGCGTTAACTCCGGCGCTGCAGTGAACGTGAAATATTGTTGACTAGTATGACAGACGAAGAATTTGATCTCAGTTCCAAATGTATACGAAGCGATGTTTCGATGTTGCGTTACAGGAATTTTGATCGTAGGTATTCGTCACATGATCAAGATTTCAGCTTGTTATCTAGGCTAAATACAGCCGGTCTATTCTGTAATAATCTCACGGTGAACACTTAGGTGAAGTGAGCTGTCATTCCACCTGCTGCTAGGGACTGATAGTTCACTCCGAGCTCACTTCACCTAAGTTTTCACGGTGAGATGGTTACAGAATAGCAGTGCTGCTCTTGCCTTCGTCGTGAAAAGCTGGCACAGTTCCAATTTATTCTCTTTCACGGTGATATAAAATAAGACAAGTACCTAAAAAGGATGTCAACAATTTTCTACGTAAAATATCTTGTAAAGATAAAACCAAAGCGATAGTTAGGTACCAGAAAGAAAGTGATAACGCCAAGGTTGACTTAGGGTTTCCTGTATTTTGTAAACATTCAGAAACAGGCTCTGAGATGTAGTACATTACAACTATTTTCTTGTGTACCTCGGCAAACTTCGTGTTTCAGCAGTCGTCGGATTTCTATCAGTTGCCTTTGCACTTGCTGAAGACCGGACACTCTCAATCGATTTCAGTATGCCGAGGGACATTAAAAAAATAGTTGTACTGTATGTATGTTAGGCTTTTGCATTAAAATTGTTATGGTAAAGGTCCGCTCTTAAAGTTAACTGGTTCGCACGACCAGCTAGCACCGCTTTACTAAGTGCAGTTTCATCACAAACACGTCAGGAACATGAACATGAGCGGATGAAGTCTCTGCAGACACGACCGACAAACAACCAACGAATGGAGATAACATAGGGCAGAACACGGAGAAACAGAAACACAAACTGTGGGGAAACAATAGGTAGGTGCTTGGAATCGTGTTTGACATAAAAATAGAGAGAAAATGATAAAGTTGCACAAGATAAGATATTTATATCCGTGTAGCGTTTTTTTTGGATAATTTGTTATACAATCTCGATACCGAGATCTAGGCACGAGCTAGCTCTCTGATGTTAAAAGTTACCAATTGCATAAGTTAATTTTGTGTTAACATCGGAAAACAAACAAAGCTTTCCTTTGTGTTAGAGGTATGGACAGAATATTATCGGTTGAGGATGTCTTTAATGGAAAAACACAAAATCAATTTAAATGCCTTCCCACTCAGTGAAGTTTTATGACATGAATATCTACTCAAAATACAATTCATCAGGTCACATTAAGTAAGAAAACTCATTTCTTAAAAATAAAAAGTAAGTTTAAAAACTAAAACCTGGCTACTGAAGAATCACGCTCTTATATGTACGCATGCCATTATAATTTTGTTGGTGTACAGGCATGCGACCACGGCTTTACCTTGACAATGTCCTTTAGAGGGCATCATATTGAATTTAATGTGACGTCACATATCCTATAAGCAGCGAATGATCGAAGACCTTCCAACGACACCTCATTTTTTCAAATTATGATCAGTAGTTTAGAAGATATGAGGTAACAGATGAACATACATAATATATACATACCGGTCAAAACCATAACACTCCATTTTCATAACACATAACTTTGCCGTAGTCGGGTAAAAAAAACGTTCATTCCGTGCGTCCCCAAGATCAGTTAAGCCAATTGGATATTAGGAAATTCCGCCGCTTGAATAAGTAGGTACGTTTGCCTATTTACTTTCGATCTTGATTTTTCAGCATGAGGCCAATTATTCAATAAATACCTTACAATAAAGACCTTCTATACCTAAATGCTCCAAGAGATTTTCTTATTAGGTAACTACTGAAAGATTTCAGTGTCAAAGGTGAGGGCTTCCCTTCTTTGTTGTTATTTGCCAAGGTTATCAAAGATAGTTAATTGACTCAGGCGTGACTTTGCGGAAATCCATGATAAAAATGTAATACAATATACAACGTGTATTTAGTAACCTAATCCGTGTAACTGAGTTAGTTAAACGCGTTAGTTAAGAGGTTTAGGCTAGTTTCACAAAAACACTCGGTTTTCTAATCTAGGTATCTAAAACAATTAACCTCTCTTGACGATACCTGGCACATGTCTTGTGACAGATCTATAGATTCATGAGAATATCGTCCGCACCAGAATGTTGTGATAAAAATGTAAATACGCTACGTACCCATTCATAATCATCTGCAGTAAGAATGTGAGTGAATATGTAAATGTAATCACCTAACAGTGACGTCATCCCGCAGTTTATTTGTAATCTCGTATATGTGACAGGCTCATTTGGTGTGTTGTTTTATTAATTATATAATAATGAGTGGCCGTTTAGCATTACCTACAATGTGTTAATATCAGCCTTTTCCCATCGTAAAACTTCAATACTTGATGCTTATATCCCATTTAGTTACCATTACAATAGATCTTTTGTTCCATTAATAATAATAATAATAATAAAATTTATTCAAAACTTAAAATTGTTAAAATACGGTATAAATCTTAGAAATAATGTAGGTATAACAAAGTATGATGCCTGTACTAGGATAAACCTGTATCACAGGCGGCATGAGTTCTTACAATTACTTTTTGGACAACTGATTTCTTAAACAATATTTAACATAAGTTTTAAGAATAGTGACATAGTTAGTTAATTTATTAGTTATAGATTTATAATCAACTTAAATACTAATAGTTAGGATAAATAATTTTTATATTATTTACGGAAAATCTGTAGTTGATAGTACTTAGTTACACGAATTATGATTGTGTTTGCAATATTATTAACTAGGTTGAAACAAATACTGCATAAATCACCATCAAGGTGACGTTAAATTTTTGAAGCGGTCGGCTAATGTGCTTAGACAGCGAAATATCGAAGGTAGGTAAATATGACAGTGCTGAGGCCAGGGATATTGTTGAGTCAGCAACAAGTGATATGACGCACTAAGTACCGCCATAATCTATGGAGTTAATATATCTGTATTCTGCTATTTTCCTAGCAGGGCATTCAGCGTCTCCTGTTTTGTGATCACTAGGCTTTTTAAAGCGTGAGCAAGTTGCACATTTCGGAATGTCGGCTTTCTTCACGCATTCAGACATCGAATGTCCTGCGTCACCACAGTGACCACACGTAGCAATGTTCTCTCGGCAAGTTTTTGCTGCATGGCCATATTGTTGGCATTTATAACACCTTGTTACCAATGTAAAATCCCTGACAGGACAGGACGTCCAGTTTATAAAAAGCCTTGATTGAGGGATTAGGGTTTTACGTATATCGGCTGAAACTTCAATAACGTAGTTACAGGTCATAGCATCTCTCTTTCCCGATTTGTGGTTTAATTTTATCAAGGTCAAGAAGGATTCCAAGGACAGTGCTGGTAATTTGTCGGCTACGTTTTGTTCGAAAATGCACCTGAACACCTCGTTTTCAGTCAAGGAAGTCGGCACTCCTACAACCACGATGCGAGGTTTGCGCTTGCTGGGCTCGTCGGCGGTAAGTCCAGATGTAGAGAGCTGGACTGCATGCTTCAGTTTATCAGCGTCATGTTTCGTCTCGGTACTGATAATTACGCCTCCATTTTTTGTTTTCCGGACACCACGAACGTGCAGCTTCATTTGCTCGGGCCGTATGATTTTTTGCACGAGTTCTTTCGTATCGTCACTTGATTTAAATTTATCATTAGGATAAATGGCAATAGAGCTTAGGTTGTTGGGCCGAACGTAATCGTTTGATCCCTTTTTCACCATATCGGCAAAAGAATGATTTCCCGCAGAGCCAGAGTCCTTTATCGTCTGCTTGAGCTCCGAAATATGTTCCATCAGGTCGCGCTTTTCTTTAAGGGCATCAACCATGTCATACGCAAGAATAGCTTTATGCTTGAGCGACTGATAGAGGACTGCCATTTGTGAGGTGCCAGAACCTACTTTACGGCATAGGGTAGAAATTTTCAATTTCTGCTCCGAGTTCAGCTTTCCATCCGCAGCAATAGAGCAAACTTCGTTTAGGTGTTGCTCGATGGCTGACATCCATTTTTGAAGCTCGGGAGTCGTAATAATATCAGCCGTGGCCGACTCGAGGGCTGGATTTTGCGTCGTCGTCTTCGAGGGTGAGGCGGAGGGTTGCACTGGCCCCCTTGGATTAAAGGGGCTGATTTCCATGTTGTTTTCACAAGTACACTAATTATGTGGTCATTATTTACCAAACTACTCACTAAGCAAAAACTTACAGATGCATTACGACGGTAATGCGATAAATGAGGTCACTATTATTAAATAAATTATTGATTAAATATTGCTAGCGAGCACGTCTGTGCGCTGCAAGAGTCGCGAAGAATTCATATAACACTGGCTGTTACAATTTAATGGAGAAGCACATTATTACACAGTGTAAACAGCGTTGTGTAAATTGAAACCGCGTTCGATTACTAGCGTACTGGATTTGTGCCAACAGTGTCGGATTTTCATTGTTGCATTGGGTTATCTCTTATATAGCAATATTTGATTTAGCTAAGCCTAATCGACCCAATTAGTTTCGCGTCATTTAGGCGATCCTCCAACTCTAGAAAACGTTATCTCCAACACTGACACAGAAAATGGTTTTTGCTATTATTTTACACAAAAACAATAAAACAAGTAACTCAACAGGAGTTTATTCAAATAAAATATTGTTATAATAAAGAGAAGAAAAGCTATTATACTCGGATTTCGTCGGATACAGAAGTTTAAGAAACTTCGCTGAGATACCAAGAAAAACACTGAAGAAAAGTAGGTAAGTACATAACTAGGTATTTATGAATAAAATAAATAGGAAATTCTTCGTTATTTGTTTTAAACGCACTGTTTCCTACAAATATTAAAATCCCGATGTGGATTGTGTATTTTACTATTGAAATGAAGAATTACGGGATCTGTAAGGTATGAACTTTTGACATCGTCTCTATGTTGTTTATTGTAAATTTTCTATAGAAAAATTCCCGGAGCTGAGATTTGTGCTCGGCAAAAAGCTAAAGCTCGGCAGCTATAAAGCTAAATAGTGTGAGCTTGCAAACAGAAACAATACGCTCTGTCGCGTAGATATAGATAAGTCCGTTTTTGTTCTGCAGTTTGATTCTATGAACTTGTTTTCTAATCATCTCCCACTACGACTTTGCAGCCTTAAGGTATTAATTTAGGAAAGTTTGCTGAAGAATACCTTCTATCAAATATTTAATATAGGTATGTCTGAATTCGTTGATATTACAGTGATCGCGAAGCATGATACCTAATTCTTTTGCGATGACTATTACGGTTACAGCGAATATGTTATTCTATCAAATAATTTCCATTGCTTTATTAAAGGTACTAACAAAGCAAATGGCTCAATATCGTCCACTTTTGTGAAGTGGATGATATTGAGCCATTTGCTTTACAAAAGAAATTGATTGCGGAACCCATTTTCTTTAACCAATAAAAATACACCATTCCCCTCAGATTTTTCCTGGAACATAAATTGATATGATGAGGAAATTGAATTAATAATATATTACGGAATTCTGTTGTCGATTTGATGTTATAAGCTTTCGTTTTAGCAAGCTAGTTTATCTTAATTAACTTCACTTTTGATTCTACGATTTGAATCAAAAGTTATTTAGCTAAACGTTAAACAACATAAACAGTTTTTCTTTGTAAATTAAAACAATTTCAAACGATTTGAGGAGCTGTGGCTTTAAGCACAAATTTCTTGAAACAAAAGATTCTATATGATATCTCAGTAATCAATACGAAACGGCTTACTGTCAGAAGTTCAACAGACAATTCTTTTGTTTTGTTTGATAAGTTTGTTGTAGTATTTTATAGATGGTAGTAGGGTATGATGAAATGGTTTTATCAGACTCTATTTAATTATAGGGTATGATAAAACCCTATTGTTTTCGTAAAAGTTTCGTTTGGTACCAAGCCCTGGTTTTGGTGAAAATAAAACACAAAATCCTCTTTAGTACTGACTTTTACTTATTACAACTCATTCGTTAATTCGTTGTTCGTACTTATATTATAACTAACCCCATCACTTTATCTTTGTGTTCACATTCCTACAGATATAAAGTGATCCATTCTACTTCCATCTGAGAGCATCGCTAGACGGTTTTGTACGAGATGTTTACACTTCAATACCTTTGCGTTTAAGAAAATAGTGATTTTAGCTTTTTAGGCATTATTTATGGCTTTCATTGGTTTGAAGAGACGTGCTCTTCCACACGTCTGATAAAAACGGCATTTATAACGACTTGTTTGATCTAGTTTCTTATATTTTTTACGGAAAAAAAGTATTATCCTGTTTACATTCAGTAACACTCATCCACTTTACCTTACACACCTATTAAAAACCTATAAATTTCAAAGATTTCAGAGGTCCAATAAAACATTGTTTTGATCGCGTCCGCTTAATTTAGCTCATCCACATTGGTCGCGTTTGTTACAGTACGTACTCCATGGATATGTTTAAAACCCCATGAGAATACATTTATAAGTACCTACTGTAGTTTTTCTGCATTTTTCCTGTTTCGGGAAAACTATTATTGCCTTTTTCATTTTCATCTTTTTATGCCTCGAACATAATATACCTAGTAGCGTGATATTAGGATACAACCCAAACTCAAGATCACGTAATTCGCTTATAAAACTTCGTAACCAAAACTTCCTCAGATTATGCAGAGTCAAAAGAAGACAGGGTAACCTGCTATTTATTCAAATCGTAACAAGAAGCCTCGTAAATCTTTTACGGGCATTTACGCTCACAAATCGCCTCTAGGTGCTCCAAGCGTCAATTCACGCATCAATACTTAATTCTCTTTATATCGACTTCTTCGCACTCTTTGCTTCGCTCGGCTCGAGTTATTTTAGTTAGGTACCAGACTTTTTTTCAAATAAGAAGTTTGTCTATTCAACATGTATGTTGCTAACGAGATGTGCGGACTAGTGATTTACGTAAGGTTAATAATGGTGTGCCTCCGAGGTTTTTATAGTATAGCAGTCCGCTATGGTGGTATTGATGTGTGTGAGGTATGGAATCTTTTTCTATCTACTAAAACAATGTAAACATGGAAACACACAGGACTTTAACGATCCAACGAAACATATCTAGTCCAGGAACAACCATTAGTATCGACTAATGGTTGTTGTGACTCAAATGATAAAATTGTTTCAAGATTGAATTGCAAACCAGTTGAGTAGCGGTGTCAAAATCTAAATTATTTCAATAATAAACCGTTTTTTGCTGCATATTAATGTATGTAGAGATGTGCAATATCCGCTGCATGTGACGCCTTTGTAAGCGTGACGTACGACTGTGAGGTCAGGAGGTATGGTTAGTGGTTTTGACTTCACTGGTCTCGAGTTGGGTTAATAGTTACTTGCACTTGCATTTTCCTGTTTTCAGGGCTTTTAGCTTTTCGTTCATTTTTTATATTGCATTTTTCATAATCCCTCACTATCCATCTTCAGCTTCTTTGCTGAAACCAAAGAGAAATGCAGCACGGTTTAAAGCTTTTGTAAACTGTTCTAAAGAAAAACCAATAATAATAATTTAATATAATAATAACTTTAATTTATAAAGGTCATAAATGAACCATTTGCGTTATGGGAAATTCAGAATCATTATCAACCAAAATGTGTTTGTATTTTCTTGCAACGAACAGCAATTTGAGGCAGATCCGAGTATTGTCTAACTATTGTTACTATGTGAGGCGAGGAGTCAATATCCTGGTAAGTTACACAAATAAACTTGAAAGGTTTACTAGTGTGTGAAATTAAATTAAAATATTCCGACTTATTATTTCTTCTTCTTTTTACTTATCTTTACTTTTATTTATTTCCTTTTTCTAGAAGTACAGTAATTTAATGTGAGTACAGTATATCCATACTGTACTCACATTAAAATCTAGTATATTAGCTAATAAGCTTTTAAATATAACTTAAACTGCTATACCTAACTTAAGTGCCTATAAAATTAAGAAATCGTCCAATAACATTTAATTATATATATTAATAATAGGACACCTTGATCAATGTCGATAGACTTGTTTTTATCCTAACTGAATAATGTGGTAAAATGATATTGAACATCGCTAGGTGATACGTGACCAGCACACCTGCAGTACGTGATCTTGACTGTTCCGACTCGTATCATGAGTTTCATTTGAAGAGTATTGTTTACCAAAACAGTGTACTGTTTTAGTAAACAGAATCCTGTACCAATGTTAATTTTTACGATCAACAATCGCGCATCACTCGTTAATTATTATGTAAATAATTGAAATTAATCTGACTAAACACTGATCATGACATGTGGGATGCATTACCCGCTGATTGGTTGCGGGAAACGGATAATCCTCTCCGATAATTTAACGTTCCGATATCCATTAAAATGTTTGCTGTAAAATTGGCCAACAACCTCCTCGTAAATATTTCCAGCATAGCTCTTCTTATCTACGTGTCGAAGGATCGTAAAATATTATCCACAGAAACGATCAATCATCAATATTGATCCTTTACTGTAGTTTGTTTTAACTTTACCCTCCCTGTGTAGCAGCAGTCCTGATTTATGTTTAAAATTTATTTGTGCAAACTATAATATTGAATGAAAGGATTGATGAGGATCGCTTGTAAAATATACTCGTACCTATTTCGCATAGTTTGACACACCATTACATCTAGAAATATTGGTGAGTAGATTTCAGTGAAATTAATAAAACTTAAAAAAAAAAATAAGGTGTAAATGAAAACACAACGGAATGTTTTTTTTTTAACTCAACTTGATGCTTTTAGATTTAGTTGTAAAATTCTTATCGTCGTTTTCTGCTAACTATGAGCATTTTATTTTGTATGTTGCACTACTACGGTTAGTCGTGAAGTGTAAGTTTCATATGAATTGAGAGATACACTTTAGAAATAATAGCGATACTTTGCACAATTAAGAGTAGACTAAATTATCCAGCAAATAATAATTTTTGTTTGATAACAATTGGACTTTACTCTCTGAAGCAGTGGAACTGAGAACCTTCGAACATTATTATCACATAGTTCGCTACATCCACATAGTATTGTATTGTTTGGCAAGTCAACTGTACATTCGTGGGCAGCAATGTAATCAAAGCCAATATGAAGACGAATGCTCCTGTACAGTCCTTAGTAGTGACCTCAGTGTACTGAGTAAACAGAATAAAGTTATGTTACTGAACATATGGCTGAGGAATATTTGTGTAATAGAAGATTATTTACCAAAAGGTAGTAAGTAGTGTATTTTGTCACGGGCGCTATATTGAATTCCGAACGTAACGAAGGATTCCAGTGCTCAAGCTCGCCCAAGACGGAGACATTGTTTATCCCCGAGAAGAATACTTTTCTTTTCGTACCTACTGCGAAGTAATAAAAACCAATTCGATTCTCGGATTAGTTGTTATAAAACTGCTAAATAAATGTACTTAGTTTTGTGCAGTTGAACATTATTATAAATTACCTCATGCAATTTCATCAAAAACAAAATAAATAATATCGTAAATATGACGTCCAAATCCAACATTCTAACGCAAGGGCACAGTATAGAGATTTAGTATACATATATGTGGCGGGGGTACAAGCCACAGCAACCGGTCAGCTGTTACGATGACATGCCGTCATTACCGTCACACGATACCCCTTGGTAATACTGGTTTTACCAAGGGGTATCGTCTTACCCAGTATCTGGGTTGTGGAAGTCAGATAGGCAGTCACTTCATGTAAAATACTGGTATTCAGCTCCTTGTAAGATACTGGTATTCATTTAATTAATAGTACAACCAACCATACCTTCTGTTGGCATTTTATTGTTGCAATATCGAGGGAAAAGGCGCTGGAAACCGAAATACAGGCATTGTCTAGTTCGGTTGCAGTGGCTACATCCACCTATTAGAAATGAATAGATTTGATTTGAATCTGCCAAACTATTTTTCTGTAACCTATTATCAAGTTTTTTGAGAAATAAATTATTAATATTGTTATTAAAAAAAAAACTGGTGCGTTCGGTTGGAATTATAGCCGACCCCACCGTAATTGAAGTCAAGGCAGAGATTTGTTAAAATGTTCCTTCTCTTGTTTATACACTAAAAGCAAAAATAAACCCAATCGTATTGACAATTTGTAAATAAAGTTCTAAAAGAACATTAACAGGATAAGGTATCTCATGTAAAGTGGGGAAAGCGGGATTTTCTTTTGACTCAAAAACACGTTATTGTAAGTTAGATAGTGAGATTATGATTAAAATTAAAAAGCAATGATGTAATTTTATGGAAAAAAAAGGAAGCGAAGAGGAAAACTCTTCGTTTTCACCGCTTAAATTAAAAACGAAACGCTTTCACCGCTTAAATAATCTTATCAATCCATGGAATGCTGCGATGGAAGATTGAATTACAATATAAGATTTAAATTAGCGCTGGATCAAGAATCCTTTTACATTTCCTTTTGCTTTTCCAGTGGCTAGGAAACCATTAATAGGTAATTTTACTAGTGCACGGTACAGGTAGCTTAGTGATAAGATTTATAAAGAATGTAAGTATGAGTAGGTACATACGAACACAAAGTGAACCACAGGCATAGTTCTCATGTTTCGAATAGGTACAAAAATAGATACCAAAAACTTCTAATTAAAATAAATAAACAATGAATATCTAAGCTGTAAGATATATGTTTGTTGGGCTCTATCAGTAGTTCCTCTCAGTAGAAAGTTAAATACAAAGTCAATTTAACAGACGCGGTTCCGGGTCACAGTCTTTTTTTTTTTTTTTTTTTTTTTTTGGGTGGGAAATCATCAAATGACTCCTCCCGCTCTGGGTGGAGCGGGAGGGCGTGTCAGACTCTTACTGACTAAAACCCACCCGTGTTCCTTCTCTTGCCTGTGCAATGCCAGGGGGCCACGGTATCCCTTTCGGACTTTCCCGCAACCCCGGCAGGCAATGGTCTCATAGGACCCCTTCACTCGCTGACACTCTTTGAGGCGCGCGTGGAACAAAACGCGCCGTCGACCCGGGCTTGGTCCTTACCGGATGGCGAGCTACCCATTGCTCACCGTCCGCAAGCCCGCGCCTACGGTGGCCGGGAATCCGCGATCGATTCCCGACGCCCGGGGCGTCTCCTCCTGCGGCGGCTAGGGGCGTGAGGGCGCGAAATTTGCCTCTCCCTCACGCGCTCCGCCTCCTCCTTTGCGAGCATTACTGCTTCGCAGAAGGAGGTGACGGCCTCCCATGCCCTCTCGCTCCGTACCATGGCCTGGACCAGGGCCGGACGCGAGAGATCCCCGCCACCGATCGCCTCCACGAGGACACGGCGGTGCTCTGCCCAAGCCGGGCATACCTCCACCGTATGCTCCACCGTGTCCTCCGGGCGATCCACGCAGTGATGACACCCGGGCGTTTCCTCCCGCCTTATCCGAAACAGGTACCTCCCGAAACAGCCGTGTCCGGTGAGGACCTGCGTCAGGCGGAAGGTGAGGACGCCGTGGCGCCTCTCCAGCCACTCCTCAAAGAGGGGACTTATCGCCGCAATAGTGGCGTGCCCAGCACTGGGTTGCGACAATCGCACTCTCCATGACGCCATGAGATCCCGTCGGAGCTCTGTCCGGTTGATAAAGTTCTCTTTCAAAGGAACAGTACTTATCACTGACATTTATTTCTAAATTAACATAATTCGTTTAGGAATAATAATATGATTTGAGGCATTGTTGAATTCCATTCTAATGAGGTTAAATGGTCTAAGAGATAACCTTTCAAATTCTATTGTCAAACTCTGATTTGATTACATAACTGAAACTCCTCAGTGAAACTCAAATAAACATTACGTCAGTTTTTGTAGTGAAAAAAGCAATTACATCAAAATATTTATTTATTTATTTATTCATAGGAGAACCAAGAGCTTTAACCAATGGCTAACAGTTGCTTAAGAAACATTATTAAGATTTTATCTACAAAAATTGAACTCATGTAGATTCAACTCGAATAAAACTCGAGTAGTCGACTTTCACGATCATCATCATCATCTCCATCATATTTATGGACATAGCCCATAAGCACCGCCACTCAGACCGATTCTGTGTTTCCCGACTTTCAGGATACGTCTTCTGAAATCGGAAATGTAAATAGAGCCTGGCTAAAGAAAGTTGGCCCCAGAATATTGGCGGCAAATTTAAAAAATACATGCATGACAACACTAAAATTATACTATGAAAATTGGAATAACCTACTTTGATACTTGGTAATTCATTATTAAAAATATCATATATATAGTTTTTCAATAAGGACGCTCGAACTTTAGCAGCGCATAGCGGCCATTTCGGTAATGCGATTGCTAAAGTCAAAATGGGTGTACCACAGGGCTCGATATTGGGCCCATTCCTCTTTTTAGTATACATAAATGATTTACCTCATTTACTGAAAAACCGACCACAAATGGTGTTATCTGCTGATGACACATCACTTATTTTTAAGGTAAACAGACACGCACAGGAGCTTGACGACGTAAATAACGCTATGCTAAAGGTCCATAATTGGTTTACTGTAAATAATTTAGTATTAAATGAGAAGAAAACTAAATGCATAAGATTCGCGTTACCAAATGTTAGAAGTAATGAATGTCACGTTGTACTGAATAAGGAGACACTAGAATTCGTCGAAAAAACGGTTTTCCTGGGAATCACGCTTGACTCAAAACTACAGTGGGGTCCTCACTTAACATCACTTGCAGGGCGGCTAAGTTCAGCCGCTTACGCTGTTTGGAAAATCCGCCAACTAACAGACGTGGATACCGCGAGACTGGTCTATTTTAGTTACTTTCATAGCATCATGTCTTACGGTATTTTGCTGTGGGGACGGGCCGCAGATATTGACTCTATATTTATTCTGCAAAAGAGGGCTGTTAGAGCCATCTACAACCTCCGCAGACGCGAATCTCTTAGGGAACTGTTTAAGAAAATTAATATCATGATGGTACCTTGTCAGTATATATATGAAAACATTATGTATGTTCGAAAAAATCTACATCTCTATAGTAAGATAAGTGACAGGCATAATTTTAACACAAGAAATAGGAACAAATTAGATCAACCACGTTTCAGATTGTCTAAAGTACACACTTCTTTTATGGGGTACTGTGTAAAATGTTATAATAAAATACCACTCGATATTCTTCAACTAAATGAGAAGAAATTTAAAACTTGCATTAAACGCACACTATGTAGACAAGCATACTATAAGTTGGATGATTATATCGTAGATAAAAATGCTTGGCTAAATGCTGGTCCTGCTCCACAGCCACTTGGGCTCACTAGTTAAAAATGAAAAAAATGGTAGAGTTGCTTCCCCTTTTTTATTTTTTCTGACTACGAACTTATTGTTTATTTTGTTTTTTTTTATTAAACTAAGTTTTAATTATTGAATACTCCAATAGATATTATTGATTTTCTTTCTTTTGGTGGTCAAATTCTTGCAAACTATAGTTTTGTATAACTTAGACGCATTTTTATTTTCAATTTTTGTAAATGTGAGTACCATGGAGTCGTTTTACTATGTTATTATGTTGATTTTGACTTGAAAGAGCAGGGTAGTTGAGAGTATGTCATGCTCACTTAAATGTCTCGCTGATGGTGGCGAGTGTGTTGGATCATTCGGTTCCCTACAAAATGGTTGAGCTGGATGGTGCTGATCCACGCGTCATGTTCGTGAACGGGCGCCGTCAGTTGAGACTGGTCATTTCTTATCTGCCAGGGCTTATTTTTAATCATTTTTTATTTTTTTTTATTTTACATTGTTCTCACATATATAATCGATAAGAGTAATGTACCCAGGATTTTGTAATTTCTATATTTAAAAGAGTGTCCTTGGAGTTTCTTGCCCGTTCTTCTCCATAGAGATCTACGTTTTGGAATGGACAACTAGCTTCAACTTTCTGACTAACTGACTCTTTGACAATTCAAAAGTGCCTGTAAAGGGTTTAATTGAAATAAATGCTTTGAGTTTGAGTTTACCAAATTTGGCATGAATATATATTTTGTCGTGACATTTCACCATGGAACGCTACACGCTTCAACAACGCGTAGAAATTGTGTAAAATTTATTATCAAAACCAGTTGTCTATTCGCCTACGTTCTGTGCGTTGTGTTCAATTTATGGCGTTCATCGTGTGAGTTAACACCGCTCGATTACTTTCTGTGGGGTTACATGAAATCTTTAGTGTACGCAGATAAACCACAGTCAATTGTTGCCCTAAAGGCCAACATAACTCGCGTTCTTCGTGAAATTGACCATTTATGCGAAGACGTCCTCCAAGATTAGTCCACCAGAATACGCCATCTACAGCAGAGTCGCAGTGGCCATTTGGCTGATATTATTTTCCACACATAATGTCATTGAATATTCTTTAAAATGTTATAAAAATTGTAGTAATATCACATAAACAGGTTGTTTTATTTCATTTCAAAGTTCGAGCGCTCTCAATGAAAAACCCTATATATAGATAGATAGATAATGATATAAGAACATTATGTTAGGGAAATAAAGAAACAGAATTTATCTACACATGTATTAATTTTTGATATGTATCAGGTTTGTAACGGGATTTTAAGGATTTATTGATCTGGTATAGGTGTTAGTATATAAGGTAAATATGAGCGGAATCCGAAAATAAATAGACAAATAAAATACGATAATATTTGATCTGGTATAGGTGTTAGTATATAAGGTAAATATGAGCGGAATCCGAAAATAAATAGACAAATAAAATACGATAATATTCCATACATAATAACTTAGTTTTATTCATCGTAATCAAAATCAGATTCTAGCACTTCAATGCCAAAAGATTCATCACTGTCACTAGTATCGCTGTCTCCAACATTTATAATAAAACTTTCTAAATTTTCTTCTGTTATTTTATCACGTTCTTTATATTTATTTTCAACATGTATTACATGATCAGTAATTTTCTTCCAATCCTGTGAACTTACGTTTTCAAATGAATCTTTAATTATTTCTTCTAATGCAGCTGTAGTAACTGCAATATTTTTGCTAGCCACTTTACGTTTTGCCAAACTCCACACAAGCTCGATCGCATTTAAATCACAATGGTAGGGTGGAAGTCTCAACACCTCATGACCACATTGATTTAAAATTTCATCAGCTTCATATATTGGATTAGGCGTATTTCGTTTTACAATACACAACAGCTCTGCTTTCGTGTGGTAGTCCTCATATTGAATTCCATTATCACGAAGCCACTCTCTTATATTACTTTTACGTGTTTGTGTGTTCGGAACCTTATTTATAATAACCGAATGGTAACTAGTATTATCCATTATGATTACACTTGGTTCTTCCAAATTTGGTATAAGTTTTTCTTTAAGCCATTTATTAAAATTATCAGCATTCATGTCATGGTGATAATCAGCATTTTTTGATTTAGTACTAAACACTAACAAAGAGTTTGGTACGGGGCCTTTCTCTGATCCAGCATGAACTATAATGTACCTTTTCCCGGTCGAAACATTTTCAATTGCACCACTAGTTGAAGGACCTTGCCATGACTTCTTAGGCTTGTAGTTTCTATGGACATAAGTCTCATCTAAATAAATGATTGGCTTGCCTTCTGCACGTTTTCCTGCTATAGTTCTTAAAAATCTATGTCTCCAAGCAGATATGTCATAGCGTTCTATTAATACAGAACGCTCATTTTTATTATTTTTAAATTCATAGCCATTGGCTAATAACAAGCGGCGCAGAGTTTCTCTGCATCCGTTAAAATCAATACTTTCTTTTAACTCCACCAACAGTGTCCTCAGTGTAGGAACTTGTTTTTTAACAATATAAAATTCGTTTATCTTGTTACGCATAGCATCTATGTCAAAGTTATCTAGGTTAGACACAGTAGGTTTCCGTGGGCGTTTCTTCCCCGGGGTACTCCAGACACCTTCATTTACTGCACCTTCCATTTTTACTCTCTTTAGTGTTCTGACACTCACTTCTGCAAAGAAGATATACAAAATATGTAATTAATTCTTGGTTTACGTAAATGCAAAGGTTTTTTTCGGCATAATTTCAAAACACCAGTGTATAGTAAAAACTTACCAGTCATTGAAGTTATTTCTTCTAAGTACTGATTCTGGGTTATTATCCTATCTTTCTGCTCTAATTCAGTGAGATTTTCAATAGTTCTTACTATTTCATCAACTCCTTCGACATCTTGCAGATTCTCTGTTAAAGAAAGTTAATCGTTTTAAAATTACCATTGTATGTATTTTAATTGTTTTTTTTTCCTCTGTTATATATCGTTTTGTATGTACAATAAAGCATATAATAAATAATAAATTACCAACAAAAATACAGCAAAAATTCATTATGAGTATATACGTAAAACATAGGTGATGTTATTAAAATGAATACGTTGACTGATGCGATGTACGAATGAATATAATTAGTTTTATTCAATACGAAAAAGCGAAAGTAACTTATTTGTAAGGATTCGTAAATTTTAAATCAAAATTTTACTAAGACGACTGGATAGGTAGGTGTTCAAAGTATCAAAATAATATTGTCTACTAACCTATGAAATTCAACACCACACGTAGACAATCTTGTTTTTGTTTAAACGCGGCATCACGCTGTTGTTGTTTTTCGTTGAACTTGCCAATCATGCAAAACAACATCTTTCGTACACCACTTTTGATAGATTTGTTCATTTTAAACCGTAATTAGAATCACAATTTACACAAACGCATACAATTTGACACCAGAGATACCGAACGACAACCTTGTCAAATTGACGTTGACGTTCATACAGAGTTGCTATATAAAAAGTTCGCAAATAATTCCAAGCATTAAAAGTTTAAAAACGAAAAAAGAAAGAAAATTTGTAAGGAAAACAATTCACTAGATCTTCGAGATAAAACGTTAACTTTAGAATTAGCACTTGTTGAGGCAAAAGAAAGAAAAGATTCTACTTTGTTTGTCTAAGATTTAACTAATCAATTAATTGTTCATGAATACGTTTAGCAGACTGTTCAAGGAAAGCATTAAAAGTGTTTTTTTTTGCTACAACAGAGGAAACATTAAGGCTTTTCTTAAAATGTTGATATATTTTACGAGAGTGCTAAATTATACCTACCATACTATGCATATTATTACCTACCTTTCTTTCACAACATAAAAAATGTAAAAGACAGGTTATATCATAGACTACTATATATACAGAGAATATCACGTTACGCGATTACCCTAACTGCTGCGTAATGAGACAGTCTATTCGTATGTATGTCACCCGATCCAGGGTGTGACAGCTCTGCGCTACGAACATGTTTATAATCAGCTTTATTTATTCGCCTTTCAGCTTTCATTCAAACAATGTACGATTAAACAGAGAATTCACTGTGTAAACGTTGTGGTTGGAATGAATCGGCTCATTATATTCATACACACGGGATATCGAACCGCAAAAACTTTTGAGCTGCAGTTCATAACAGAGGAAAAGTTCTTGTGTGTTTTTTTATGATTCGTTGCACTGATCGAATAATTACATAAAAAACCGGCCAAGTGCGAGTCGAACTCGCACACAAAGAGTTCCGTACCACCATACAATATTTAGCAAAAAAATGGAAATACTAAACAAAAAATATTATTATTTTTCATCTTAAATTCAAAAAATTCAATTCTTATATGATACATGATGTACAGAATTTTAAATTCCTAACTTGTTAAGCTGTACAGATAGAGCTCGTACAAAAATGGTTTAAAACTGACAACTTATACGGCCCCCTATTTCTTAATTTTCGAAGACAAAATAAAATTGTTCTCTACTCGATGAGCTCTAGACAATGATATCCCACATGTCAGTTTTTTTCCAATTTTTGAATTGGAGTTTATTGGACTCCTTTAATTTAATTTTTATTATTTCTTGTTATAGCCAGCGGCAATAGAAATAAGTAATCTGTGAATTTTTCAACTGTGTACCTATTACGGTTCATGAGATACAGCTCGCTGACAGTCTGACGGACGGACAGCGGAGGCTTAGTAATAGGGTTCCGTTTGGCACCCTTTGGGTACGGATCCCTAAAAAAGTTTCAATCAAATATTGAAGTATCATCTTGGTCAATTTTCATTCAAAAATGTACTAGCCGTTTATTAAGTAAAGAAAAAATTATAAAAACAAAACCTTAATGGTTTCTCAGTTTTTTTTAACAGCAAGTGGCCAGTATTTTTAATGCAAATCAAAAAGTTTTTGACACTTTTTTATGAAAAAAATATCTGCTATCTGTCTGTCTGTGTGATCGCGTTGCTCATCTAAACTACGCAATGGATTCTAATGGGAGATTCAAATTAAATTATTTTATCGAAAAAAGATTTTATTTGAAAGTAGCCTTGTTTCGTTATTTTATAAACTTGAAATTAAGTTAGACTTTCATGCTGCTGAACGCAGATAGATACCTATTTATGTACTCTTATAAACTGAATACAGTCGATGTTCTCAACAGCTAAAGTGAACAATAATTCAGCTTCAGCTTTTATCATTGTTGAGCTCCTGAATTAAAACGAAACTAATGTAAATCAGTTCGTAAACTATGTGTTCGATCCAACGCTGCGGTAGATACAAAGCATTCCAAACGATAGCAACACGACTGTGTGCGTCTACTACAAGCTTATCTATGAAGATAGGACAGCGAGCTAATTTATAAAATAGCAGTTTTGTTTGCAAGTTATCGTATCTAGACAAAAATCCTAACCTAATCAAATCGATCAAGTGACAGGTTAATTACTTGGACAACATGGCATTACAATCCAAAAACTAATTACTCTTGTCTTCCATAATCTCTCTTGTATTTATGAGTATACGTATCATGTGATCGTTGTCCTCGGCAGTACATCGTGAGCCGAATTTAAAAACTCATCAGCAGCAGTTGCAAAATATTCAAATTGGTTTGATCGATTTGTGTTTGCATATGTTGGGGTTGTAAAGCCCAACAGTGAAAATGTTATGTTAATGTTGTGTATTGGGATGTTATGTTGAACGAGTAAACAACCGATTGGTATAAAGGTTTTATTGCTACTAAAAATAACTTATTGTAAAGTATGTACAATTAATGTTGGATTTAAACAAACTGCAACGTTTCACTGTAGGTAAGTAGGACAAGTTAGTTGCATGTACAGCGTAGCTCGTACATATTGCCCACTCACAAAGATAACTTAAATGTTCATCGGAAATTGTTTCAATATAAAGTTAAAATGTAAAAAGGTAAAAAAAAGGTCATAAGTTATTATGGTAATTCACAACGCGCAATAGGCGACGTTGCTTTATTGAGTGTGCGCGCACTCGTTATGTGCACTGTACTGCTGTCGTTTGTGACGTCAAATAAGGCGTTGTCCGCGATGCTCGCTGTCGACCTTCTTCGGGGCATCGGGTTGGGAACAGATGGAGATTCTGGTTTCCGCCAACTTGCCCAATGCTTGCGTAGGCGGTTGTAAGCGTAGATTACGCCCGCTAATGCTACTGCGGCAGCTAATAGGTAGATGACAACGTAGTGGTGGACATCGTGGTATGTTGCATGATCTGACAGGATGTCTTCTGATGTTGCGGCTTTCAGTTGCTCTACTTGTTTGCCAAGCTCTTGCAGTAATGTTCTCTGCTCTGCTATCGATTCATTCTCGTGAAGATGTTTTAGAACCGGTACAGGTAGGTTTATGATATAGTTGATTGAAGGAATTTCTGCAGGACCTGCGTCGACCTGGGCTTGAATTTTGTTCATTTGTTGCCTTTGAGGATAAACAACAAAAGTTTCACTACTAATTATGCAATCGTCCTTGAGTGTTATGACACCGGCCTTGTGTAGTAGTTGCGTTGAAACTTGATGCCCACAAATAATACGTATTTTGAATTGTTGACAGCAAAAATATAGATAATGATTTGCATTGTTTAGTTCCAACCACTTGTCTCGGCAGGTTTCATGTTTGGTTTCGCAGTGAAGAGATTCCTTGTTCTTCATGCAGAGGCTCTCGTCAGACTTCATGCGGTATACGGGTTTCTATAGTGGACACAATCGCGTTGTCGCGTCATTTTGTACGCATTGATGTATTTCGGATTCCGTCACTGGTATGTATGAATCCTTTTGAATGTTTATTGCTAACATTTCTGCAATAGGTATTAGGGTGACCATATCCACGTCATTGTTTTTCGGTATTGGTATTGTTCGGTAGATCTCGAAGTTATCTCTGCTGATTAAGGGTACTTTTACCTCGATTATGAGGTATCGTTCAGTCATTTTCGCCTTTACTTGTAGAAGATGATACAGGCGAAACAACTCTGTTTGTGTGTTGGTGATGGGTAGGACTAATTCCTTGGACAATTGACCCGAGATGAAGTTCAATTCATCCCGAAGCTGTTCCGGTGCGATGAGATGTAAATTCATCTTGCCATTATAGATGTTTGTTACAATATCTATAAGGGTTTCCTGGACGTTTCTGAGATGCTCAATCAGGCTATTTGCCGTAATAGCGGACATAGCAAATTCAATGGACAGTTCTTGAGAATCCAGTTCCTTCTTGATATTGTTCGTAAACTTGTCTAGGTTTAGCAGATGTTGGTTAAACAGTTTGTACTGTTTTTCAACTGCATCTTCCGATCGCTTCAGTAAATTATATTCTGCTTCGATCACGGATGTCTGATTTCTTAACAACAGTGCCAGGTGTTTCTCGTTTGCCTTGATATTGTTTTGCGAATTCGTCATCTAATACTCCGAACAGGGAGCGCGCGATGGAACCGACACCGTTGATAAGCCCACGTTTGCTTCTCGTATTCACTCGGCCTTGCGGATTCAGCAACATATGGTTGTAGTGTCCTATTTCATCGGTCGAGTGTTGTAGTTGTGTTAAAATTACGTTACATTGTGTTTTCTGTTTTATTTTCTCGCAGACGGTTTCTAGATGATTGGTGAATTTACTGGATACTGCTATACCGTGCCAGTAGGGCTTTACGTCATAGTATACGATAATCTTCCACTCGCCGCGTATTAGTTGCATATTGGTCACTTTATCAAAGTATAGCCCTTGTTGAAGCTCTTCAATGTTTGTTGTGTTAGCGGCCGCGACAGGATTTAGGAAATACAGCAGTGCCATGACCAGTCCAATGAAGTTTATTTTTCTGTTTGTTGTTTTGCATCGTCGTGAACTTTGCGACTCGCTGTTTAGGTATGACTCATTTATGTTTGATTTGGAAGTAATTTGCTGTTCGGCAGTTTCGTCACTTTTGATAGGTAGGACAGATAGTTTTGTAACAGGTCTTTTCATATGTCCATTTCTTGTTTTTAGGCTAACGACCCGAACATATCCATCGTTCCCAGGGTGAAGCTCTGTTATTCTCCCCATGAGCCATTTTCCGGCTGGTATATGATCATCATGAATAACCACTAGATCACCTATCTTCAGATTGTTCTGTGGTTCCTGCCACTTTGATCTGCCTAATAGTTGGCACAAGTATTCGTTCCTCCATCTCTTCCAGATTTCTACGAAGATCTTTCTTGTTAGTTCCCATCTTGTTCTTGCATCTTCCCTTGTTTCGATGACTGTCAGCCCCGGTCTACCCGATAAAAAGTGTGCTGGCGTCAGACAGTCTAGATCGTCTGTGTTTTCACTCAATGGACACAGAGGTCTGGAATTCAAACAGGCCTCCAGTTTTGTTAGGATTGTGGTGAACTCCTCAAATGTTAGCTTTTGTTCTCCGACTACTCTTTTTAAGTGGTGTTTTAGGCTTCTGACTGCTCGTTCCCACAATCCTCCCACTGATGGCCAAGCGGGGGCATTAAAATGCCACTCAATTTTCATCTCCGCGATCTCCCTTTGTAGTTGGTAGCTTTTGTAGGTATGTTCGATTTCTTCGTATTGCTCAACGAGTTGACGGTTTGCGCCGACAAAGTTTGTTCCATTGTCACTGTATAAGTGACAAGGGGCACCTCTTCTTGCTGCCATCCGGTTTAGGGCTGCCAAGAATGCTGAACTGGTGAGATCTGATACCAGTTCAATATGCACAGCTTTGGTCACCATGCATATAAAGACTGCTATGTAGCCCTTCATTGTTCTTGCTCCTCTGCCTTTGTTCATTTTGACGTCCACAAATCCAGTGTAATCCACCCCTGTATGGTAGAAGGGTGGCGCTTGATTTACTCTTGCGCTCGGTAGGTTACCCATCAGCTGATGTTCCTTTGTGGGGTTGTTTTTGCGGCACGTCACACATTTTCTGATTTGCATCTTCGTTGCTCGGTTTCCGCCGACGATCCAATATTTCTCACGTAAGTGGGATAGGGTGAGTCTTGGCTCGCCGTGAAAGGTCATTCGATGAGCTTGGTCGATGAGAAGATGTGTTAATCGACTGTTGTGTGGAATGATCATCGGATGTTTCATGTTTTCGGTCAGCAAGGCGTTTTTTAATCTTCCTCCTACTCGTAGGATCTCTTGATGGTCAATAAACGGAGTGAGCGCTTTTATTTTACTGTTAGACTGCACCGTGTTGTGTTTTTGTAAATAGCAAATATCTGTGTCAAATAATTTTTGCTGTGTTTGTTTTACGAGCACCTTCGTTGCTTTGTCCAATTCGTGCAACGTCAGATATTTCGGTAGTTGTCGCCGTTTCGGGTTCAATGATCTGAGTATCCATGCGACAATGCGAATAATATGTTCGACGGAGCTGTGATTTTGCAATAATTTTTCCACAATGCTCGGATTTTCTATGTTGTGTTGGGATACATTGGCTTGTTTCCGGACTGTTTTTTCTTCTTGGTCTGTGTTATAATTATATTTTTCTATGTTCTTTGTTTTAAGTGATGGTAGCCATTTAGGCCCTTGCCACCACAGTTGATTTTCTTTCAGCTGACTAGCGTATTGGCCTCTGCTTGCGGCGTCAGCGGGATTTTCCTTTGTTTTGACGTAGTTCCACGACGATCGTGGTATGACGTCAGTAATACTTCGTACTCTGTTTTCTACGTATGCTTTCCAGCGGGATGGATCTCCTTGTAACCAACCCAGGACCACCATGGAATCAGTCCAGCCATAGACGTGTACTTCATATTGATTCAATGACTGTTTGACTTTGCGCATAAGTTGTGATAGAAGGTGCGCTCCATTCAATTCTAGCCTAGGCAATGTTGTTGTTTTTCGGTGTGGTACAATCTTTGACTTCGCGGCTACAAGTATTATTGATGAGTGGACCCGTGCGTAGATGACACAGGCATAGGCATCTTAGGAGGCGTCACTGAACCCATGTAGCTCCATTGTCTGCTTTTCGCCACACTTAAGTCATCTAGGTATTTCGCAAGAGTTTATCGTCCTAACGTCCGCTTGTATCTTGCACCACTCCGCATGTATGTTGTCGCTAACTTCGTCATCCCATTGTAAGTTTCCATCCCACAGTCTTTGAAATAATAATTTCAATTTTGACTGGAGCCAGCCAGCCGAGTGGGTCAAATAGTTTAGATATTTCGGCTAGTAGGCTGCGTTTGGTCTGTTTCTTGTTCACGTCCGAAATTGTGCATTGAAAGGTGAATTTGTCCTCTTTTGAGTTCCAGCACAAACCTAACGTTTTTTGTGTATTTTCCGCTCTGAAGTTGAAGATAATCTTTTCATTGTTGTGTTGGTCAGAGATATCATCCAAAAGTTCTTGATTATTTGCTGACCATTTTCGAAGATTAAACCCTCCATTTTTTAATAATTGTATAAGATCAGCGATCAATTTCTTTCCTTTTTCTATTGTATGTGTCCCATGAACGAGGTCATCCATGTAGAATGATTCTTCCAGCACTTTTGAAGCCTCCGGGAATTGTTCACATTCATCTGTTGCCAATCTCCTGAGTGTCATCATGGCTAGGAACGGCGCTGCCTTGGTGCCGTATGTTACGGTTGTTAGTTGATATGAGCGGATAGGTTGTTCCGGCGATTCCCACCATACAATTTGTTGCAGTTGTTGATCTGCGGGGGCCACCCAGATAGCGCGAAACATCTTCTCAATGTCCGCTGTAAACGCATATTTGTATTGCCTCCATTTCATCAGTAATGTTTGTAGGTCTTGTTGAAGATTAGGGCCTTTGTACATGAGGTCGATCAAACTGCATCCCGTAGATGTTTTTGCTGACGCATTGAACACCACTCTGTACTTTGTTGTTGTTGATTCAGCGCGTTGTACGCCGTGGTGAGGTAAGTAACACTCGAGTATTTTGTTACTAACTGTTGATTGCTTCATATGACCTAGATCAATATATTCAGCCATGAAGTCTTTATAGGCTTTTGCCAAATGTGTTTGTTTTTCTAACTTTCTTTCTAAAGTTTTGAATTGGGCGATAGCCATTGGCTTGGACGTCCCCAGTTTGCTCTCAAGTTCATTTTTCATTGGCAGTCTGACTTCATATTTCCCACTCTCCAAGCGTTGCGTAGTGTTGGTGTAGTATTCTATGCATGTTTCATTTTCCACCGATAGGTTGGATTGATCCGTGATGTCTTCGGTTTCCCAGAACTGTTTGATATCTTCCAGATTGTTTATGACCACATTGCAGTGGAATGTTTTGACATTGCCGCATAAAAGCCAACCTAGATAGGTTTGTTGTGCGATAGGTTGAGATACGTCATCGCCTTTTATTATTCCTCCTAGCATGATTTGCGAATAAATGTCTGCTCCAAATAGTAAATCCACCTGACGGCTGTTATGGAAGTCTGGATCTGCTAGATGTATGTTCTGTATGTGGGACCAAGATGGTTTTGCAAAGGACTTATTTGGCAGGTTGTTAATCAAGTTGTTCATAATAAAGACAGAGGTTTGGAACTTGAAGTCGTTGTAAAGCGAACCGCAAGTAATTGTTGTCATTCCTTTGCAGTGGTTTTCCTTCTGTCCAACTCCAAAGATGACTCCTTTGCATCTCTCGCGCTTGACTCCGAGAAGTTGAGCGGCATGTTCCGTGATCAAAGATATCTGAGATCCTTGATCGATGAGGGCTCGCAACTCGATTTGGGTCCCATCAGCTGTTTCTTTGTTTACTACAGCAGTCGCTAGTAGTATCTTCGAAGTATCATCATCCTTTGATACATGGGAAGAATTTGTTTGTTTTTCTGTTTTGTTCATAATACATGCATCGTGTATCAATGTATTATGTTGACCCGCGCACTTCCGACATCGGTAAGCTGACATACATGTCTTTCCGTTATGGCTGAACAAGCAATTTACGCAAAGGTTCATTTTATTTACTGTACTAAGTTTTAAATGATTTGGCATTTCTAAAAACTTTGCGCAATTGTACATGCCATGTTCGTAATCGCAAAGAGGGCATCGAAATGTTGATGCATGGAACGATTTCGTAATTTTCTTGTTGCTAGTTGCTTGATTACTGCTGTATTGTTTTTTAGAGTATGAAGAATTTTGATGTTGACTCGATGACGTATTTGGTTTTTGATTGTTTTCTTGTTTGCGGCGCGATGCTTCCAACGATGTAAACTTCGCTTCTAGGAAATCTAACAGATCTTTCAGTATTGGTAGCTTTCGGCAATTCTTCAGCGAGTCATTGTACTCTGAATGTGTGTCTGCGTCTAATTTCTGCGTTAAAATATGTACAAGAATCGGATCCCAAGTTTCGACATCCACTCCTAAATTCTTTATCGCATGTAAGCATTCTATGCTGACGTCATGGATTTTCTTTATTTGGGTCACTGACTGTTGTTGCATGTTTGGCAGATTGAAAATCATGTTTATGTGCGATGTGAATATAAGTTTTTCATTGTTATATCGGTGATTGAGGATATCCCAACACACGAGGTAGTTATTTGAACTTATCTGTAGGTGTTGAATTAAGCGTTCCGCTTCTCCTTGCACTTTGCTCTTCAGAAACTGCATCTTCTGAGCAGATGAAAGGGAATTGTTGCTGTGTATTGCTTCCGTGAAAAGGTCTTTAAATGGAATCCACTGGTTGTAGTTACCGTAGAAGACTGGTATCTCTAATTTCGGTGTTGTTTTCTCACGATGAGCGGCCGACCACATTTTAGTATTCAAAGCCTTTTTTAGTTCATGGAACTGGTTTTCATACCTGGTGTAGCGTTCTTCGTACACTATCATCTTCTCTCCGTTGGCTTCACACTCTATCTCCCAGTGAAGGTTGTCAATTGCTGACCAGCGCGTTTGTAATGTTTGCAAAGCGTCTAGAAATTCCCATTTTTCGGATAGAAACTCCACGTTTGTGTTCGCGACTGCTCTCATGAAGGCTTTGAAGTTTGCCGTCTGTTTGCGCATCATGTCGTCCAGCTTGCTATTGGATCCCGTATCCTTTTTCGCAGTGTTTTGTTGTTCTTGTTGAGTAGGAGGAGGTGATGGTTCTCTGTTTTGATTATCTTGATTGGCATCCCTAGCTTGGTCTGCCACCTCCCTCTTCAAGGCTTCTTGTTCCTGTTTTGTCTGATCTGAGGCACCTTCCCCTGCTTGTTGGTTGGCACCTCGCAATACTTTTGTTTGAACCGATTGTTGATGTTGTTGTAGAATAAGCTCCTTTACTTCATTGTAACACCGTAATGTTTGATTATAGCAGTCATTCGTAAAGTAGGGATGATTTCCACTTTGTTCCGTAGACAGGCGGTCATGATTGAATTGGTATTCTGACCACAAGTTTTCCAACATTGCATTACGGCGTTTGAAATAATCAGGGTTTTTTCTGTCCCAGCCATCTTTCTTGATATTTACTCCGATCTTCTTTATGCTGTCGTAGAGTTCGTTCTGATTCTGGTATAAATCAGCTGACGACATGTTGTTTATGTTGTTTTCTTGTTGACTTCAAGATGAACTCTTCTGTTCCGAGCGTCGACTGTTGCTCCACACTCCTGGTTTTTGGATTGTGCAACCTTTCTCTTCTACGATATGCGCCTTCTCAATTGGTTACTGGGGCGACTCGCTTGTGAGAGACCAGTCCAACCGATTCGCGACCGTAAAAGATATAAATCACACAAAACTAAATTGCTCGAAGGACCAAATGTTGGGGTTGTAAAGCCCAACAGTGAAAATGTTATGTTAATGTTGTGTATTGGGATGTTATGTTGAACGAGTAAACAACCGATTGGTATAAAGGTTTTATTGCTACTAAAAATAACTTGTTGTAAAGTATGTACAATTAATGTTGGATTTAAACAAACTGCAACGTTTCACTGTAGGTAAGTAGGACAAGTTAGTTGCATGTACAGCGTAGCTCGTACAGCATAATTATGAACTGAAGCCAGTGCCACCGAGATCGGTGAATTTTAACAAACAAATAGTTGTTACTCTGTTAAGATTAAAATAAATTCAATTTTAATAAATATTATTATAAATATTCCGTCCAGACCTCAACCAACTAGAAATTTGAATACACAAAGCACACCGCAGCCGCGCCGACACCACTTCGCGTCCATGTTAACTAAACGCTGAAACGCCGCCGCCGCGCCGTCGCCGGACCGTCGTCAGCGTCGCGTTGCCGCGCCGTATCCACTTGATTTTGCCATAACACTCTACATTTTTTGTTATACATTTATTCATTCAACATCACCTATGTAGCATAATGAAAATGTTTAATTTAACTAAAAATAAGAAGTTTGTGTTTGCATATTATTATATATACAGAATGTGGCAAAATCCAAGTAAGAAGTCAAAGTAGAAGGTTTCGGCGCGGCGGCGGTGCGGCAGCGGGCTGGAAACGTTGCATACACACAGCTTAGAGGCACGGCGGCGGCGCGGTGGCGGCGAGGCGACAGCGCCGTCGTCGCCCTGAGCACTAACACAGAATCTTATCGACCTTGACTGAGATTTACGAAAACCCGCAACTTGTACACAATTTGTCGAAAATTAAACACGTACGTGCTTGAACGCACAGATCGTTTATTAATATGGACTGCGGATGTCTATAACGAAACATGCCAAGTGATGAACCTTGAATGAATTACACGTTACCTGAATGAAAAGAAAAGTCCTCCCTCTGCAGTGAGCCTGTGCTGACAGGCCCCCCACGTCTGCCACGTGTTTGCCAAGGACGGTACCCTATCAATTACTCGTGTTGGTGATTAGGACAGTAACAGTGTTTAGGACCTTACCCGCGACCTAGCCGTGCTACTAAATAATATATATGTACTATTATTTTTCAAGCTGTTTAGTTAAATATGTTTTTCCTACCACCTACCTATCCGTTAACGGCCTGCACAGCCTACCCTGCGCAGCCCTAGCCGTTACAGTGGTCCTGTTTTTCAAAAGATTTACATTGTTGCAACGTTGTTGGGGTCAAAGCGATTATGTTAACTGAGGCGTTAAAGGCCACTTTCCACTAATCTATTATTACTGTTACTGTTAATGTTAACCTGTATCTTTCCAATTCTGGGCAAAGACTTTCGTGTAGGTAAATTCGGAAGATGAGAAGATTTGCCTAAAATAGTTTAATTTTCAATTGTATTTTATCTTATTTTTTTTATACTTAGTTGCCTGATCTATTGTTAGACACTACTGACTTGTTTTTATTGAATCTCTATGTTGATTGTACCAGCTGGAGTTAAGAGCGCCCTTCCCGGTCCGTCTATCGTCAACGCGAGCATGGTCGAAAAGCTTGTTGTTTCATCGAACGCAAGTGAGAACGCAATAACATTGAACGATTGTAAAAATTTGTTTAAAATTTCCATTACATGTGCGAGGCCAAAGTTCAGGTAAAATGTATGCAAAAAAGCAGTTTTTTGGAGACATAAGCTGAATTTGTTTCTAAAATTTTTGCTCTCATAGAAAACTATAATAAAATTTCAATAAAAGTTACATTTCAGTTAAGTTACAGTTTACAACGCCATAATCACGTACGAGCGTTTGTATGAAAAGTATGATGGGTTGGCCACTCTTAAGTTCTCTAGAACTTCATAGTAGTTCAAACTCGCTGTATACATTTCTCCTGTTTGCTTATGAAAACAGATCTACTAGTTTAATTATAATGATCATGTATATTGCTTACCACCTTGTAGGTATGATTCTGTGGTTTGTGGTGTTACTGAGAATTGTAAACAATGGTAGCAATAATAAACATGGTTATAATAGCTGAATAAAGTAATAGGCTCGCTCTCTATTACATAAGACTTATAAGTTATAACTGGCGGAGTGTGGGTGTGATATACACATTTGCCTAGCTCATCAGGAAACACAGGCGTGATGTTATGTTATGTGATGTGATAAATACAACCCGCAGCATCATAAATAGATCCGCGTCCAAGCAGTAGATATCCTTTGAGGTGGTTGAATTTTATTGTTAGCAGTTGTAATTAAGGTAACTAAGTGTGACAATATTAAGAACTTTAGAGGTGTGAGGAACAGGGTGTAAGGTTTACTCATCATCTATAGAAAAGAGAAGATTCTTCGTCCGGACGGGTGTCATGTCTAGTGGGCAACTGCCCAACGATTGATGTCGAGGAAGTATATACTTCAACTTTTCACGATGGATAGACTGGCCGAAAATAAACAAAAAAAAAGAAGAAGTAGAAGTATTTTAGAAGTATGTATGTATGTTCGTAAGTATATTGTCGTATAATTTGTTTTATTTTATTGAGTGAATTGTTTTGATTTTATGTATTTTACTTTCTCTCTACTCTTACACACGGTGTCTACATCTCTTTTTACCCTCTGTCCTATCGCAGGTATGCTGGAAGAGATTTCATTAGAAATAAGCATCACCTTTGTACGTATTTTTCTGTTCTTTTAATCTTGTCTGTATATTTTTGTGTGTACATAAATGGTTAAATAAATAAATAAATAAATAAAAAAATGGAATTTCAAAATTCGAATGAATACAATGCAGATTTAAATTTCTAAAAGTTAAGGACAGTCTTCTAAGACCTGTAGTTACAGCAGTTAAGGTAGCTGTCCTTACTGCCCCATCTCAAAAATCCACGCTGGCTGTATATGCAGTTCACGCGGTAATTTCCAATTGCGCGATGCACGATTTGTGTGACGTCAGGTCTTTGATGCGTAGTTCGTATGTGGCGATGCAGTTGCCGCCACAGAACTATGTTAACAATTCTATCAAGTAATGTAATGATTATTTTATTCCTGCAAATAATTAAACTTTTTGTCTGTGGAAATGCAACATTAACAAAACTCCGTTAAAAATAAATAAGAAAATAATGTATCTAAATGTTCCTTGATCATTACTTTTATTTTGAAGAAGATTTTACTTTTCCGTCCTTCCTAAAAGATAGACATAAGACAAACAGGAGTTTGGTCCTAAACACAGAACTGAGTGAATCACAGAGATGCTGAAGTAAACCACGGGCTAGTGGAAATAATTCAAATAAGGGTCGGTCCCTCTCAATTCGAATGCTGAAAATGAATGTGATGGACAACATTTTATTACGCAAAATATTTATACACACAAAACACCAACTATACATTTTTTAGAACACATACAATTTGATAGTTGGCATTTTATAATAGTGAAACGGTGTTTCCCACTGAAATCAATTAATGGGTTAACACTAATGGTATGAAATGAAATCAAATTGTTTATTCTGTAAATAGGATTTTGAAATCACTTTTATACGTTATCTTTTAAAAATAAAATTAGCTAGATGATTTCGGCGTTTCTTATCTGACTACTCTGAGAAGAAAGGCCGAAACAAACTCAGAGGTCACAGTCTCTTTTAAAGTCCAGACATAATCTTGGTCAGGCCATATGAGGACCATGTAGATGTAGTCTGAAATGGTCTTTTGAGAAAATAACCACACAGATTTGAGTGGACCTGTCCTGTCAGTGCAAGCTTTTGTCAGTAATCGTGGAGCTCAACTCAGAACTTATGGAGCTCAACTCGACGAACAATACCAAAGAAAGGACATTTGGGTAGGCCGCATAAACTACTTAAACTGCCAGACCATCATTAAAACTAACTGAGAAAGAAAAAAAAAAAAAAAATATCCACATAGTCCTCACATTCACAAAAATTTAAATAATATAATACTTTACAAAGTAATCTTGTCCTTTTGTATAATATTATTATATTCACCAATGTCAATGTTTATATAATACTGGTATATAATATTTTATATAATAATGATTTTACTGAATAATTAGGTATAATGTTAATTTTTACGATTTTATCACAAGGCTTAGCAGCTCAATCCCAAGCTTTTTATCTTCTAAATATTCTGAAATTTTGTAGTACCCTTTTTTACAAAGTTTGGTTTTAATACAGTTTTTAAACCGTTTAATGGGTAAGTTTCGAATGTCGATGGGAAGTTTGTTGTAAAAGCGTATACATTGACCCATGAACGAGTTGCCTACTCTATGCAGACGAGTGCGATGTACAGCATGGTGTCACTGCAAAGACAAAGTCGACGAGATGATATTTAAAAAATAAATGCGCGAGGTTATGTGACTTTCTATTTAATAAACAGGAAACAACAAACATAATTATTAGGATTGCAGTATCCTTTGTAAAATTCTTCGGTCATTTTAGGGACTCAGTGTTTGTGGAGGTCAACATAAGCCTGTATGTGGACATAAGGCAACTTTTGGAAAAGTGGAATGTATAACTTGCTCGGAAAATATTTGTTTCGGAGTATATTGTTTGTTCTGTGTTTTTTCAGCTTGGTTGTCTACTACAAGGTCAGATTATCAACTAACATATTAAATGTTTTTTCGCAGGTCAAAATGATATACAGTCAAATATGAGTGATGAATCAGAAATGGACGCGTATAACTGACATAATTTAGTTACGTTTAATTATTCTCTGGTATTTTTACTATTTAATAAGTTACTATAGGTCAGTACTAGTTTTGTAGCCTCTTATGTTCTACTATTAGGTTTCCGAATTCAATTAATTATTTTTGAATCAAAACTAATACATGTCTATGTCTAATGAAGTTATAAACGAGCATGACTAAAATATTAATAGACCTTTAAAAAGACCAATTTTATAGTAACGCTAACTTATTTATAACCTACCAGCTGCTTCCGCGGTTTCACCCGCATAAGTATTGATCCCGTGAGAATTTCGGGGTAAAAAGTATTCTATGGCCTAACCGAGATAATAATTACCCATGTGCCAAACTTCATCCAAATCGGTTCAGCCGTTTTTGCGTGAAAGGGTGACAAATAAACAAATAAATGAAAAAACAAACCAACTCACTTTCGCATTTATAATATTAGTTAGGATACTATAGCGAATCGTTCTACAGTAAATTATAAGCAAAATATTGCGCGTACCGATCTAATAAATCAGGGTCAGATGTTGTTGGAGAACTTCGGCTTTTAATCAAGCCACCTCAGGGAGAACGGCTGTCAACAGTTACCATGAACTTTCTCTTTGTCTTGTACAATATGGTAACCGTAATTAAAAGACCTACGACTTTGTCGACGGCTAAGATTCAAGACCTAACTTTATATTTTAACGTGTGCTTCTAAATCTTAATTTATTACTTAGTTATTTATACAAATGTTTTATCCTGTTTTTTCAAGCGACCTTTAAGTAAAGAAAACGCATTTAACGATTGTTGTCGATGTGTTGGATGCATGCTCAACACATTAATTTGTGCTCACGAATAAAACCGCTTCATTATGGTAATGATGAAGTTCCAACTATACAGAATGTTTGAGTTTACACAAAATAGTCCCTTTTGTTGTAAATTCGTGAGGGTGAATATATTTTCTACATACAGGTTACAAATTAAATAAAACTAAAGTAACGGATTGGCGGTTGAAAATACAAATGATTGTGTAGTATTGCATTATAAAAATGAAAGTTATTGAAATGGGTAATTCTTAAACATTGCATTAATGGATGTCCTAGTAAATAAAATATTGTGATGTTGTGGTAAAAATGTTTGATGTTTATTAAACAATCCATAATTCCATAGAGCCTATAACTGAGCAGAAGTAATAACCGTAGTCACAGTGTTCAAGCGGAATAATATTTCTATAGAATCATCTGCAAACTGTACCAGTTAGGTTCTACTACAGTAAAAGCACGTGATTTATCAGACTTCAGGAACCAACTAATATACATATACATGTTTGGATGAAATAGCTGACCGACTTCCCAAACATACCAGATATGTACTCTGGTATGATCGGGAAGTCGTTCAGGCGAGTTGGCGAATCTTGCTCTAAAGTAACTGAACTTTATACAACAACATACAACAACAACTACAGTATAACAACAACAAAAATTTAACATATACCACCAATATAATATAATATTTATATTTGTTAATAACTAATCGAATGAGAGATCAGATAAGAAGTTTGATTGTAGTGTACAGTCTCACTTCGGACGACATCGGACTGTCCCTTGGATATAGCTTGTAGCAGTTGCTGTGTGTTTCTAAATGTCAGTGAACTTGTGGGAAGTTTACATTGCAGATTCTTTGTATGATAAATGAAGTAGGGCCATGTTCCTAGTCATTTGAAATCTCTTAAAAATGGTTTAGGTTAGTTATAAATGTGTCGGAAATACGTTACTGCACTGACTAATCGAGACGCCAGCGCTTCCTAGCGGCGCTCGGAGAGCTCAGAGTCTACAGCATAACGCTCGGACCGGCCGGAACTAAGCAGATTTCGATTTCGTGGGTGGTGGTCAAGCAGAGAAGACTTTTAGAAACTGTTACGCGTTCCGTGTAGTTGTGTCGTGTGCCAACAGGGTGTGCATTGCTATTGTGATTAATTTGATCGTAAATTTTAATTTGATTTGAACTGCAAACGGTTTTTCTATAGTATAATAACCAAGACTACCCATAGTACGCCCGCAGTAGTTAAAACATGGCTGATAATAACGGAAGAGACAAGTATCCTCTCGGTCAAAAGAATTAGTTTTGATCCTTTAAAACTTTTAGTTTTAGCATACTAAAAGTTTTAAAGGATCAAAACTAATTTAGGAAAGAAAACCCTTCTGACTAACCTTTCTCGTCTTCCCTTCGTAATTTTATAACCAAGTTTGAGTCAGAACTGCTGGAATTTAAGTTGTTTGTAAAAATTACTACCTCGTCCGTATCCCTCGGGGTAGTTCCTTTAATAGCCGAATTTTTGTCTGCTGTAAACCCTTTTGTAATGTTAACGAAGCAAAAGTTTTTACAAATATAAAATGTTGCCTACAGAAACTGGATTAATTGAACGAACTGATTTGGTACGATATTATGGCAACATAATATAACTAGCTTTTGCCCACAGCTTCGCCCGTGTGGAGGTCGGAAATTATCCCACGGAAATGTACCACCGGGAAAAAAGTATCTTTTGTCCCAATCCAGGTCGCAATCTACCCATGTGCCAAATTTCATCCAAATCCGTTCAGCAGTTTTAGCGTGAAAGCGTAACAAAAAAACGAATTTATTTTTGCTTCTATAATATTAGTTAGGATTGAATTTCAAGCAAGTCATACATTAGCAATTTGAAAGTGCACTACAGAACCGCTCGCCTTTGATGTTAACAGCGACAAAGTGTTTTCTTTGACAACACTGCAATGCTGGAGAGAAATCAGGAGTAATTTTTAGTCCACCACGTCCACAGTGTCCATTCATGCCGAATAGAAAGAACACTATTTTTTTATGAAAAAGAGAGAAAAACATTATTTTACGCACGGAACGGTGCTACCGTTCAAACAAGACATCACACAGGAAACTATTTATCGCTGTCAACTCATTCGCGCTATTGTGAATCATTTACGAACACTATGTACATAGTATAGTGCCTAGAGAGATTGTTAGCAATAATCGTTCTGTTACTCGTACAAAACAATTCTCGTAACATGGGCACGCTCGTTCCCTCATAGACCTCATCAGCTATTCAATCCACCCCAGCTCCTCAAAGAATGCCAGCAACGCCTTGGTATTATTGGCAATCTCGCGTAGGGTACCTGGGTTACCGAAGTACTTTGCCCTGTAAGTGGTGACCACCGGGCAGTTTAACAGCACATGAGCTGCTGTCTCGTCGTCCTCCATGCAGGCTCTGCAGAGCGGACTGTTTGTGACTCCTATGACAAAGAGGTGTTTATTAAATGACCCATGGCCAGTTATAGCTGCTGTAACCACACGCAGCTGTTGTTTAATTAGTCGAAGAACCTTTTTCGTGAGGCGGCCATCGATTGAAGGTAGTGCCTCCTTAGCCTGTCTGCACTCGCCTTGGTCCGACCATAGTTTCTGATGTTGATCCCTAGTTCGATTCCTTACCAGAGTGCGTAGGTAACCGAAGGGGAGTGGCACGATGGGTTCGGGCCCCACTGGTGCCAGGCTCGATCCCCTTCTGGCAAGTTCATCTGCAGCATCGTTCCCCAGCGAACCGCTGTGTCCTTTGATCCATTGAATGGTTATTTTGTTGAGGTCACCCACCTGGTTAAGGCGCTGGTGGCACTCGTATATAAGTCCAGAGTCCACAGTGTGACTGTTCAGCGCTTGCAGAACAGCCATGCTGTCTGAGAGTATGCGTATCGAGTGGTCCTTAACTTCCCTAGCCAGAATAGCCGAAGCGGCAAGAGAAATACCCATGCATTCGGCCTGGAATACTGTGTTAAGGACACCCAATGGTGTAGCTATGTGGATGTTGAGGTCCTCCGAGAAGACTCCAGCACCTGTACCACTACCTGTTTTGGATCCATCCGTGAAGATGCGCAGCTCTGTTGGGCGCAAGCCCTCACATCGGCGATCCTCGTGAAGTTGGATTCTGTATTTTTTATCAAAGATAAATTGTTTGGGTACCCGGTCATTTATAAGAGCAACCCATTTAGCAATAAAAAAAACGGCAACACTGTGTCGTTATGGTGTTTTTAGAATGTAACTTAACTTAACTTAGCTTTATTATTATTATCATTATTTTTTTGCTTTATAGAAGATGTAAGTATTATAGTAAGATGACTGATAAGATCTGTGTGATTTCGCTGTACTAGTATACATATTCCTTAACCAGCTTCAGCCACTAGTTGTCTGGCATTTATGCTGAACTGGGCCTATTTGGCGCAGCCGTGAGAAACACAGTACTATTCTAAGTTATTTTTTTTTTCTGTTTTTTTGTTTTTGTGTGAACATTTTGTGCCTTGACTTGAGTCAAATCAATTTATTTTCTTTCTTTCTTTCTTTTAAACATTCAAAATAATATTGAATATTGTACAATTGTATTCGTACTAATTGATCTAGTTAAATGTACTGTAAACTTAAAGTTTCGCAAGAAACTTAAGATCAAACATTAAATTGTCTTTCAGGCGCAATTTTTCAGGAAGAGATTAAAGGGCTTTTAAACGACTTGAACAAAATGTAAGTTGATGATACTCATTATCTGTGAACGAAGTTGTGTTTATAGTTAATGCAAAGTGGAGATGAACGTAGAAAATTATTCGGATTTAAATCGTCGCATTAATTTTAACTACACTCGAGAGCAATGAATCCGGGTCACTTAAAGAATCCTAAAAATCTCGGAAACTAAAAATGCTAGGTTAATGCAATAAATTGTATTTAATAGACAATGTAATACTCCTTAAATGAAGGTATTAAAACTTCTTAGTTATTGTAAAGTTATATCATAAAAAAATCAAATTTGAAAAAGGGCCACTTTCGAAGATGGAACTACGAAATTACAGCATTTGGTTTTGCTTTTGTTTGTAATCTGTCATTTATGTGGGTACATAAACCATGTTGATAGTGCTCTATATTCATTATTCAAGCTGAAATTATGTCGCTTACGCCTGAAAAATGCACCAGAATACTTACAATGCTGGAAACCGGCCGGAGTCAGCGCGATACAGCCAGGACTGTCGGTGTGTCGCTGTCAACAGTACAAAGAGTTCTCCGACGTTACGAAGAAACTGGTTCTAACCTACGCAGACCAGGAACGGGCAGAACCAGGTGTACCACAGCACGAGAAGACCGATACTTGGTGAACACCATGCTTCGAAATCGCTTTCTTACAGGAACTGAACTCACAAATCAGTTTCGACGCCTCGGAGGAAGTAACCCAAGTGCATGGACAGTAAGACGTCGGCTTGCTGAATCTAACTTAAAACCCCTTAGACCTGCAAACGGCCCTAAACTGGAGCGTGGGCATCGTATTTCAAGACTAAGATATGCCCAGAGCCACGTAAATTGGAGTATTGAAGATTGGTCAAAAGTTATGTTCTCCGACGAATCAAAATTTATGCTCTACAAGCACGATAGAAGACACAGAGTGTATCGAAGACCAGGGGAAAGATTCAAGCAAGCATGCATCGAAGAAAAAGTAGCCTACGGTGGTGGGTCTGTACTTGTGTGGGCCGGAATTTCTTCTGAAAGTCGCACAGAGCTGGTGATCATAGAAAACGGCTCTTTAACTAGCGAAAGATATGTGGAAGAAATCCTCAATGATCACGTTGGTCCATTTATGGTCAATATAGGTGAGGATGCTATATTTATGCATGACAATGCCCGACCTCATACAGGTAGGATTGTGAATGACTACCTTCAAGAGATGAACATTACTCGTATGGAGTGGCCAGCGCGCAGCCCGGATATCAACCCGATCGAGCATGCTTGGGACGAGCTAAGCAGATGCGTAAAACAACGAAACCCTCCCCCAATCACGCTTCGTGAGCTCAAAATTGCTCTCACAGAGGAATGGGAGAATATTCCCCAAAATCGTATAAGGAACTTGGTGTACAGCATGCCAAACCGCGTAAACGCAGTAATGGAAGCACGAGGAGGCAATACGAAGTATTAAAATTCAAGAAAATCGTAATGAAGTTCAAAAATTTCATGTTTCCTATTTTTGTTTTAAGGAGAGATCAGCAGTTTTTTTCTTTATGTAATTTTGTGTTAATAAAATGTATGGTGACTCATATTTTTTTTACTTTCATTTAAGGAGTACTACATTGTCTATTAAATACAATTTGTTGCATTAACCTATCATTTTTAGTTTCCGAGATTTTTAACATTCTTTAAGTGACCCGGATTCATTGCTCTCGAGTGTATATCGTCATCATGTCCCGTATAGTATTTCAAAACAATGCGTTTCAGAATGTACTGAAAACAATTGATGTTTTCAGCGGAGTAGGTACTATATTTTAACTTTTTAAGGAAATCGTCAACGGAACGAATGTACGTTACGGAATGAATGTAAATATGGTGTGCACAAGCTGAAAATTCTATAGGTAAACATCAAAGTTAAACAGACAGAAATAAAGTTTATAAAGAGTGCTTACGCAATACTTATTATTGGAGCTCGTTAATCGAATAAACGGTAACTCACTGATAACATGACACTGGCAGTCATTGACGTTTAGATAAACGTTTAACGACGATACAAAATAACAAATTTGTTGAAAAGCTGCCAGTTGTATAATTAGGTATTACTGCGACCATTAATGTATACTAACCGTTAAATAGAGTTGAATAGCTCTTCATAAAGATAAGCACATGGATTAAGGCCAATGTACGAGTATTAAACAATTCCGTGAGGAATCTAGACAAAATTACATATCAACACATATTTCAGTCCTGAACGTTGAAAATGCCTTTTGTGAGTGTAAATTCGAAAAACATTCTTTGAAGCTTCATCTTAAGCAGCTCAGGAGTAAATAAACATCTTTATTTACTTCGCAAAGAAAGGAAATCTCGAGAAAAATTTGAAATTAGGTCACTTGAACAAATTGCGTCCACGCGTTTTTGTACATTGGGGCAACAGAAGAGAGAGTAGGAGTTAATAGTAAGTGAAGGAATGTTTATCAAGGCTCGTGTCACTTGAGAGGAAATGTCCCGTGTGACGACCGCTCACTGTTTTACTGAACATTCTCGAAATTCAAGTTGCAAACGATGTTTGTGTTTTTTTTTTTTAAACTGAACCTACTACTAACAGCTTAAAAAACTGCTCGACAACGGTTAGCATTATGAATTTTCTAATAGAGTGTTCTTAACTTTAACAGGCTTTTAATAAAAAAAATTGTATGGAACTTATTCTGCGAATAATTTTATAAAGTTCTACGTCTCTTTAGCTATTCAAAAAGGTATAACATTTGCTATTAAATAGGCAAAACATTGCCCAAATAACAGTTAAGTTAGGAGAGGGTACATTTTTAGTTTGAGGTAAAAGTAGCTAAAATACGTAAAAAAAGACAAAAATTTTAGCAATATTTTTATAATTCATGTTCTACATGGCCGCCGCTATTTCTTACACAAAGTCTCATTCTTTTTCTTAAATTACTTTTCACGAGAGAAGTTCGTAGGTTCCGCCTCATTTCCTCAGCCGCATCAATAATTTTTGTCTTAGAATATCGACATTTTGCGATCGGTGTCATTTGGTTGTATACTAGGCTTTTCATATGACCCCACACATAAAAATCCATCGGCGTTTAATCGGGGCTCCTCGCCGGCCATGCTATGGGTCCGCCTCTTCCAATCCATTGGTTTGGGTAATTCTCGTCCAACCATGCTCGAACACTTCTTCTGTAGTGCGCTGGGCAGCCATCATGTTGAAAGAACATGTCTCGTCTCAATGCAATAGGCAAGTCTTGCATTAAAGAGGGTAACTCCTCCCTCAAAAAGTTTTCATATGTCTCGCCATTCAAGTTATCGGACAGGAAGTATGGCCCTATCAAGTTATTTGATATTATACCCATCCACACATTAAGACTGAATCTCCTTTGTGACCCTTTTGGTCTTTTTTTCTTGGGGTTACCTTGCGCTTTGGGAGCCCAATAATGGGTGTTATGGTAGTTTGTGATGCCGTCTTTGTCAAATTTCGACTCATCTGTCCACATGATTTTCTTTAAAAAATCCGGATCTTCATTATCGGCATTGAGCATAAATCTGCAGAAGTCTAGTCGTCTCAATGGATCCCCTTCTTCAATTACTTGCACTGGCGTGTAATGGTAAGGGTATTGCCCAGAACTGTGCATTACGAACCAGACTTTCCACTGGGAAATACCAAGCCGTCGAGCGACAACGTTTGTTGACGTGGTTGGGTCGGCTTCAAAGAGACGTCGTATTTCATTATCTTCGTCATCGTCATCAAGAACACGAGGTCGTCCCATGTCAGTCCGACGTACTAGCACAGAACCAGTTTCTCGTAGTCTTCGATAAACTCTGTCAAATACGCCAATATCAGGTACTCGGCGAGTAGGATACCTTAGCATGTATTCATTGCGTGCACGCAACGACACTCCTTCGCAAAATCCATAACACATTAGGATGTCAGCATATTCCTCGTTGGTAAATGTTGCCATGTTCACAACACAAATCAAAGTCCAGTTACAAACTACGTCACACAGTTAGAAGATGAAACAGTCCAAAAATCCAAGCCAAGTCGCGTTTTTACAAAAAAAAATCGGAGGGCATGGATAACACATCTACCATGGAAGAATCGCATGAGCAGACTAAACAAACACCACGATCCACGATTTGACAATTCAGAAATTTAAAATGACATAAATACCTGTCACCGCACGTCTCCCGGGCACAAACAATGTCTACCCAAACCTTTTTTCATTGTTTAAAAGTGCCAGGTAGGAAGCCGGATTCTTTTGTATCGAAATTCTGTTATGTTGTACTACCAGATGGGCCTATTCTAATAACATTATTTTAAGATTTTATGAACAAACCTAGTAGATGATATACCTTTTAGAATAGCTAAAGAGACGTAGAACTTTGTAAAGTTATTCGCAGAATAAGTTCCATACATTTATTTTTAAAAAAGCCCATCATTGTTAAGAACACTCTATTAGAAAATTCATAATGCTAACCGTTGTCGAGCAGTTTTTTAAGCTGTTAGTAGTAGGTTCAGTTTCTATTGATCATTTTTATTAATGGACATGTCTTCTAACTAGATACATCAAAAAAAAACGACTCTAGGAGCTCTAATCCCAAAGAAAACGACTAAAAGCCAAAAAATAAAGGATTTTTAAAAATAATCTTTAAAAGGAGAATGCCAAGTTGTCCTTCAAGACTCGGCCAGAACCGACAAAGATGGACTATATATCATTGAAAAGGAATATAATTATAGAATTTGATAGTATATTTAGTTTTCTATAAGAAGTACACCAACAAAAGTTATAGTTCTTTAAAATTGTCCACTTAATATTTCTAATTTTAACGATAACAACAAATAAACTATTAAATTATTAATTAAATCATGATTTTTGGCACATATTATCCTCGCATAATATATGTTTTCATAGTAAATGTACATAATTATAACATAATTACATTATTTTAGAATGTAGGTATGGAAATAAAACACATACTTTACAACAATTTATTATTCATCAGAATCTCTTCAGTCTCAGTTTCTAACGAGTATTGTCGCATTCGAAAGACATTTACTCCACAATTAATGCAGCGAATCATGGTTAGTAGACAAAAAACTTCGAGATGTTCGGTTGGGCGAGCCGGGTCAGCGAATAATACAGGTTCAGGTTCAGTTTCAACAGCCAAGGTAAAGTGGTAGAAAAATTGGAGTACAGAAACACAGCAATATACAACACAAAACTCAAAAACACGTAATCACTTCGCCGCTCGTGATAAAACGCGCAGGAGAAGTAGTAAAACTTTTTGACAATCTACAATGACAACTACAAAAACAAGATGAAGTGTTGCCAGCACTATAATAATTAATATTGTAAATTGTATCGAAAATCGAATAAACTTATTTTAAATTGTTATAAAATATATTATATATTCAAAAATATAACTAAATACTATTTATTATATTAAGAATTACGAGTTACGACATATATAATGTAATAAATTCACTTATGTAGTTTCATAATGATATTAATGCAATCGATTTGCAAGTGCAATTTCGTATCGATATTATTTTATTTTGGTATTGGCAACATTTCTAATTGAAATTGCAGATAGGAAACGTGTTGAAAAATTGAATAACTATTAAAAATTACTTTTAAACGGTGTACTTCTACAGATTTTATTTATACTCTATAATTCTTACTGTTTTATATTATAAATTATCATAAATATTAAAAGTCTGTCGGACGCTACATGATTCGAGCCGATTCTTGTCATTGTCCTTTAATATCTCCATAACGGTTAAGTTTCGGACATTTTATTTCAGAATCAAAATCATCAGAAATGACCTTAATAATAACCTCCTTTAATATTCAGTACGACTTTCCCTGTAACCCTGTATTAAGTAATTAAGTATAAAGTATAGATTTACATCATGATTAAATACATTATAACAGTAAAAGTTAGTTAGTTAGTGGTAGTTGGTGATGGCGCCAAACAAGTCGCCGAATTCTGGGCCGAGTCTATTTAGATTGCTATCGACACGCTAAGAAGAAGACAGTAAAAGTGATATTGGGTTTTTCCATCTGGAATATCTTAGTAGCAGCCCGGAATCTGGATTTGTGCCCGGTTGATGGCAATAGGCTCGCCCCCTATTACGTGGGACTTAAACATAACAGGCGAAATGTTGGTGTACTATAGGTACCTACACCAATGCCTACCCCTTTGGGGAAGCAAGGCAATGACATAATGTAAATATATTATAATAAGAGTTGTTGTGATCCAATGAAGTATAATCTAAGCTTTTAATGTGTTGAAGATTATAAATAGTCAGTCAGTTTAGCATAATAGCTCTTTTTTTTTAAATCTTTATATATTTAGAGGCTTTTACCTTACAAAGAAACGTCAGCCTCATCATACCCTAATCTAAATAATTATACACGTAATTATAATATTATTAATACATTATATTATTATTGCGTAAACGAGGGAGATAGTTATGCAGCAACCATTTCATAAATTAGTTTCGCTTCTCCCGAATTAGGTGAAGATAATATTCTAATGAAAGCCCCAACATCTAACTCCCGCATCACTATCTCCCTCTCTCTTCTGTTCTTTTCACATTCCACCAGCAAATGTTGGACATCTTCGACTTTATTACACACTTGGCAATTAGGGGACTCGACTTTTTTAAATTTCCTGGATGTAAAATGGCCAGAACGCAATCTATGTGCCATAACGACATAATAAAAAAATGTTTTGATTCACAGACCACTCTGTGAATCGCATTGTTCCGACAAATTGTATTCTCTAGCGTTTTTAAAATTGCAACGAGTTCAATCGTCATTACAGATACGTTTGTATCAATAGATTTAAACAAGGCCGAAGTTCCATCACTGAAACTATAATAAGCGGCACCGCATCCACTTTTGCTCTTAGACCTTTAGAGGCATGAGGAACAGGGTGTAAAGTTCACTCATCCACCATAGAAAAGGGAGGATCCTCCAACCAGACGGGTGTTGTGTCTGGCGGGCCGACTGCCCGACTGTTGATGTCGGATAGTCTTATATATGTTGTTCGCGCGGTAAACCTCCCGAAAGTCGCAGGCTCCATCATCTGAGACGCGGCTAAAGTGGGTGTAGCGGTTACACCGCCACATACGAACTACGCATCAAAGACATGACGTCACACAAATCCTGCATCGCGCAATTAGAGTTTACCGCGCGAACGACATATATAAGACTATCCGACATCAACAGTCGGGCAAAGCAGCTCCGCAGGCAACAAAACCATGCGTTGCGGACCATAGTAGCCGCTCCTCGTTTCGTGAGGAACGATGTCCTCCATCGGGATCTCGGGATCGAGAGCCTGAATGAGTTTGTGAGGCGACTCGCGACGGTGACGTTCGCGCGTGCCGACGCCTCTGCCTGGCCTCATGTCAGGCAGATAGCGCCACTGCACGCGCCCACCTGACGCGAGACCCCTGCCCCGCGACCTGTTAGCGGACGACTGACCCCATCCACCGGATTGACGCCTCGAATGAGCCACACCCAGGTTACACGCAGCTCACTCGAAATAATAAGACTCTACAGATGTACACATACATCTGTTGCGCGGCGTGTTTTAGGTTAATATAGGCACGTCGCGCAACTAAACACAGACAGCCACAACTATACATGCATCTATACACAACGCGTGCGACCGCGACGCAGGGCCTCGCGACGCACGTAGATGCCGAGCGGTGTTACATAACAACACAAACTTCTCGTACATACACGACTGTTTATCCCTCAATCCGTAAACGGCTAGATCTGTAAGCGGAGCGAGGGAAAACTACATATCTACCTGTAGGTGCGTCGAGCCAGCACCTCCGTCGCTGGTCGTCTTCATCGGGCCTCCTCCAGGTAACTGGGGGTCTCACCTGATGGGGACTGACCGCCGAGGTGTCGTGAAGAAAACGACGCTATATGGTATAGTTTCGTGGCGCGCCTACAGAAATATTCATAGCAACCATTACACAGACGCAGCTTTGCTGCGTCAAATGCCATAGGCCGCATTAGGCCAACAGATTGAGGGGACCACCAGTGGCAGGCCACCGTATAGCCTCCGTGGGCGAGGGGCGACGCTCCGACCCCGCTCGCCACGCCCCCTTGCGGGGGCGTCGCGACGTCTTACACTTAACAGTCGGGCAGTTGGCCCGCCAGACACAACACCCATCTGGTCGGAGGATCCTCCCTTTACTATGGTGGATGAGTGAACTTTACACCCTGTTCCTCATGCCTCTAAATTTGTGACCCCGAGTATGAACGTCAACGCAGCCTTCGTGCAACTAATTCAGCGTGACGTCATCATCATCACTCCCGCAAGCTTTCGTGAGGCGAGTCACACAGACAGCCAGCACCCACGGCTTCAACGGGTATCCTGACCACGAGCATGCAGCGAACGCGCATTCCTGGTCATCACCCTCAGCCTCATCAGCAACCTAAGCACAGCACCTGCACTTTCGGCCGGTCTCACAAGCAGAGCCCATTCTACCCTCTCCTGGTCGACGCTAGCAGTCAGCCACAACCCAGCACTATACCAAATCCGACTCACTGGATCGTGTCGCAGTGCCACCCCGACTCACTGAGGAATCACCGCAGACAGTTCCGATTCACCGCGAACTGTGCGGCACCCGGTTCCGACTCACTGGAACCTTAGCTGGCACTGTGAAGCATCGCAAGATACAAGACTCAGCCCACTATCGACCTCCGGTCTCCGGAGGGGAGTGATGTAGCGGTTACACCGCCACATATGAACTACGCATCAAAGACATGACGTCACACAAATCCTGCATCGCACAATTAGAGTTTACCGCGCGAACGACATATATAAGACTATCCGACTTAAACAGTCGGGTAGTCGGCCCGCCAGACCCAACACCCGTCTGGTCGGAGGATCCTCCCTTTTCTATGGTGGATGAGTGAACTTTACACCCTGTTCCCCATACCCCTAAATGGGCAAATCCCGGTTAATCTGCATAAACCTCGTAAAGTGTTCGCATCGCGTCGGCTGAAGCGCGATATTACCGTTTTACCAACGTAGTTTTAACATCATTCTATCGAGAAAATGTGTGGAACAATAACACGTCTTTTCGTATTTCACAAAAATTACCCGAAATTATAACTAATTATTGTACATTCAAATATTTTACGACAATTCTGATAGGACCAAAAACTAAGCTTAATTTACGTTTGTCTTATACATAGATTTCATAATTATTATTTTATACAAGTGCCTATTAGTAAAAACCTGGCTTTCAAGTTTTAGTCCGCATTGAAACGTAATAAATGTGCCTTTCAAAGCCGTTTCTTTAATTTAATTTAGTGATTCTGCTGTGCTCTTTTAACACAATCATTTAATTCAATTGAATGCCCATTTTCAAAATAATCGCTGTCTTATTCCATTAAAATGGAATTGTTGGATTTTGAAATGATGTTCATAATTTAAGAAGTAGTGCCTACCTACTGGCTGGGCTCGTGAAATAATAGTAACTTCAAAGAAATTTATTAAGAATAATAAAAATAAAATCATTAGTTAAATGCTGATATCAGTATTTTTTTCACGTGTGACTATATAAAGTCTGGAATATACGCGTCGAGGGGCATATGTCTCTCGCGACACAGTCGTTACCTGCAAAATACAGTCTGTCCATAAACACCTGACACAATATGTGTTTTATGTATACCTTTTTAAGAACACGAAAAGTACCCTCTCTACGAAAGAACTGACACATTTGATACACGTACGTGACAGTTTATCAACTACTGGACATTATTTATGAGCAACTGTTATTGAACAAGAGAGAATCGATTTGTTGGTGCTCGAGACCTTTTTGTTTTGTCTGCGAGTGACAGAGAAATATTGACTTTGGCAGGTGATACCGTACATAGGGTACCGTTTATGAAAGAAGGCGAATGGAAAAGAAAAATACCAGACAAAGCCTGGTCCTGTATATTCATAATTAAGAATTCTGTTAGTAGGCTTCTTTCCAGAGCCCAGTAATTTGCCAATTACTTAGACATTCACATAATGAATCAAGCCAGAACATCGCATGTATCGGTAAATTCCATTTAGATGATTTCCACGGATCACCAGTGACGAAAAGCAAGCGTAATCCGTGATACACATGGGCTGCCTAATAAAGATTTTTTCGATACCAGATCATAAACTATCTGCCCATAATATTTCCTCCAGAAAGACTATTAAGTCGCTGACAACAGGCAAACTGTAAAGGTTGGCTTGGCATAAACAAAAAAAAATTGCTAAATCTATATAGTTTGTGGTAGCTGAAAAAATATATTATGTTAATCTTGAACATATTTCTCAAAAGTAGATTTTAAACATAACACGTTTTGAAAAAAAATACTCAACGCAAATTAACGATAAACTAACCTTTTACCTTGAGTTCTAACCCAAAATACATACATACATACCCACGCCTTCTTCCCATGGGGGTAGGCAGAAACTACAGAACGCCACCTGCTACGTGATCCTTACATGGAGTATGTAAGGATCACGTAGCAGATGGCGTTCTGTAGTTTTGCCTCGTTCTTTCTTATTCAAAATATCTGTATTAAATATCAATATACGTTGGTATTTAAATTAATAACAAGAAAGTCTTGCTTCCATGTAGAACTTGATTGTTTTTATTTTAGATTACTGAACTCATTTTTGAATAAATCGATAATTGCTTCAAGTTTTGCAATAAACTACAAGCGTCGTGTCATTGCGCTTCTTTTCTATGCAGTCCGACAGTGACCGCAGTTTAGCTGTTGTCAGCGTCTTACTAGAATATTCGTGGAGGAAGGTTTCCAAAACCATGTGTATTGGTACTTCTATCCTGTAGTACTGATATGAAATGTATAATTTAGTTGCTTCTCTTAAGCACCGAGATGGTGATTGAAGTATGTAAGCTACACGACAACAGGTAACTTCACAACCAAATTATCGATTGTATTTTTTTCCGCGTCACGTTCCGTGGCAGCCCTGCAGCCTCATATGGCAGCAACATGGGAGACCAATATAAATAGTTACATAATCGGGTTCTGCAGTTAATAAATGAAATAGGTGCTATTTTTTACTTCTCTTATTGAGTTTCTACGCTACTTTCCAATAAAAGTCATCTGTCGTTAACGTCAAACTACAGAAAATGAATTATTATCGCTACAGTTACCGGATTAAAACACCCGGCCAAGTGCGCGTGGGACCACGCACAGTGTAGGGTTCTATAGTTGAGATGAATATTTACGCATGCACAGTTTTATTTTTATCGACTGCATAAATAAGTTTGTATTTTATAGTATTTTTTTGTTACTATGAGAATTTATATTTAATTTAAGGGGGGCTCCTATATAACAGACATGATTTTTTGGCCGTTTTCATAGATAATGGTACGAAACCCTTCGTGCGCGAGTCCAACTCGGACTTGGCCGGTTTTTTTAAAATTTTCTTCCTTAACCGCCCATGGGCCTCTGACTTGGCTTCACATGCCATCTAGAAATATCTCTCATTCGGTTTCCTTACGATGTTTTCCTTCACCGTTTTTTAAACTGTCAAGACCTATGACTTGACAGTCTGACGGTCACATCACCTATATCACTGCTTATAAAATGAAATAAAATAAAATCTTTTAAATGGTAACCGAACACTAACATTCCGATACCATACCGACATATTAAACTGAAATAGGTTTTTAGTTGCAATACCCAACCCGCGGGAGGCACAAAAAGTGGACTTTTTGTTCTCGGATATTAGCCAATGTTCTCACACAGGGTCGAATTCTCGGGGTTCCCATGGAATTCTTGTTAGTTTCCGAAGTAGCTACACTATTGAATGTTAAAGCAGTCTTTTTTCAAAATTTCACTGATAGCTGAAAGCGACAGGCCATTTTTTTTGCTTTGGCATTTTTAGTCCAGAAAAATACTTAAAGCTGGGATTTCTTTTTGTAAGAGTATTTTCCACTCAGACGAAAGGTCGGGTGCGTAGATAAGTGTAGGAGATACATCACTAAGATCTGCAAGGGTTGGTTTTGTGATAAATAAAATAGTAGGCAGAGAAAAAGCTGGCACACAAAACAAAATAAAGGATTAAATAACGCCTCTTCGAACACCGATTAAAATAATTAAATAGTTTATTAAAATAAAATATTTGATCTTTATAACCTAATCCCCTGCCACTGGCATTTTATCGGAAACTAATCGAGTCACAAAATGAATGCAAAAAGTCCAAGAACGAAATGAAACGTCAACTGTACTCATAAGTACAAAGTATGCAAATTAAAGGTTCTCGTTAGTTGAGTTCGGGATCCGAACCTCTGAGTCCGGGCTCCGGCGCCGCCATGTTGAAGGAAATGGATGGAATTAAAAACTTGCGGTGACGCAGAGCTTCAATTTTCGTTGTTCGTTGAATGTGGACGATTTCAGAGTACAGTCACGAGCTTTATTTTGGGACCCACCTTTTTTTTTTTTTTTTTTTTTGGGTGGGAAATCATCAAATGACTCCTCCCGCTCTGGGTGGAATGGGAGGGCGTGTCAGACTCTTACTGACTAAAACCCACCCGTGTTCCTTCTGTTGCCTGTGCAATGCCAGGGGGCCACGGTATCCCTTTCGGACTTTCCCGCAACCCCGGCAGGCAATGGTCTCATCGGACCCCTTCCTTCGCTGACATCTCTTTGAGGCGCGCGTGGAACACAACGCGCCGTCGACACGGGCTTGGTCCTTACCGGACGTTGAGCTACCCATTGCTCACCGTCCGCAAGCCCGCGCCTACGGTGGCCGGGAATCAGCAATTGATTCCCGACGCCCAGGGCGTCTCCTCCTGCGGCGGCTAGGGGCGTGAGGGCGCGAAATTTGCCGCTCCCTCACGCGCTCCGCCTCCTCCTTCGGGAGCATTACTGCTTTGCAGAAGGAGGTGACGGCCTCCCATGCCCTCTCGCTCCGTACCATGGCCTGGACCAGGGCCGGACGCGAGAGATCCCCGCCACCGATCGCCTCCACGAGGACACGGCGGTGCTCTGCCCAAGCCGGGCATACCTCTACCGTATGCTCCACCGTGTCCTCCGGGCGATCCACGCAGTGATGACACCCGGGCGTTTCCTCCCGCCTTATCCGAAACAGGTACCTCCCGAAACAGCCGTGTCCGGTGAGGACCTGCGTCAGGCGGAAGGTGAGGACGCCGTGGCGCCTCTCCAGCCACTCCTCAAAGAGGGGACTTATCGCCGCAATAGTGGCGTGCCCAGCACTGGGTTGCGACAATCGCACTCTCCATGACGCCATGAGATCCCGTCGGAGCTCTGTCCGCTGTGCCGCGATTTCTCGCGGCATCGGAGTCAAGCCCCGGCGTTTCGCCTCCTCGCGCCACTCCCAAATATGCGCGAGGACTTTTGCTTCCAGATCCCATGGCGGCAATCCGGCAAGGAGGCTGGCCGCCTCTCCGGAGACCGTGCGGTATCCCCGGACCAGCCGGGTGGCCATGACCCTCTGGGACGCGTTCAACCGGCGGGCAGGCCGCCGCCTCAAGGAACGCGCCCACACCGGTGCCCCGTACAGGGCCATGGACCGCACGATCCCCGCGTATAGCCTCCGGCAGGAGGCGTTTGGACCCCCTAGATTGGGCAGGAGCCGCTTCAAGGCAGCCCCGGCCCGGTCCAGCCTGGGAGCCAAACGTCGGAAATGCTCCACGAAGTTCCACCGACTGTCGAGGACGAGTCCCAGGTACTTCATCGTCGACTCGACGCCGATGTGAACCCCTCCTACCGTTATTTGGGAACCCGACGGTGGCGCGTTCCGAGGACCATGAAAACACATGGCCTCGGACTTGTGCAAGGCCACCTTGAGTCCCAACTGCCGGATTCTGGCCACGATTGTCGCAACCCCGTATGTCGCTAGTTCGACCGCCGCCTGGTGCGACCTCCCCTGCGCCAGGACCAACGTATCGTCAGCGTAACAAACGACGCTGACGCCATTGGGGAGGTCGGCGCGCAGCACCCAGTCGTATCCGATGTCCCACAGATGCAGCCCCAGGACCGATCCCTGTGGGACACCGCACGACATCTCTCGCCGGTTCCACTCTCCCTGGTGACCGGGGTAGATGATGGCCCTGTCTGCCAGATAGGCCTCGACCACACGACAGAGGTAGGTCGGCATCCGGTGATACCGGAGTGCCTCCCTGATGCAACTCCAGGGCAGGGTATTGAAGGCGTTGGCGATGTCTAGAAACACCGCCAAGACGACCCCACCCCGAGCCACCGCATCCCCCGTCGTGAGGGCTCGCACGCGCATGATGGCGTCCACTGTGGAGCGCCCCCTGCGGAAACCAAACTGGCTCTCCGCCAAATCCGGCCCCACCCGCACCAGCCGCCCGACAAGGCGGTCTGCAATTACTCTTTCAAAGAGCTTGCCCACCTCGTCTTTTGGGACCCACCTAAGGTTGAATATCGTGTAGCAAACTTTCGCCATTAAGAGCTATTATGTTAACGCTGTCACTGCACAAACAATAAACGTCATAATGTTTACCATCGACAACTTTACGTTTCTAGGGGCTAACGTCAACTAGAGCGAGGGCAAACGATCATTACCGATTTCCGAGTAATAATTACTTTTTGGTCCTGTGGAGATATAAGAAAAAAGAAACAAATAAAAAAGAACATAATTATATTGTCAATATATGATAGCTAGTCAACTAACCCGCTTATTGTTCTATATTATTTAAAAAGTTTTGTCTCTTTCTCAAACATAAATATCAAAGTGACGGACCAAAACAACATATTTAAAATAAAATAGGTTTAAAGGCCGTTTATGATTATGGGGGCTTAGAAGATTTCAGCTAAAATATTGATTAATAAAATCTTTAGAAAAACAAAGTTATTTATTCTTTATATTTATTAAGACATTTATGACACAAACCTCAATCTTAACACAATTATATAGAAAGCATGGTTAGCGGTGCACAAAATAAACACTTATCACCGAAGGCTACGACTAAATTAATTTAAATCTCTCCAGTAATTTTTTTATCATAAATATTCAAAACCGCGTATATCCACCTTCATTGTCAATCACAGCCTGGAGCCGGTTACGCATGGATCCAATCAATTTGTCACATATGTCAGTACCCCTTAAACTTTCCCAGACTGTGAGGCAGTGATCCATAAGTGCTTCTCTAGTTCTTTCGTTTCTAATGCCCCATAAATTTTCTATAGGATTTAAATCGGCACACTTTGCAGGCCACGGAATACGATTTAAATTTGCTCTATTATTGTCGAACCAAGTTCTAACGATTCTTGCCGTATGAATTGTTGCGTTATCTTGAACAAAGTTTATTGGAGCAACATCTTCTTGTGGATAATATAGTTGCAATGTTGGAAGGACACTCTCGTCTCATAAATCGACATAATCTTGAGCAGTGGCCCTGGGTGGTAAATTTATTAGTTCTCCAATGCCGGCTGAACTAATCCAGCCAGACATGTTAACTGTAATGCGACCAGACGCATTGTTAGCTATGACGTGGTCTTTGAAAAAATTGAAAAGTCTTTTCATCGATGAAAGCCGTCGTCGTCCAATCAAAATTTAGATACTGACGTGCGAAAATAAGTCGAGCAGCTTTATGGGCATCCGTCAACGCAATTTTTTTTGCAGGCCGCCTGTGATGCAGTCCCATAGCTTTAAGATGCCTTCTAACTGTTGAAGGGTGGACTTCAAACGCTTCCGCAAAATGCCTCGTTGGCGTAAATCCATTCATCAGGTATTGCCTTTGCATCAAGCGGCTCTGCTCTTGTGTTATAACTTGCGGGTGGTGGTTGTTTCGTCGTAAGTCAATAATATTTTCCTCGTTCCCGTGGCGTCGAACCCATCGGCGAACTGTGTTTCTTGTCACATTTATTCGTCGCGATATCTCGTGAATGCCTACTCCTTGTTCGTGCAAATCAATAATTTGGAGCCTTATTTGGTCACGATTAGCCGCAAGCATTTTATTAATTGGTAAATTATATTTTGTGAAAATATCACATTAAACTATTTTCTTAAATGACACTGACACGACACATGTTCGTAATTAGAAAATTGTAATGATAGCTTTTTGCAACGAGGTTATCATTTCATAGGTCGATTAGATAAGACATTTTATGTCTTAACTTGACATTCAACATTTCAACCTTAAAGCAAAGTTTCAAAGTTTCGACCTTATTGCATTATGATTGTTCTAACAACATTTAACGGAAATGGGTCCCAAATTAAAGCTCGTGACTGTACCTAGGTACTCTTATAGAAATTAGTTTGCTTTTATTTGGAGTGCTACTAGTTGGAGAATAATTTTATTACGTTATTTGATTCGTTCGGTATTCTTTTGTGAGGTAATCTCGCCTATATTCAGACAATTTTTGTTTTCCAAAAAAAAGACATAGCATAGCATATATATACAGCCTTTAATATTCCTACTGCGGGGACATGAGCTCTTCTTGGCTTATTTCCTTCACCGTGAGCAGTGGTTATGAATAATTTACATAAAGTAAAGCGTGACTGGGTCCAAACCTACGACCTCTTTCTTTCTTTCTTATGAGTTGTACATAAGAAAGAAAGATTAATATTTATTTGGACACAGTTCGCGGAACACATAATAATAACAAAACGCAAGACGTTGTTATTATACGCAAAGTGCGTTTTGTTATTATGTGCCCTTTTTTGTGGGATGTGCAGCGGTGGCCCAGTGGCCACCACTGCTCCTCCCCCAAAAAAGGGCAATTCGTTCAATTTACAAATCAAGTCCCAGACACTCTCTCAAAGACATACAGGACAGTAATATAAACCCACGAAAAGTATTGAAAGTTTAACTATTGCTTCTTGCTCAAAAAATAAAATAATCTCATACAATTTTCTAATACAGTTCAAACGTCCGTTATTGTCACGGCCATGATGTGACGTCATTATCCAAGATACTTACTGCTTCAATTCAAGCAGTTTGCTAAGAATAGATGTCTATTCACATGGCTTTTGACGTTCCTAGTTTGCGTTCCGTTCCACAAAGAAAACGCAACATAAAATTGTAAAATAAGTAATGCATAACAAATTTTAAAAATACTTGTTTCTTTACTCGCATGCAATTGTGACTGTCATTAACATTCTCTAATTTATAACAAAATATAATATTTACTTTAGAATCGGCATATGGTTTGGGCCACTTAGAAACACACTAAATCTCCTTTTTATGGGTTGTCAGCTTGACACGTTACCCTTTTTTTTTTTATTTTTTTTTTTTGGGTGGGAAATCATCAAATGACGTCTCCCGCTCTGGGTGGAGCGGGAGGGCGTGTCAGACTCTTACTGACTAAAACCCACACGTGTTCCTTCTCTTGCCTGTGCAATGCCAGGGGGCCACGGCCACTTTTCGGACTTTCCCGCAACCCCGGCAGTGACACGTTACCCTAATAAATAACAAATGATCTTATTTCTTTAAAATTGTAAAACACTATTGAAGCCCTTAAAAATCCCATCTTACGATGGGAAACATGTTGGCGAATTCTAAGAATTTAAATCGAAGCAGGGATTGTCAACATGCGGTTCTCAAAGTTAGTGGAACAAGCGTGCTCTTTCATGAATATAATGAAAGTAAGGTAACTAATAAATAGAAATCTAGAGTCATGCTTGAAACTTAAAACAACAACTTATGACCCATTAGAAAGGCCTTGCATACCATGCAATGCCAATGCTCCCATTGATGTAACCATCTATTGTCCTATAACTGTAGTTATACTATTGTATTGATAGTTTTATTATTCAAGCAAATAGCTAAAATACTTTAATAGGTTTAGTGCTAAAACATAATAGTATGGTTTTACAATACAATATATATATATAAATTGTAACTTTTGTTTCTTCCGTCTTAAAAGGTTGGTATTCTCTGAACACTCGCACATGTGTTTCTCATAAATGTCCGTCGATATCCAACCTACTCAGGCAATTTAAACGGACCCTTTTAAAACAATTGAGATTTTTTACACAAAAACATCAATAAACCTATTCTGCAAAACTGTGGGAAATTGGCGGTTTTAGGAATGTAGGGAACGGAGGGGACCGATATTGGAAGACAAATGAGGCAGTTGATTTTGAATCACGAAAGGCTAAGGACGTCAGTCAGAGTCTAAGAGAGTCAGAGTCCAGGCGAGTTAAGATAGGAGACTTGATGAATATCAAGTTATAGTTCGTAGGCTGTCGTTAGAGACCGAGCATTATTTATTAAGTTGTTTGCGGGTTTAAGACCACGTTAGGTAGTGACGACGTAGTCTAAGCTAGGCAGTTAGTTTTGGAGTGCTTCGGGGAAAGATCGAGACAACGAAGCGAAGCCCGAGGCTAGGCTGGTAACGTGTGCAGTATTTTGTAAGTGAGTTGTAATCTAATCCTCTCTACGAGATTATTTGGTAAGTGTCAACCTTAATTAACTTTTATCTTTAGTAGTAATATGTAAACTGTAGTTAAGGACCCTTCGGTATAATTGTACCCGCTAGTAGATCATTTGTATTATAGTCAAAGTCAAAGTCATATAATTTATTTCAATTAGGCACAAAAAAGGCACTTTTGAACGTCAAACTTTACAAAAAATAATAAAACTGATTCTAGTCGCCCATTCCAAAAGGTAGTTTTCGTATGGAGAAGAATGAGCAAGAAACTCCACCGTTACTCTTTTTAAAAAAATCATTATATCTTGTATACACTTATTATATAATTATATGTGAAGACAATGCACCTAGAATAAGATTACTATACCACGATAGGTAAAAAGAATGAAAAATGAAGGAATGACATAATTATGTGATAGATGCATGGTGCTCACATACTTACAAACATTGTAAAATTATACTATATTTCTAACATTATAATAAGTAATACTAATAATAATAAGTCAGTGTGTGAGTTCAAATAATCACAAAAAATAAAATAAAATAAATGTTTAAAAAAATAAAAATTATACAATTAAATTAGCAACCAGTTCGATTTTGTCTAGATTCTCAATTGTCCTATGGAGCAGGACCAGCATGTTTCCAAGCATTTTTATCTTGGATATAATCCTCTAATTTGTAATATGCTTGTTTACAAAGTGTACTTTTTATATGATTTTTAAATTTTCTTTCATTTATTTCTAATATATCACAAGGTATTCTGTTGTAACATTTAACACAGTACCCCATAAAAGATGTATTTACTTTAGATAGTCTGAAAAATGGTTGATCTATTTTATCTTTATTTCTAGTATTAAAATTATGTCTATCACTTATTTTATTAAAAAGATGTAGATTTTTTCTCACATACATAATATTTGAATAAATGAATTGGCAAGGTACCGTCATAATATTAATCTTTTTAAATAGTTCCCTGAGAGATTCGTGACGACGTAGATTATAAATGGCTCTGACAGCTCTTTTTTGTAAAACAAAGATGGATTCAATGTCAGCAGCCCGACCCCACAGTAAAATGCCATACGACATAATACTGTGGAAGTAGCTAAAATAGACCAAACGCGCGATATTTATAGGTGATATCGCTGATGAACTATTAATGATCGTTTATACTAGAATGGTGAAATAACTCTTATTTAGTATCGTGTTTTATAACTAATGTTATATTTTCGTGTATTACCTGTCCATGACCCATTACCTACCTTGGCAGATTATTCACTTGCATTTGGCTTTAGGGCATGGTGAAGGCCTTCCACCATACTTGACACTGAGCACTAACGCTCGAGACTATTGACGATTGTTGACCTTAAGCTGACGCACCACATTTGGAAGGCAGAACCATAGATACTCACAACTCATTAAAAGGAACTAGGCTATAAAGCCAATCTGTAATTGTATTATGAAACCAAACGTTAGTGATGATTTCTGTATCCAAAAAGGCCTCGCCACAGAACTCTTTGCGTGAGGCTTGTTGACGTACATTTTCGGGAGAGGGGGTAGGCTTTACCAAGTACCCCAAACTGAATGGATAGATGGATAGTCCGTTCTAAGGAACGCTAGAAACCGTGTCTCGTTAAGCCACAGCCGGCTTTCGGGCCATTCACTAATTTATATTAGCGAGACACGTCATTTGGATGCCCAGATAGAAACGCCCCGTTGTCGATAAGGACGATCCACACGGCTGCCGATTAAATCTACTATTTTCTACCTTTGCTATAATTTTAGCTACCTCATCATATACATAATATTTTAACAAAATGCTTGGTCTTCGTGTTTACCTACATTGAGTATTACAATAATTAAATAAAATGAACCAATAAATAGTAATATTTAAAAACTGAAGATACATTTTATATTAGCTAGATATTTTTGTGATATTCTTATTTTTTTTTAAATCCCTTAGTAATTGCTACTACGATTAGGTAAATATTGTACGTTTGCCAACATATTTCTTTAATTTTTTTGGCTCGTTCAATTAAACTTTACCGTAAGAAATTTAGCACGATTAGAAGGTAGTAAATAGGTATTAAATATTTATCCTTCGCAGATCGAAAATAAACCGCCCATTTACCTGTTGCACTAAACAATTAAAATTTGTAGGGACTAACTTATATATTCGATATCTTTAAAATGATATTGTTTCGGGCCGCCAAAATCAATAATATTAAGGTAGAATTAAGATATTATAACATTGAGTAGGAAGAACATTCCAGGGAGTAGTATATCAGTTTGATCCCTCATTTTGTTAAAATATTATGTATGTGATGAGGTAGCTAAAATTATAGCAAAGGTAGGAAATAGTAGATTAATGGTACTATTAATTTATATATGTATGACAGCCATTGGAAATTTTGTGCCTTCATTTTGACGCTCAGCTTATTTGCTAGTAAGATTCATAAAAAAAGCGCTTTCATTCAAATAAATCAAACGAAATTTGCTGAGCAACTGTAATAGCATTGTTATACGTCATACATTTCGTTACTACCCGACCTCACTCGCCTCGCTCCACATTCTTACTTCCAGTATTTTAATTAGAGAAGAATTCCTTCACTGCGGCCTCTACCGTGGTTCCGCATATTTTATTTATGAGAGATACGCTGAATGAGACGAGGGAGCGATGGTATAAAAGATTGTATGCAGTAGGTATATTCATTTAAAAGCTCTTAAAATGTTCGCAAGCGAATTAATAAGCGATCGCGGCACTCTTTGCTGAATAATAGATGAGTCGTTTAACTTGGCAGCAGTTCACGTTGCAAGTTATTTCAAAACATAATATACAGACCTACCATACTACTACAGTTTTGTATACAAACTTATTTTTGCAATTATAATACTAGTCTCTAGCGAAGAAAGGAGTACTAGGGTATTATAAACGAAAAATAACAATGAAGATCTTAACTGTAGTAGAAATGATCAAAGATTTGAAAGAAACTTTGAAAGATTTAAATTTCTAAATGTAGTGTGAAAAAAAAAATGGACGCAATTAAAATTTCAATGTGGCTATAAAAAAAAAACTTGGTTTAAGAAAAATTTTACTTCGTCCAAGATAAGTTCGGATTTCATAACTTTTTTCTTACGAGTTAATGTATTAATTTTTTTGTTTTTCACACTACTCTTCACAACAGTTAGAAAAAATCTTTCAAAGTGAGTAGCACTATACTTGCTATCAAAAACACATTAGAAGTTGTTGAATTTGCAAAAACCCAAAACCGTAAAAATGCCAAGTGGTCGACAGCATAAAAAGTTTGGGAACCTCTGTGCTAAACGCTAACAAATCAGTAATAAAATTTAATATCGCGTGCGCTCTTTGATCGTGTTCGAGCATAAAACTAAATGGCATAAGTCTCAATTCTTATTTCGTGTATAATTAAAGTAATGGGTAATTGATCTAGGGAAATAATTTCTTGTGAGGCTTGTTCGTCTCAGCTCGCCGTCGGGTATGGACCAAGCCCGGGTCGACGGCGCGTTGTGTTCCACGCGCGCCTCAAAGAGATGTGAGCGAGTGAAGGTGCCCGATGGGACCATTGCCTGCCGGGGTTGCGGGAAAGTCCGAAAGGAATACCATGGCCCCCTGGAATTGCACAGGCAACAGAATGGACATGGGTTGGTTTTAGTCAGACACGCCCTCCCGCTCCGCCCAGAGCGGGAGAAATCATTTGATGATTCCCACCCAAAAAAAAATCTTTAAATCTTTTTCGTCTCCATATTAAAAACTTTAGTTATTACTCGTATAATCACAGGAAAAAAATGTAAAACGTAATATTACTGTGAACACACACAAAAGCTCCATTGTTGAACAAGTAAGTGGGTATGTATGTATTTTTCTTTTAGGAATGGTATGAGGGATTATAATTATAACGTAAGTGTTTTTTGGGAAATATTCAATAGAACAACAGTTGAGCCATAAACAAAGCCTTAAGTTCCTTTTTTCCGTATCGTTGGACGCGGACAAAAAAAAAATATTAAATCGGGGTCGACGGGAAAGTTGCGGCTGAACTTGTCTGGCCACCTTCCTTACTCTTGTTAAGCAAGATCGTCATGCCATTTTGCATTTGACAAAAGATCATCAAAACTAACTCTTCCGGGATGTATAAAACTAATTTTATTTAGCACAGAACAGTAAAATTGTATGTTTTTTAAATGAGCAAAGCTCTTAATCCTGTAAATATTTAAATGAAGCCAAAAGAGGATTTGCTTCAATTATGCTCGAAAAAATATCTAATGTGCTAGGACTATTCGGACATTAAATTACATTGTAGTCCAACGTCACACCCTTGTTAACCTTCACATATCAGCTCACGTAGTGTTTTGGTTTAATACAGAACTATTTATCGTACGGGGGCAGTTGTAAATTGTAGAAACCTTCTGTGAAATTTTGTTAACTGTAAATTCATTTGTTTAGACCAAGGCGTCTTTCCGGATCTCATGAAACACATTAAAGTAGTTCCTTTGTTCAAATCCGGTGATAGTAAGGAACCCAACAATTATAGGCCTGTGTCAATTCTGCCAGTTCTCAGTAAGGTGTTTGAAAAGTTGATACTCAATCAAATGTTTCGTCACTTTAATAAAAATTCCATCTTTCATGACAAACAGTACGGTTTCACCATAGGGCACTGTACCACTGACGCCGGTGTCACCCTAATAAAGAACATTTTTAACGCTTGGGAAGAAGCACAAGATGCCATTGGAATCTTCTGCGACCTCTCGAAGGCATTCGATTGCGTACACCATGAGACATTTCTGCTGAAACTGGACCACTATGGGATTAGGAATACAGCTCATGATTTGTTAAGATCATACCTGAAAGATAGAAAGGTTAAAGTTCAAGTCAACGGCACAAACTCATTAGGATCTGAAATGGTAATGGGCGTTCCTCAAGGTTCGATATTGGGTCCATTCCTCTTTTTAGTTTATATTAACGATTTACCCCAATTATTTCTAAATCAACCAAAGATGGTGTTATTTGCAGATGACACATCATTGATCTTTAAAATAAACCGACGGTCACCAAATCTTGACGACGTGAATAGCTCTATTGTTCAGGTCCAAGATTAGTGTTTACGGTAAATAATTTGGTATTAAATAATAAAAAAAAACAAATGCATTAGATTTAAATTACCAAATGTTAGAAGTAGCGAATGTGACATCACATTGAATGGAGAAAAACTGGAATTTATTAATCTAACAGGTTTCCTTGGAATCACGCTAGACAAGAAATTACAATGGGGACCCCATATTACATCTCTCGCGGGGCGGCTAAGCTCAGCCGCTTATGCTGTTAGAAAGATAAGACAGTGAACAGATGTAGAAACCGCGCGTTTGGTCTATTTTAGCTACTTCCACAGTATTATGTCGTACAGCATTTTACTGTGGGGTCGGGCTGCTGACATTGAATCCATCTTTGTTTTTCAAAAAAGAGCTGTCAGAGCCATTTATAATCTACGTCGTCGCGAATCTCTCAGGGAACTATTTAAAAAGATTAATATTATGACGGTACCTTGCCAATTAATTCATTCAAATATTATGTAGGTATGTGAGAAAAAATCTACATCTTTTTAATAAAATATGTGATAGACAAAGTCAAAATCAAAGTCAAATAATTTATTTCAATTAGGCACAAAAAAGGCACTTTTGAACGTCAAACTTTACAAAAAATAATAAAACTGATTCTAGTCGCCCATTCCAAAAGGTAGTTTTCGTATGGAGAAGAATGGGCAAGAAACTCCACCGTTACTCTTTTAAAAAAAATCATTATATCTTGTATACACTTATTATATAATTATATGTGAAGACAATGCACCTAGAATAAGATTACTATACCACGATAGGTAAAAAGAATGAAAAATGAAGGAATGACATAATTATGTGATAGAGACATAATTTTAATACTAGAAATAAAGATAAAATAGATCAACCATTTTTCAGACTATCTAAAGTAAATACATCTTTTATGGGGTACTGTGTTAAATGTTACAACAGAATACCTTGAGATATATTAGAATTAAATGAAAGAAAATTTAAAAATCATATAAAAAGTACACTTTGTAAACAAGCATATTACAAATTAGAGGATTATATCCAAGATAAAAATGCTTGGAAACATGCTGGTCCTGCTCCATAGGACAATTCAGAATCTAGACAAAATCGAACTGGTCGTAATTTAATTGTATAATTACTTTTTTTTATTTTTTTAAAACATTTATTTTATTTTTTGTGATTACTTGAACTCACACACTGACTTCTTATTATTAGTATTACTTATTATAATGTTAGAAATATAGTATAATTTTACAATGTTTGTAAGTATGTGAGCACCATGCATCTATCACATAATTAATTTATGTCATTCCTTCATTTTTCATTCTTTTTACCTATCGTGGTATAGTAATCTTATTCTAGGTGCATTGTCTTCACATATAATTATATAATTAGTGTATACAAGATATAATGATATTTTTAAAAGAGTAACGGTGGAGTTTCTTGCCCATTCTTCTCCATACGAAAACTACCTTTTGGAATGGGCGACTAGAATCAGTTTTATTATTTTTTGTAAAGTTTGACGTTCAAAAGTGCCTTTTTTGTGCCTAATTGAAATAAATTATTTGACTTTGACTTTGACTTTACGTAATTAACTTGAATGTAAAGTCTTGTTCAAAACACTGGATTTGTTTCCATTAATACAAAAATGCTCCAATTTATTAGAAATACAATGTTTTTTTTTTTGCTTTCATGATCTGTAATTTATTTCAATAATATTCCATCCCACGTGGCAACGCTGCCAGCCTCTTGGGCGCTTTTCCCGCTGACAGCGATGCGTACGAATTTTTGATGCCCACTAAGCTCTGTCTTTAATTTTTTTCTTTACACACTTGCACATAATATACATAATTATAATAGTTAGTTGTATACAATGTCGTGGCCGGATCTTAAAATTGACCCTTTATTTATTTTATGAAATTTATTTATTTTACCTCGATGGTCCTACTTTATCAATTATAACTTCTAGTTAAGTACAGCTATATGTAAGCGGGCACGCCCTTTATGCCTGGAGCCTTTGTTTTCGATGCTTTTGGTTGGTATATTGGCGTGTGCTAGCTGTCTTATGGCTATTAATTTATAATTTAAATTGTATTTTGCGTAATGCAAATTATCTTGTATACTATTGTATAGAATCATAATTTTTTCTAACTGAACAGACAGCTGTGCTGCTGGGGAGTTTGTTGCGTCACTTCTTCTTCCCAGAAAAAGCACTAGGAAGAGAAGAAGAAGGGTGGGCGTTTTGGGGGACTGTCTTTTGTAATTTTGACGTTCGAAAAGTGCTGATTCTCAGCCAAGTTTGAATAAATGACTTTTTCATCACATCTATTCAAAAAGAGCTAGTTCGTTCTTCGTAAACAGGGACCAAAATAGCACTTTGATCCCTAGGGACCAAAGTAGATTTGAATTTGGAATGTGGATATTGTTAGTAAAAGTTCCAATCACCAAAAAGATCGATCACGAACATTGTATGAACAAGTAACAGGCTGGCAAGGAAGAGACAGAAAGTGTAAATTATTATTCACACTGAAAATTCAAGATGGCGGCAACGACACATGACGAAAATTTTAAAACCAAGATGGCGGCTGTGAAAATTTTCAAATTTTTCGTCATGGGTGTCGTTTTCATAGTTTTTGTGGGTTCTAAAGCCGATAGTGAGGTCAAAACGTAAATCAAGATGGCGGCTACGAAAATTTTAAAATTTTTCATCATGGGTGATTGGGTATCGTTTTCATAGTTTTCAAGGGTCCTAAAGCCGATAGTGAGGTCAAAATGTAAATCCAAGATGGCGGCTACAAAAACATTCAATTTTTTTGTCATGGGTGTCGTTATCATAGTTTTTCAAACTCAAACTCAAACTCAAATCATTTATTCCAAATAAACCAATTAAAGGTTCTTTTGAATTGTCAAGGGGTCAGTCGGTCAGTCAGAAAGATGAAGCTAGTTGCCCATTCCAAAGCGTAGTAGGTTCCTATGGAGAAGAACGGGCAAGAAACTCCATGGACACTCTTTTAAATTAGAATATTGTTACAAAACATTGGTTACATCATTCATGTTAAAATTATACATGTGAGAACAATGTAGTAAATCGTGCACGTTAAAAGCGACCATAATAAAAATATAAAAAACAAAAATAATTAAAATAAGCCATGGCAGCTAAGAGATGACCAGTCCCCACTGATGGCGCCCGTTCACGAACATGACGCATGGATCAGCATCATTTAGCTCAACCATTTTGAAGGGAACTTAATGATCCAACACACACGCCACCACCAGCGAGACATTTGAGTGAGCATGACATACTCTCAGCCGCCAGGGTACATTCAAGTCAATGAAAGACGTACTCAGCAAATGGTAGATTTAAAGTAGGTAAACAGTGCTCACATATGTGCAATGCGATTATATAATACTAAATGATTGAATTTATACAATGTAAATATAGTTTTTCAATCTTCAGCAGCTCCAACAATATTTTCCAATGCTAATCAATTAGTTTATGCGCCCTTGTGGAGCTGGACCAGCGTTGAGCCAAGCATTTTTGTCAGCGATGTAATCCCCCAACTTATAATATGCTTGGCAGCATAGTGTGCGTTTTATGCAAGATTTAAATTTCGTTTCATTCAATTGGAGTATGTGGGGAGGTATTTTATTGTAACATTTTACACAGTACCCCATGAAAGATGAGTCTACTTTAGCCAGTCTGAAACCCGGTTGAACTAATTGGTCCCTATTTCTAGTCCCATAATTGTGTCTATCACCTATTTTACTGAAAATACTTAGAGTTTTCCTTACGTACATGATGTTCTCATAGATATATTGACAAGGTACCGTCATAATGTTAATATCTTTAAATAGTTCCCTTAAGGAATCGCGTCTGCGGAGGCCATATATTGCTCTGATGGCTCTTTTCTGCAGAATAAAAATCGATTCGATATCTGCAGCCCGTCCCCATAGTAAAATACCGTAAGACATAATACTATGAAAGTAACTGAAATAGACTAGCCTCGCGGTATCTACATCAGTAAATTGACGGATTTTTCTCACAGCATATGCTGCTGAACTTAGCCGTCCTGCAAGAGATGTTAAATGAGGACCCCATTGCAGCCTTGAGTCGAGCGTGATCCCCAAGAAAACAGTTTTATCGACGATTTCTAGTTTCTCCCTATTCAATACTATTTCATAAACACTACTTTTAACATTCGGCAAAGCAAATCTTATGCATTTAGTTTTTTTCCCATTTAATACTAAATTGTTAGCAGTGAACCAATTTTGGACCTGCAGTAGGGCGTTATTTACGTCGTCGAAATTTGATGCACGTCTATTTTATCTTAAAAATTAGAGAAGTATCGTCAGAAAATAACACCATTTGTGGTTTGTTTTTTAATAAATGGGGTAGATCATTAATATATACTAAAAAGAGGAAAGGACCCAATATTGAGCCTTGTGGAACACCCATTTTTACTTTTAGACCGAGTGAATTGACACCGTTAATTTGAACTTGCTGTTGTCTATCATTTAAATAAGAGTTTACCAAACTGAGCGCAAGCTTACCTAGTCCGTAATGCTCAAGTTTCAAGAGCAAGGTTTCTTGGTTTACGCAGTCAAATGCCTTGGAAAGGTCACAAAAGATTCCTATGGCATCTTGGGCCGCCTCCCATGCTGTAAATATGTGTTTTAATAAGGCGACACCGGCGTCAGTCGTACAATGTCCTTTGGTGAACCCATATTGTTGTTCGTGTAAGATTTGGTTGGTGTTAAAATGATTAAGCATTTGATTGAGCATTACCTTTTCGAACACCTTGCTGAATACCGGCAGCACGGATACTGGTCTATAATTGTTGGTGTCTTTACTGTCCCCAGATTTAAAAAGTGGTATAACCTTACTGTATTTCATTAAATCCGGGAAAACTCCTTGATCCACGCACAAATTAAATATTAAAGCTAAATATGGTGCTATAGTCTCGATTATGGATGTACAAACTTTGATCGATAATCCCCATAGATCTTCAGTCAATTTGATTTTGATTTGCCGAAAAGCTTTTACAACTATCATAGGGTTTATATGTTTAAATTGAAATTCAACCGGGCAGCCTGTAACGTTCGCTTTTAATAAATCAATTGAGACATCGGGTGAGGAATTTAAAGCTTCCGTCGTTTTTGATGGTATATTAGTAAAGAAATTTACAAATTCTTGAGCTACTTCTAAGTTAGAGCTTATGGGACCACGTTCACTCTTCAATGTGTACTCAGTGTTTCGTATTTTTTCCCTGTTAGTTTCATTATTTATTACTTTCCAAACCGTTTTTATTTTATTTTCTGCTGATTTGATCTTGTTGCTAATATACAGAGCTTTAGCTGTCTTGCAGGTATTTCTAAATATTTTCGAATATGTAGCAACATACTTGTTGAAAGTTTCTGTGTTAATGTAAGGCTTAAGGCCATACAGCTCGAACAGTCTTTCCCTACTTATCCTAATACCGCTAGTTGCCCAGTTACTAAAAATTAAATTAGGGCAAATATTTTTTGTTTTCTTTTCAAAAGTTTGATTGAATTCAGTGTGCACTATTGAAAAGAAATCCTCATACAATTTATTTGCATCGTCCATATTATGGCCCAGAGCATTTAACTTATTATGTAGGGTACTATTGAATCTATTTAATTTGCCAGTTGTTATTGGTCTAAATTGTATTTGCCCTTTTTGCTTAACTGTTTTAAACTTAAAAGTTACCGTTTGTCCACTATGATCAGACGGCAAATAATTTACGATGGATTTATCTAAATAATCGCAATCGCAGAAGACATTATCGATACAAGTAGCAGAAGTTGGGGTTACTCTAGTTGGTTCTGTAAAAACATTAGACAAATTGAACGATTTAAAAAGGCTTAATATTCTACTGCTATTTAAATAATTTTCTAGAATATTTATATTAAAATCACCACAAATAATTGTGGCTTTGTTACTTGATGCAAGTTTCGCTAGGACATCTTCCATTACTGACTCAAATAAAGAAAAGTTCAGATAATTAGGGGGTCTGTACACGCAGACTACAACATGCCTATCCAGCTCAACACAGGACAGTTCGATGCAACGTTCAACTAATAAACCAACTATGTCATTACGTTGCTTAGATTTTAAACATTTTTTTATCAAGAGAAGAGAACCTCCACGCAGCATAGATTTCCGGTTAAAACAATTACTGCCCACACTAATTCTCATAATTAATGAATCAGCATTAATTTGGTTTTTGAGAGTGCAGACGTGAAGGCAGGAGTTTTTAAAGCTGCTAAAGTCGATAAAGAGTTCAAAATGTTAATCCAAGATGGCGGCTGCGATAATTTTGTTTTGGTTTTAAATCATACGTGAGAGATGAGGGTAGGACCGCGGACATGTTTTTTTTCTCATAGAGGGTGATGAAAAGTAGAGTGTTCACCTCGGGAGCAACACTATTTTAAGCTCGAGTGACGTACTTTGAATCCCTCGCTACGTTCAGGATTCTACTTAAGAATCCCTCGCTACGCTCGGTATTCTACTCCAGAATCCTTCGCTCCGCTCTGGATTCAAAAAAACACTCTCACCTTAAAAATAGTTGTTTGCTCCCTTGGCAAACAATCTACTATTGAATTTTGAAATGGTCAACTAAAATTGACCATACCGTTTAATCGTCAACGTTTCATGATATTTCAGTCAACGTTTGATCATATCATTAATATAGAATATCCATGGTTTAAGGTGTAGTAAAAATAGCCAAGTAACTGCAACCAACTTGGAAGTAGCGCTCGCTGGCTGCTGCCGTGGCACCACTTGCTTCACACGCTCGGCTCACGCGTGATTGGTCACAGTTCTACCCTAACAAGTGCTATATTGTATTTCACGCCGCGGATTGGAAACCCAAGAAAAATCCATCGGCTTTTTTTTGCGTAGTCACCCTACTTTGTTTGATTTGTTTGTATGCCGCCGCCATGATGCACAACATTAACAAAGCGGCATCAACGCCTCTACCGGTGGATAATCTAACTATTTTGCGATATGATCACTAATACCTGAACGCACGACTTCTTCATGATATGACCAACCACATCATGAAGTAGTCGTGCGTTTAACTGTTCATATCATCAAACGTTGAGTCAATGATCAGCATGTCGATTCCCGTAATCACTTCACCGTGAAAACATGTGAAGTGAGCGTGGAGTGAGCTGTCAGTGTCATCTCACCCTGTTGGAATGACAACTCACTTCACCTAAGTTTTCACGGTGAGATGGCTACAGAATAGCACTGCTGGCCAGACCACATCATGATGTGATTAGCGGTCGTTGTTCATTTCATGAAATTATCAATTCTAAGATCTGGCCAAGACATATACATAGTTTACATATTGTATAATTAAATATTATTCAATTATTTAATACAATTGCTTTTATTTAAGGTAATTATCGGTTATTTCATTGTTAATAACTGAAGCGGAAAGCAATCAACCACCACCAATGGGTATTCAACCTTTCAAAGGACCATAAAACTTGTAATCCATCTAAATATAATTCTTAATAAACTCATTTTTAAACTTGAACCAATTAAATCTACCTGGCGATGGCGTGATTACTCGACTGAGTGCTGCAATTCTAAATCAGGAGATGCCTAATCCTTCTATTACTTAATGACGCTAAAAGATCTTGAAAACGAACGATGCATTGAGTTGCTAAATGTTGAGCTCCGTACGATTCGATCCGTGCAATAGCATTGCACAGAGTTCAAACTTCCGTTTCGGTTTAAGTTCCGATAGAGAAAATCGAAGTACACAATTATTTTAATGAACAAATGGAAGCAGTGAATGAAACTTCCCCACTTTAGTGAACGTTCCACTGCATCGGGGGTGCAGTATCGTCTCGTTAAAACAAGAAATTGTACCTTGCTTTTCCTTTACTTTTTACTTTTTCTTTCAGTAGTACCCATCTGTTCAAAATCTATAATTAAACGACCTTCTGACCTAGTTGCCATCTTTTTTATTAAGTTAGTTTTAGTATTATTTTACCAAACTACTTACTTCATTTGGGTACCTACTAATACCATTTTTGTGATTTGTTAATCATTATATCATACATCGAAATATTACTTAACGTAATAATATATTAAAGCCTCAAGATTTTACACAAACTCTGACATCATGAATTCAGTTTGACGAAAATCCATTAATTAGTAAATCCACGTTAAATAGTACTACATGAACACAACAAAGTTAATTTCATTTGTTCATTAGAAGGAGACGATTCACCAGACGGTGTGGCTTGATGACGGCGCGGCGAGGCGCGAGTAGGTATAGCAACCTTAATTTTGTTTCGAGAAAATTAGATACCTCGGAGTAAAGACCGCACCAAGTCTTAGATATTAACGTTTTGGTCCGTGGTACGAAATTAAATAATTATAATTGAGTTTGTGTTTTAGTTTTTGGGTATGCAGGTATTTCATATTTTTAAGATAAGGTCCAGTTCGCTTAAAGGTTCTCTTTTTTCATTTGATATGTTATCATATAAGCCTATTTTTATCCTATTGCAGGGCCAAAGCCTCTTCTCATAGAGAGAAGGCACAAGCATTGATTACCACGCTTGTTCCAGTTTGTGACGATTACTTCAAAAGTAATCGTCACAAAGAAAACTGATGATTAGATATTTGCTGTAAACAAACTTTCAATGAAAACAAGTAAATAAAACAATAAATTGCAACCAACTTTAAACAAACTGTGCAAAGCCAGCGAGTCTAGGTAATTTATCTCGAGGTGCACCAAACTAAATTGTGGTTAACTTAAATAGTGAAGCGAAGAGGTGAAGTTCGACTATAACAATATTATTATAGGACTTTCTTCAAGAAACGTCGCTCCTATTTTTTTTTTTTTTTGTATTGATCGAATTTAAATATGACTACATAGAAATCGAGCGTTCACGTGGTGTTAAAACTACTATTGAAATTCGATAGTATTTATCGATAGTAATTATTCGGCATAGGTAGGTACCTAGCATAAAGGGGCGTACTTAGTAAAAGGACTGGGTAGAATTTTTCTCTTGTAGCGGTTACACCGCCACATACGAACTACGTATCAAAGACATGACGTCACACAAATCCTGCATCGCGCAATTAGAGTTTACCGCGCGTACGACATATATAAGACTATCCGACATCAGTTGTTGGGCAGTCGGCCCGCCAGACACAACACCCATCTGGTCGTAGAATCCTCCCTTTTCTATGGTGGATGAGTGAACTTTACACCCTGTTCCTCATACCCCTAAACTCTAATAAAAATTACGTCAACAGTTAGTATAAACTTATTAAATATGCAAAATTACAAAAAATATTAATGTTTTAACAAATGCCTAATGCTACTAAGGCACAAATTCAATTAATACAATTCATAAAATTACTCATACTATTTTGGATAGCTTACCTGTTATGCAATGTCTCGATGCGTAACTGCGTTTTTAACCCTTTAATTACTAAACCGTTTCAGATTACAGTTAAAGCTCTCGTCTCGCGTGCCCAGATGAAGTATAAGTTACAAATCTTTCGATCACTATAACCACAGAAAAAACTAAACCAAATTCTTTAGACTAAGATTTTGATCATTAATGGACTGATTTACGTACACCATCGATGATTCATCGTCCTCTAAACATAATTGAAGTTCAGTAAGGTTGTGTAAATATTATGTCTGAAATTAGTTTGATTAAATTTTAATATTTATTGTTGGAAATTAATAATAAGTTTAATATCACCAAACTCGGGCTTTTCTCACAGATTTCACCAAAGTATTATGAAAGTTAGGTGAACTTTTTAAATGTCACTTAAATGTTTTACCAATAATGCCTCTCAATTTGTTCATGGAACTTTGTTACATTATGTTTCAGGTTGATAAACCCGTCGCACTTAAATTGATTATCGTTCGTGTAGACAACGAATAACTCAGAGTTAGTTACGTATTTTTCTTTTGTTAATGAAATTCTTTGGATAATAAAATTATTATCTTTGCATTTGCGATTGCAATTTGCGAACTTCTAAAATAATACAGATTATTATTCCTTTAAAAGTATGAGGGACAGGGTGTAAAGTTCAGTCATTCTCCATAGAAAAGGGAGGATCTTCCGACCAGACGGGTGTTGTGTCTGGTGGGCGACTGCCCGACGATTGAAGTCGGGACGTCGTAAATATGCTAGTCGCACAGGATTTTGCGTGACGTCAGCGTGATGCCTCGTTCGCCTGTGGCGATGAAGATGGCGCTACATTCCTATTATTGATGAGAATGTCAGTTCGAAGCAATTCCTCGTCATGTTTTCGTATACTTTTATTTAATTACCGTCAGCTCAAAATGTAACACGGCTTAATTAGTGGTATTACAACAATGCGGCCGTGCACCACCGTTCCACGCTCGTTAGATAACTATTACTATTCTATACTATTCTGTAATTTTATAAGAGTTTAATTGAGTGACCTCTTTATTTCAGCAATTTGCACTTCCCGTGTCTGACACCGTGTCAAATCTAATTAATTTTAATCTATGTGCCCACAGCATATTAAGTTGTTTTTGTCATAATTATGTATTATTATTGCCATTGAGATTAACCTTCATCAGTTACAGGGAAATATTATTTATGACTGTAAACATTATCGGCTTTGGCGCCCTCGAAAACTATGAAAACGACACTAATGACGAAAAGTTTGAAAATTTTCATCATATTGTGTCGTTGCCGCCATCTTGGATTTTCTTTTTGACCAAATAATTCACACTTTCTCTCTCTTTCTTGCCAGCCTGTTACTTGTTCATACAATGTCCGTGATTGATATCTTTGGTGATTGGAACTTTTAACTAACAATATTCACATTCCAAATTCAAATCTATTTTGCTCCCTAGGGATCAAAGAGCTTTTTTGGTCCATGTTAACGAAGAACAAACCAGCTCTTTTTTAATAGATGTGATGAAAATAGTTATTTATCCAAGATGTGAGGAAAGTTCGTTTTTCCTAAGAGTTTAGATAATTTTCTCAACAAAACGAATAGCAAATGAACCTGCTCACATGTTGCATGCAAAACTTTTCACCACGCCCAGCAAGAAAGTATTCAGTCATCATAGGTAAATAAATAAAAAACAATAATCATAAGTAATCATAACTTATAAATATTTCTATTCTAAGCATGAGTTTTTTTTAATATCTTCAAAACTTAACATAAAAAAATCAGGCAAGGTTAGTTTCTGAACGGTTCATTACTTTCCTCACTGTTCAAATAGTGAGGAAAAACCAACTTTCCTCACTGTTCAAACAGTGAGGAAAAACCAACTTTCCTCACTGTTCAAACAGTGAGGATAAAACAACTTTCCTCACTGATTTCGTAGAGGAAAGACACTTCTTTCGTGCGGGAGTGGTGAAAAATAATTTAACAAGCGTGAGGTGCATGAGGTAATTAATTAATAGTTTACAATAGTGAATCAAAACTACGTGCTTTTGTAGTATCGCTATAAATAATACGCGTCCCCGCGGTTGTGTAGTAAAAAGTATAATGAAACACTAACTTCCAAATTAAACTTTATTAAGTTGAAAGCTGGTAAAGAAGCTTTCTTTATCACCAGTTTACAGCTTAAAAACTTTAATTATACCTACGTACTATACTTTAATTACACTTTGTACTCAACAGAAATAAATAATTAGCAACTGTTTAGCAGCCGGACTCAATTTAATGAATGTCCAATCGTATAGCAGTGTTTTGTTTTATCATTCGCTTTTTGCACAAATATATAACACATAAGTAGTGAGAACTTTTTACAATGTTATGAGTGGGTAGGTATGTAATTCTAGCATTTCTTTTGTAAAATATGTCGTATCTCATAATTACTTATAAAACATAATATAAAAATAATGACTCAACCGTGCTTTTACTCCTAACGTGATGGATGACTGACAGGAACTACAGAAAAAAAAGAAAAACGCGTTGAGCATACCCCTAGTATAGATAGTGCAATCCATGACGACGCGACTCACTCCGCTTGAGTCGCGTCGCGTACAGCTTACAGTACAGTTATCGCGGAGTGGGGCGCGTCATCTTGGATTGCACTATCTGTAACACGAAACAAAAGCAGGAAGATAATTACAACATTTACCTACTCTTGAAACTGTCATGAAATGCCATGAATGCCACAATTAATATTCAAAGGTCAACTTTGACTACAAACAAATACACAATCTTACTTATTGAAAGCCCAGTTATCGAAACAAACACAATGAACTTTCGAAAATCGATAATTAAAAGTTTTGCCATAAAGAAACTTCGTCGGGATAACTTTGTAGAGCATTTGCAATGGCCGCCTCCTTGATGCACGATAAGTTTTCAAAGGGGAGAAATAAAAAGAGGCGAAAAGGCTGTAACTATGTTCTATAGTAGTGCCGCGCTGCCTAATAGAGTGAGTACAAACAGGCTCCATTATCAACGTTTAAGAGTGTTGTTCACATAGAGAAACGAGTCCTTTGTAACTTGAAGTGAACGAGTACATTGCAGCTGCGTTGAAGTTTACCGTTCATTAGGAAAACTTTGAGGAGACACTAAGGCGTAACGTTAAGCTAAAGGGTTTTAAAACTGTTCACTGACAATATTACAACTTTTTTGAAAAACTAAAGTAATAATATCGTTGGTGCTTCGTACGGTGTAAGTCTTTTGAAATAATTTGCGGAATAATCTGGGGATATCATTGCGTGTTAAATAGATTAGGTTTTCCCATTTATATAGCTATAATTACCTACACTCCAAAAAAATTAAATTCAAACGGTGTCAATTGCCTAATACGTATTTCTGGAGTTGTCGGTTCGCCCACAAACAAATAAACTTCGTGCGAATCGCCTTACGAAAAAATAATATTTAAAAAGCGGTGCAATATGATATTGGCAAAACACGCAATTTGGCTTTCCGAATCAAACTTTATTCACCCACACAATGTAGACGAACAAAACGGACATTACAACAAAAAAGAAACAAAAAAACACACAAAGTAGCCAAAAGCCTCGTACCATCGATTATGTTGCTGAAAGTTACGTTTTCCGAAATGATACTGTTATGGTGTTAGTTCGTTTATATTTGCGTGTTATATAGCTTTCGTTGGAAAGCATAAAATCGTTTGTTTTAAAAATGCTAGGTTAGGACAAAATATGCTTCGATATAATAATATCGGGTGCGGCAAAGTTCACCTAAATTTTCAACTCCGATAATTGGAAATCCGAAAATGTTCTTCCTAACATTTTTCATCCTAACAATCACAATTCCTAACTACTCTGTCTCTAATGTTCATAATTCCGACGCATTCAACTTCATAATGCCAGTAGCAATAAACATCTACCTATTATACTTTTATTTGTTTTCCTATATTTTCTCAACATAACCATCTTTTACACTATTATTCAAAGTCATATCTTTTTGTTTAGATTTCTTTTTATTCATAATAATCAGTATTATATACATTAATTTTGCGTAACTTTATTGTCACATAACATACAATAAGAATAATAGTACCATGGTACAAGTTTAATATTAGCGGCTATAGCTTTCAAATAATCACTTTTATTGGTGTATTTTTGGAAGCCAGAGTCACGCTCCAGTCATTCAGTCAAGTTTCAGAAACGAATCGGTCTTATTCATAATTATTGGTTTAGGTTAGGTTAGAACTGTGACCACAACGCACGAGCCGAGCGAGCGAAGCGAGCGTGCCGCGGCAGCGGCCGGCGAAGTGCCAGAACCGAATCAGTCCTATAGTTATTGGTTTAGGTACGGTTAAAACTGCGGTATAAACTCCCAGGCCATAAACATAACCGTAAATGAGTCGTGTTTTATGATTTTCGGTTGGAGTGTAGCATTGGGGGCGCTACGAAGTGAAGACTTAGAATGTTTTTGCCAAAAAAATGTTATTTTTGCAAATCGTTTATTTTTTAGATTCTATCGTATAAAACACCTAAATAACTAAAGCTAAAAGTGTCTTGGTCTTTTTTGTCTCCGACTAACCGTTTGTCGTAAAAATGATGTGGAAGGGATGCATAGGTTAGGTTAGGTTAGAACTGTGACTCTGACCTGTGCTACCACGAAATTGGTCGCGAAAATTTTCTAAGTATTTTTTTCATAGTGCCCCCAAGACGACACTCTGACAATGTTAAATGTTTATTTCTGAGTATGAGTGAAAATATTATGGTAATTATGTTTAGGGATAAAAGCGTTATGATAAAAAACAGTAGGAGTTTAAATATATTTACATTAATTATATTATTAATTACAATTTTCGGAAACATGAGTGTTATGAACATCGCCGGTAGCACTACAAATAGTATGAATGAAAACTTTAGGATGAAAAATTTTAGGAAGAGTGATCATTCGGATTACAAATCGTTAGGAAGAACAATTTCGGGTAAAGAACTTTAGTTGAGCCAATATGGACCCAATAATATCCATAAGAAAGTTTCATATATAATCAGTCATCACGTAAGGTCGAGTGGTCCTGCCACGAAAATCTGCCCTAGACCGTAGTTAACCTTTACGATGTCGCGAGAAAATGTCCGAAGGAAATTAGTTCGCAGTGACTCGAGAAAATGGAGGCGTCCTAACGTCTTTTATGGATGTTGAGGTCAAACTTGAGTTAACCACGCGGGAAGAGGAAAATGTTTTATTGGCTTTAGTAGCAACCTGCTAGAAAATTATGATTATTTCCACAATGGATTCCTTATAACATTACTTAACATACTCTTATTGGCGTTTGAATTGTCCATCAAATGTTGTGGCATATTATATAGTGACAAGGCAATTAATTTTTTAAACGGCCGTTTGTTAAATCGGAATCATACAAATTGCCTGCGAAATATATAATTCTTCTGTAAGTCCGTATGCTATTGAACTTCTCCTAAATGCCTGAACCAATTTTGATGAAATTTGTCCAGCCATATATATTTGAGTGGGTCCCCCGATGGATAGATTCACAATTGGATCCCCGGAAGGTGGCGCTGCATTCGGGCAGGACAACGTCTGTCGGGACCGCTAGAATCTTATAGTTTCTTAGGGATTAATAACTAGGACGGTGAGCAATGGGTAGCTCGCTGTCCGATAAGGACCAGGCCTGGGTCGACGGTGCGTTTTGTTCCACGCCTGCATCAAAGAAATGTCAGCACAACTGAAGGGGTCCGATACGACCGATGCCTGCCGGGGTTGCCGGGGGACAATGTCCAGGCAACTGTACGTTGTGTAATATGTAATATCATAAAATAAGAATTTTGTCTGGTTCCTACTTAAGCAACCCTAACTTATGGGATAAGGTCAAAGCACACTTATCAACTCGGAAAGGGATCGTAACCGTATCGCCTCGGTTCGTGAGCTTGTCCCGAGGGGAGGTGATTACGTTACGATTCCGATTAGTGTGCGTTGCAGTAGCGAGTTTCATACAAAGAAAACTGAATGGCTCGAGTTGATACGGTGACGATCCCTTTCAGAGTTGATACGTGTGCTAATTCCTAAAGACTGGTTCCAAATTTAAATTAAGATAACACAACTTATAAAATATCATAACAGTATTGTCCATATGGTTAAGCAGATATGTAGATTGTTACCAAACACAGTAAACCACCTAAAATTGAGAAATTATTCGGGATTCAAAGACGCAGTAGGTAAGAAATCGAGTAGATAGTTCTTAGACACAATCGATTTAGTTAGGTACAGACAGGGGTTTTTTAATATTTGATTAATCTAAAACTAATTTAGGCGATAAAGACAGACTCCAGACTAAATTAAGATACGAGTAAGTACTTAAACGAGGCTTCAATTAAGGTAAGAAACCACTTCTAAGGAACTTTTTAAGCTTAAGTTCGTATTTTTTGTAAATTTAACGTTGATAAAGAATATTATTAGCTTCTAACTTGGCGTTAACTACAACCATACTTTAAATGTCTCTTCTTTAATATTTCTACCGAGATTATCAGACTTACTAAAGTATACCCAAAACAGTTATGTTACTTTTATACGTTATGAAAAAAGTTAAGTAGCAAAACCAAGCTTTGATTCATGACATGACTTCTTAAGAAAATTGTCTGAGCCTGTTTAGTTCTAATTGTTCAAGTAGGCATTTCTAATTCTACACGAAACTTTCGTCGCAAATGGAATTATTTCCTAATGGTCTTAACTGAGTCCATTATCAAGACGACCTTCACGAGAAACAATATTAAATTGCTATTAAAAAGCTTACTCCACCCTAATTTATAAGATTCTGAAAATAATGGAAAACGTGAAATTCACGAGGTCTCCACAAAGTTTACCCTAGGTAATTGGCTAAGAGCTGAAAACCTACCTACCTCGCGACAATTCCATTCAACTATATCATATAAGCACGACTGATCAATCACCTATTGTATGTAAATAGTATCGTTTGTTCGGTAACATAGCATAGTCTCTCATAGAGAGGAGGCCTGAGTCCCAGCAGTGGGAACGCTAAAGGCTGATTATGCTTATGCTAACTAGAAAGGAACTGTGCTAGTCATTAACACACAAAATGATTAGTTCATAATATTTGTTTTTGTTCTTCTATACTCACATTTTAATCGTACGTGATGTTAACTCCTGCTGAAGTAAGAAAATCCCAGTGTATCACTCACTATTTGCACTTTTATTTACGCACCACACTCGACATCGTATTTATACTCGCGAACACGAGAACAAGCGACACGGAAACACGTCCACTCACTACGACAGTCACCGCGGTACTGAAGCTTTGATGCTGTAAAGTGGATATCTGGGTGAGTTTTCCCTCACCCCATGCGTACCGACACTTAGCGCTCGCACTGACACTTGAAGCGATCATTGTTCTTTTAACATATGACGCTCTCCACAATAAAAAATATTATTATTAAGAGCGGGTATAAATAATAACCAGCCTATTATTGTCCTGTTTCTTAATCATGTAGGTATAAATACAAATAATTATAATAATTATTTTTTAATCACATCTATTCAAAATGAGCTAGCCATTATTCTTCGTAAACAGGGACTTAAATTGCTTAGGGACTAAAATTGATTTGAATTTGGAATGTGGAACTTTTACTAACCAAAGTAAAAGTTCCAGTCACCAAAGAGATGAATTAAGAATATTTATGAACAAGTAACAGGCTGTATGATAAATAAAATGCGCGCAAACCAAAAAAAAAATCCATTTGTGAAAAAATAAAAACCTTCTTGTTCCTAGCTGTAAGTAAATAAATAAACGTACTATTCTCATTCATAAGTAACACTTACTTATTTTCTCATAGAGGGTGATAAAAAGAAAAGTGTTAAAACTTTGGGAGCAACACCATTTTAAGCTCGAGTGACGTACTTTGAATCGCTCGCTGCGCTCAGGAAGAAACACTCTTGCCTTTAGAGTCGTTGTTTGCTCCCTAAGCTAATAATCCACTATTTTATCCTATTAGTCGTAGTAGTCATTAGAAAATGCCTTGAAATTAGAGGTTACCTAATTTTTTCTATCGATAAAATTTTATAATTTTATGTTGCTTGCAATTCTTGCAAATATCATAATGATTACAGTAACTTTATTTTAAAACTAATTGTTGCCATTTTCATAAAAAAACAAATTTGAAATTAGCAATTTTGCTTTAGGTGTGAGTACAATAGTTAGATACCTATATAGGATATAGATGATGATCTTGGAAACGCTAATTTGATTTTCAAAGTAAAAGGTAGGATTCAATCTAAGGAACACTATTATTATAATTGAATTTAATATCACGTCCGTGGAGAAATGGCGAGCCGAGATAATCCCGCGTAGTTATGGACTGACAAATAAATGATGAATACTAGATGCAATCTGTTCTATAGATAGAAGTCTGTATCGTGATAATAAAAATAGTAGATTACTGTCGTGGCCAACAATTAGGGCATTGATGGACTATCGTTTCGCCGAGGTACACATACGTGAGTCCATCAATGCCTGGTTGCGGCCAAGGCTTGTATAGTACTTTTCTCAAGCAATGCGCAGAAATCCAAACTAATAAATGAATCATAAATTCTAAAAATAAAAATTTCTAAAATTTTCACGCGCCAATATTTTTTATTTGTTTTTCCTTTACTTAGAACAGCTCTATTTGGTAAGCCAGTTCGAAATTTAAATAAAATTTTTGGTAATTTACCTTCTTGGTTGCCATAGGTCGAAGTCAAAAATTGTTCCATTTTCAAATTACACGACTGTTATGAATTTTCATAATAATTTATTTGGCCGCTAAATACAACAGTTAAGGATTTTCATAGTAACATTGTGCATTGCCGGCTCCCTACTGGCTTGTTTTGACCAGTACAGCAATTTCGATTTATGTCAAAAAAGGTTGTCAAAATAATGTAGAATTTCCAAGCATGTTTGAGAAAAAGCAATAACTAAACAATGCACTGCTTTATTTCCATTGAGTACCGAGCGTAAACACTAGTAAAGCGTATGGGATAGTCTGGATACGGTCGCATTTGTATACACGTACTAAATCACCAACCACCGCTCGTTCGCTCCTCGCTCGCAAGCGAGTGTTGTCTCGCAAACCGATCACGTCTATCCTCCGGGACACGCACGTGAACCAATGTCCAACATCAATAATCTCCCGAGATCTATAACTTATAACGTGCAAACACTTCACACGCGCCGCACATACACACACCAATCACACTAGACACTATTGGGACACTTTAGTGTCACTTCTTCAGGATTAACATAATGTGTTTACCTACCTGTTAGGTGCCGTGCTGACATAGGTCAAAGGTACAAACTGAATGACAGCTGATTATGGTACCTTGTACAAAATGATCAATCATTTTGTAAATGATCGATCATTCTCTAAACAGAAACATGTAATCAGTTCATAGTTGCTCAACAAGCGAGTAGTTTGGTAAGGTCTTGAAAATATATCAATTTACGTGCGAATTTCCAACAAAGCTCGAGATCAAGGCATCTCAATATTTTATGTATTTCACCCATTTACAAAGTCTCTCAGACGGTACAGTAACATTATCATTATTCAGGTCTTACTCGAACTTTTTGCCTGAAACTCTGACACGCTCCAGCACTCTACTTAATTACAATATTTACTTGGCAGTTATTATACCTACTGCACTATTTTGTCTAATTCCAAAGTTTTACTCCGAGATACGATTGGGTACAAGAAGCGAACCGGATAGTCAAAGGAAGCGTAGTCTTGTCTACTTAGTATTTTATTATCGATTAATTTGTGTTTTCCATCCCATATTCAAAAAAAAAAACATTAGAACATTATAATTGTGAACCCAAACTTCTTTTAATTTCACCCTTCACCCCACATAAGATTTTTTTTACAATGAAACGCACTAATCAAGCTTCAGCAGACAATTTTATCAACAAAGATCATTCACTGAACAGTCTTTGTTACAATTTTACTACGCGCACAAGCAATTAATCACATGTAACGAGCTTATATACAAAATAAGATCAATGACCGAATTTCGTTTAGTCTTTACACGGTTTTGGAAGAAAAAAATATTACAAGAATGCGAAAATATTTCACGACCATTAATATCTCTTCTACCAATAGGTACCTGAATAATATATTACGCGTGCTGCACAGGATAATAATTCTGATTTAAAGACTAAGCAAATGAATTGGAAATATACAGGCTACGTTAAATCTTTCTACATCAGATTTCTGAATTGCTGACATCGTGGAAAAACTTTTTTTTTTTTTTTTTGGGTGGGAAATCATCAAAAGACTCCTCCGGCGTGTCAGACTGTCTCTTACTGACTAAAACCCACCCGTGTTCCTTCTGTTACCTGTGCAATGCCAGGGGGCCACGGTATCCCTTTCGGACTTTCCCGCAACCCCGGCAGGCAATGGTCTCATCGGAACCCTTCACTCGCTGACATCTCTTTGAGGCGCGCGTGGAACACAACGCGCCGTCGACCCAAGCCTGGTCTTTACCGGACGGCGAGCTACCCATTGCTCACCGTCCGCAAGCCCGCGCCTACGGTGGCCGGGAATCCGCGATCGATTCTCGACGCCCAGGGCGTCTCCTCCTGCGGCGGCTAGGGGCGTGAGGGCGCAAAATTTGCCTCTCCCTCACGTGCTCCGCCTCCTCCTTCGCGAGCATTACAGAAGGAGGTGACGGCCTCCCATGCCCTCTCGCTCCATACCATGGCCTGGACCAGGGCCGGACACGTATGATCCCCGCCAACGATTGCCTCCACGAGGACACGGCGGTGCTCTGCCTAAGCCGGGCATACCTCCACCGTAAGCTCCACCGTGTCCTCCGAGCAATCCACGCAGTGATGACACCCAGGCGTTTCCTCTCGCCTTATCCGAAACAGGTACCTCCCGAAACAGCCATGTCCGGTGAGGACCTGCGTCAGGCGGAAGGTGAGGACGCCGTGGCGCCTCTCCAGCCACTCCTCAAAGAGGGGACTTATCGCTGCAATAGTGGCGTGCCCAGCACTGGGCTGCGACAATCGCACTCTCCATGACGCCATGAGATCCCGTTGGAGCTCTGTCCGCTGTGCCGCGATTTCTCGCGGCATCGGAGTCAAGCCCCGGCGTTTTGCCTCCTCGCGCCACTCCCAAATATGCGCGAGAACTTTTGCCTCCAGATCCCATGGCGGCAATCCAGCAAGGAGGCTCGCCGCCTCACCGGAGACCGTATACCCGGCTGGTCCGGTATCCTCAGACCAGCCGGGTGGCCATGACCCTCTGGGACGCGTTCAACCGGCGGGCAGAACGCCACCTCAACGAACGCGCCCACACCGGTGCTCCGTAAAGGGCCATGGACCGCACGATCCCCGCGTATAGCCTCCGGCAGTAGGCGTTTGGACCCCCTAGATTGGGCAGGAGCCGCTTCAAGGCAGCCCCGGCCCGCTCCAGTCTGGGTGCCAAACGTCGGAAATGCACCACGAAGTTCCAACGACTGTCGAGGACGAGTCCCAGGTACTTCATCGTCGACTCGACGCCCATATGTGAACCCCTCCTACCGTTATTTGGGAACCCGACGGTGGCGCGTTCCGAGGACCATGAAAACACATGGCCTCGGACTTGTGCAAGGCCACCTCGAGTCCCAACTGCCGGATTCTGGCCAAAACCTAAGAATAGAATTTCTGCTCCGATAAAATATCTACAAATAGACTTCGACAATAAAGACAAAATTGTAAGACCTTTATCTTTATATACTTTAAGACTTTAAATAATAGTCGATAACTGGGATTTCACTACTTTGTAATTTATGTTTGTTTTTAATGTGAGTTTTACTTGTATGGATTAAACTATTTTTCTTTGTTTCTAAATGTAATTTGAGATTCATCAATGAAAGATTTCCCATCTATTAGAAAATCTTTCATACAAAAAGTTTAAATAGGTACGAGTAGATGTGTTGTACGCAAAGTTAACGTAAGCATGGAAATGTAGTTCTTACGCGTATAAATCTGAAGAGTGAATGTTGGTGTTAAAAGCAGCGGGCTTAGTGAACAGTTATGGGATTTAGTTGGAAGTGCCTCCAGCGCGTTCTAATTGAGCGCTAACTCTCAACTGTCTAACTACGACACAATGTCGGTACTTCCACAAAGTTAGTCACTAAAATTAAGCAGTTTAAGAAACGGTTTTCTATACAAGGTACTCACAATACTTATTTATATAAATAAAGTGTCTGATTTTAGAGGGTCACACAAATAACACTGTCACAAATTGAACGAGTCACAAATACAAAAAAAGAAAATCAGATTCAGAGGGCTTTGCCTTGAATTTAGTTCAGTGCTACCTTCACACTGTATAAACATACCTGACAGATAGACAGATAAATAACGCAGGTAATAACCGCGGGCTTATAATAAATTAATAAATGCCTCTCTCTCCCTCAGACGTTTACCTGAGGATATGCGATGGGTTGCAAAAAGTTATTCCTTTAATCTAAAGTCCGACGGACGGAGTTTATTTTCCACCGAAAATTTTCCATTTTATTTTCGGAAAAAAAAACGAAAAGTAAAAAAAACTGATTTATTGGCAGTTGATAGGTTTTTCTTTGTTCATCAAGTATCATTATTGTAATAAAATTATCACAAACTTAAATCACGCGTAACTTTATACTTTTCTCAATATAGGGCAAGAAGATGATGTTGAAACAATAGGACGATAAATGCGAGACTAAGCATGTTTTTCTGCATTTTCTCAGTAAAACTTAAGTGTGCTTGAAGTTGTTGTGCGATTTTCTCTGAATGAATGAATTGAAAAACGGAAATTGCCGACAACCGAAAACGAAATTCGGTCGCACTCTACCTTAATCGAAAAGAAAATTTTACCATTTCTCTTTAATTTATTTTTCCTTCTCCAACTGTGAGTAAAATTGAATTTGCATATCTTCAGAGAGTGCAAGCGTTAAATTAAGGATTTATTTGTCGCCTTCAACCGCCAAATTGTAAATAATATAATTATAACATTTAGTTTTCAATTGAACGTTTTTCATTCAGAATTTCATTAAGTTTGGGACTAAAATCAGAATACAAAATGTAGGTATATACTTATTATTAGTTCATATTATTTATCTAGGATTTACATATATCACTTCCAAGTTCCTGCTTGTGTACGTCATAGATAACCGAACCGCACTCAATTATTATCTAAATTGACCACGTTACACTCAGGGTGAACAGGAATGCCTCTTAGAATATTAAACGGCCCACTCACTTGTAAGATTTTAAGGAGTCGTAAAATGTAACTTGAGATCTTACAGCAACTAATTATTCATGTCTACGTTTTGGCCTCACCTATGTAGTTTATAGAGCAGAGATTCTGTTTGACAGCTGGAAAAATGCATTTGAGGTCATACCTTTTGACGGCTTACATTCAGTAACTAGTCTCTCAGAAGCTGGGCCTCGTGGCAGTGCCCTGTCTTCACCTTCAAAAGACATTACTTGACCTAGTAAACAGGCATTCACATCTCGTTTCCACCAAAGACTGGCCTCAAAGGCTATAAAACTTTTATGAAACGATTCGAGGTGAGCCGCGCACCTTTTCGCATTCATTATTATAAATAGATCCATTTTAAGGATATTCGACTTTAATACTACTTTTGTGAAGTTGAAATTCAAATATCTGCTTTTAAAACGTCATAGCTTTCGATATTCACGTAGGGGTGCCGGAATAAAATCATCGCTCTTTTGATGAGGATCAGGGCATTAATATTAAGCGCTACAAATGCGTTTGGATACCAGCAGCCGTATTTTTTTTTTAAATGTGCTTTCCAACAGATATATCTCTTGAAGGAGCGGTATGCTTTAAAATAAAGTTATTCCTCTGTCTAGTTATTTCTCAACTCAATTTCATATCCAAATTCACAATATCAAGAGGAGTTGACTGACTAATTGATTCCTTTTTATTTAAATAAACATTTGAAACACATGATACCTTCATAATAGTGAATTTACATGCATTATTATACAGTATACATTGGCGTGGCAGTTTGCTTCCACGGCATACATACACAAGCATTATACATAATTGCACAGAAGACGAAAATGAAGGCATCTCCACAAACTTTTTCAATTAAGCATACCGCGCTATTTCAAGAATGTTAATAGCTTGTACGAGTAGGTGAACTGAACTCCGGTGTGCCTTGGCATGTTACCACATTTCCATCTTTATAACAATAAAATGCCAGCTAATATTAGTATGTAGTACTCATAAGAGCTAAACTTTTTCTAAACATAGACCAAATGTAGGCTGATTTAAAAAACCATCATATGGGTTCTATACATAATTTTAAAAACGAGTTTACGTCTTTTCACTGGTGATTGATTCTGTATTCCATGCCAAGGGTAGCCGTCTCGTCTATCCCATAATAATTTTTGATCCTCTTAAAAGTATACCTACGGTGTGAGTACTATGTACTAAAGAGCTACCATTTACCGGGTAATATGTAGTATTTTATTGACTTGAATGTGCCCTGGCGGCTGTGAGTATGTCATGCTCACTCAAATATCTCGCTGGTGGTGGCGTGTGTGTTGGATCATTTAGCTCCCTTCAAAATGGTTCAGCTGAATGGTGCTGATCCATGCGTCATGTTCGTGAACGGGCGCCGTCAGTTGGGACTGGTCATCTCTTAGCTGCCATTGCTTATTTTAATTTATTTTAAGTTTTTGAATGATTCTTTATTTTTTCTTTTATATTACGGACGCTTTTACGAACGTGCACGTCTTACTACATTATTCTCACATGCATAATTTCAAAATGAATGATGTAACCAATATTTTGTATCAATTTTTTTATTTAAAAGAGTGTCCGTGGAGTTTCTTGCCCGTTCTTCTCCATAGGTACCTACTACTCTTTGGAATGGGCAACTAGCTTCATATTTTTGACTGACCGACCCCTTGACAATTCAAAAGTGCCTGTAAATGGTTTGATTAAAATTCTTTGAGTTTGAGTTTACTTTTACAGGCTTACGATATTGGATATTATTAAATTCAGTAAAAACGACAAGATAAACAGTGAATAGAAACTAATCATAAGTTAAAATCGTCTATTTCATAGACCAAGGTTATATTGAACGTCCATATATGGCTTGTTAACTGAAAGAAGAAAATCTAAATTTCCGCTTTCTGTGTTTATCAATGACTGGTAGACTTAAAAGATTATGCAATCGTATGGTGTACCTACTGTCACAAAAGCTTTTCATTCCTTTGTATTTTTTGAGAATTTTAAATTCAATTTTATTCGTTATTAATCGTTTTTGATACTATTAGATATGCTTTGATTCTATGAAATATAATAAAGGTAAAATAATTACTTTTTCCTGAAAACGCCTCGCGAGATATTTAAGGTCATGAGACGCATAAATTGTCGTATGGTTTGCAGGAGGATTGTTAATCATGCTTATTTGCGAAATTGCTGTCAAGTTAGTAGGAAATTCAGTATACAAACTAGATAGGCCTGTGTATTCAAGGTGTACGTACCTACGTGGATTTTTAACGAGGACAGATTAAATAGTGGCCGTGTCAGTTTAACAAATGATAAGCTAGAAAATATAAAACTATTTCTCACCCGTCTTTGGTGTGGCTGCGCCTCGCACAGATCGCCCGTGTAGTCCGGCGCACAGACATATCTGACGGCGGCCGGGACCACCTGTCTGTCGATACATACAGTTGTTACATTATGAAGTATAAATTATATGATAACCCTTAATTAACCTTCTTCATCGAGTCTACGTTTCATTTATACACACCTTTAGCAAAAATACTCAGTAAAAAAAGACTTCTGTTCATATTGAAAGATGTGCCCGAAATTCTACAAAACAACAGTAGGTAAGATAAGTACTTTAATGCTTACATTATTAAACCATTTTTATTCTAGAATAAAACACCAACGAAATTGAGGATACACGACGCAAAAAGCAGAATAGTTTCAAACACTTATCGTTACTCTTTTTTTTGTTTTTTTTTGGGTGGGAAATTATCTAATAACTACTCTCGCTCTGGGCGGAGCAGGAGGACATGTCAGACTCTTACTGACAAAAACCCACCCGTGTTCCTTCAGTTGCCTGTACTTGCCGGGGGCCACGGTATGCCTTTCGGACTTTCCCGCCACCCCGGCAGCTTATCGTTACCCTTACATACAAATGTGATTTCGTCTCGGGAAATAAAAAAGCCGAACTGTCAAAAAAAAAGAAAATGTGTTTTCTACACAATTTCCTGTTTTTTTTGGTATATCTCTGTATTTTTTAAATTTTAATATTGAGAATAAAAAATGTTACGTTAAAACTTTAAACGTAAATATGGTTATGAGAACAACATCAACTGAATGGCAGTCATAGAAAAATAGCAAACAGAGAAACGAGAAAAGATGGCAAACAGAGGGTCATTCGTTCACTCAATCTTTATTACTTATGTCAATTTTAATTTTATGAAGATATTCGTCAGCCTCTCCCGCGCTGGAGTCTACACTTCGATGATAAATAAGAATTGGCAAGTCACAAGACGAAGAAAATTAAATTATTTCCGTTATCCATTTTGCAAACTAGAAGCTTTATAATTTAAACGAAATAATGTGACCGCTTACAATTTCTTTGGAATATAGAACATTTTTAATTTCTAGCAAATTGTATTTATTTCGTATTTTCCATGAGTTGCTCATGTTTTTGTTTTTTATTTGTGAGCAACAAAAGTAACTCATTGCGAACTGCGGTGACTGAGTTTTATAAACGAGTGTGCTGAAATATTTACTAGTTCTCAGTGGCAAGCAATTTCCATAGCACTTTTGAATTCATGATCATAAAATTTAGTAACGTTAGCTTTAGGGCGACGCGAGTTTTCATAAACTTATTGCTACAATCATTGCGCTCTGCGATGGTGAAGTTAACTGATTTTGATGACCAATGATTATAAGAGCTATTAGGATAGTAAACATTAAAATAATAGTATTAGTTGCAGAAATTTGAATATTACATGCTATAGTCTTGTGAAAAAGTTAGAACTGTAAAATCACTTCAAAATTAAGTACACACTTCTCTACAAAACTACAGGAAATCTCTACAACTCCAATTCGTCGACTTGCTAAGCTAGTGAAAGACTGAGACATTAGCAGTTCTGTCACGAGCCTCTCAAGTTAGCACTTCATGCTTCAACTAGCGTGCTGATTGTATAAACCCGTAGTTTGGCTAGCTGCCAGGCGAGTGCACTGTCATCCGAAAAAGTGACAACATTACAGACACACAAGGTTAATTTGTCCACCCATACCGCCAATACACAAACAATGACTGGGTGAAAAACATAAGTCTAAGATTTTAACAATCTTAATACAAATTGCTAATCAATAGAATTATTGATCAAAGACATAATTAAAAGAAAGAAATAGCATACCTGACCGTCAAATGCCTCCTTCGATATATAATCCTATTTTCCTTTATAAGCAATCACTATAATTAATCAATAATTTAAAATATTATCACTTGAACCTTAGCACTAAACAAAGCATTAATAGCAATCAATAAATCAACATTAACAAACTAAATAAAGCATTCTAGTGAGTGTAGTGACCACAAAAAACAAATGAAATATAATTTGAACATTTGAAAATCGAACACGGTCTATCAAGCCAGTTTTTTTTCACGCGACATGTAGCCTCATTTCTCTTTCAAATAAAGCCCCGCACACACATTCGAATACAACTGGGTAGTAATTTCAAAAAATATGAGTGAAGTTATTGAAATTGTATAAGTTTTACATTATAAATATAAATAACAGTCACGATCCGCGTCCGAGTAGCAGATGGAATTAAGATAATTTATTTATTACAGTAATAAGTTTTACACAGAACTTTACTCTTCTTCTGAATTCATCAACTTATTAATAAGAATGGTAAGTACTTCATTCGTTAGTCTAAGAAATCTTACTTTACTTCAGTAGGTACCTATCCGTACATTCAGATTGGATTCTCAGTCTGGAGGAACGTAACTTAAGTTGGATTCCTTTGTAAATATTTAGTGATGGAACCTTGTTGGTGGAAATTTAGTTGGAGTCAAATTACCTCTTTACAAAGTAGCCTTGCTTACGGGCATAATATTGGAGCACATTGCCATTCCCCTAAGGTTAATAGTGCATACAAAATTCAGTAGAGTTGTGTGGTGTAAACACTGTCTTAATTTATGGCGTTTAAAGTGTGCGGATGAATTAATTTTATATTAAATCACTCAGTATTCTCCCATTAACTGCAGGTCCGGATAAAGTGAAAACGATAAACATATTTACCCAGACTTTGATGCAGTTGAAGCGGAATACCTCAAGCCCTGGTATATGTGTGCGGGTATATTGTGACCCGGGGGCACAGGGCGCGGCGGCGGCTCGCCGTAACAAGTACGTCGCAGTGACCGCACATAGCGTCAGGAAAGGAGACTGAAACGATTACATACAATCTTGGGCCTGGTTGTAAAAAGATGAAAGTGGTGTCAATTAATAGCTTATATATTATCAGCCTTTCACTGAAAATTCTGCGGATTTTGTCAATCTGAGAACAGAGATAAAAGAGATTATGTAAAAGTGAGGTTATGTTACAATCTTTAACTAACAGCTGATTCCTGAAGTGCAAAATATATGCTTTTGCACTAATAGTTATTATATTTAGTAGGAAATGTTTGATAAAATAATCATATGAATGAACGTCAATGACTTCATTCCTACCTACCTATGTAGGTAACAGGTATGGAGTTACGGAAAGGATGTCTAAAATAAAATAAAAAATCATTTAAGTATTATAGTGTTATACTCGTCTTCAATTATAATTGAAATGTCGTCTAGGAATTGTGCAGGTGGTGCTATATGATCGTGCTACCTAGCCCAGCTAAGATACCATATAATGCAGATTATATGAGCGCAGTAGCCTACAGTTCGTCTCCCTACAATACAATTTACAGTAATGCATTACTATAGCCTCCCTTCCTGTACGAGAGCCATTGCCGAAGGAAAGCACTCAAAACGCATCGGAAAACACGAAACGAGATTATTAGAGCAGTTGGCAACCACAGACTACATAGGGATACTACCACAGACTACTTAGAGATACTACGTTGGCAACTGTCTAGTGTCCGTGTCAGTCAGCTGTCATGCCAGTGACATAGACTAAAAATAGAAAACTAATTTTAATCGATATGAAATCGATAATCATTAATATTGTTTTTTCAGTAATTAATTGATATTTTATTTATTAATATGACTGTTTTATTATATGCACTATATTGCACATAAGTGTATAAAGTGCATTTAATTACTTTGAGTTAATTATTTAGTGCAAAGGTTTTATTTTCGTAACTGTGTAATCGATTACTCAATCGGTAATCTCACGAAAACTATCTTTTCCATATTTCTCCGCCTCCAGATTGAGAATTGAGGTGATTTTTCATATTCTAAGATAGAAAAATATGACTAATTTTTTAGATCATATCTTAACTTATTACATTTAGGCCCACCATTTTCCATCTCCTTTATGTAGGTAGGTACTGCTGGGCTTTTTGATATGAGTTCAACTACTAATAATGAGACACAATTGAATTTTAATTGTTATCGATCTCCTGGAGTCTTTGTAACGGACGGGAGGTTAGCCAGACAAACGTTAAAACCAGTAAACAGTTGTAGACTTAAGTTATTTAAAAACCGGCCAAGTGTGAGTCGGAATCGCGCACGAAGGGTTCCGTACCATTATCTATAAAAACGGCAAAAATCATGTCTGTTGTATGGGAGCCCCTTTAAATATTTATTTAATTATATTTTTAGTATTTGTTGTTATAGCGGCAACAGAAATACATCATCTGTGAAAATTTCAAGTGTCTAACTATCACGGTTCATGATATACAGCCTGGTGACAGACGGACGGACAGCGACAAGTCTTAGTTATTACTAAGACTTGTCGCTGTCCGGGTTCGTTTTTACCCTTTGGGTACGGAACCCTAAATAATTATCAAAAAATTATAATTCTTCTTCTTATTTTCGTGTGGTTAGTGCCTAACCTGGTGTCAGAGCTCTAATGTGCCATGTGCCTCTGGCTTGGCTTCACATGCCGTCGAGAAATATCTCTCAAGTTTTCTCACGATGTTTTCCTTCGCCATTTTTGAAGCAAGTGATAATTATATAATACACACATGAATCCAAAAAGACAGAGGTGCGTGCCTTGGGTTCGAACTCAAGATCTATGACTTGGCAGTCCGGCGTTTACACCACTAGGCTATCACTGCCAAGGCTATTTTATAAATAAGAAACATTAACTAATCATAATTAAATACATTTTAATAAAATACAATAAGTTAAATACTTACCAGTGCAAGGCAAAAAAATAATACTTAAAAGGTTTAAAGGTGTGACCTTTTTAGATTTTCATTAAGTAACACTCGCCACATGCTCTCAAAAAATATTGAAATGCCATTAAGTTTTTTTTTTTACTGGTCTATTTACACATTTTATCATCAATATTGGCCAGGATGACATTTATGTATTGGATTGTACCTTAACTTTTTAAGATTGTATTCGGGTAGCTTCTATTAAACTTCTTAGTAAAACGGTTACTTATTGTTTTATATTTTGAGGGGTTAGTAACCGTGTGTTGAGTTTCTTTGTCATCGTTTGTTAATATTACCAATATAAAACTGTTAAGAAAAATATATTAACTTTACTATAAGTACACTAATACAATAATGTTCCATTAGAGAAATATATGCAATACATCCTGAAAATTGCTTTTTATAGCTGTTTCATGAAACTTCTCGTGTGAATTTGTAACACTATTGTGAATTTCTATTTCGACAATATTCTGTGTCAGCTTTTTTGTTCAGAGGTTTGGAGTAAGAGTTCATTTATTCAAATACATGTCTATGTCTATACTTCATAAAAGATAGCTTGATTTATGCGACAGCTGTCAGTAAAATCATCGCATAGGAAGTCGCGAATTTCATAATAGTACCACAGTAACTGTCAATGTCATACTTAATGGGCATGCCGACCTAATGAATGAATCATCAAGCTATCTTTAATGTAGTATGGTTTATGTATGTGATTGCCACTCTAGTTTATAAGCCCGTATTATGTTTTACCTTTTAGTGTCGTTCACTGCTCACCGTTTACGAAAAAGGCTTTAATAAAAGTAGGTACCAAGTTTATTACAAGCATTTTTCCGAAGCTGCTCTGGATTCTTGCTCGTAATTGACGTTCCTCCCATTCCGAAAGATAGTTATTTTGGTAATTGGCTCGAATTCTATATTATTATCACTTAAGAACCGCCATAAAGTTAAAGGGTGATCATGTGTAAAATTCAAAGAAGAATATATCGGAGTTCCAACCTGATGCTGCTATAGAAACCTTTATCCGTTACGGTTCAAATATATCTCGGCTCACTTTAAAATGAACCACACAACCGCATACCACTTTTTACCGGTAAAAGACAATATGCTACGCGAGTATGGAAATTCCACTTTCCTCTAAACTGCCAGTACCATTGAGCAAGTACAGATTATTTAAAGTTTACACAAAAAAAATCTTCAAAACGCTTGGTTTTTAAACAGAAAAGGCATTTATTATCATCCGGGAAATAAATGTGAATTTCATCTGAACCAAGAGCCTGCTTGTACTTATCGTGTAGCTCCACGTGTCGCTTCCAGAATTAGTATTCAAGAGACGGACACTAAAAGCCTAAAAGCGATAGGATTTTAGTACCACAGTTTACATCCTGTTTTATGAACACGAATTAGATTTTTCCTTGTTGTGAGACAGAACGAAAGCTTGTTTAGTATACCATCGTATTTTACAAAGTAGGTATTTTTTTCTGGGTTTTGTAAATTATTTATCTATAGGACAAATTAAAAGTATTTTTTAAACATAGTAATAATAAAATTTTGATTTTACTACAGGTAAATGCCCAACAATTTGCAACGTCGGCTGTATAATAGTCCTGTGAACAGCGAGGTCCTAATAACTTGAGATAGGATAGAAGATTACCTACCAATAGAAAATGTAAATATCTCAGTAGTAATTAGAGATAAGCTTAGTACTGCTGAGTGCACACGATCTTATGTGGGCGGTTCGCTGTAGAGCCTATTAAAGAACATTGTAAATCATTTCTATCGTAATTTTTTACTTGCAAAAGTAGACGAACAAGTTACCAGACAAAATACAACTAAGAAAACATGCCATTAGGCTAAAACTGAAATACAGTACTTACCATGATCTAAAGTATCAAATCCAGGTGGACGTACGTCACTGCGGGATTCTAGTATCAAACCAAGTTCATTCCACTTTTAACTTCGCAGAGTTTTCCACCAACAAAGTTAAACTTTCCATTAGATATGCCTTTTTGCTGGACAACATTTTCTATTTCCGTAACAAGTAGCAAAACACGACAATCTGGCAATGCCTTTCAAGATCGTATAATACATAAAACAGGGAAGTGTTTCAAGGGTACTTCTTTAATTAAATTGGGACCCAAAATGTATTGAATTAACTCAAAGGTTGCTAGCGAAATCTATTTACTTCTATTGTATAATGATGGACGGACAATAATGGAGGATGACCATATGTATTGGTTTACCAATACAACTAGATCCGGGTAAAAACTCGGTAACAATTAGGCGTAAGCTTACTGACGAAGAAGAATACAAATAAGCGATATATTTAGATTAAATAATGCATTTTTATGAACTTAGTAACTGCTGCTTTACCCACAGCCCTTTATTACACAGCTGAAGTCACTAAGTTTCAAAGAGTCAAAGTATAACGAGAAATTCAATACCTATCTCTGGAAAAAACTTTTAGCTCTAATGTACCTACTTAGATACATTACTGCTATTCGGACTAGTTGCAATCACACTTTCTGGAGCTCAAAGATCTCCAACATTGTGTTCATTCATATTCTTTGACGTAGGTACCTACAGCAAAAGTAATAAAGGAAGTGTGACTGTGCAGTCTGTTCCGGCTTACTACCGATTTTCATTTAAAGGTTCGGTTTCCGTTCAATATCTATTTCAACGTACAAACTGACTCACGAAAGAAAATTTTGCCAGACTTGATGCAGAGAAGCTTTGCTCGCTCGGTGAATTATTCTATTATAGTTTTGTTTATTGCCACAAATAGGAAAGTTATGAACTTTCCTATTTGTGGCAATAAACAAAACTCCAAAAATAAACAAAACTCCATCAGGCTTTTTAATTGACACACGTTACAGTACCTACACAAAACCTACGGTTCCCGCACATTATGTTTATACCTACTATTGTGAGGCATCTCATTTATTAGACTTTATTTCGTGACTATCAACTTTAATGTATTGCAATAGTTGCTTATAATAAATCGTGTTCTGACAGAATCATAATGTAGCAACCATACCGCAGTGCGGACTACTCGGGACACCCTTTTATTCCAAAAATTATGTTCAAGGTATACTGGTAGGTAATGACTAGTTATTTTCTCACTGTGAAAGCCAATAATGATTCACGATCGTAAGCCTGAGTTTGTTTTTTTTGTAAGCTTTCAGAGCAATTGGGAGATAAGTGCTTTTATTCATGGATTGAAACGATTACATTGTTTTGCTATTACACTTAATCATAACATGATTAAACAGTTATAATTATCCACATTTTACTTCACGCCCCATGTTTGAATTATTGAAGGCGTGATTTTGACAATACTCTTGTCAATTTGACTCTATTTGATGAGTATCTTTGTGCGTTTTATGTAAATCAGATGGAACTAAGAGAGTTCAACTTGTTGATTTCGTGTTATTGAGGTAGAATAACTTTGAACATGACGTTCCGAATGTACAACAGCAAAATTCAGTTCAGTTTGATGCAGTAAGTACTTACTTGTTAAGCCCATAGCAAACTCTCAAGAATTTCAGAGCCAAATTTACAACCGAGGTATTCGTGACTTTGCTCACAAATAATTTATCGTTCATGTGCACTGGTGAAGGAAAATGTCCAGAAGTTTGTATGTTTTAGGTACGCTGAATTGTGGGTTGGGGAGTGTGGTCAAGGTAAAAAAAAAGTAAAAGCTGTATACTACTACCATGTCCTACATGTCCTACTTAATAGATCTTGAACGTAATTAGTGTCGACACAAGGTTATGTACGAGTACATGTAGCATAAACTAAATTTAACACTTTCCGGGACACTGAACGAGACACAATAAAAGTTTTATTGTTATTACGTCTATAGGCGTTTAGTGTCCCGGAAAGTGTTAATTGCTTTATTAAAAAAAGTGACTTCATTTTTACAGACATTATTGAGAGATTAGATCATTTACAACATACAGAAGAAGTGCCTTAAACATAGGTCCCCTGAATTCCAAACTAGGTTATACCTGTGAATGTTCCTAAAGTAACAGTAATCTTGGTGAAGCTTTCATGAAGTCACAGAACTGACCTTGATGCTTCAATATGGAGCGAGACCGTGACCTCATATTACTGCTCAACGTTTTTCTTCTCTAAGTTAGAAAATAATTAGCATTCAGCGTAACGAGATGTGGCTAAATGTAAGAATTTTGTAAAGTTTTCAATGATGGTATTCTAATATTTTTATGAGGCTTATTTTTAGAAGCAATTTTGCTAATATTTACTACTTTTAGTAAAAGCTTATACACACCCGTATGTCCCACCAGGTACAGCTTGTACCACGTCTCAGTGGCGCGAGTGTGAACGTCTTCGAGTCGCTCGAGGCGGCCGGAGATCAAAGAGACGACACTCGCCATGGAATAGCTTTTACAACTTCATGCTTTTAACTTTCAGCTACTGTATGGTTATAAATGCTTGTTTATATGCACTTGAGGTCAGTGTAAGGCTTTCAGGAGGTTCCTGTTTGGTATCTAGCGGGAGGAATCGCCCGGGTGTCATCACTGCGTGAATCGCCCGGAGGACACGGTGGAGCATACGGTGGAGGTCTGCCCGTTTTGGGCAGAGCACCGCCGTGTCCTCGTGGAGGCGATCATTCATTCAGTCATTTGATGATTTCCCACCCAAAAAAAATAAAAATAAAAGAAGTCAGTGTACGGCGAAGATAAAGAGTGTTTGCGTCGTAATTCGGCCTTTTACGTAGCCTTTTCTCGAAGTAGTCAGCGGGGCCACCACTATAGCGTTATTTACGTTGCTGAGCAGATGAATTTTTCAAACCTATGAAGCAATGGATTAGTAAATCCTTCAAAACTCTTGGATTGTGATTCAAAGTGTGTTACGCAATTAGGTCAGCAAATCTTCAGAACTACCTATGGTCTAGTCTATGTTTATGCTCTCAAATCTCAAATAATGCATCATTTTACAATATACTATTTAAATGGTCGGGCATGTTTAATAATAATAACACATGATACTGTGTATGTACCTACATAATTATAGGCATTTGAAACATTAAGTAACGAGCCGACGGGTTGGACTGACGTGTTAATAGGCTCACGAGCTGACTTAGTATTTATGTTATTGTTGTAAATTATGAAAGAAAACTTACATTTATGTTCTGAACGCGGCGTACAAAGCCTACGCGACCGTTACGTGAGCTACGCTATCGTAGCACAAACATGTCGTAGCCAAGGGTAACAAAATATTTTGACAATTGGTTTTATATTGAACTAATTAATGTTCTTCAACAAGATTCTGATATCCGAATGGATATCTAAAGGAGTTGAAAAAAATATTTTACCATAACCTGCTTTTTAAAAGCTTGCTTACATTTTTTTCCACTCGTCGCCCGGTCAGGTGCTGCGTCGTTTGATAATTCCCAGAGCTATATTCTATAAAACTCTCAGTGTCAAGACATACATTGTGCAACAACGCAAGTCTATTATCCCAAAAGAATTTCTTCATTCGCTAATACCTTCCTGCTTCTTGGAATAAAGCGGTTCAGCTCTTGGGGAGTAATTTAGTTTCAGAATTTTGAAAACAATGACGTTTTAAGGGAATAGTAATTTGATATTAGATCAGTGAGATAGAGGTTTTTCAAGGATGTAATAATATTAAGAATCAGTCATTATCATTCGTAGATTGTCAGAATAAGAAACTTCTTAAATAAATCCGCTTAGACTCCGAAATTGTATAAAGAGGAAAACCTTTTACTGATGATTCTGTTTTATAAACCCATTTGCTGCAGATCGTTTCATCGAGCGGTACTAATTTCATTTGTAAGCAATTTTTAACAACTGGTTTTCCTGAACTAGTCAGGCGACGGAGATTTTCATTAATTTACGTACGTTGTTGTAGTCAAACAAAACCCTGAAGTAATTTCTTCATCAAATAATTCACAGTTATTGTGTTGTGGTCTGGGGAGGTTGTTAGTAGTAATCAAACTGAAACTCAAATCATTAATTCAATTAAACCATTTACAGGTACTTTTGAATTGTCAAGGGGTCAGTCAGTCAGAAATATGAAGCTAGTTGTAGTAGTTGCCCATTCCAAAGCGTAGGTTCCTATGGAGAAGAACGGGCAAGAAAATCCACGAACACTCTTTTAAATCAATTTTGTTTAATATTGTTACAAAATATTGGTTACATCATTCATGTTGAAATTATACATGTGAGAACAATATAGAAAGACGAGCACGTAAAAAGTGGCCGTAATAAAAAGATAAAAACAATTTATTCAAAAATTAAAATAAAATAAATTAAAATAATCCGTGGGAGATAAGAAATGACCAGTCCCTACTGATGGCGCTCGTTCACGAACATGACGCATGGATCAGCACCGCTTAGCTCAACCATTTTGAAGGGAACCTAACGATCCAACACACACGCCACCACCAGCGAGACATTTGAGTGAGCATGACATACTCTCAGCCGCCAGGGCACATTTTAGTTAATGAAATACGTACCCAGCAAATGGTAGCTTTATAGAAGGTGCACAGTTCTCACAGATGTGCTATGCAATGATACAATACTAAGAGATTGAAGTTATACAATTCAAAGATAGTATTTGCAATCTTCAGAAGCTCCAACAATATTTTGGAATGCTAATCAATCAGTTTATGCGCCCTTGTAGAACTGGACCAGCGTTGAGCCAAGCATTTTTGTCAGCGATATAATCCCCCAGCTTATACTCGTAATATTCTTGGCAGCATAATGTGCGTTTTATACAAGATTTAAATTTCGTTTCATTTAGTGTAGTAATAATAAAATTTAGGGGTCTTTGGCAATAAAGTAACCATTTCATACCTTTTTTTGTGTGTGGAAAATTATCAAATAACGACGGGTGTCTGACTCTTACTGACTTAAATCCACCCGTGTTACTTCAGTTGCCTGTACGTTGCCAGGGGCAACGGTATCCCTTTCGGACTTTCCCGCGACCCCGGCAGGCATCGGCCCTAGCGGACCCCACCAGTTCTGCTGACACCCTTATAATAAAATATTTTAATTAATTTTGACGCAAACACATGAAGTTCAAAGGAAAATCATTTGATTGCTTGATATTACACCAAGTTTGTAAATATTTTAAAGAATGTTGAATCTGAATAAATAGGTATGAGCGGACACTGTAGGCCTGTTAACAAAAAAAAAATGGTCTATAAATCTACAGTATGTTCCTACAACGTTTTCATAACCACTTTTTTTTTTTATCTAAAGGATAAATAAAATAATTAAAAAGCCACTACACGCTGAAAAACAAAGTAACGTCGTGAGGAAGAGAATGTTACAGGCAAGGAACCAGGGGGGAGTTATGTCGGTAAGTTATGTCTTCCGGAAAACAATTGATATACCTGAGGGGACCAGAATTATTCATAGCGAGGCATTAAAGATGTGACGAATGACGACTTTGTATGTTTTTCAGCCACTTTTCTTTTTGTGTATGTTTGAGCATAACTCCGTCTTATATAGATGGATTCGCAAATTTGTTTTTGTTTAAAATTGTATACTTTCCAGATAGTCCCATTGTCATCAGGTCAGGATCTGATGATGGGATCCTAGAGAAATCGAGGGAATTCTTCAAATATTATAGGCACACCTATAGCGATTTGGTTATTTATTAAAGTAACTCGTGCAGTTGCTCTTGGAAAGCAACATTTAGTGAAGTCGAACTGATGATGAAGACCACAGATGGCCACCGGAACTACTCAATAATAAGCATATCACAGGTAGCGATTTGGTTACTTTAATATGGTTGCCAAGCAATTTATGCTCGTCACAATGAATATGGAGAAGTGGAGCTAAACGATTAATGTCCCTGCATCTAGAATGCAGTAATTTGTTAAAGGTGATGAAGTAGTTGACATAAGGCTATTGTAACTTAGATAAATTACAAAGTGAGTCACAAAAATCGAGAAATATGTAGATTAATCCAGAAATAAATAGGGCATTATGGAGAGCCCCTGAACCTAAATTGTTACATGGTGACGTAATTATATCTTTTCTTGACTGTTTTACGAGGTATATTCGATTATTGATCAATAATTAGCAGGTGCAAACTGTGAACCTTCGTCAAGCGCTTTACTGAAACATCATAATGGCTTCCATTTCTCATCATCATTATCATAATTTTAACCGAAAGACGTCCACTGCTGGACATAGGCGGGATCAAGCGTCGCTACATCAACCGCATTTAGCGGATTCCTGCGGCTTTCACAAGGTCATCGATCCATCTTGTAGATGGCCGTCCAACGCTATGCCTCCCGGTACGCGATCGCCACTCCACCTTTCAGATGTGCCCACTGCCACTTAAGTAGTTACGGCAATTCTTCGGTCTAAAGTCTTAAGACGGTTACATGACCTTTGTTAAGAAATGTTCATTTTAAGATCCACTCTTTTGGAAGCTCTACTGATATCATCGAGCATTGTCCCGAGGCCCTCCATAGTCTCAGCCATGACTACTGTGCACTATTCCTAAGTAATAACAACAACTCACCTGTCTAACTACATTCTATGCCAATAAAAATGATCTATTCTATTCTATAGTGTCAAATTGTAGCCAATACCTTAAAAATATTGTCATTGTTATAACCACCACAGTTCAATCCCCAACATATAATTATTAAAGGTTCACGAAACATGTTAGGTCTTTAAATAACCACTTCAAACCTAAACTTTTTACAGCGAACTTAAATTATTTTAAACTTCGTTATAGATAGTTCAGCTCATCTGTGTGCGCGGCGCCATGTGTGCGTGCGCTTGTAATTATATAGCTTTAGTTTGAGTGGCAATGACGCGGCAGTCGTCGTCCAAACGCAACACAAACTTAGTTTAGACCTTGAGAATAATAACAAAACGTACCTACTGGACACCATTTTTGAAAAAATAATTATAAGAATGCCATTTACTTGATAAACAAATGAAAAGTTAACTTAAATGGCATCTTAATTTTTTTTTAACCCTAAGTATCCAGCATCCGCAAAATATACTTAGTCTGGCCATAAATACTGTTACAATTAAAAATAAGAAAGATATTACATTTGAATTTGGAATCTGTCATTTTTATACGATTTTTCATTGAGTATTCTAATTTTGGCGCCAATACATTGTACAATATTTTGCGATATTAAAATGGAGTGGGGTGATAAAGAGAACCGAATGGGTGATTGCATTACACAAAGTTGGTATGGAGCCAAATGCAATTTTTAAAACTCTCCATACGCTTGGTATTAGTCAAATATTCATTTGTGTACCGGGCCATTAATAGGTATAATGAGACCTCCTCTGTTTGTGACAGAAAAAGATCTGGCCGTCCACGTAATTTTCGTACGAAAAAGGTGGTCAAAGCAGTAAGGGAAATAATTCGAAGAAATCCTGTCCGAAAGCAAAACATTTTATCTCGGGAGATGAAGATAGTACCCGGAACCATGTCGCGTATTTTAAAAGATGGCTTAGGACTTGCAACCTATAAGAGATGCACTGGTCATTTTTAAGTGATAATTTTAAAAAGAGTAGGGTGGTAAAATCGAAACCACTACTGAAGCGGTACGCAAAAGGAGGTCACAGAATTTTTTTGTTTACGGATGAGAAAAAAATCATTACAATTGAGCAACATTTTAACAAACAAAATTACCGTATTTGTGCTCAAAGCTGGGCAGCGTAGGCATTATCCGACTTCAGTGATGGTTTGGTGGGGTGTTAGCTATGAAGGAGTGACAGAGCCATATTTTTGTGAAAAAGGTATCAAAACATCGGCACAAGTGTATCAAGATACCACTCTTGAGAAGGTAGTTAAGCCCCTTAACAATACCATATTCAATAACCAAGTATGGTCCTTCCAACAAGACTCGGCGCCGGGTCATAAATCTCGGTCCACGCAGTCTTGGTTGGAAGTGAACGTTTCAGACTTTATCAGAGCTGAAGACTGGCCGTCGTCTAGTCCCGATCCTTATCCGCTAGATTATGATTTATGGTCAGTTTTAGAGAGTACGGCTTGCTCTAAACGCCATGATAATTTGGAGTCCCTAAAACAATCCATACGATTAGCAGTGAAGAATTTTCCCATGGAAAGAGTGCGTGCTTCTATTGATAACTGGCCTCAACGATTGAAGGACTGTATTGCAGCCAATGGAGACCACTTCGAACAAGCTTTTTATATTTTAAATTGTTTTATATTTATGCATTAAACTAACATACTGTTAAAATAATAAATATTATTGGCATTAAAAAAAAAAAAATATGGCAAGACTAGGCATTATTATTGTTTGTAAACCAAATGTGAAAACTGGCTCGAAGCAAGATTTCACTTTTTTTTATAATCTGTAGGTAACGCAATATGTGACGCAAAGAGAATATTTGAGACAAGTTTGAATACTCGCCAGTTATGTTTTATTTTCATAAAATTCAAAATTCAAAAGTCATTTATTCAAACTAGGCTGTGAATCAGCACTTTTCGAACGTCAAAATTACATAAGACAGTCCCCCAAAACACCCACCCTTCAGAACTTCTTAGTGCTTTTGCTGGGAAGAAGAAGTAGCGCAACAAACTCCCCAGCAGCACATCTGTCTGTTCAGTTAGAAAAAAAAAATGATTCTATACAGTAGTATGCAAGATTTTTACATTACGCAAAACATAATTTAAATTATAAATTAATAGCCATAAGACAGCTAGCACACGCCAATATACCAAACAAAAACATCGAGAACTATACTCAAGCAGAAATAAAAATAACTAAACGTAAACAATATTTAAAAAAGAAAATAAAGCCTCCAGGTATAAAGGGCTTGCCCGCTTACATATAGCTGTAACTAGAAGTTATAATTGATAAACTAGGACCATCGAGGTAAAATAAATAATTGTCGACGTCGCTAGCTAACCACATATTGCAATACAACTCATAAAAAATATTGTAATGAGTAGAATATGTCAAAAATAAAAAAAGACTTATAAAATAAAATTATAAACAATTATATAAACTAATATAACCTGTCAGTAGGTAAACTAATTCTGGAGAAAGAACATTTAAACATTGTCTTAAGTTAATCACAGCGACCAACTATTCTTATCATTTAAGTAGTCGTTGATAGAATAGTATGCCTTTGAACAAAGGTTGGACTTTACTTTAGTTTTAAACGCATTAAGAGGCAAATCTAGCAAAGAAGAGGGTACCTTGTTATAAAAGGTTATACCAAGCCCAAGAAATGAGTAATGAACCTTATGCAGCCGGTAACGTTGTGAATATCAATGTTTTTAGTGTATAAGTGTATATTTTGCCTAATATATAAAATGTTGGCGAAGATGAATTGTGATGCCACTGTGAGGATACCGATATCTTTGAAAAAATCTCTCAGAGAAACTCTAGCTCCTAGCTGGTAAATTGCTCGAATACCTCGTTTTTGGAGGACAAATATATTTTGAATATCTGCAGCTTTGCCCCACAGCAGAATACCGTAGGACATAACGCTATGAAAATAACTAAAATAGACTAACCGAGCTGTATCAACGTCAGTGTATTGTCTTACTTTCCTGACAGCGTAGCCGGCCGAACTGAGTTTTCCCGCTAGACTCGATATATGTTGGCCCCACTGAAGTTTGGCATCTACTGTTATGCCCAGAAAAACTACCGAGCTTACAGTTTCAAGCACCTCTTTATCTAAGACGATGTTGGGTCCTAGATTTCTAACATTTGGAAGGGCAAACTTGACACATTTCGTTTTCTTTGCATTGAGAACTAGGTTATTTGTCGTAAACCAATCTGTAACCATTGACAGTGCACTGTTTACGTCGTCAAAATCTTGCCTATTCCTGTCTACTTTAAAAATAAGAGAAGTATCATCTGCAAACAGTACTACTTCACAGATACCCTTTAAATAGAATGGTAAGTCATTGATATACACTAAGAACAAGAATGGACCCAGTATTGAGCCTTGAGGTACACCTAACTGAACTGGTAGCCCGGAAGATTTTACACCATCAACATCTACACATTGCGACCTATTATTTAAATACGAATTTAAAACGTTGAGAGCTTCCTTAAGAACACCGTAATGACGCAGTTTACGCAAAAGCATGTCATGGTGCACGCCGTCAAAGGCTTTGGAAAGATCATAAAAAACTCCAATAGCATTTTGAGAGTTCTCCCATGCGTTAAATATGTGTTTCAGCAGAGCAACACCCACATCTGTAGTCGAACGACCCTTTGTAAAGCCATATTGTTCATTATGAAGGAGGCTATTTAAATTATAATGTCTTAGCAACTGCTTGAGTATTAACTTTTCAAATATTTTGCTGAATGCTGGTAAAATAGAAATAGGCCTGAAATTGCCAACGTCATTTTTATTACCTGATTTAAATAATGGTATGACTTTACTACTTTTCATGAGGTCAGGAAAAGTTCCTAAATCAACACATTTATTAAAAGTAACAGCTAATTAAAGGGCTACGATGTCTATTATATTACTTAAAAGTTGAATGGAGATTCCCCAGTAATCACCAGTGTTTTAGACTTGAGACTTGACATAGCTTCTGAGAGTTATTTTTCCCGTCGGTAATTTGTTTATTTTAGTTTTGTTTTTTTTTTAATGGCGTGTAGGAATGCGAATTTGCATGCTAAACAGAAAACGTTGTAGCTTTATCGATGTTTTTTAAATACGTATTTTTTTATGTTCAGCGTATTTCAAATTCAGCACAGATGTTGCCTTTACTGCAAGTTTGGGGCAGTAACATCATCATTATACAATTTTATTTATTTTTATAGTTATCTGCGGTCCCCTGGGGATGTCCCGGGAGATAGGCTACAAAAGCCTTCTCAGTGTGCCCGAATAAGACAGCTTCAGGAAAAGGAAGGATTTTTCTTTTCCAAATCCGAGATAGTTTATTGTAATGCAGAGCTACAAAGAATTGAAACGCAATTGTATCGAAACAGCTTTGTGAGCGAGCTTAAACGCCTTTGACCCTTTTATATTTTGAGAGATCTTGGGTACGTAAAATATATATTAGTATAGAAGAATATAAATGGTACCTAATAATGGTACACTTAATAATCGTACCATTCCCATATAACTAACAAAGAGGGACAGATTTATGGAAAACTGTAGGTATAGCCTACGACTGTCCCTCTTTGACAACCCCACATGACAATTTCACATACTTAATTGGCAAGCCGTTTACCGCGGTTAGTAGATTAAATGCCTGTCAAAATTAACTATTTCAATCGATCCAAAATACCTATATCGGTTGTTATAATTTCCCAGTCTTGTAAAAAAAAAAAAAAATTGTCAATTCGATGTTTCCAATTTTAAATTAACGAATAATATGAAATATCCAAATTAATTGTCACAAATATCCATGATATTTTGTTTTATACACAGTATTTTTGCGTTCCCCTAAATTTTTCCATTATTGAATTTAAATAATTTTTGTTATTAATGTTATTTATTATTCCAATAAAATATCTATTAAATTGCGTAATTTTATTATTTTATTGTTCGTTGTTGAAGTGAACTCTTTGGTCGAGCTGTATTTGAATAGGAAAACAGTATTCATGCGATTTTTTTTCATTGTACTTCCTAATTCAAATCACATGAATGAAATTCAGTACAATATTATTGCTCGGCTAGAGCCTAGAGCTTTAATGACTTGCTTTAGGTTTGGCTTGGTGGTTCACGCATGCATGAAACGAAAAACAGGAAACGTTGTAAATCACTATGTTTGTGTTTACTTTCCAATTTCTAAGATCGTGCTGAAGTTACATTATTATTACCACTGTCCATGACGTTTTTCTTTACACTAAGGAATTGCAACTGATTCAATCTATTCGTGTTTATACTATAAAAATACTAAGCGTTACTAACTTTGTGTGTTCTGTGTAATTACTTATAAGCTGAACATAAAAACCATATAACGCAATGTTGAAATAGAGAAAAAAATTGATATGTAAATGTTCCTGCATGTGTACCTAGTTATGTAAATGTCACTATTATAGGTGTTCTTGTCCTTTTATACCAAACTTTTTATAACAAGTTAACACGTTTCTTTATTTTAGTGCACATCAGCGCAGCGGTAACTATTTGACATTAAAATAGCCTTTTTTTCGTAGCAGTAAGAGAGATTTTCGTAGTGAAAGTGTTACTACTGATGCCCACTTGACTGTACCTAATAACCTGAGACAGTAAGTTAGAGGAATAAGAAAAGCATAAGCATATAATAATATTTAACAGCAGTCTTTTTACACTTAAGTTCTCATTCCATCGCAAGGTCTGAAATAAGTATTTTCTAACGTAAGAACATTTTTTTTTTAACTTTACCGCTAAAAGCAATACCATTTTCTCTAGGAAGTCAAGACAAGCAGCTTTTACATAAAAATGTCGCCATTATGTAAGTCTCATGATACATCTGGTCACTGGTGAAAGCACTTTCAATAAAAAAGATTACTAAGAATATTGCTACTAGGAACTTGGCCATTAGTGAGTCTAACTTGATGTCAACTTAGTCAAATTGTGATGGAGATGCCGCAAGAAACCGCTACAACTTATTTAATAACTTGTCTACACTTTTATTCACGATTGTATCAAATGGGAACTATTTAAAATGTTGCACATGTCAACGTCTGTCGAAATAAACATTGTCATGTCCCTTACTGATTGCATCGTTCATAACGGCAATTTTTGCCCAAATCGGGCTGGACGCTAGACATTCAATTCGACGATAACGATTGACAGCGTGCCCGTGTGAGTCTTGAGATTTTTTATTTTTTATTTTTTTGAGTTTTATTCATTTTGTGATTGATTGAGATTCAAAAGGTGTTTGGAACGCGATAAATGTCTTTGATAAATATTTTTGTAATCGTAACTTTCTTTTTGCATTTTTTTGTTTTGCGTTTTTTTATCTTCTTTACTTTCTACCAACTCAGGTAGGTACAATCATGTCGTTTCTTTGCTTGAAAATCTTTAATAAACTTGAGTTCATACGATTATTTGCTTCCACATTCTCTTTCATGGCTAGATTAGCGAGAGTATTAATTGTAAATCGCTTCACACGCTTGCTCGCTTGCTTATCAAACAACTTTTCGACTGAGTGGAAAAGTTGTTTGATAGTTTAATTATGGTTCATCACATTATATCTAAAGTTTATGTTTGCACATACGTTAATTTCATTTCATTCAGTTCACACGTAGGTATGTTGCAGACGTTTTCTTTGTAGTTTACGCAGAAAACTGTGATTTTTTTACGCTTTGTTCTGATAGTTCGTATCTTTTAGTAACAGAAATTATCTTGATGACAGCTGCTTAGTTACTAAAATTGTATCGATTTTTTAATATAAAGTCAATGCACACTTTTGTAAAAAATAGAAAAACATTTAATTAATTTGTTCACATAAGTACTGTACAAGTACTGCACTGTTCTACACTGTATTCTTGTTCAATGTTTAAATGGCAGAAGAAAAACAGGTGAAAAATATATAACATAATAGATGAGTATTGAGGAGAACGATTACATCACTTTACATTACATTTGGCATTCAAGCCTGCCAGATGAATAGGAAATACAGAAAAAATAATCACAACGTAATACAAACTATTTGCAGCAAATCATAAAAACAACTGAACGAATGAATGGAACGAATGGAACTGACGAGTTTAGATAAAAATATGCATAATAAATTTTATCCGAGAGTTTCCAACAGATATTGTATCCAAAATCAATCTGCCTAGCCTTTTCCCAACTATATTGGGGTCAGCTTCCAGTCTAACCGGGTGCAGCTGAATACTGGTATTTTACATAGAGCGACTGCCTATCTGACCTCCACTACCCAGTAACCGGGTAATACGATACCCCTTGGTAAGACTGATTGTCAGACTTTCGGGCTTCTGACCACCCGTAACGACTGTCAAAGATGCACAAATGTTATCCGTGACCAACAGCTTAACTTGCTTTCCGAGGCACGAGATACACGTATTGTATCCAACAAACATATTTAAATGTTCACGCTTTAAACTTTATATTTACAAGCTTTATCAGTAAAACGGACTTTCGAACGTTTTGTCGTACATATTCTTATGCATTGGAGACTTTGTCTCCTTTTAGAACTACATATTTTAAACGAACTATTTTTATTATAAGCTAACTGCTATGATAAATAAGTTTTTGGGTTTCGAAAATATGTTCTTTGGAAACAGGTACGTAGCATAGCCCTTTCTGACTATGGAAGAACATCACATAAACATCACAATTACTACATCCTAACTTAATATCATAAATGAAAAACTGTTTTTTTGTTTGTAACGCTTTCACGCTAAAAGGGTTAAACATCATTTCGGCCGAAAGGCGTCCACTGCTGGACATAGGTCTCCCCCATGCACCGCCACTCCGACCGATTCTGTGCTTCCCGGCTGAACGGATTTGGATACAATTTGGCATATTGGTAGACCATAACCTAGGTTAGGACATAGAATACTTTTAATCCCGATGTTCCCCCGGGATCGAGACTTACGCGGGTGAAACCGCGAGGTGCAGATAGTACTTGTATAAAAGGTATCAAGAAACAATTTATGAAAATGCAAACTGTAATTAGGAATTTATATTTTTGCTTAATGTTAGCGTCTGGGATAATACCTATTAAACCTTATACCAGAGAATATTCTAAATGAATAAGCTTCGAAAATTACAAAGATTAAACTGGACTAAATTATAATACATTTCGGCAGCTGCTGCCCTGTTAACGTTAAATACCCAGCAGCAGCTAGTGTCGGTGGGGCGAAGGTGAACCGGAATATTCGCCGGTGATTAGCCCGTAATTATGTACAACGACTGGTGAACGAACCGGATTATCATGAACACACACGTGGATGTTGAACCCTCAAGAATCATCATTTCAAACGAAAGCCGTCCACAGCTGGACATAGGCCTCCCCCGAGCACCGCCACTTTGACTGATTCTGTGCTTCCCGCATCCAGTGGATTTTTTTAGGTTTTTTAAATATCCTCGTTTTGAATACTTCAAAAAGATCCCGTGACTGCCTCAACTTTTTCATCCGTCATTTCAGGCTAACGAAAAATTTATTCAGATCAACAAATTTCAAATTAATTCAGATCAAAACATTTCTTATTTCATCCTCCATTGATTTGGAATCCTACTCATGAATACTAATTCTTTTGAACTTTCTTTTAATCAACATTTCTGTCATACTCCAGAGGTATTTAATTACACAATGCTAAGTCAAAGTATTCACATTTTACTTTTTGTTTTACAAACAGTTTAAGAACGGACGCGAAATAAATAAATAATGACTTATTCAAGGATTGAATTTAAAGAAGAGAATTATTGAAGGTAAGGCGGGAGTGTGAGACTTTATCAATGTTTTTGTTGGTGTGCTGTTTGATGTAGTCTCATTCAGTACAAGTTGGATTAGTGTTGCGGATATTAATAGATAGATAGAATACTCTTTATTAGAACACCATAAATATTACAGATATAAATGTAGAAATTTAGTGACCTTTTTTGACTGAAATGGTTAGGAAGTTTTGAAATGTTTGAGATAGAACGTAGAATTGTCTACCTTACCGCAAACAATACATTGTAATATTATAAACTGTAAACTGTGTGTAACTGTGTTTTTTAAACTGTTTTTTATGTATTTTAATAGCAAAAGGTCATTGCAAAAATTTTGTACTTCGTCACTAATCTACTACTACTTATTTTTTTAAAACCGTCCCAGAGGACTATGAGAGTAACGGAAGAGAGAGTGCACCTGTTTCTGCGCACATACTTGTGCACTATAATATCTCCCGCGCCGAAGGCTAGTGTCCGTTGAGGTTGGCCGCCGTGGCCAAAATACGGTTTGGAGGACTACACTTTTTTAATACTTATCAACAATATAAAAAAGCACGACTGGAAATATTTGAATATTGTAATGGATTACCTAATTTACGAAACGACCCTGGCCACATTGTGGTAACGAGTGCTGCCGGTCGATTCTGTAAAAATCTTGTAGCGGTTACACCGCCACATACTAACTACGCATCAAAGACATGACGTCACACAAATCCTGCATCGCGCAATTAGAGTTTACCGCGCGAACGACATAGATAAGACTATCCGAAATCAACAGTCGGGCAGTCGGCCCGCCAGACACAACACCCGTCTGGTTGGAGGATCCTCCCTTTTCTATGGTGGATGAGTGAACTATACACCCTGTTCCTCATGCCCTTAAATTGGTGACCCTGAGGTTGAACGTCAACGCAGCCTTCGTGCAACTACTTCAGCGTGACGTCATCATCATCATCACTCCCGCAAGCTTTCGTGAGGCGAGTCACACAGACAGCCAGCACCCTCGGCTTCAACGGGTATCCTGACCACCAGCATGCAGCGAACGCGCATTCCTGGTCATCACCCTCAGCCTCATCACCCCGACTCACTGGGGAATCACAGCAATCATCTCAATCAGCGCAATCACCGCTATCACCTCAATCACTTCAATCACCGCAATCACCTCAATCACCACAATCGCCGCAATCACCGCAGACAGTTCCGACTCACCGCGAACTGTGCGGCACCCGGTTCCGATTCACTGGAACCTTAGCTGGCACTGTGAAGCATCGCAAGATACAAGACTCAGCCCACTATCAACCTCCGGTCTCCGGAGGGGAGTGATGTAGCGGTTACACCGCCACATACGAACTACGCATCAAAGACATGACGTCACACAAATCCTGCATCGCGCAATTAGAGTTTACCGCGCGAACGACATAGATAAGACTATCCGAAATCAACAGTCGGGCAGTCGGCCCGCCAGACACAACACCCGTCTGGTTGGAGGATCCTCCCTTTTCTATGGTGGATGAGTGAACTTTACACCCTGTTCCTCATACCCCTAAAATCTCACCGTGAAAACTTAGGTGAAGTGAGTTTGGTTTTGCTTGGAATTGACACTATTGACAGCTCACTCCACGCTCACTTCACCGAAGTTTTCACGGTGAGATGGTTACAGAATAGCACTGCAGTTCATATTCATCTGTATTCCTGCTCACACGCTGCACTGCTGCACTAGCCTCACTTCCGATATTCACTGCCGGCCGCCATTGTGCTCGCCACATTATACAACGCATATTGTTCGACCCTTTAACGATTTTCGCAATGTGAAAATACTCCGGGGTTAATTATGTAGTCCAGTGTCTTTTTTTTACAAGGCAATTATGTGTGAAACACTTTTAAGAAAAAAAGAGCTGTTTACTCAAAAATACATATGACCGTTGTGATCCGGTGACTGATCGCCACTAATTGCTAGGTAATGCTGAATATTTGCTGTGAAGAAACGTGAGGAAATGTATCACAAATTCGTTGAACACGTCTTGTCTATACATAGGATTCCCATCGAATCATATAGTGGACGACTAATAGACGTTTTTATACGAATTTTATCGTTTTTTTTTCATACACATTTTCATTTCGTTTGCAACTGAAAACAAATAAAAAAACTTCCAGTACGTTCTCAAAAATTGCATGCAAACACAGCATGTACCTTTATATACATTCAGTGAGGAGTTGTGATATAATATTTCCGTTTGTGTTGCTTCAGGCATTACATATTGGTACGAGCTCACAGTGTTTGTAGAATAGATGCTGCATGCTGAATGGTTAATAGACATGAAATTAACATTTACTGTGCAGCGACACAAAAATGTACATTTCGCAGAATTAAAAGAGATATTATTATATATTTTTTTTATAAGAGAGATAATATGTGCTGACACCTACCACAATCTTCGTTATTTACACAAATATTCTTTCCTCCGATCTATACAACAAAGTATATCCTGATTCATCGCCGATTCATCCATTTTTTTTCAAGTGCTAGCGATTCATGAAGTTCTGTTTCTAATCTCCTCTCTCCGAATAATAGTAAATACCGTAATAGCCTACAACGGTAGGATGATGCCGACGATATACTTGGACATCGCTGATATCCGACTAATTTAGGATTTCGTAACTTACTCGCCGTCACTACGCAGTCATGTCTTGTTTTGTAATTTGCTGGATTATAGCACATATTTTTCGCAGCATTTTATATTGTGTGTTGAAAATCTATGTGTGAGTAATAAGTTTTGCGTTTTGCTTTGTGTTTCCGCAAGTTAGTTGTTCACGGGGTGAAAATTGACTATATCGCTGTCCAGGGCCTTTTGTATATTTTATACTGAAATATTTATAAGCCTCTATTTTTTTATCAAGGTGTAGTCCAGTAAATATTAAGTTTTCCACGATACGGGTATTTGGATATTTTTTATTTAGTTGAACTTTTTAGCATAGCTACGGTATATACAAAGTATTGGCTATTAATATCGTCAGCCTTATTTTGTTCATTGCAAATATAATGTTGCTTTTGAATATTTGAACCCACGTAAGTACCTTATATACCTACGATATTAATAACGAAAATAAATTTACAAAATTTTCAGAAAGGAGTTTCTAGACCCAAGGTTAAACCACTGAGGAGGAGACGCCCTGGGCGTCGGGAATCGATAGCCGATTCCCGGCCACTGTAGGCGCGGGCTTGCGGACGGTGAGCAATGGGTAGATCGCCGTCCGGTAAGGACCAGGCCAGCAGGGCTAATTTCGTCGGCCGCCGCCGGTACCCCGTCCCTCGAGGCTGTTAAGAGAGGACGGGGTTGCGTTGCAGCACGGTTCGGGGAGATTGTCGTGGTAGGGGCATACTTCTCCCCGAACCGAACTCTCGCCGAGTTCCACAACTCCCTTGCTGAGTTGAGAGTCGTCGTCGTCGGGTTCTGTTCCCTCCCCGTGCTCGTCCTCGGGGACTTCAATGCCAAGAATGTGGCTTGGGGTTCCCGGTATACGGACACACGGGGCAGGATGGTGGAGGACTGGGCGCTGGAAACAGGCCTGGTCGTCCTAAACCGGGGTTCTGTCCCCACGTGTGTGCGGATGCGGGGTGAATCAGTGGTGGACATCTCGTTCGCCAGCCCCGCTCTGTCGCCACGTGTCATTGACTGGCGCGTCATGGAGGGGGTGGAGACGTATTCCGATCACCGGTACATCCGGTTTGACGTCTCCGCCCAGACCTCGAGCGCGCCGGTCCGACAGGCCCCGAGTGGTCCGCGGTGGGCGCTGAAGCAGCTGGACCGGGAGCTCCTCCTGGAAGCCTCGATCGTGCAGGCCTGGGTGTCATCACCGGACAGGCCTGCCGACATCAACGACGAGGCGGAGTGGTTCCGGGAGGCCATGTCCGAAATATGTGACGTGGCAATGCCCCGGGTCCAGCCCGGACGTGCTTCGCGCCAGGTGTACTGGTGGTCGCGACAGCTGACGACACTGCGCAATGCGTGCGTTGCTGCGCGACGCCGGTACACCAGGCACCGCAGGCTCCGTATTCGACCTCCGGATACGGAAGCCATTCAGGCGGAGCTGTACGAGGGGTACAGAGCGGCGAAGACCGCCCTCCAAGCGGAGATCCTGCGGGCCAGGGCACTGGCCCGCGAGGAGTCGCTGGAGACTCTGAACAGAGACCCGTGGGGGCGCCCATACAAGATGGTGCGGGAAAAACTCCGCCCATGGGCTCCCCCGCTGACGCAGAGTCTCCGGCCACAGCTTGTGGGGGACGTGGTGAGCGCTCTGTTCCCTTCGAGAGTGGAACACATACATGCCTCCCCACCCATGGCTCTGCCTACTGCGGTGCCCGATGCGGACCACACCGCCGACGACGACGACGACGATGCTCCAGAGGTGACCGAGGTAGAGATGAGGGTGGCGGTACGTAGGCTGAATGCCAGAAATACCGCCCCAGGACCCGACGGCTTACCTGGGAAAGCCTGGGTCCTGGCCTCAGAGGCTCTCGGGCCTCGACTAAGGGGGCTCCTAAGCGCATGCTTGGAGAGGGGCCAGTTCCCGCTTCGTTGGAAGACGGGGAAGCTGGTCCTCATCAAGAAGCCGGGGCGCCCTGCGGACTCTCCGTCCGCTTACCGGCCCATCGTGCTGCTTGACGAGGTGGGCAAGCTCTTTGAAAGAGTAATTGCAGACCGCCTCGTCGGGCGGCTGGTGCGGGTGGGGCCGGATTTGTCGGAGAGCCAGTTTGGTTTCCGCAGGGGGCGCTCCACGGTGGACGCCATCATGCGCGTGCGAGCCCTCACGACGGGGGATGCGGTGGCTCGGGGTGGGGTCGTCTTGGCGGTGTCTCTAGACATCGCCAACGCCTTCAATACCCTGCCCTGGAGTTGCATCAGGGAGGCACTCCGGTATCACCGGATGCCGACCTACCTCTGTCGTGTGGTCGAGGCCTATTTGACGGAGAGGGCCATCATCTACCCCGGTCACCAGGGAGAGTGGAACCGGCGAGAGATGTCGTGCGGTGTCCCACAGGGATCGGTCCTGGGGCCGCATCTGTGGGACATCGGATACGACTGGGTGCTGCGCGCCGACCTCCCCAATGGCGTCAGCGTCGTTTGTTACGCTGACGACACGTTGGTCCTGGCGCAGGGGAGGTCGCACCAGGCGGCGGTCGAACTAGCGACACACGGGGTTGCGACAATCGTGGCCAGAATCCGGCAGTTGGGACTCGAGGTGGCCTTGCACAAGTCCGAGGCCATGTGTTTTCATGGTCCTCGGAACGCGCCACCGTCGGGTTCCCAAATAACGGTAGGAGGGGTTCACATCGGCGTCGAGTCGACGATGAAGTACTTGGGACTCGTCCTCGACAGTCGGTGGAACTTCGAGGAGCACTTTCGACGTTTGGCTCCCAGACTGGACCGGGCCGGGGCTGCCTTGAAGCGGCTCCTGCCCAATCTAGGGGGTCCAAACGCCTCCTGCCGGAGGCTATACGCGGGGATCGTGCGGTCCATGGCCCTGTACGGGGCACCGGTGTGGGCGCGTTCGTTGAGGCGGCGGCCTGCCCGCCGGTTGAACGCGTCCCAGAGGGTCATGGCCACCCGGCTGGTCCGGGGATACCGCACGGTCTCCGGTGAGGCGGCGAGCCTCCTTGCCGGATTGCCGCCATGGGATCTGGAGGCAAAAGTCCTCGCGCATATTTGGGAGTGGCGCGGGGAGGCGAAACGCCGGGGCTTGACTCCGATGCCGCGAGAAATCGCGGCACAGCGGACAGAGCTCCGACGGGATCTCATGGCGTCATGGAGAGTGCGATTGTCGCAACCCAGTGCTGGGCACGCCACTATTGCGGCGATAAGTCCCCTCTTTGAGGAGTGGCTGGAGAGGCGCCACGGCGTCCTCACCTTCCGCCTGACGCAGGTCCTCACCGGACACGGCTGTTTCGGGAGGTACCTGTTTCGGATAAGGCGGGAGGAAACGCCCGGGTGTCATCACTGCGTGGATCGCCCGGAGGACACGGTGGAGCATACGGTGGAGGTATGCCCGGCTTGGGCAGAGCACCGCCGTGTCCTCGTGGAGGCGATCGGTGGCGGGGATCTCTCGCGTCCGGCCCTGGTCCAGGCCATGGTACGGAGCGAGAGAGCATGGGAGGCCGTCACCTCCTTCTGCGAAGCAGTAATGCTCGCGAAGGAGGAGGCGGAGCGCGTGAGGGAGAGGCAAATTTCGCGCCCTCACGCCCCTAGCCGCCGCAGGAGGAGACGCCCTGGGCGTCGGGAATCGATTGCCGATTCCCGGCCACCGTAGGCGCGGGCTTGCGGACGGGGAGCAATGGGTAGCTCGCCGTCCGGTAAGGACCAGGCCCGGGTCGACGGCGCGTAGTGTTCCACGCGCGCCTCAAAGAGTGTCAGCGAGTGAAGGGGTCCAATGAGACCATTGCCTGCCGGGGTTGCGGGAAAATCCGAAAGGGATACCGTGGCCCCCTGGCATTGCACAGGCAAGAGAAGGAACACGGGTGGGTTTTAGTCAGTAAGAGTCTGACACGCCCTCCCGCTCCACCCAGAGCGGGAGACGTCATTTGTCTCTTTCTTTCTCGTCTTTTTTTTTTTTTTTTTTTTTTTTTCAAAAAAAAAAAAAAAAAAAAAAAGGCCAGCAGGGCTAACATGACCAACGCGAGAAAGCTCTTTATCTCGTTTTGTCGAAATTTGTCTACGATTCTGACGTCATTCTAATCCCTAACATGACCGTCAACGACGAGATATCTCGAAAAGCCACTTTGACACTTCTATATCTCGCGACGAGAAACCGATGTTGCAAGTTATTAAAAACAAATTATTTTTATGATAGCAACATCGGCTTGAGATTCCGTTTCATTCATTAAATGGTGCCGATTCTCTTGTCACAAATGCCTCTAAACTAGACTAAAAATCACCTAAATTTAGATTATTCTTGTCAACCGACGATTTTCCATTCTGAAATAGACTAAAGTGACACAACTTAACTATATTTTAGTTTGACGACACTGAGCTATTAATTTTGTGAAAATGGCAATTTTGTCGTTCAGAATTTGATGTTCTTCACCTAAAATTTTGATTTTCTAAGTAATTAATCGCGATAAAAAAATTAACTAAAATTCACACCAACACCTCGACGGTGCAAAAACAATACTGACTTTTTTTCTTTTCTCTTGCTTAATTATCTCGAAAATGGTGCGTCCTATCGCAAAAATAATGAAAATTTCGACCCCCTTTAGGAAACCCATAAACCCCTAACACTCAACATGTAGGTAATATTTTTTCATATTTTCCATACAAAAAACGAAAAATTCCATATAAAACACGTCGTTCCAATATAAATAGTAGTTTAAAACTAAGTATTTTCATTATTATTATATTGTAAAATAAAATGATGACTAAAATAAGTACAATTATGAAACTGCCATGTTATTTTGGAGTTTTTTTTTGTATCATAATTTTGTCTACTCTTCTCGTCGTCAAAATCGACGACGAGTAAATACGAGTAAATGATAGAAAAATCGGAGATTATCTCGTGTTGAATTGTCAAAAATCGAGATAACTATGGTGCCATGTTAGGGTTTGTCGAGTAAACATCAATTTTGACAGAAGGAGTCGACTATTTTGTATGGAAGCACTGTCAGAAAACGAGAAAGTGACCGAAATAGACAAAAATTACTCACGCGAGAGCGAGTAACTGTCGCGTGTGTCATGTTAGGCCTGCTGGGTCGACGGCGCGTTGTGTTCCACGCGCGCCTCAAAGAGATGTCAGCGAGTGAAGGGGTCCGATGGGACCATTGCCTGCGGGGGTTGCGGGAAAATCTGAAAGGGATACCGTGGCCCCCTGGCATTGCACAGGCAACAGAAGGAACACGGGTGGGTTTTAGTCAGTAAGAGTCTGACACGCCCTTTTTTTTATTGAGGGTGGGAAATCATCAAGTTACTTCTCCCACTCTGGGTGGAGCGGGAGAAGCCATTTGATGATTTACCACACAAAAAAAAAAGGTTAAACCACTGGGTCTAGAAACATTAAATTTTTCACAAGAGTTCCATATTTAAAGAATAAAAAATCTTAACCTAATGGGGTTAATAGGTAATACGGGCTGGTTTCCGCAACTCCACGTCTAAGCGCGTATTTTGCGTACGTGTGGGAAAAATTGGTTATTCGATCTACCCCAGCTCCTCAAAGAAGGCTAGCAACGCCTTGGTGTTACTGGCAATCTCGCGTAGGGTACCTGGATTACCGAAGTACTTTGCCCTTTATGTGGTGACCACCGGGCATTTTAACTACACATGAGCTGGTGTCTTGTCGTCCCCCATGCAGGCCCTGCAGAGCGGACTGTCTGTGACTCCTATGACAAAGAGGTGTTTATTAAATGACCCATGGTCAGTTATAGCTGCTGTAACCGTACGCAGCTGCTGTTTAGTTAATCGAAAAATCTGTTTCGTGTGGTGGCCATCGATTGAAGGGAGTGCCTCCTTAGCCTGCCTGCACTCGCCTTGGTCTGACCATAGTTTGTGATGCTGATCCCTAGTTCGTTTCCTTACCAGAGTGCGTAGGTAACCGAAGGGGAGTGGCACGATGGGTTCGGGCCCCACTGGTGCCATGCTCGATCCCGTTCTGGCAAGTTCGTCGGCAGCATCGTTCCCCAGCGAACCGCTGTGTCCTTTGATCCATTGAATGGTTATTTTATTGAGGTCACCCTCCTGGTTAAGGCGCTGGTGGCACTTGCATATCAGCCCAGAGTCCACAGTATGACTGTTCAGCGCTTGAAAAACAGCCATGCTGTCTGAGAGGTTTTGGATCCATCCGTGAAGATGCGCAGTTCTGTTAGGCGCAAGCCCTCACATCGGCAATTCTCGTGAAGTTGGATCCAGTATTTTTTATCAAAGATAAATTGTTTGGGTACCCGGTCATTTATGGCTTTCGTAATGGGGAACTCCTTGCAGAGTCCCTCAAGCAGCGCGGTGTATTGTGTGTCTCTTTTACCCCAGAGATTTGCTGTATTTAGCCGCCATCGTCGCTTCCTACTGTGTGAACAGATGCAGCCGTGGTAGTCCCAGCAAAGCTTCCATTGCAGCAGTCGGAGAAGTCCTCATGCAGCCTGTGTTCGCCATGTAGGCCAGTCTTTGCAGGCATTGTAGTTTTTTGGAGGATGTAACCAGCTGGGTGCGGCCACCAGTCGGTTTTAAGTTTTTTAGGTTATCTAAAGATTACGGCGATACATCGAGTTATAATGTGCCATGACGTCACTTGTATGTAGATTTTATACATACTTGTGACATATCCACCCCCACTCCAAAACCTTAACTTTAAGTTTCTGAGTATTTTTTTATTAATATGATAAAGCAAAAAATACGTGTCTAATATTTTTTTATTATCTGACTGACGGACTAAATGGTTTTTTTTTTGACCCAGGCATCATCCTTATTGTTTCAACTTTTCTAGTAAATAATGAAAGTATTTAATGTTCGGAAGAGGTATAGAAGCGTACAGTCTCTCAGATATGTCCTTGATATATTGCATCGTTGACTCCGACTTAGACTTGAAATATCTTCATCTACTAAGACAGTCGGAGAATTTGATTTCAATTCCTGGAACCTACGAAGCCGTGTTTCGATCTTAAGTTACAGGAATTCCAATCGTATCCGTCGAAGGACGAAGATATTCCGTCTATTATTTGTTGCTCTTGCTTTCGCAGTGATCGCTCACACAGTCGTTTTTAGTATTGCCTAGACAAGCATAGTTTTTGGTAAAAGTAAATGATGTACATCTTGCTTGTGTAACAGTTTTTTATCAGTTCCAGTAGTCTGAGAACAAAACAACAGGAAATCACCAGTGTTCTACGTAAAATATTCTATGAAGATAACACTAAATCAAGTAGGTACCTTCTCACATACGAAGGAAAGGGAAATAGGTTCATTCCTACTACAGCAAAATGCTAAAAACTTAAGGAAAACAAAACAAAAGAACACCTAAAACCTCAAAGGACAGGTTTATGAGGCAGACCCTTTCGTTATTAGGGTTTCATGTATTTTATCAACATTCAAGAACAGACCTTGAGATGTAGAGACGCATTCGTTGTTAGTTTGTTGCTGTACTTGAGCACAATTGTCTTTAGCAAAGTAACTCGAAACACGAAAATCTGCTGAGAGTCTATTATTCGCAGTTGAAAAAGTTTTGTTTTTCAAGAAGTAGATAATAATAAAACTATTAAGTTTGTTGATTCTACTGCGAGCTTTGAGGATGTTATTACTTGTATTTTTAGATGTTTTCGTGAGATTATTGCTTACTATAGAAATATTAATAAGCTTTGTTTTGTAAGAAACAATATTTTTTTGGTATTATGGTTATTATCTATCGTTGGAAACGAATACCAATTGGAAATATGCAAGTCATTCAAAACCTTTGATTATTTAAATAGGTATACATTGTGTATGGCTCATGAAACAAAATGTTTTTTTTTTTTCATTTTATATATCTACTTATTTTACAAATAATTAATTTGTGTTAAGCTTCGTGCAGAGTAGCGCGACGCGACAGCGCGACGTGACACCGGTTATTGTTATACCGTGAAGTTTTCTTAGAAATTGTATTGTTCGAGTCGCGCCGCGCCGTCGCGTCGCGCTGGTCTGCACGAGCCTTAACACGTTTTAGGTGGAACGAAGAGGCTCGTGGATAAATAATAACAGCTGCACGGGTCGATCGCAGGTTAAGGTACGATTGCCGGAGTCGGCTTGAGGTTGGGTGACCATCCATTACATATCGAATGGAAAGCACGTTAAGCCAGTGGTCCCGGCTGTTATTCGTAGATCATTGATAGTCGTTACGGAAGTCAGTCGGTAGGTAGTCAGAAGCCCACAAGTCTCACAACCAGTATTACCAAGGGGTATCGTATTGCCCAGAAACTGTGTTGTGGAGGTCAGATAGGCAGTCACTCCATGGGAATTTGTGGAATGCAATAAATTATTGAGTATTGAGACTGGAATAGGGAAAAGGCTAGGTAGATTGTTTTTCATTGTTTTTGGTGGAGAGGAACGCAAACTAGAAACACGTCGTCTTGGAAAATAACTTTCAATTACTTTTCTTGGGTTTATATAACTGTCCTTTATTGATTAAGTGAAAAGAGAGTACATGCTTATTCCTCATTCTTCGAGTGACATTATTCTCACTCAGATTTGGATACGAATTGTAGGTACCCAAGCTTCGAGAAAACCAATACCGCGGTAAGTCATGGCGGGTCTTCATAAAAGTTGCACGTTGAATGTGTGAAATAGCTGCAAAGAATGTGAGACAGTAATACCTTAGACTGAGTAGGGATGACAATGAATGGAATTAATGAATGAGCATTCTTTTGGATTTCTACAAAAACAGATGTATATTTTGAAGCTTAGGTAATGTTAGGTTTTTCAATCTGCATCTGTTTTGATAAAAGCAAGCACATTAGTGCACCAGTTGACCATATTATTCTATACAGCACTGCGTGTCAAGCACCACTTTGGTCTCATCTCACGCATGTCTCGAACACGTGCGTACATGAACATAAACATAGATATACTACAGTATCAGCAACAGAACAATACAGACGGACAAACAACAAACGAGTGAAAAGATCCGTGCGGTGATACACAAGAATATGAGATTTCTTGTCTAGATTGTTCGCGTTTTATTGGAGAATTTGTTACACAATCGTAAAGTTGATTTTGCGTCGATATTGGATAATAAGAATAATTAAGAATAATTAATTTAGCAAAAAGAAGTAATACAATGCATGTTACGTTATTATGATAAAGGTGTTTACATAAAGAAACAAGTTTCCGGCCAGGCGAGTCGGTGCGGGTCGGTACCGATTGGTGCAGGTATAATACTCCCATGTAATCTTATGCGCTCACTTGTAAAGAAACAGGTTTAAACTTATCGATGCCGACTACCTGGACCGAGCCAAACGGGCTTAAGCATTTGCCGGTGTAGGGTGTGTTTAAGAAAATGGATGTTGTCTGTGCCGGAAACCTGTTTCCTTATGTAAGCACCGTCCTGTACCGATCGGTACCGACCCATACGGGTTGGTCTGTGCCGGAAACCTGTTTCTTTATGTGAGCACCCTAACAAACTAGGTAAGCTTTCCTCTGTTGAGAAATTCTAAATAAATAAAATAAAAGTACAAAATCCTTATCGTTACATGTAAGTAACACAATGCAGTTTTGTGATAACAACAGATTGGATACCTACATCAAATTTGAAAATGTTGTATTTGAATTGATTCATTCATCATAAGGTATATTCTTGACTGGCATTGGTGATCCTAATATCAATTCTACCTAGTTAATGTTAAGGAAATTTCACCTCCTAAATAAGTACTTACGTAGGTTTTGCAAAATGATTTTCTCCGTCTTACTGATTATTCTGCCTCTTTTTATAAGTCTAATAATACTAACGAGGACAGAGTAAATACTTGAAAACGTGACCATAAGCTCAAATAATATTCCAAAGATTTTGTTGTTACTAGAGTAACTAGTTAGAAGTCAAAGGCAAGGCTTCGGTTCTTTGTTGCTTGTTGGTATTTGCAATGATTAAGTACCTGTACAACATTCATTCGATCATAGAAAGTAATCAAGTGTGTACATACACACAAGTGTGTACAATACGATCATTAAGTGGATTTTAACGATATTTCGGGAACAAGTTGTAAACATTGGACCATATTGTCCGATAGTACAGGTGACATAGGTACAAATTATTTATACATCCACGAGAATATGATCCGCACAAAAGGTGTGATAACTATGTTAATACCGCGAGATACCCAACGCGAGGTAGCGGACAGAGATCTTGACGTCACACGCAAGCGTCAAGCTTTTATTCGTCACCGACGTGACATACGTCACTTAATACGAAGAGGACGGAAGATAAATGGAACAAGAGATATACCTAATTGACAGAAATTATTTGAATTTAAAGCAAGTTTTTTGGATTATAAAGATTTTCTATAATAATCTCTAATTACTTTATTTACAACAATTTACAATTTTATTTACTTATCTATAGCGAAATATACCTTTTTATGTAAAAGTATTTCAAAATGTATTTCTTATAATTTTCCCTAGGTTTTTTCAACTAGATATGGCATTTGTATGAAAGACATTTTTGTGTTTCCAGAGATAAAAAGTATCCTATGGTTTACCCAGGTTTTGGTCTTCCTCTGTGCCAAATTTAATCCAAAATCCTTGCAGCCGTTTTAGCTTGAAAACGTAAAAAACAAACAAACAAACTCGCTTTCGCATGTAATATTAGTTTAGGATGTTTATGAAGTTTTGGATCCGTGCCTCGCCCGCGCCTTGTTCATGGCAGCCTTACCGCACCTCACAAGGTCTAGCATAAATCATTCTTAACTCAGATTAAGTACGTTAAGTTTCTAATTGTTTACTCTGAATATTCTGCCATATAAACAGGAGTTCTCTTGATGTTAGTAATCCTTGTGGATAACGAATACTCTTGAATAATTTAATATTGTGGTGAGAGCTAACCTTGCGTGCGCACTGCTCAGTCTTTTAGTGATATCTCGGTTATATCGACCTACACCAAATATATTGTACAAGACGACGCTAAGCAGTTTAGTTCATATATAAATTGAATATGTAGGTGTTCTGTATGAGATAGTACTACATACTCGTAGTAATAGGAATTTGTGGTACTGTTAAATGTTAGCGTCAGGGTGAAATCATACTAAATCTACGTCAATTTATACATATGTAAATGAAATTGTGATTTGTGCTACATGGAACCCGTTGATGGGGTGCTTGGACAGGAAACTCCCCGTGTACCTGTGGGCTAGAGTTCCCTTACGGATGCGTCCGGGGGGAAAGCCAGTCTCCGGGACGGTGCACCCTGGGGTGCGGGCAATGTCTCCCCAGTAGGTACCGTGTGCCTTCCTCACCGGACACGGCTGTTTTGGGAGGTTCCTGTTCGGTTCGGCTGGAGTTTCTTGCCTGTTCTTCTCCATAGAGATCTACGTTTTGGAATTGGCAACTAGCTTCAACTTTCTGACTAACTGACTCTTTGACAATTCAAAAGTAAAGTAAAAGGTTTAATTGAAATAAATGCTTTGAGTTTGAGTTTTGAGGTATAAGGCGGGAGGAAATGCCCGGGTGTCATTACTGCGTGGATCGCCCGGAGGAGCATACAGTGGAGGTCTGCCCGGCTTGGGCAGAGCACCGCCGTGTCCTCGTGGAGGTGATCGGTGGCGAGGATCTCTCGCGTCCGGCCCTGGTCCAGGCCATGGTACGGAGCGAGAGGGGATGGGAGGCCGTCACCTCCTTCTGCGAAGCAGTAATGCTCGCGAAGGAGGAGGCGGAACGCGTGAGGGAGAGGCAAAATTCGCGCCCTCACGCCTCAGCCGCCACAGGAGGAGACGCCCTGGGCGTCGGGAATCGATCGCGGATTCCCGGCCACCGTATCACGGGCTTGCGGACGGTGAGCAATGGGTAGCTCGCCGTCCGGTAAGGACCAAGCCCGGGTCGACGGTGCGTTGTGTTCTATGCGCGCCTTAACGAGATGAAGAGTGAAGGGGTCCGATGAGACCATTGCCTGCCGGGGTTGCGGGAAATTCCGAAACGGATACCGTGGCCCCCTGGCATTGCACAGGCAACAGATGGAACATGGGTGGGTTTTAGTCAGCAAGAGTCTGACACGCCCTCCCGCTCCACCCAGAGCGGGAGAACTCATTTGATGATTTCCCACACAAAAAAAAAAAAAAAATGTTTTTGAATTTTGAATAATAATAAATAATAATACCAGCGTATTATTGTCTCACTGCAGGGCAAAGGTCTCTTCCATCAAGCTTGTTCAAGACGGGTCGTATAATATTAACTACTACTGTTACCCGGCCCGGCTTCACACACTAGCACTAAGTGAATTGTGCTTGTCTACGGTGCACCTACGTACCTACCCGCCTATACCTACCTACCTATACCTATCTAACTACAATAGCGTGACCTCTGTGGTTTCAACTTTATGGTTTGCCTTTTCTAGCTGGTCATACTTTTTTTATATATATATATTTTTTTTTTTTTTGGAAGCAGGTCAGTCACGTACAAGACAGTTTTCTTAACGACATCACTGTTTGGTTCGTGTATTGGTGTGTTCAGCATGGTGTCAGGGTAATCGAGTGGCAAGTATTAGTTTTGGAGGAAAAGTAGGGTTCAATAAATCTGCCTAGCCTTTTCCCAACTGTTTGGGGTCAGCGTCCAGTCTAACCGGATGCAACTGAATACCAGTATTTTACATGGAGCGACTGCCTATCTGACCTCCACAACCCAGTAACTGGGTAATACGATACCCCTTGGTAAGACTGGTTGTCAGATTTTCGGGCTTCTGTCGACCCGTAACGACTGTCAAAGATCCACGAATGACAGCCGGGACCAACGGCTTATCGTGCTTTCCGAGGCACGGAGGAGTCTCGTTATGTAAAGATGGTCACCCATCCACAGACCAATCCCGGTAAGCATAGCTTAACCTGGTGGATAACTGCCGCACGGGTCGATCCGTGCGGCAGTTATTACTTAGCCACGAGCTAAAAAATAAATAGGAAAACTAAGGTTCTGATGCAGAAAATGAGAAGTAGATCATTTGTATATTATGGTGAGAAGGTGTATCTCTTTTAGGAAGTTATGATCGTGTATATATAATGTTTACCTATATCCTTCTATGAAATATGAAATTATTATCATCTTTGATTTCGCTGTGAGATCGTTGCTCTAGATAAATGGATTAAAAACCGAAACTTTTGCTCAATTGATACAATTCGATGTAAAGAGGACCGGGGCGACCAAGTTGTGTCTCTTTCCAAAGTGAATCTGGCACAACTTGAAGGAAACCAGACTAAAACTTTATTCTACTTTGTCTAATTAGATCTCAAGGATCGCTACGATCCATTTATATTTAAAATACCTCTTTACAAATTAAATAGGAACGCGGCAGGCGTATTCAAAGTACGGCGTATTGTATAATTTGTAAAGACCTACAGTTAATTCAAACTTTAATGAAACGTCTGAAGTCTTTATGTTCTTTATATATAATTCATAACTTCAGGAACTTATTGACCTTTTTTATATCACTCCTACCTAGATTAGCATGTAACCCACGGTTGTATCCACTAGACCAAGGAGGCATTCAAAACTAACTGATGCTAAATAATTTAATTATTATTTCGAAAGTTTTATAATTCGAGTATAGCAAAGTTTTAGTTGTTACTCTAACTTTATAAGGTGTAACCTTTTACAGGTTTCTCTGGAGCCTACAAATAAATGGCGTTTGAACGGATAAACGATGAAAAATTCATTGTCTTCTCCTACCTGCTTGGTACCTACCTACACATACTCGTGCAGAACTTCAACTCCAACACGTAACGGAATTAAAACTCAAATTGTCATTATTACAATAACTTTTGTCCCGAACCCTAATAACACCTACTCATTGGGACCGAGAGGAAAACATAATACTTTTTTCAACAAAGTTGATTTATGAGCACGACAAAACTTCGGAACAAAGATAACACTGTTTTTCAGACGCAATTTTTCAGGGCGAGACAACTTTCATTTGTTCAAGTCATTTAAAATCCCTTTAAGCTTTTAAATGACTTGAACAAATGAAAGTTGATGATACTCAATAACTGAGAAAGGAGTTGTTAGTTAATGCAAAGTGATAGTGTGAGATAAAATAGTCGAAAATTGATCGGATATTTGGATTTCAATACCGCATTATATGGAATCATAAAACAATATGTTTTAGAATGTGCGGTTTGAATAGATTTAATTGTAAACATCAATTAATAGGTACTATCTTTTAACATATTAAGAAAACGAAAGTTAAGCTGGGAAACACAAGCTGAGAACTATAGATAAACCAAACTTGCTGCGCGTTTAATGTAATTATATTTTTTTAATTTTATTATAATTGCCTTTAATACCTACATTTGTATAAAATAAAAAAATAAAGCAAATAAATTATACAAAATCGCTTGAACAAATTGCGGACGCATTTTTGTAAATTGAGTCAACCGAAGAGAGAGTGTTAGTACATTTTAAGTGACGGAATGTCTATCAAGCCTTTTTTCACTTGTAAGTAAATGTCCCGTGTGACGAGTTGACGACCACTCACTGTTTTACGGAATATTCTCGTAAATCAAGCTGCAAGCGATGTTTGTGTTTAGTGATGTATATCTTGTACAGCTAGTTAGTGGTCACGTTCGAGTTGGCAAGCGCTGATCTATGCTGGCAAATATTTCGCTATAGGTTTAGAGAGCAACATTCAAAATTGCCAAGTAGAAAGTTTTCCTATTAACTTAGAGCTTTTTGGTTAAGTAAGCATGCCTTACTAGATTGATGTTGTACATTCTTATAATACTTGTATGGACTAGGGCTGATTTCCACCTGTAATGCAATACAAAAAAGAGTACCTACATATATAAAAAAAAATATCAGGGTAGATCCACCCTTAGAACTCAAACTCAAAAGCATTAATTTCCAATAAACCAATTACAGGCACTTTTGAATTGTCAAGGGGTCAGTCAGACAGAAAGATGAAGCTAGATGCCCATTCCAAAGCGTAGTAGAAGCTATGGAGAAGAACGGGCAAGAAACTGATGAGTCACTTAATATATTTACAAGTTGACCCCTTAAGATACGCACAAATAGTAGTAATCAAGTGAAATGATAGCCAATACCGTAGTCAAGTGTAGCGACATAAACGGGTCAATGTGATACGTTCCAAACTTTTCACTTCGATGTTATACACACACTTTTTATCCAGGTAATTTCGTAAGCAATAACTTTGTAACAAAATGTAGAGACAGAAGCGACCGTTTATTACAAATAGATATCGTTTATATGAAAAACGAATAAATTAAACAGCAACAGTAAATGTAAAGTAACTCCAATCATATGTTTAAACTTCTTCTAATGTATTGCAGCTAGCAACCTAACTGCAACAATGTTGTATAGCAAAGGATGACGTGTCAATGTTTACGACACAACTTTACGATAAATGGACGAAGTCTTTCTAAATCTGTTTTGTAGTTAGTGAAATATTTTAACCCACAGTAAAAATAAACGCTTAGGTACAGTGACTGACTCGTCCCCGTCAGCTTAGCTTACGCCTTGATCTGGATTATTAATGACGCGGCCACTAATAAAACCTCGAATAATTTTTAATAACAACAGAGTCATCGTGAAAATGTATTAATGTGTTCGTCTGTTGATTCAGCATGATATTACAGAGCAGTACAGTTAATTACTGGCAACACTCGTCGATGATGACGTCACACGCGAGCGTGACATGCTAACGAAGAAGTAGAATCCAATTACCTACGTATATGTACATAATGTATTGTAGCCCTGTCAAAGAGTGATCGATCATATTATGTGAGATTATATCAGTGAAGGATGATTATATCATTTATGTATTTACAATACCAGTTTAGATAATTCACGTTCATAGACATCACATGTGCTCATTTAAAATATCAGTATACAAATACAGCTCAAAGTTTTTTTTCTATCCACATCGAGGTGGCTCTTTGCCTGCATCTCACCTGATGGTAAGTGATGATCAGGCCGAAGGTGAGCTTCACCCGGAATCCTCAATCACAGAGGAACTGGCTATCGTAGATCTTACTGCCGAAACACAACAATGCTGTTAACATTGTTGTTATGTCGGCGGACTTAGATAAGATGGTCACCATCCAAGCCCTACCACGAACCAAAATCAAGCAGAAAAATTTGCCCCCACTGGGAATCGAACTTGGGACCTCTGAGTCTGAGACTGGTGGTCTAACCACAAAGGCGGTTAAATATTAAAATATTATACAACCTTTAGAGGAAAACCCACACAAATGCGATGAAATATTACACCCATGAACTAAGTACCCCATTAAAGCTTACTCATTCATTCTGAACCACAGCATTCTGCAGGTATTATGAAAGGGTCACTTAAAAATAATATGTTTTTACAACCAGTTTAGCAGAAATGCAGTTAAGTGCTAAAAACGCCATCATATAAATGGGGCCACTATAACAAGTTATTATTTTATTCGATAACGTCATTTATTCTAATCCCTACCTACTAATGGTCACCTATTGCTTTGAAGACAGTTAACTGCGAAATATCAAACGATAACACTATATGTACTTGCACTCACCTTCGCGGCACTAGACACGTAAAGTATCTGGGAGTTATAATCGATGGTAACCTTAGATTCCAGGAACACATTGATACACTTAAGACCAGGTTACGCAAGCTCATATATATTGTTAAAACCTTGAGACAGGTAGCTGATGACAAAGTAAAGAAATCAGTATACTTTGCCCATGCCCAGTCACTGATAACCTACTGTATCACTGTCTGGGGAGGTGCTCCGAAAACCACAATTATTGATTTGGAGAGAGCTCAGAGAGCTATCTTAAAAGTGTCCTCATTCCTGCCCTACCGTTACCCCACAGAGCTTCTATATAAGGAGGCTAAAGTTTTAACAGTGCGCCAACTTTTTATCTTGAATACCTTGCTAAAACAGCACTCATTAATTACCTACCATCCCACGACCTTACATCTCAAAAGACGTTACGACCCCGTAGACCGCCGTCAAATACACCAATGTACTACGAAATTTTCAAAGCGGTTTTTTTGCCACCTTGGTGGTTTTCTCTATAACAAAATTAACAGGATGTCATCTATAGTCAACCTCACTAAAACTTTGTGCAAAAAGCAAGTTACTGCCTTACTACAACAACTAAATTATGATGATACTGAGAACCTACTTACCTCTATGGTGTAATATCAGCTATTTATCACTAATCAGTCATACAAGCCCAAAAGTGACTAACACATACATACACCCTCACACACACACACACACACACCCTCAAACACACACACACACCATTCCATATACGTATAACATAACCCTATTAACAAAAGTTTAGTTAACTCTTAGTTTATAATATTAAAGTTAACATTTCCACTCGAGCCACTAATCTTTTTATAATGTTGTTTTTATATCCTTTGGTTGTCATTGTACAAGTACTTAGAAACAGAAAATGTATTATTGTAAAAGGGCGGAGACCTTGTGTCCTGAAATACAGGCCTAGAGCCTAGTTTAGGCACCAGTCTCCCACAATATTAAAATGCTGTCTGACTCTGATACCATCTAATATGTATTTTGTAATATTGTGGTGAGAAAATAAATAAATAAATAAAAAAAATCAAACGTAGAAGTCTTGCTTATTGAAGTTCTGTGTGAATTACAATTGGTTATTATTAAACTGTTTGCTGGGGTTTACAACAGGTAAACCGTAGCAAACATTTTAACTAAGTATCAAGCAACGTTGAATGGCGGGGTAACACACATAACATTTTTCGTATTTTCTTTTATTTTGACAGATTAGTGAACGTGTCATTGCGTTATTTATGTTGTTGCTGAGCAGACGAATTTATTAAACCTATGAAGCAATGGATTAGAAATATCCTTCAAAACTTTCGGATTGAGATTGAAACTATGTTACGTAATTAGGATGCTGTTCTCTTCTCTTACTATGTTGACAAATCAGGTCATCGAAATTCAAATCGGGATCGAAACACAAATACGGTGTCATATTTGAATCTGTTCCCTCGCAGCGTATTCATGTTTACCAGCACTCCTGATCAGTGACCTCATCTATGAGACCCGCTGTAAACAATCGATGTCACAGACCACGATATTATACCTAGTCTTGCCATAAATATTGTCACGAAGATTTTTGAATTTTTTTATTGCAAGTAATATTTATTACTTTTACAGTGAGTTAGTTTAATACATAATAATAAAAAATATATATATATAAATATAAAAAGCTTATTCGAAGTGGTCTCCATTGGCTGCAATACAGTCCTTTAAACTTTGAGGCCAGTTATCAATAGAGGCACGCACTCTTTCCATGGGAAAATTCTTCACTGCCAATAGTATGGATTGTTTTAGGGACTCCAAATCATCATGGCGTTTAGAACAAGCCGTACTCTCTAAAACTGACCATAAATCATAATCCAGCGGATTAAGATCGGGACTAGACGACGGCCAGTCTTCAGCTCTGATGAAATCCGAAACGTTCACTTCAAACCAAGACTGCGTGGACCGAGCTTTATGCTTTATTATTTTGATACCTTTTTCACAAAAATACGGCTCTGTCACTCCTTCATAGCTAACACCCCACCAAACCATCACTGAAGTCGGATAATGTCCACGTTGCACTTTGTCGACTAATTGGGAAGCTTTCTTAGAGCTTTGAGCATAAATACGGTCATTTTGTTTGTTAAAATGTTGCTCAATTGTAAAGATTTTCTCATCCGTAAACAAAAAATTTCTGTAACCTCCCTTTGCATACCGCTTCAGTAGTTGTTTCAATTTTACCACCCCATTCTTTTTTTAAATTATCAGTTAAAAAATGACCAGTGCATCTCATAAAGGCTGCAAGTCCTAAGTCATCTTTTAAAATACGCGACATGGTTCTGGGCGCTATCTTCATCTCCCGAGATAAAATCTCTGGCTTTCGGATAGGATTTCTTCGAATTCTTTCCCTTACTGCTTTGACCTTTTTCGTACGAACACTACGTGGACGGCCAGATCTTTTTCTGTCACAAACAGAAGAGGTCTCATTGTACTTATTAATAGCCCGGTACACAAACATTTGACTTATACCAAGCGTATGGAGAGTTTTAAAAATTGCATTTGGCTCCATACCAACTTTGTGTAATGCAATCACTGCGGTTCGGTTCTCTTTATCACCCCACTCCATTTTAATATCGCAAAATATTGTACAGTGTATTGGCGCCAAAATTAGAAAACCCAATGAACAATCGTATAAAAATGACAGATTCCAAATTCAAATGTAATATCTTTCTTATTTTTAATTGTAACAGTATTTATGGCCGGACTAAGTATTTGTGACTCGTAACATGAAGTTACGTGCTAAAACTGTTTTGCTTGTGTGTTGAGTTTTCGACATACGGGTTCGGGTTTTATGTATCACGAAATTACCTAAAGCTCATTGTGATAGTAAAAAGTTTGTTGGTTTGCTGTCAGTTGTTTTCTGAATATAGTAGAAGATATAAGTAAATGAACTGTCGTGTAGACATTCCGTTGTATACATCCGTTTAGTTCTTTTTTACGATTGTGACTTTCCTATCTTCAAATAACAATTTTCAAACAATTTTGCTTTCTTTGGGTTAAATTTTGTCAAAGTCTGTAGAGTGCTTAAATTAAATTAAAAATTCCACAGACATTGTCTGTAGAATGTTTAATTTCCATATCTGATTTCCTTAGGTAACAAGTTCCATAGCAACCGAATCATTTAAACGACTGTTTCTTGGAAAAAATAGACGTGTTTAACAACACTGATTGTTAATTTTGTATCCCTGAACTACGCACTACCAACACAAGCACCCGTGAATCTGTTACAATCCTTGCTACACCTATTCTGATTCCATATTGACGTCGTTTACGGCGTTAAGTCTCCTATTTTTAGTACTGAGTAAATGATAAATGATAAATGATTTATTTCTGCAAGTAGGTTTGTACAAACACTTTTACACGTCAATCATATTTTAAAAACTAGATGAGGTCGGCATTTCCTATCTGACTACTCTGAGAAGAAAGGCCGAAACAAACTCAGAGGTCACAGTCTCTTTTAAAGTCCAGACATAATCTTGGTCAGATCATGTGAAGACGATGTAGATTGATGTCTGAAATGGTCTTTTGAGGAAATAACCATTCAGATTGAGAAGACCTGTCCAGTCAGTGCACGCATTTGTCAGTTATCGTGCAGCTCAACTCAGAATTTAAGGAGCTCAACGATTCGACGAACAATACCAAAGAAAGGACGTTTGGGTAGGCCACATAAATTACTCAAACTGCCAGACCATGATAAAAACTAATTGACAACAAAAAAAAATTAAAACAAAACAAAAGGGAATATCTGCATAGTCTTCACATTCACAATAATTAAAATAATATAATACTTTAAAGTAAATATTCATGTCAATGAATATATAACATTCATTAATGTCAATGTGTATATAATAACCCGGAAATAATCTTGGTCAGAGCATTTCAATTTGAGGACCATGTAGATTTGTGTCTGAAATGGTCTTTTGAGGAAAGAACCATACAGATTTGAGTGGACCTGACCAGTCAGTGCACGCATTTGTCAGCAATCGTGTAGCTCAACTCAGAACTTAAAAAGAGCTCAACGAATCGACGAACAATACCAAAGAAAGGACGTTTGGGTAGGCCACATAAATTACTCAAACTGCCAGACCATGATAAAAACTAATTGACAACAAAAAAAAATTAAAACAAAACAAAAGGGAATATCTGCATAGTCTTCACATTCACAATAATTAAAATAATATAATACTTTAAAGTAAATATTCATGTCAATGAATATATAACATTCATTAATGTCAATGTGTATATAATAACCCGGAAATAATCTTGGTCAGAGCATTTCAATTTGAGGACCATGTAGATTTGTGTCTGAAATGGTCTTTTGAGGAAAGAACCATACAGATTTGAGTGGACCTGACCAGTCAGTGCACGCATTTGTCAGCAATCGTGTAGCTCAACTCAGAACTTAAAAAGAGCTCAACGAATCGACGAACAATACCAAAGAAAGGACATTTGGGTAGGCCGCATAAAGTACTCAAACTGCCAGATTAACATAACAAAAAAATAAAATATAGCTAAATATATGACCCACATAGTCCTCACATCATAATAATAATATTATACTTCACAAAGTAAATATTCATGTCATTTTGTATATAATTTAAAGTTAGCAGAAAAACAAACAAAATTCAAACTGAAAAAAAAAATATATATATATATAATAAATTGGAGCAGCTCAATCCCAAGCCTTTTTGTCCTCAATGAAATCTTTAACGGTATAAAACGCTTTCTGGCACAACTTACGTTTAATGAATGATTTGAATTTATTAAGGCTTAGGTCTTGTACGCGGCTTGGAAGTTTATTATAAAAGCGTATACATTGACATCTGAACGAGCCACCTATTTTCTTGAGCCTTGTTGTAGGTACAACAAATTTGTGTTTGTTCCTAGTATTTATGTTATGGATATCACTGTATTTTTTAAACAAGTTTAAATTTTTATGGACATATAAGAGATTTTCAAAAATATACTGAGAAGGCACAGTCATTACATTAATCTCCTTAAATTTCTCTCTGAGAGAGTGTCTCGGACTTAATTTATAAATTGATCGAACAGCTCTTTTCTGCAAAACAAAGATAGTCTGAATGTCGGCGGCATTTCCCCACAATAGAATACCATACGACATTACACTATGAAAATAGCTAAAGTACACTAAACGTGCTGTCTCTATGTCTGTTAAATTACGAATTTTTCTAACTGCGCTGCGGAGCTTAGCTTTTTTGACAATTTATCTATATGTGGGCCCCACTGAAGCTTAGCATCCAAAGTTAAGCCCAAGAATACTGTGCTATCTTCAGGATTCAATTCTTCGCCCTTTATCAACACATTAGTTTTCACCTGCCTAACGTGAGGCAGTGTAAATTTAATGCATTTAGTTTTTTTTTCATTGAGAAGTAAATTGTTAACATTGAACCAGTGAACTACTTTCGCGATCGCGCTATTTATATCGTCAGTAACCAGCTGCTGACGTTTAAGTTTAAACAAAAGTGAAGTGTCATCCGCAAACAACACTATATCATGGTTATCCTTTACGAGGTAAGGCAAGTCATTAATATAAATAAGAAACAAGAAAGGACCAAGAATTGAGCCCTGTGGGACTCCCATTGTTACTATAGATCCGGGAGATCTTTTTCCATTAACGTCAACGCTCTGAATCCTATTACTCAAGTATGAAGTTAGAAGATCCAGAGCACTGTTTCGGATCCCATAGTGGCGGAGCTTCCTGATTAGCGTTTCATGAACAACGCAATCAAATGCCTTGGACAAATCACAAAAGATGCCCAAGGCATCGCATTTATCTTCCCATGCATTATAAATATGTCCCAAAAGTTCAACACCGGCATCAGTAGTTGAACGACCCCTTGTAAAACCGAACTGCTTGTTATGTAATAATTTATGTCTATTAAAAAACCTTTGCAATTGCTCTAAAACTAATTTCTCAAAAATTTTACTAAAGGTAGGTAGTACTGAAATAGGTCTATAATTTGTGGGGTCTGATGTACTACCTGATTTAAACAAAGGTATTATTTTACTATTTTTCATAAGATCAGGAAACTTCCCACAGTCGATACAATTATTAAAGACAAGAGCTAAAGTAGGTGCTACAATGTCAATAATAGACTTGGCTACTTCTACAGAATTACCCCACAGATCTGCAGTCTTTTTTACATTTATAGTGTGAAAGGTTTTAATTATGTCTCTACAGGTAATATGTTCAAAAATAAATTCCGAATCGCAAACATTAACATTTTCCTTTAGCAAAGACTCAGCAACAGAAGGTGATGAGTTGAGGGATTTAGTAGTTGAAACGGGAATATCTGAAAAGAAATTTTCAAAAGCCGTGGCGACTTGTGAGTCTGATTTCACTATGTTGTCATTAATAGAGAGGCTGTAGTCAGTATTTCGGTTATCAGACCTTCCCGTTTCACTATTAATAATATTCCAAGTCGTCTTAATTACATTACTACTGTTTTTAATCTTCGAACTCAAATAACGCGACTTGGCCATATAACAAACTTTTTTAAATAATTTTGAATAATTCCTAACATATAAATTAAATTTTGCCGTGTTTACACAAGTTCTTTCATTGTACAGCTCATACGGCCGTGTTCTACTTTTATGAATACCAGTGGTAGCCCAATCACTGAAAGATGCGTTACTATTAACCGAGATAGTCTTGGGAATAAACGTGGAATTAAATTGCTTACAGTATATATTAAAAAAATTATCATATAGATGATTAGGATCAGCATGAATAGACAAAACTGGTAATTTATTTATGAGTTTAACTTTAAAAGTTTCCAAGCGACTTGAAGTTTTGGGGTTAACAGTGATATCCTTTTTAGCCACTTTGTTGTATTGGATTGGGATAGAAATCCTCTGCCCGCAATGATCAGAATCTAGTAAATTTATGATTTCTTTGTGGCTTGGTATAACATTTGTATAAATATTATCTAGGCATGTGGCACTAGTAGGGGTTATTCTTGTGGGCTCCAAAAATAGGTTTACAAGATTGTAGGACTGAAACAGACTTATTATTTTACTACAAGAACCTGAGTTTTCTAATAAATTAACATTAAAATCACCACAAGTGATAATGGACTTATTCGAGTTACAAATCTTGTGTAACACTTCATCCATTACCTTTTCAAAGCAGTCATACAATCCTGAAGGAGGTCTGTACACACTTAATACGATAAACTGCTCCAATTCTATACAAGCTATTTCAACTGTCCGCTCAACAGATAGGCTCACAATATCTTTACGGTCTTTAAATTTAAGCTGGTTACTTACTAAAATTAATGAGCCACCATGTATAGCATTAACTCTGCTGAATGAACTACCAACCTGGTGATTATTAAAATTGAACAAGAACTGGTGGCTTTTAAGCCAATGTTGTTGTATGTGTTATACAAAGAATATCAATACTGTTAAAATTCATAAATAATTCTACTTCTAAATCTTTGTTCATAAATCCTTGAATATTTTGATGCACCAGGTTCATACTATTAACAGATTTTAAACTTTTATTTGATTTTACTTTGCAATTCTGTACACTATTGCTAGAGGTTGCCTCTATTGTCATAATTTCTAATTTAAATTATTAGCAACGTGAATTTTGGATACCAAATTATTGTCTGAATTATTTAACATGCATTGCTCAACAGAAGCAAGTTGTTTAGCCAAATTCTTGGCTGTAATAGAAAAATAATATGATAGCGACACAGCTATCTGTCTTTTACAATACTTTGAAAGATAGTACTTATCCACATAAAAACTATCTTTTGTCAAATATAAATGGTTACCAACATAATTGTTAGTGTCAATTAAATGGAATGAATTATTATTACATGTTAGATTATGTAATGTCATATTCATTTCAGATCTAAAATAGTTTTCTTCCTGTGGCAAACTTTGGCTGTATGGGAATGTGAACATCACAATTTGTCTTAGACTCAGGTTGCACAAAGATCTATAATATTGGAGTAATTCTCCTTTGTTCACATTACCCCTATTACCAATAAATATTAATAATATAGTATTCTGGTTAAAATTACATGTTATAACTTTTTTCATAATGTCAAGTAACGAACAACCAGGCATACAGTAGTTCATTATTGAGTGTCCTGGATATTTATTTGTCAACAAGTGGCCTAGATCCTTTCCAATTTCATCACAAAACAATACAATTTCTTTATTTACACTTTGTATAGGCAAACAGTTAGTAATTGATGATGGCAAACTGGCACTAGACTGCGGTATGGTGTGATTACATATTGTCAATGAATGCTCCGGTGTTGGTTCAATAGATGGTGGTTGACAGTGCTCACATTTGTTAGTTTGTGATCTTACCAGCTCATTCATTGCCAATACATATTCCCTCATTTGGTTTTCAGAGGCTGTATATTTGATGGTCATAGAAGTTAGTTTCTCCTGTAGTTGGTCAAGTTCATACTGCAAGTCTTCTGTGTCAATTTGGTATTTCCTAGTACTTTTGTCTAAGTTAAAAGAATACATGTCTAATTGTTTCAGTAGATGCAACCTTTCTCTATTTAGCTTCACATTTTTGATGAAGAACTTTTGTTTTTTGACCATTTTCTTAGTTTTAACTATGTATTTGTTAATTTTTATGTATTTTTTAATTTTATTTTTACTAGTAACTACCCTCACTGATTTACTTGATTTTGAAACATCATGACCTGATAAATCTATTGTGTAAGAGGGGTTTATTGCAGAAACCATTGATGGGGCTATAGGCACCAATTCATTGAATAGACTCTGATTCAACGAGGCAGTGATGTTTAGATTTGTAGTCTCGAGTTGTTCAATCTGACTTTGAGCCTCATGTAGCTGCTGTTGTAATAAATATTTGTGACTAAGAGCTTGTTCATACTCCTGGCTACACTGGCTGAACCCGTCCACAACAACTTGGAGCCTATCCCGGGCTGCTATGGCATCAGTGTGTTGAATATATAACTGAGCCATTTCTGCCTTCAACTTGCTATTTCTTTCAAGGACACCAAGGAACTCCATTTCATTTTCATCTTTTTCCTTAATCAGTTGGTCACAGAGCTCCTGAGAGGCCTTTAATTCGCTCAAAGCCTGACTGAGTTTGGTCTCTTCTAGGCGAGCCCGCGCGCTGCGAGTCATAATCATGATTAAAAAGAAAAGAGAAGAGGTCGGAAAAGAGCAGTAGATTGAATAACAGATGATTAGTTGAACGGAAAATGAAATTTAGATCGTAAAGAAAGAAGTTCTGTCACCAAACTAATTAAGGTTATGTTTACGTTTTTAAGGTCTTTAGCCGTACTTGTAGCCGAAATAAAAATGATCTAATTAATTTTACGGAAAAATATTAGAACGTAAACAATCTACTACCAAGTAAAATATATAGTATTGTACCTGTTATCGAGATGAAAATGCAACATTCGCTTGAGCCGGTACCCAACTGTCAACGAATCACAATGAAATTTTTACACATAATTTGCACTTAGTGCCTAAATTTAATACAGAAAACACTTTATTACGCTTTAAACTAGTTATTAAATTGGAAAAAGGCCTTATTAAGAAGGAAATCTATTATTTAAAATTTAAAATATAGGGACTAATTCAAATCAGCTGTTAGCTGTAGTGTTGCCACAGGAAAAAAAAGTAGTAAAGTAAGTACCCCACATAATGTCTTAGCAACAATAAAAACCGGCATTTCTTTGACAGATGGCAGCTTATGCACAACACATACAGCTTATGAATGTTCAATTTATCACGCGCTTAGCAGATATTGCACGTATTTCTCACAAATCGACGGAAAGGCTATACATAGAGAATATCTATGCAGATGTAACTCGTTTCCTGTACAGCACCTGGGTGAGAGTCATCTCGTTTAGGTATATGAGTAAGTAGAGAACGCCTTATCTAGCGCAAGCAAGTGAGAATGCATGTTATGTGACCACGTCTCATATTATGTGTCACATGTGTTAGTATCGTGGCTATAAACTTTATTAAGTGCAGGCTTTTTGAGAGAAGTGGGTCACTTTGTTTTGTTAGCTGGTTAGTAACAGGTAGTAGGTACATTAAATAATTTATTTATTTATTTAACACTTTAAGCACACAAATGTACTGAGGCGGACTTAATACCATAGTCATTTTCTACCACTCAGCCTTTGGGTGATGCAGAGACAAACAGTTTTAAAGTTAAGACAAATTGTGGAATAAATATTTATTTAAATTTATGGATATAGGTACATATACTTATTAAATCTATATGGAATCACAGTTTTGTTAGAACAAACGTTGTCCAGACCATGGTCCACTACCATTCTATAGCATTGTATTGTTCAAGTTGCGGCGCGCCGTCGTGTCACGCTAGTCTGCACGAGGCTTTACTCTTTTGAATGCTGATTGCTACCGCGATAAGTACTTTGATGTTACGGTTAATGATTGAGCAACATAAGACTTATTTCAGAACGCCTAGTTTCGTTTGTTTTAATAACATACGAGTATTTGATGGTATATAATCGTAGTGGACCATGGTCTGAACAACGTTTGTTCTAGCAAATTGTGACACATATGTCACCGTACATAATATACTATAACTAAATATAAAGCAAATACGCGAATATACATATGTACTAAAACAATGACAAACAATGGGAAAACATTACCGTTGTTGCGACAGCGACCGATTTGGCTGTTTTTTTGTTGTATTCGTAATTGTCTAAACAAGGTATGTATGAATTATTTTTTATGGGAAATCCACCGGAAAAGTCGGAAATACACCCGGGTGACTCCGGGCACGGACAGCTAGTTGGAAATAAATCATAAATATACAAGAGTTACAGTCACGTGCAGCCCATTCCATGAACAAATAAATTAGCTCTGGGAATTACCTACTCTATCGATTTTTTATACAGTTTTTGAAGGATTTGTACCTACCAAGAGTATCGAAAAATATGTTTAAATTCCGAATGGTTCATAATTTTTGATCAAATGATTTTCACACAGACAAAATTGACGTGTTGATCCACTTCAAAACTTTAACAGCATAGCAGGCGTAGCGATGACATCATCACGTCAGCTACGCCGTAGCTACTGTGCACCTTGATTAAACTTTACAGTATTAACAGTCAGTTAGCCAGTAAGCCTTTAAATAAAGAATAAAAAAATAAACTTTATTTCACTTAAACCTTCAGAAGCTAGGTGCACGGTTACAATTGGTATTTTCCTATGGAGAAGAGCCGGCAAGAAACTCCAAGGTAACTCTTTTAAAAATTAATGTTTTTTACAATGTTTTGAAATAACAGTGTTAATAGGTATGAGAGGACAGTGTAGGCCTATCAACAAGTACCAGCAATTATTTGTAGTTAGGCTATTAGGCTATTTTCTTTATTGGTATAAAAGGATATATACTTGCCGACCAAGGTTTCATGATATAGTATCAACTTATCCAACTATAAAGGGCATCTACAAAACCTTGAAGCCAAAAGTTAAACTGTCATAGTTCACGAGTTTATAAAGTTTCCGTTACGTGAGTGTTGAGGATAGGGTCAATTTTATCCAAGTGTGCCATAAATTCTAATACAAATCTAAGAGGAAAAGTAAATCGTTTGTAACCCGTCGTCAGCAAACTGTTTAGAGATATTGAGAGTAGTGGTTGCTTATTTTCGTTTTCTGTTTGTTTATCGATGATAGTAGATTCTAAACATTTATACTATCCTTAACTAATAGGTATCATTCCAGTAACCTAACCTACGTCTTAATGTTCGTTTTCTGGTCGTGATAATAAAACAAGCGAGCAGTTAACGCTTTTAAAATTCAAAATAGTTTCAACTGAATTGCGAAACGGTCATCAACTGGCAAAATGTGGGTGCACTACTGTGCACCCACATTTTGCCAGTTATGTTAAGTCCCATGTAACAGGGGGCTAGCCTGTGACAGGAGCACATCACGCCTATCTATTATATATAGTAACAGCGAATCAATTTTCACGCCTCTCTCTTAAGACCTAGGCTAAATATTTTTTTTATATTCAGATAGCTCAAGACAAAGAAAATTATTAAAGCATGTAAAAATTAAATCATTGGGCATTTTATTCGGACATTTGACCCACGGCGTACATAAACAAAATAGGGCAGACTATGCAGATAACTATCTCTACAACACAATGGTAACGGTTGCATTCTTGTAGACAATGTCAGTCTCAAGAAAAGGAAGAAAAAAATAGTTACAAATTTAAATTGGATTGGCGTCAGGCAGGTAAGCACAGTAGTGGTGATTGCTAGAGCTGAGATAAGGACAGGCTTTATAGAAATCTCTGGATGGTTTTGAAGACCAAAAACAGCTATTTAATATAGTAAAAGCTAAGTAAAAAGAATGCCAGAGATGTATCACATATAAAATGTACTTATAAAAGATTGAAACGGAAAGGTTTTGACGAATGGTGATGAAATAAAAGAGCGCTGGAAGAGATACTTTGGAAAATAATGTATGAAGAGAATGCGTGGCTTACGTCAATATTAATATCTATTTATATGTTCTTCTAAATATTATTGACGTTAACTATAGTCGTTGTTCAGCTTTGGTTACTCTGAAGTCTAACTGAACGATTGAAACGGAGATAAAAATAAAAATAAACTACTTATAAATACATTTTTATTCTGCTTGATCAAAATCAATTGTGACGTTATCTAAAAAGACCGAAGGAATTACTTCTTGGTGTCAAAAATCATTTACTTTTCTGTTTTACAATTACCAACAAAAATAACAAAAAAAAAAAAAAAACCCGGCCATTAATAAAAAATACATTATAGAGAATAAAAAAAGAGGTCAAGCTCATTCATGAAAAACAAATTTGGTTTTTGTACCCAGTCTTTCATGAACCGGGTCAAATATGACCTTTAAATCTGCGAAATTTTGCGAGTTAAAGCTAGTTCAAAAACATTTGTATTAGACCTTGATACCTTAAAAGAAAAATAAGAAAAGGATTTACTTATATAACAACAAAACCATGTGCGGTTAACTAATGAACGTCGATGTGAGCGCTACGCATACGTGGTATTCACTCGTAACGACCTACTTTATAGCCCAGACTAGGTTTATATTTCTTACAATTTATTGCCTGGTGTGTTGATGAGAGCCAACCAGCTCATGAAAGCTTCAAAAATATCGATGCACTTAATGTCTCGTCTAAGTGGTAAAACTTTATTTATATACTTATAAGGCTTAATTCAATATCATAACGTTTGAAGGTTTATTGGCGAGGCGTGGCCACATCTTTTACTGACTGATATATCTGCCTTAACAAATATCACACATAGGTACATAACTATGCTAAATTACAACTTTTATTACCAATAGGTTTCTCGAGTCGAACCGCGGACAGACTGACAGAGGACTTGCCGAAACTACAAGGGTGCTATAAGTCTCGTTAAAAGATATTTGGAGTCTGCGATATTGTCAGCATGACAGAGGAACATAAAACAGTTATACTTAATTATGAAGTTTACATAGTAATTAATGTTACCATAAATGTACCATACCAGTAACGATAAAAAAACATAATTGATTGTTTTTTTTTTGAATTTATGAAAAACTCATATTCTCATCTTCATTGAAAAAAATTAAGTGTCCTCCGCGTCCGTTGATAAATCGGAGCCTGTCTCTTGTCTATTATTAATGGAGCCGAGACGTCCTGAGTCGTTATAGGTGATAAAAATAACATTGTAAAGGCCTTCTTTCAGGATTGTCTTGCTACAGACGAACGAATGACGATTTGTAGCCGTCGTTGGCAGCAGTCGACTTTTGCCCGTTTTGACGTGTCACCGTCCGTGGCACTCCAAGTGTCGCTTTAGATTTGCACAAATTGCCACAGTTTAACTGAACCAAGGTTTTTGTTGGCTCGGTTGTCCGATGTATATTTCTCCAAATATTTTATGACAGTGAATTTGGTTTTGCATGAACTTGTAAGTAGTAAACTTTACATACCATCTTCAAGCTGTTTTTTTGCTATGATGGTGAAGAAAATAATCGTTGTCATTGGTATCCTGTCCACTCACTATGGAGTAAATTAGCATTTTAACACAGTTTAAGGTAGAACCTAGCAGCAGAACAACATCTTTACATTTTTTAAATTAATTAGGTGCCATACGAAAACCTGCCATTTATTACTCACTACGTGGCAATTGAAATATTGACATGAGTACGCAATTAATTTCAGAGCTCATTAACATCACCACGCAATACTTATTTTAGATGGTTTTATTTATTTTTATTAATTGGGTTTCTACGCGCCTATGATATTGGAAAACAAAAATATATTTTATTATTTTGATATATTTTTGAATTCGTATGAGACCGAGTGCCATAAATACCTGATTCAATTAAATAGTTTATAAACATTCCTTTTCATTCAGTAACCAAAACAGTGACCTACTTTGTAAATTTTCGAAGTCGTTGACTTGACAACAGCCGCTATTCATTACCTGCTGCATACCGCTAGTTCACCCACTTTTGACTTATGTGACCTAGTTAAAGACGAAGCTTTATCGGTGAGCAAATGTGCAAGTAATCTAGAAACTGAACTAGTTCTATAGAGTTTAAATGGCTTCACCTTTGTGATACAGGAAGCATAAACCAACATTAACTGGTTATTTACGATGATTTACACAATTTTTGTCTTGCCTTAATTATAATATCATTATCTATTCATACATCTTTTACACGTTCAAAGTTTTTTTCTACGTCGCAAATAGCTGACAAAAATTTACCTGTTTTGATTAATTTGGCAATATTAATGTATGGAAATAAGAAATGTGGCTAACTAGCGAACTAAAATACTCGTATTAATAATTAATTGCAATTCTTGTTCTTTGTGATACAGTCTGTAACGCCACAGAGGAGCTCTTTTATTCTTGCTACATGTTCGGATCCCACGGGAGACCCATAGTGGTATTTTGTGTAATCTAATAATGATACGTTTAAACGGAAAACATAAGTTACATAAAAGAGTAAATGTCTCAAAAAAACTATTATAGGCTGTGTTCGGATCATCAACCTGATATATTTCCGAAAAGGTAACACTTTGCAGATATTCCCTAAAATTCATATTGACCAGATTATAGTCACGACGTTTGATATACCAATGCTTCATAACACATATTCTTTTGGTTGGAACCTTGAGTATTTGACAGGTGTGGTCTGAAAGAGCAAAATCTATGACGTCACAATTGCATTTCTTACCCAGATTATGCGCAAAAAGGTCTATGCAAGTGTTACTAGAGAGTCTAGTCGGCTGATTAGATGCTAATTTGAAATTAAAATTTAGTAGAATACATTCCAGTTCTAATGTGATGTTACTACGCATCAAAATATTAATGTTAAGATCACCACATATTACAACATTTCGCTTATTTTTCTTAGTTATTAATTGACATAATTTGAACAGTTGCTCAAGGTCAAATTGCTTGCATTAGGAACTCTGTAGATGCAGATTACAATGGTACCAGTATGCGTCAGTTCTATAGCACAAAATTCGAATGTGCTACTTATTGCTTTGCTCAGAACTTCAGGATTTTTTTTCCAATGGTGTCCTTTTTTATCAAGATACATTTCTTTTAGTATCTTTCCTGCTAAAACAAGTAGCTAGATTGTAGTTCGGGATTGAGAGATACTGCTCATAACCAGCCATCATGAAATGTTTCGTTATGCAAATAACATCAACGGCAACATTTTTGGTCATGAGTTCTTCTATTATACACATAGCAAATGCGTCAGCTTTATTTAATAGTCCAACAATGTTTTGATGTAATATATTTTTAAAGGTATCATAGAAAAAACTGTGCGTCCAATTGTTGACTATCGGGTATTATAATTATCATCACCTGTCATCAATAAGTCGTATTTTTTAATACCGTCAATAAACTAAAGTTGGTACTTTGACAGCTTATAACACATGCATTCCGCATTTTTTCAAGTTACAACGAGAGGCTACTCTTCACGTTTTGGTTTTCAAATAGATATCACTTTAGTTTCCTAAGCTACGCAAGCATGTATATGTAATATCATCTCTACATCATGGCCAAGAAATAGACAAAGACACGGTAACCAAACGAAAGCCATCAAAATTTCTTTATAAAGTAAACTAAAAGTGGAGTGACTGTAGTTGACAAACTCGCCAGAACATATGACGTATCTCGTAATGCTTACTATATTATTTTCAATGTTAAACCACGCAGGCATCAATGTCATTGGGCACGCCACTATTGCGGTGATAAGTCCCCTCTTTGAGGAGTGGCTGGAGAGGCGCCACGGCGTCCTCACCTTCCGCTTCACGCAGGTCCTCACCGGACACGGCTGTTTCGGGAGGTACCTGTTTCGGATAAGGCGGGAGGAAACGCCCGGGTGTCATCACTGCGTGGATCGCCCGGAGGACACGGTGGAGGTATGCCCGGCTTGGGCAGAGCACTGCCGTGTCCTCGTGGAGGCGATCGGTGGCGGGGATCTCTCGCGTCCGGCCCTGGTCCAGGACATGGTACGGAGCGAGAGGGCATGGGAGGCCGTCACCTCCTTTTGCGAAGCAGTAATGCTTGCGAAGGAGGAGGCGGAGCACGTGAGGGAGAGGCAAATTTCGCGCCCTCACGCCCCTAGCCGCCGCAGGAGGAGACGCCCTGGGCGTCGGGAATCAATTGCTGATTCCCGGCCACCGTAGGCGCGGGCTTGCGGACGGAGAGCAATGGGTAGCTCGCCGTCTGGTAAGGACCAAGCCCGGGTCGACGGCGCGTTGTGTTCCTCGCGCGCTTCAAAGAGTTTCAGCGAGTGAAGGGGTCTGATGAGACCATTGCCTGCCGGGGTTGCGGGAAAGTCCGAAAGGGATACTGTGGCCCCCTGGTATTGCACAGGCAACAAAAGGAACACGGGTGGGTTTTAGTCAGTAAGAGTCTGACACACCCTCCCGCTCCACCCAGAGCGGGAGACGTCATTTGATGATTTCTCACCCAAAAAATAAATAAATAATAAGGCATCAATGTCATGTTTACGCATGTTGAATAATGGCATCAAAATAGGGAAAACAAATAGAAGAAGAAAATTCATTCGTAATTTGGGTATGGCTTTGATAGACGAACTCGCAAAGACAATTTATGGATTCCGAAAAATTCTCGTCCTTACATGAATTGCTCGGTGAAACACCTAATGAACCACCAGCAAAAATGAAAAATGTCAAGATCCAAAACAAGATGTTCAGAATGTGACAGGAAGACAGATCGGATCAGTTGTGAGCAATGTGAAGTACCTATATACAGAGTTGATATGACAGAGGGGCATTAAATTACACTACGTATACTTTAAGTGTTTAGTATTAATTCGATACGGTATAAAAATAAAAAGCATCAAAAATGAGTTTTTTTTTTTTTTCAAACAAACTAAATAGCTTACAAATCAGAGTAAAACGCAACCACCCTGTGTAAATAAATTTAACTGACCTTAGATACCTAGGTAACAAAGCGGCAACGTCGCACGCGCGCCGGACCGCGGCGTGTGTTATCACGTGTCAAGGCGGCCGACCGGGGCGGTGGCGCGAGCGGCGGCTTAGGCCTCCGCTCGGCTTTTATGATAGGTACGGTTTTGAAGTAAGTACGCACACAACAACAATCACAACAAAAACTCCATTCACATGAATGCACAAATTATAGCGAATTATAATTAAATCATTGTTCGTTGCTAAGCACTTTAATTTGTGAAATGCTAAAATAATCCTATTTTTTAGTTCAACAATTGTATTTTAATTACACTCACACACAACCAAAGTTTAATTACGTGTCCTATCACAATAAAAAACAGTCAATCACAAAAAAACACTAACACTAAATAATAATAATCCGATGTTACGTGTCCTGTCACAATATAAAAATAAATATTGTCTTAAACTTATTTAGTGTCCTATCACAATAAATTGTCTGCGCGCGTAAGCGGCGCAAGAGCTTCCGTGTTACGTAACTTACGTTAGCTAGCTAGGATAGCGTCCGCGCACTGACTGAGGCCCCACTGCCCCACTTACTTACCGATCGCGCAAGGATATAACAATAACAACAGACTGACCTATTTCTATTTCTTTTACGCGCGGGATGTTTTGCTATGATTCTCTCTCTCATGTTTGCTTTGCCATTTTTTTAGCGAAAAATATTTGGTTTTACTTGTGACTTGCTTCAGAGCGGCAACAACGCATCGTAGGCTTAACTCAGATTTATCGTTTTAAGGTGGATGACCTATACGTATAGACATAATCAGCTGTTAGGAAAGATACATCGTGTTCAACCGGGGCAAAAACTTAAAAAATCATTTGCGGCTAAACTACTGCTCCTATTTAATTGATTTTTGGTACAGAGCTTGAAAATAGTACCTAGTATAGGCAGTTTAAAGAAAAGCCACTCTGTCGTATCAACGTTGTATGTATGTGCTTAGAGCATTCTTACTTTTACTCGAAAAAATGTACTGAGTTTAATCAGCTTATACAGATCTTTTAAATATCTTAGACATTAATTCATTCCTTACTTTTTTTTTGTAATTTGTTACCGCTCTTATGGCTAGTAAACGAAATTCCTAGTCATAAAAACCGTTACTATGTGACATGCGGCGCTCATGCTTCCGGTAAGCTTATCAAATCGCTCATTGCTCATTTTTTATTTTATAATTTTAGAAGGCGTACAAGGGGCCGAAGCCAACACGCACAGGCCCGTTAGACGTGTTTAATGAAACGAGACACCAACCTACGATTAACCCTGTACGCACTATGCTAGTGCACCCAAGGACAACACTCGGTTGGTGCAGGACTATTGCAAGACATGGAAACAAAGATATTGGATTATGGGTTTGGGTGGCTAAATGAACTGGCTATCTAGAACTATGGAAAGCCTCTGCCTGACCAATATTTAATATAAAAGACACATGTAAAATGGCAGGGAGTGACTTGCACTCTCAATAATGGGCCCCCAAAAATGTTCGCTAGCACAAAGTGTCGTAGCGATAAGGGGGCAACGAGTCCTGGTGTGCTTATGAGAAGTGGAGCAGTAATCCACGGCTATCAGGACAATCCCGGAAGTACGGTCAAGATCCCTACCAGCATCTGACTGTTATACTTCCTTCTTCCGAGAACGTTTGCTCTTGCGGATCTCCACTCAAGCCGGCTAATAAAGACAAGAAAGAGGTAAGAGCTCTGTTCCTCGTCAGTGTTCACTCCAGCCGGCCAATAATGGCAAGCCAGAGGTGAGGAACAAGACTTCTCCCTGGAGGTATGGTCCGTGGGGTCACTTAACTGCCCAACAGCTCGCCACATGCAGCCCTGCGAGTTTCTGTATCTCTCTTGGTCTGGCTCCTCATCCTAGACCTGTTCCGGCAAAGTAAACACTACCAGCACAGACCTAGAGTTCGGAGCGCGCAAGCCCCACCATGACGTCAACGACGTCATTAATACTGTTTATATTTCCTGTGCGTGTCCCAAATAAAATATTTTTATTTCTTTCTTTTGTAGAAAATCAGTATGGTCACTAATTTCTATTCGACCGGGAATCAACTTCTTCTAATGATTATGAAATTGAAATTAGTTTTAAAGCGTCAACATCGTATGATTTGTATGTTTGGTCCAAGATCCATGACCGGAGCGATTCCGCTCTAAAATGTAAGTTGGTGGTCCGATTGTTTTATGGCTCCGCCACACTTTAAATAATTATGTTGCACTAGCCATATAGATTATTTGTTCAATTTAATTTAAAGTATCAAGGTTGTCAAAATTAATTTCAGTGAGACGATCACTACTTTCAATTAAAATTATTCAAGATCAAGATTTTCTAAAACTGCGATACTGAACACTAATTTAAGAAAAAAAACTGTATCGCGCGTCTATACTTTGTGTATGTAGTTAAGGTTGTCTAAGTTACTAGGGCAGAATACTTTAATGTGTATTTTTAATACACATAATTATGTACTCATACCTGACATTAAAAACACAGAATCATTATTTAGAATACTGCGGTAAGACCTTACAAAGTTGAGTTATTTTTACGTTCTATAATTATATCAAAATAGACTCACGATATCGTTCTAAAAACATTCCATAAGTGTAATAAAAAACAAGAAGGTTTTTTAAATTATTTTACCACAACACAGTTCAGGTACTAGGACTAAAGAAGTGTGCAGCAGTTTCGTTTCATTTAATAAATTATAATATTTACAAAAAAAAAAGAGGACGTCATGATTGGGAACCAGCCAGTGTGCTACATAAAACCTTTAATGTACTCTCGTTTTATCCTAGGATATAGCCAAAACCTTCAAACATCACCACTACTATCAAAATTGTACCCAATCATGCTAGCTAGTATCATCAGCTTTGTGTTAGGATTCTTGGAATTTAAGACTGTAGGTTTGTTTCGCAAATATTTGACTTTCGGAGAATATATAATTAACGTCTTGGTCTCATTGCTAACTAAAGAAGATTACGTTAATAAATCCTTTAAATATATACATACAATTGATAGTTTTCCTGGGGCAAAGAAATACTATCGAAAATTGGAAATGTTGGCCATGTTTGGTATATTTATGGCACTCGGATTCAGAGTATGTTATGTAGCGTACATTTTCTATACAGTCCCGGGTTTATTTTATAAGATTCAGTTGATTGAAGTTTGTATTTTATTTTCCTTATTTTTTGCTTATGATATTGTAAGAATAACTATGGTTATGTGCATTGTATTGCTGTATTATCGTACTACAGTATTAAAAATGGCTGTAAAACCCACCGATTTAAACGATTTGCTTAGGAATAGATCCGCGGTAAAGAAGTTAATTCAAATGTTTGAGACGCTCGCCAACATTTTAGGGGATCATATGCAAGATTTAAAGTTTTTGGTATGTGTAAGCTTATATTATTGGTATATAGGATTTTCTGAACAATCTGCTAAGAAATTTAATTTTTTCAGACTATATTAAATTTGTATGTTTAAGAAGTTTTATATTTTTCAGACTATTTTAAATTTTAATTTTTCAGACTATATTTGGTTTATTGTGTGCTATATCCAACACGACGTACGAGACGTTAGTGAGATTAACATATACACTCGAGAGCAATGAATCCGGGTCACTTAAAGAATCCTAAAAATCTCGGAAACTAAAAATGCTAGGTTAATGCAATAAATTGTATTTAATAGACAATGTAATACTCCTTAAATGAAGGTATTAAAACTTCTTAGTTATTGTAAAGTTATATCATAAAAAAATCAAATTTGAAAAAGGGCCACTTTCGAAGATGGAACTACGAAATTACAGCATTTGGTTTTGCTTTTGTTTGTAATCTGTCATTTATGTGGGTACATAAACCATGTTGATAGTGCTCTATATTCATTATTCAAGCTGAAATTATGTCGCTTACGCCTGAAGAATGCACCAGAATACTTACAATGCTGGAAACCGGCCGGAGTCAGCGCGATACAGCCAGGACTGTCGGTGTGTCGCTGTCAACAGTACAAAGAGTTCTCCGACGTTACGAAGAAACTGGTTCTTACCTACGCAGACCAGGAACGGGCAGAACCAGGTGTACCACAGCACGAGAAGACCGATACTTGGTGAACACCATGCTTCGAAATCGCTTTCTTACAGGAACTGAACTCACAAATCAGTTTCGACGCCTCGGAGGAAGTAACCCAAGTGCATGGACAGTAAGACGTCGGCTTGCTGAATCTAACTTAAAACCCCTTAGACCTGCAAACGGCCCTAAACTGGAGCGTGGGCATCGTATTTCAAGACTAAGATATGCCCAGAGCCACGTAAATTGGAGTATTGAAGATTGGTCAAAAGTTATGTTCTCCGACGAATCAAAATTTATGCTCTACAAGCACGATGGAAGACACAGAGTGTATTGAAGACCAGGGGAAAGATTCAAGCAAGCATGCATCGAAGAAAAAGTAGCCTACGGTGGTGGGTCTGTACTTGTGTGGGCCGGAATTTCTTCTGAAAGTCGCACAGAGCTGGTGATCATAGAAAACGGCTCTTTAACTAGCGAAAGATATGTGGAAGAAATCCTCAATGATCACGTTGGTCCATTTATGGTCAATTTAGGTGAGGATGCTATATTTATGCATGACAATGCCCGACCTCATACAGGTAGGATTGTGAATGACTACCTTCAAGAGATGAACATTACTCGTATGGAGTGGCCAGCGCGCAGCCCGGATATCAACCCGATCGAGCATGCTTGGGACGAGCTAGGCAGATGCGTAAAACAACGAAACCCTCCCCCAATCACGCTTCGTGAGCTCAAAATTGCTCTCACAGAGGAATGGGAGAATATTCCCCAAAATCGTATAAGGAACTTGGTGTACAGCATGCCAAACCGCGTAAACGCAGTAATGGAAGCACGAGGAGGCAATACGAAGTATTAAAATTCAAGAAAATCGTAATAAAGTTCAAAAATTTCATGTTTCCTATTTTTGTTTTAAGGAGAGATCAGCAGTTTTTTTCTTTATGTAATTTTGTGTTAATAAAATGTATGGTGACTCATATTTTTTTTACTTTCATTTAAGGAGTATTACATTGTCTATTAAATACAATTTATTGCATTAACCTATCATTTTTAGTTTCCGAGATTTTTAACATTCTTTAAGTGACCCGGATTCATTGCTCTCGAGTGTATAAAACAATTTGTAAGTTTCTTTTACCTATCAATCATGTTGAAAAGTTCTGAACTATTTAAATGTTGTTTTTTAATTTATCATGTAGGTAATTATACATTACTTGGCTATCTACCGGGCCTAATGTGAAAAGATGTATAACATTTACTTTGTTTTAGGGTTCAACTGACGTAGAAAACATCTACTGGGTGGGATCTATTTTTGGGCAAGCCATCTTTTATTTCATTATCGCCGCCATAGTGTTGGATTTGACAGCTGATAAAATACGAGATATCCAAATTAAATGTGTTGAGAAAACTATACTTTGCACGAGTAAGTTGTTCTTATTGGCACTTGTCCTTCTTCTCAATGAAGACCTAGTTTTGCAAACGGATGATTAGCTTTCTGATGAGTAACTGACAAAGCCTAATTAAAAAAAATGTCTAGCCTTGTCTTTCTGTGCTTAACTTTCTTCTTCTACAAACTACAATTCATAAGAACTATCATACACAGTTCTTCTCCATAGGTACCTACTACACTTTGGAATGGGTAACTAGCTTCATATTTCTGACTGACCGACCCCTTGACAATATAAAAGTGCCTGTAATTGGTTTATTTGAAATAAATGCTTTGAGTTTGAGTTTGACAGTAAATAAATAGTAAAAATTCTGACATTCAAAGTTTCTCTATTATTTATATTTGGGTATTATCTTTAAATATACTTATAGTGTTTACTGCCTCTTCTAACACACGCGGCATTTGACGCTGAATGCGCGTTGATAGCGCACTTAATTACACGCTGGTTGTTAGTGTAAAGCTTTGCTGAGTCAGTATGTCTGAAAGCTAACAGTTAATTAATATATCTGTCTATGCTTCGATTTTACTAGTAGACTCTCACGTAAACTGAAATGTATTATTTTCTTGCAGATGAACGTGACCGCTATGAAATGCAAAATTTACTGCGACTACTAAAGCACTGTTCATTCGATTTCAACATTTTTCGAACTATTCCGCTCAGCTTGAATCTTATACTCAGCTATATCTCCTTCTTTATCATCAATTGTATTGCAATAATGCAGATTAAAAGTTTTTATACATAAACACAAAAGCTTCCACGAGCTATACTTAAATGTAATTCAGGAAAATGTATTGTTAAGCAATTTTTTTTTTTTTTTTTTAGTTCTGGGATATCGTCAAATGACTTCTCCCGCTCTGGGTGGAGTGCGAGAAGTATATATAATTAATATCAGACTCTTACTGACTTAAACCCACCCGTGTTTCTTCAGTTGTCTGTGCATTGCAGGGGCCACGGTATCCCCTTCGGACTTTCCCGCAACCCCGGCAGGCAACGGTCCCATCGGACCCCTTAAATTGCTGACATCTCTTTCAAATTGATACCTTACGTCAATTTGCTGTGATTTAACCATTTAATACCACTGTTACAGAATGAAACTTGTGATTTGAGTATGCGGACAGCTTAAGTTGGTAGTCACTAAGCTTAACAGTTTATTTCTCTGTGTGACTGTCCGGAGCACTTAGGGCAGTCAGGTCCGTCACCTTGCCGACTGTTATTACCACTACTAACACGGCGTGAGCACTAAAAGTTATAGGCCAGGCATTTAAAACATCGTACCTAGTTCGCAAAAAATGCACTTTACAGATTTTTTAGGATGATGTTAGGATAGATACCAAAAAACCAGACAGGTGCATGTTGGGTCACGCCCAATGAAGGGTTCCGTAGTTGGGTTGAATTTTTCCCAAGAACGACTTTAAGATTGTAGTTGAAAAACATGTGCTCCCATACATTCCAAATGCAAATGTAAGTCGGTATGCACAATATTGGGAGATTTACCAAGACCACAGACATTTTATAAGTTTTCTTGTTATCTGTAGGTATAGAACTATTCCTTGTATTTTTTTTTCAACATTTTATTGTTTGTGAATGGTTTATTTTTATCTATTTTTTTCCATAACTTATTTTTTTTATTTTTTTTTATTAAAAGAAAATAATTGAGGCCCTCACAGTAAGCCCTTTCACTTGATATGTCTCACGGTAGCGTTTGCAAATATTTTATTCTCTGATTTTCCTTTGATAGCTTGCAGATACGTGAAAAGAACACCAAGATACTATTTATAGTTTGTGTTTTGTAAATGTATGCACCTACCTTTTTAGCTTGAATTTTACACTAAGATTAAAAAACTAATAATTATGTTTCTGTTTTCTTTTCTATTTAAAAACCTTTTCCAAGATTTTTCTAGATATGATCAAGTCTTAATATCCCTCTTTATAATCCTTCCCTCCACACACAATTACTGTGTGGCTACTTTATAAGCTCTTAGTGAAATATTGTTCCTAGATAAGTGGAGGGTAAGATGAATAGGACATAGGTATTGTAGGAGTTATATTTAGCATGTTTAACACGGTTTTTGCTGAAAGCTCTTCATTCTACATGCAGTAAAAATCAAGAGCCTGCGGCAGCTTCTTTGCTCTGATTGTTTCCGGAAAGAAGTTCATATTTATGAGCAGACCATGATAACAGACATAAAATAAATAGAGCAGCAGCAGCTTTTACGTCTAATCTAGATAATAATAAAATCTAGATAAGTTGAACTTGTTGTTACCTAGATAGGTTGGTAAGCATGTCGACACATCAAGCAATACATTTCTTGTATAAGCTGACGTTTCAATCAGCCTATCACAGTCCACTACTGGATATAGGCTTCTCCCAGGTTGCGTCACATAAACTTGTCCTCGGCCTCCGCATCCAGTCTGTCCCAGCCACCTTTTTAAGGTCGTCGCTCCATGTAGCGGGGGGTCTTGCCACACTACGCTTGCCACTTCTGCTTGATTACTGTGTAAGCTCTGTCAGTGTCGTTTTATTTTAAACCTATAATCTTCATCTAAGTGTGTCCGGTCAGGGAAGTAGCATCCGTCAGGAACTAAATTCCTTCTCACGTATGATTAAAAAAAAATATTTCGCAGCCGCGATATTGGATTTACATTTTAACGTCACTACCGGCTTTAAAGATTATATGTTTTCGGTAAAATAAAACGACACTTTTTTCTTTTTTTTTGGGTCGGTAATCATCAAATGACTTCTCCCGTTCTGGGTAGAGCGGGAGGGCGTGTCAGACTCTTGCTGACTAAAATCCACCCGTGTACCTTCAGTTTCCTGTGCAATGCCAGGGGGCCACGGTATCCCTTTCGGACTTTCACGCAACCCCGGCAGGCATCGGTCCCATCGGACTCCTTCACCCGCTGACTTCCTGACCCGGGCCTGGTCCTTCCGGATGGCGAGCTACCCATTGCTCACCGTCCGCAAGCCTGCGCCTACGGTGACCAGGAATCGGCCTGCGACGCCCAGGGCGCCTCCTCCTGCGGTGGCTAGGGCCGTGAGGGCGCGAAATTTGCCTTTCCCTCACGCGTTCCGCCTCCTCCTTCGCGAGCATTACTGCTTCGCGGAAGGAGGTGACGGGTGACGCATACCTAAAAATGTGTATTGGGCATTCTGTAGTAAACTATGAGAAAGTACACTACAAAATCCACAATAAATAAGTATACAATCTATATAAATAAAAAGAGAAGTCCTGACTGACTGACTGACTCATCAACGCCCAGCCCAAACCCTTGGACCTGGAAAGCTGAAATTTTGCACAGAGGTTCTCTTTATAATGTAGACAAGGAATAAGGAAGGAATTTTCGAAATTCAACCCCTAAAGGAGTTAAATAGGGGATGAAAGTTTGTATGGAAAATCTTATTCCTTAAACTAATAAATTTGAAACTTGGCACAAATACTATCTTATCTTTTGTTTTTTTTTTTTAACTACCCCCTAAAGGAGAATTAGAAGGTGTCAAAATTTGTATGAAAGAATTTTAACGCGTTGTCTGATTAACTCGAAACTTAGTATTTATACTTTAAACCAAAAATAAAGAATAACGTATATAAGGGTTTTAAAAAAATCTACCCCTAACGGTGTGGAAAGGGGTAGTCAAATTTACAGGGTATCAAATTACTGCGTGGCTTGATTAACTCAAAAAATAACCATTTTTCTAAAATTTACCCCTAGGAAGCAGGATAGGCAGCAGGATAAGCAGAGATACATTTTATATGAAAATTCTTATTTATTTAGTTCTTACAGGATAGAGAATAAAGAGGATTTAAAGTTTGGCATGCAAGTAAGTGCCATAAGTGTAAGTAGGTAATTATCCGTCCGTATTGTTAAAGAAATTGCGTGCCATAGCTTAGGGACAGGTTCAGTATCGATAAAGAAAATAAGGAAAAAAAAAATGGGCCCACGTCTTGCGCAATTGGTCGCGAGCCGTTTTTTTTTTTTTTTTTTTTTGTGTTCCTTTATACTTACCCCTAAGCAATTTTTTTAACAACCTGTATTTTGTTTCTATTGTTAGGTTTTACAATTTTTATCCTCCATTCAATCATAAATCAATCCGCGCGCCGCTCCTCGGATACTATATAAGCAGTGCGAGAAGGCGGGCTGTTCGATTGAGCAATAAATACCTTAGTGGTATACCTGCGAGATGCCATAGTTAAAAAAAAAAAAAAAAAAAAAAAACGGGCCAGCTCATTATAAATGCAACATTTGTCTATATAACACGTTTAGCGCAAGCACAGCGATCATTTACGATACAACTGAACTGTACTTTTTAATGCAAAACCGTCTTTTAAAAACTGTGACTTTTAGCGCAATCCTTTGTTTTCCAAAATTGTTTTTATAATATTTTCTTTACCACTTTTTATTTTCTGACTTAGTTAAACACAAAACACCAGATCGCGACTCATCTCTGTATCAATCATTATCTCTTACCGTTCCTAACAAATGTTCTAAAAAACGTCGTACCAGATGCACCGACGCTACTCGGAAAAAACAACTTAAAAAAGCTTTTAAAAAGTATGTACAAAAAAAACCGTCTATTCATCGTGCTACTGTGTCCAAGTATCAAAAAACTAATAGTAAGGTGCACAAAGAAGCAGTGGCCAGATACCAGCAAACTCACCCTGAGTTGCACAGAAAAGCTGTGGCTAGGTACCAGCAAACCCAGCCTGAGGTGCATAGAGAAGCTGTGGCTAGGTACCAGCAAGCTCACCCTGAGGTGCATAGGGCGTCACATATAATAATAATAATAATAAAAATCTGTTTATTTCATCTCCAAAAATTACATCAAGGTATAAAGTTGACAAGATAAATTATTGTCGAAAAATTAGTAATTTGTGGGAGATCTGGAGTCTAAACTAAGCCGAGGCCTGTACTATAGATCTCCAGGCCCCCCATTTCATAACATTTGTATGTATTGTCAACAAGTGAAAGACGGAAAGAGTGGGAATGATTGAGAAAAACGTGGAATGATGTGCGTGTGTGTGTGTGGTATGATGTGTGTGTGTGTGCGTGTGTGTGGGGTAATGTGCGTGGGTGAGTCTATGTGTGGGGGTGTGAGTGTGTGTGTGTGGGTATAAATGAAGGTGTGCTTGGGAGGGGGTGTGTGTATGACTGTGTCAAAGGGCGGGTAGTTTTGTTAAAATTTTGTTTTTGCGTGTTTATATACATTTATTTAGTTTTATGGCGCATTATGTTAAACAACATTTTGGTAAGTGTAGAATAGTGATATATAAATGATTAATGTATATAAAAACGTAAGTAGGTTTGAAGTATATGTAAGGTTTGCTATCATATTATTTTGTTTGTTATAATATGTACTGTAATAATAATATAATAATGCAATAAACACTACAGTTTATATTTGTACCTCTAAGATTTTTTCTGTTTCGGAGTAATTAAGAGTCAGTAACAATTTATAAATTATTTTTTTACTTTCTATTTTCGAATTATTGGAGAACGGAACTATTTTATTTACTTTGTTTAGCAACATAGCACCTCGGAATGGAAAAAATCTTTGTGCAAATGAGGTGTTCACAGCAGCCGTCTCACATACCGTCACAGTCTCGATATGATCGAAATAATCTTGGGAGACGAGTAGAAAGAAAAGGACGTCTCTGGAAAATCAAGGCTCACTCCGGCATGGCATATGATATCGACACAGAGTATGCAATCGACAACACCGTGGCCTTGGGTTCCATGAGCAACAAGTGCCGGTGGTGCAATGCTTTTAAATGGAAGGATGAGGCACCCGGCATGTGCTGTAGCGCTGGTAAAGTGCAGCTCCCGCCTTATGAACAGATACCTGAACCTCTCTACAGCTTAATAATGGATATACATCCAGAACATAATCATTTTATGAACGGTATTCGTAAATATAATAACTGTTTTCAAATGACTTCATTTGGAGCTAAACTGATAATAAAGGACGGTTTTATGCCTACTTTTAAAGTTCAGGGACAGGTATACCACTTGGTTGGAAGTTTACTGCCAGCACCTCAAAAGGAACCACAATTCTTACAAATATATTTCGTTGGCGAAGATGATAGAGAAGTACAATTGAGGTGCAGTAACTTTCCCGACGTAAAACCTGGCTTAGTCAAACAACTACAGGGAATGCTACATACGTTTAATTCTTATATAAGAGACTTTAAGGTCGCCCTGGACAAGGTGCCTGCAACATCTAAAACATTCAAAGTAGTCATTAATTCTGAGAGGAAGCCGCCGGACAGTCACAGGGTCGCTTCAATACTCCTACGTCAAATGAGGTGGCCTTAGTAATGGTTGGTCAGCAATTTGAGAAACGAGGCATTATCCTTGAAAGCCACGATAACTCATTGCAGCGCATAAGTGCGATCCACCGTTCGTACGATGCCCTGCAGTATCCGCTTTTGTTTTGTCGTGGCGAGGATGGGTACTCTATTTCTTTACCTCAGCGTGATCCTGAAACCAAATTAACACTTAAAAAGACAGTCTCCGCTGCGAGTTTTTATTCTTTTCGCATAATGATTAGACAAGGAGAAGATAATCACCTGGTTTATTTCCGCTCCCTTTTTAGTCAGTTTTTGGTTGACATGTACGCTAAAATAGAAACGGAAAGGTTGAGCTATATCAGGAATAACCAGGATCAGCTGAGGGCTGACAGTTATGTACACTTGAGGGATGCCATAGGGAGGCAGGATATTGATGGTGAGCACCTGGGTCAGAAGGTGGTGCTCCCGTCATCTTTTACCGGGGGACCACGCTATATGCAAGAGCGTACACAAGACGCCATGACATACGTGCGCAAATACGGCCGTCCTGACCTCTTTATCACATTCACATGTAACCCCCGATGGAAAGAGATCACAGATATACTTTTACCTGGTCAAAAGTCACACGATCGCCACGACATTATTGCCAGGATATTCCACCTAAAGGTGAAAAAGATGATGGCTCTTCTAACCAAAGGCAATTTGTTTGGAGGTATGATTTGCTTCATATACTCAGTGGAGTGGCAAAAACGAGGTCTTCCTCACATTCACATCTTGCTATGGCTAGAGCAGCGTATCAACCCAGATCAAATCGACAATGTTATTTGTGCAGAAATACCTGACCCTGAGCAAGACCCTATCCTTTACGATATTGTGAAAGCCAACATGATACATGGTCCTTGTAGTAATTTAAATTACAAATCAACCTGCATGAAAGATAGTAGCTGCACTAAGAGGTACTCTCGACCACTTTTCAAGGACACCCAGACAGGAGACGATGGTTATCCGCAATATAGGAGGAGGTCATCAGCTGACGGTGGTCACCGGGTCTTCCGTGATTAATGACACTTTGTTGAAATCATTCGAAGGTGCAGAATACCAATACATTAAGTCTGTGGACACTGTAGTGCATACGGATGATGCTGTATACTATCCTGTGGAGTTCTTAAATGCACTCAACCCACCTGGTCTACCGTCTCACAAACTTATCCTCAAAGTAAGTGCTCCAGTAATGCTACTACGAAATCTCAATCCGCCCAAGTTGTGCAATGGAACCAGGCTGCGTGTGAAAGCCTTACATAAAAACGTGGTAGAGGCCATTATATTTACTGGCTGTGCTCGAGGTGAATCGGTATATATACCGCGGATACCACTAATACCGTCGGAGTACCCATTCGAGTTTAAAAGGCTGCAGTTCCCCCTTAAGGTATGTTTCGCAATGACGATTAATAAGTCTCAGGGTCAGTCACTGAAAACAGCGGGAATTGATCTTAGAGGGGACTGCTTCTCGCACGGCCAGTGGCCTGCTCGAGAGTGAGCTCATCTAGCAGCCTGGTTGTGCTAGCACCTGAGGGCAGAACCTCTAATGTGGTATATAAAGAGGTACTTTAACTATATAAGTATAAGCGTAATTTGAATTATTTAGGTAACTATTTACGTTAACTTTAACTTTTTTTTTTTATAGAATTAAAATTTCCGTTCTACAGTTACCTTCAAATTTGGCGTTCAAGTAGGTAATTTTCAATTCCGTTATAAATTCCGTTACTATTGCTAGGTTTCAGGATTTGTTATCCTCCAGCAATCATATTATATCAATCCGCGAACCGCACCTCGAATACTATAATAAGCAGTGTGAGAAGACACTGTTTACCTGGATTAACATAATATAGGGTACTTTTAATCCCTGTAGTACGTCCCCGTGGCATATTTTCCGACATCCACGCGGGCGAAGCCGCGGGCAAAAGCTAGTTGAATATAAATTGGTATAATACACGAGAATACTATCCTATGGCCCAGTTTGTTGAAAAAGTTGTAACTTATAATAAGTAATTAGATTAGTTTTGGTAATTAGTGAGACAGTAATTTGTTCAAGTGCTACGCATTTTATACGTTGCAAGGTATTATAAACTTTGCTCTTTACAAGATGGCTTCGAATTGAAAGAAAAATGACAAGATACTTACTTATTAAGTTGAAAACTCAAAAAATATAGTTCATTCCTCCAAGTTTCAACTGAACGGCTTTAATAAATTAATATTTATGAATTCAGTCCCATTAAATATTCTTATTTTAATATAAAGCTAGTTCCTTTAAGAAATTACTTTAAATTATTTACAGCGTTGTCGCCATACAAAGAAAAGTTTCTACTACTGCCACCATTCAAATAAAATGTAATTCATTCCTAGCCGCAGACTTTTTTCCATCCCAAAACGCCTAACAGAATGGATGATCTTCTTTGTTACAAGGAACTATACCTACTTGACAAGTCGTAGTGTGCCACTTGATTAATTAAGTTAAGCGTAATTTACAGAAACACGGTGGCGTTTTTAAGCATTAGGAATGAGCGCATTAGCGAAAAACAGTAACACAGGCCCACTGATAGAAGAGGGAATTCCAAGAAGCCCACGCCCCCCCTCAGGAGATCCCAATCCAAAGCCTGCATGCCATGACCCTTGAGGTACAGTGAACCAACACAAAAGTACATGTTAAGATTGAAGGTAAATTTGTCCAAGTATGAGTAACTTTTTGTGTTTGAATTTAAAGAATTGTATTTTTCCAGGAGTCGTCGCATTGGTGGTGGGAGATCATTCCAACAACGCGTGGCTGCGAACTTGAAACACCCCCTGAATGCTGTAGTTGAGTGCATTGTGGAGTCTATTATTAATTTGTGGGCACTTAGGTGACATGTCCCGTAGCTACAGTCAGTGAACTAATGTAATATTCGCTACTTTCGATTAAAATTATTCAAGATCAAGATTTTCTAAAACTGCGATACTGAACACTAATTTAAGAACAAAACTTTACGCGCGATTATCTCGTGTCTATACTTTGTGTAGTTAAGGTTGTCTAAGTTACTAGGGCAGAATACTTTAATGTGTATTTTAAATACACATAATTATGTACTCATACATGACATTAAAACACAGAATCATTATTTAAAATACTGCGGTAAGAGCTTACAAAGTCGAGTTATTTTTACGTTCTATAATAACTATATCAAAATAGACTCAGGATATCGATCTAAAAACACTCCAAAAGTGTAATAAAACAAGAAGGTTTTTTAAATTATTTTACCACAACACAGTTCAGGTACTAGGACTAAAGAAGTGTGCAGCATTTTCGTTTCATTTAATAAATGATAATATTTACTGACAAAAAAAGACGACATCATGATTGGGAACCAGCCAGTGTGCTACATAAAACCTCTAATGTACTCTCGTTTTATCCTAGGATATAGTCAAAACCTTCAAACATCACCACTACTATCAAAATTGTACCCAATCGTACTAGCTAGTATCATTAGCTTAATGTTTGGATACTTGGAATTTAACACTGTAGGTTCGTTTAGCAAATATTTGACTTTCGGAGAATATATAATTAACGTCTTGGTCTCATTGCTAACTAAAGAAGATTACATGAATATATATTTTAAATATATACATACAATTGATAGTTTTCCTGGGGCAATGAAAGAGTATCGAAAATTGGAAATGTTGGCCATGTTTGGTATATTTTTGGCACTCGGATTCAGAGTATGTTATGTAGCGTACGTTTTCTATTCAGTCCCGGGTTTATTGTATAAGATTCAGTTGATTGAAGTTTGTATTTTATTGTCCTTATTTTTTGCTAATGATATTGTAAGAATAAGTATAGTTATGTGCATTGGATTACTGTATTACCGTACTACAGTATTAAAAATGGCTGTAAAACCCACCGATTTAAACGATTTGCTTAGGAATAGATCCGCGGTAAAGAAGTTAATTCAAATGTGTGAGACGCTCGTCAACATTTTAGGGGATCATATGCAAGATTTAAAGTTTTTGGTATGTGTAAGCTTATATTATTGGTTCATAGGATTTTCTGAACAATCTGCTAAGATAAAATATACAAGAAATTTTAATTTTTCAGACTATATTTGGTTTATTGTGTGCTATATCCAACACGATGTACGAGACGTTAGTGAGATTAACGTATATAAAACAATTTGTAAGTTTCTTTTACCTATTTACCTATCAATCATGTTGAAAAGTTCTGAACTGCTATAATTTTGATTTTTAATTTATCATGTAGGTAATTATGCATTACTTGGCTATCTGCCGGGTCTAATGCGAAAAGATGTATAAAATTTACTTTGTTTTAGGGTTCAACTGGCGTAGAAAACATCTACTGGGTGGCTATTACTTTTGGGCAAGCCATCTTTTATTTCATTATCGCCGCCATAGTGTTGGATTTGACAGCTGATAACATAAGAGATATCCAAATTAAATGTGTTGAGAAAACTATACTTTGCACGAGTAAGTTGTTCTTAGAGCCTTGGCACTTGTCCTTCTTCTCCATGAAGACCTAGTTTTGCAAACGGATGATTAGCTTTCTGATGAGTAACTGACAAAGCCTAATTGAAATAAATGTCTAGTTTTGTCTTTCTGTGCTTAACTTTCTTCTCCTACAAACTACAATTCATAAGAACTTTCATACACAGTTCTTCTCCATAGGTACCTACTACACTTTGGAATGGGTAACTAGCTTCATATTTCTGACTGACCGACCCTTGACAATATAAAAGTGCCTGTAATTGGTTTATTTGAAATAAATGCTTTGAGTTTGAGTTTGACAGTAAATAAATAGTAAAAATTCTGACATCAAAGTTTCTCTATTATTTCTATTTGGGTATTATCTTTAAATATACTTATAGTGTTTACTGCCTCTTCTAACACACGCGGCATTTGACGCTGAATGCGCGTCGATAGCGCACTTAATTACACGCTGGTTGTTTGTGTATAGCTTTGCTGAGTCAGTATGTCTGAAAGTTAACAGTTAATTAATATATCTGTCTATGCTTCGATTTTACTAGTAGACTCTCACGTAAACTGAAATGTATTATTTTCTTGCAGATGAACGTGACCGCTATGAAATGCAAAATTTACTGCGACTACTAAAGCATTGTTCATTGGATTTCAACATTTTTCGAACTATTCCGCTCAGCTTGAATCTTATACTTAGCTATATCTCCTTCTTTATCATTAATTGTATTGCAATAATGCAGATTAAAAGTTTTTATACATAAACACAAAAGCTTCCACGAGCTATACTTAAATGTAATTCAGGAAAATGTATTGTTGAGCATATATATACTTTTTTTTTTTTTTTTGCTTGGATATCGTCAAATGGCTTCTCCCGCTCTGGGTGGAGTGAGAGGGCGTATCAGACTCTTACTGACTTAAACCCACCCGTGTTCCTTCAGTTGTCTGTGCATTGCAGGGGCCACGGTATCCCCTTCGGACTTTCCCGCAACCCCGGCAGGCAGCGGTCCCATCGGACCCCTTAAATTGCAGACATCTCTTTCAAATTGATACCTTATGTCAATTTGCTGTGTTTTAACCATTTCATACCACTGTTAAAGAATGAAACTTGTGATTTGAGTATGCGGACAGCTTAAGTTGGTAGTCACTAAGCTTAACAGTTTATTTCTCTGTGTGACTGTCCGGAGCACTTAGGGCAGTCAGGTCCGTCACCTTGCTGACTGTTAGTACCACTACTAACACGGCATGAGCACTAAAAGTTATAGGCCAGGCATTTAAAACATTGTACCTAGTTCGCAAAAAATGCACTTTACAGATTTTTTAGGATGATGTTAGGATAGATACTAAAAAACCAGACAAGTGCATGTTGGGCCACGCCCGATGAAGAGTTCCGTAGTTGGGTTGAATTTTTCCCAAGAACAACTTTAAGATTGTAGTTGAAAAACATGTGCTCCCATACATTCCAAATGCAAATGTAAGTCGGTATGCACAATATTGGGAGATTTACCAAGACCACAGACATTTTATAAGTTTTCTTGTTATCTGTAGGTATAGAACTATTCCTTGTATTTTTTTTTCAACATTTTATTGTTTGTGAATGGTTTATTTTTATCTATTTCTTTCCATAACTTATTATTTATTTATTTTTTTTATTAAAAGAAAATAATTGAAGCCCTCACAGTAAGCCCTTTCACTTGATATGTCTCACGGTAGCGTTTGCAAATATTTTATTCTCTGATTTTCCTTTGATAGCTTGCGATGTTTGTATTTACGGTGACTGTCCTATTACTGTCGATACGTGAAAAGAACACCAAGATACTACCTTTTAAATGTCTTAAGTTACACAGTTCGACATAAGAAAAAATGCTCCAAATGTCTTAAGTCGGACTGTTACACATAAGGGCTTGGTCAGGATTGGTCGCTAAATATCTGTGGTTTTTTTGCAAGTAGCAATACGTTCTGCATTTATATGAAAGAAATGGTTCATTCACTCTCTATTTTAATACTTTTTAACAGCAGCAACATCATTTTGAACGAACTAGACAATAAATAAATTCATCTGACATTCCACCGTTTGACATTTGCCGTGTCAGTGAATTTGTGTGTGACTGGAGAAGAAATAAACGATGAATAGAGGCAGAAAACGGTAAGTTTACTTACTATAAAAATCTATATAGAATTACTGATAAATAAGTGTAGATTCCGTATTGAGTAATTGTTTTTCAAAAAGTAATGATTATACAGGCGAAAAAAGTAACGAAAGTTTAGACTTAACATTTTTTTCCATAATGGCCGTTGTGTTATGACAATGTTTTTGTTATAAATATTCTCGTAAATAGTTTGAAATACACGTAAGTAGTTAGCATATTTACCTATGAACATAATAATAGTAATATATACTAATATCATTACGTATTGACATCATAATTGTGTGTCAAAGAGAAAAAGTCGTCAAATTGGCGCTAACATGGCGGTTGGCTGCACAAAGTACGGTCTGCAAAAAAACTTGAAAGATTATTATTTTTAAATGTTGGTTGGATTTTTATTATTACGTAAACATTTCTTAGCGTTTTATATCTGAATGTCTTACGTGGAGTTTATGTTCCCGATTATTACTATTTATGTTATTATTTTGTATTATTATTTATTTTTTGTTTACTTAGGCCGGTAATGTTGTCGGGTTAGCTGATCAGACATGTACAATTAGTGAAGTTTCATTTTGTTTTTAGAATGGCGAAATACGCCGCTACGGAGCGGTCCAGGAGTGTGACCCCCGTAGCGGGTATAGAACGCGGACCGAACCGGCAAAGCGCGGCTCGGCGGGCCTTACTATTAGAAAAGCTTAGGGCCACCCCGGTCCGCGATCTGTAGTCCTCACCGCCACGGTAAGTTTCTTTTTCATAGCGTTACCTACTATATTTATTTAGTTACAGTGGAGTAATTTGTATTTCTTTCTTTAGCCTCCACGCGCTCCCCGTTCAGGCGACACCTGGAGGGTCGCTCAATGTGCGCGGCGACTCCGTGCTGCTCGAGCAGACCCCAGGTGGTCACCTGCGCATCGGAGAAGCTAGGCAAGCCAGGCAACCCAGCCTGGACTTGTCTCTCTGGTAAGTTAATTCTCCTTCCTAGAGTATCTCCATGGTACGTGGGTGGCAACGTACATGATAATATGGTTATATTTTTACGATATTGTATTTACTCACAGTTCCGATGTGGTTGAGCGTGTGGAGGCATTGGACATGTCCCAGGACGAAGCAGCGGAGCTGCTGGAGTCGGATCCCTGGCATGTCAAGAGGTGGATGCGGGACCTGCCGGGGGCCAGCGAGCTGCCAGGGGTTAGTGAGCGGCCGGGGGCCAGCGACACGCCGGGGACGGAAGTTTTTTTTCACAACATATGTTCATAAATGTACGAAAACATTTGTATATTTTGCCAAATTCTGAGTAAAATCTAGACAAACTTTTCATTATACTACTAGCCGTTACAATAAAGTGTACCTATATTATGTCTTTATTTGTGTACAATTTTTTTTTTGTTTTATTATTTACTATATACATTCCTTGAAAAGAAAATGCATTTTATTTCAACCTTTCGAAGCCCTTTCTTAGATATCATTGAGAAAGGAAGATTGCTGTACTTTGAGATAAGGCACTAAAGCGAAACTACATCACTGTATATTATACAATGATGTAGTTTCGCTTTAGCAGCTTTTATCATTGCTTCTCGCCAGGATTGATTCCCTTTGCGAATGTATGAGAAATGTGACATAAATGTCTAGATTCGTTTTTTTTCCTTTTGAGGTACGGAACCCTAAAAATGAGCTATAAAAAGACTTGATCGAAACCACGAGCGCATCCGAGGGCAACACACCTAGGCAACTAGTACATATAAATAAAACGGTTCATAATTCACAAAAATATCTACATTCATAAAAATAAACAATATATACAGACGAACCTCCTTCTACGTGAAGTCGGTAAAATAATAACATTAAGTATTTAGAATAAATTAACATGACAAACAGAAAATGTATCAATAATAAAGGAAATAATAACAAGATTTCCTTAAAAAAAATAGTAAAATAATAACATTAAGTATTTAGAATAAATTAACATGACAAACAGAAGATGTATCAATAATAATCATAATAACAAGATTTCCTTGAAAATAATAGTAAAATAATAACATTGAATTATTTTCGTTCGCGATTTTTTGCGAACGTTACCGCCTAGCCAGTTTGACATCGGCGAACGCCGCGAATGGCGACGCGCGTTCTCGGAATTTTTATCAGTTGACGAATAAGTTGTTTTGTCATGCAAATAGTGTGTTTAGTAGTGATATGAAGTATGTTATGAATGTGTAAACATATGTGCCATCGTATTCTAGTGTAGTTTTGGTGAATATATTTGTGAATTCGACGTAATGTGATAAAGTGTGAAGGTTACGTGCACGAAAATTATCAAAATAAAAACATATCACGTCACTGCTAAGTCAGGTCAGTTTTATTTCATGATGTAGCAGTCTTAGTAGATAGGAAAACTAATGAGGATTCCGGGAAGGTATAATTTATACTTTGTTATTATCGGTTTAACGGTATAATCTTCGTTTTTCTGAAGGCCTACCCAAAGTTTTTACCTAACCTATAAAAGCATCGACATTTCACGTATTTTCGTGTACGCGGGTCGGACAACCGAAAGAGTTTGTGTTTTGTAAATGTATGCACCTACCTTTTTAGCTTGAATTTTACAATAAGATTAAAAAACTAATAATATGTTTCTGTTTTCTTTTCTATTTAAAAACCTTTTCCAACATTTTTCTAGATAGTGATCAATTTTTAATATCCCTCTTTATAATCCTTCCCTCCGCACACAATTACTGTGTGGCTACTTTATAAGCTCTTAGTGAAATATTGTCCCTAGATAAGTGAAGGGTAAGAAGAATAGGACATTGGTATTGTAGGAGTAATATTTTAGCATGTTTAACACGTTTTTTGATGAAAGCTCTTCAAGAATGAAGAGCTTTCATCAAAAAACATGCAGGAAAAATCAAGAGCCTGCGGTAGCTTCTTTGCTCTGATTGTTATCGGAAAGAAGTTCATATTTGTGAGCAGACCATAACAGACATAAAATAAATAGAGCAGCAGGAGCTCTTACGTCGCAATCATATAAATTAAAATCTAGATAAGTAGAACTAGAAACCAACTTGTTGTTACCTAGATAGGTTGGTAAGCATGTCGACACATAAAGCAATACATTTCCTGTATAAGCTGACGTTTGAATCAGCCTACCGCAGTCCACTGCTGGATATAGGCTTCTCCCAGGCTGCGCCACATAAACTTGTCCTCGGCCTCCGCATCCAGTCTGTCCCAGCCACCTTTTTAAGGTCGTCGCTCCATGTAGCGGGGGGTCTTGCTACACTACGCTTGTCACTTCTGCTTGATAACTGTGTAAGCTCTGTCAGTGACGTTTTATTTTAAACCTATAATCTTCATCTAAGTGTGTCCGGTCAGGGGAGTAGCACCCGTCAGGAACTAAATTCCTTCTCACGTATGATTTAAAACAAAATTTTCGCAGCAAGGGGAGGTTTTACGAATTTGCCTGTTTTAAAATCAATTTTAAATGGTCAAACTAGTGTATTTGGGTCCTGAAAAAAAGATATGTCATAGATACATCCTTGTTTGAGGGACGTTAAAGGTTAAAAACACGATAAATTGTAATTTGCTCGATCGAAAAAAAATCCGAAACAGGGTCGATTTCAAAACCATTTTTCGTTTCATTTCCTAATTACAGCACAAAACAATATGAAAATTGCATGTATGATGAGGTAATCGTATTTTAGAGGTTATTTAAAGATTGGATTTTTAAGTTTAGTAGATTTTTTTTAAAATAAACCCAAATATAGTAAATCGGGTTAAATCGGCTCGCGCTCAGAGTCCTGCGGGACGTCATCGGAGGTGGACCTGTGTCAAATTTTTTTAAAAACCGCTCTCTCTGCAGTTGTTACAAAAAATCTAATAAAAGAAGAACACATTATATATGAAATTGCGACAGCTCAGAAAAAATATTTCGTTATTTTATTATAGTTTTAATTCATAACATTGTTTTCGAAAGTGAGATTATTTCTATGCGATATGATGACGTTTAACTGTCATCTTACAATAGTGCTAGACACATTACAAATTATTATCGATATATAATTTTTTGTCGTCGTTTATGAAGAAGTCTTTTTTTGATTTTTTTATCAGATTCATCAATGTTACTATATTCACTCTCTATCGAATTGTCTTTGCTAATATCAAATCCTACATTAATAAACACATCATATACAATTTGTCCGGTTGTCGGTTGCATATGGAATATTTCAAACAACTATCACTCTCGCAAGAACAAAGAAAATTTAAAAAGAAATGGTGTTTCAAACAAAAGTGCTATACTAACATGAACAAATGTATGGAACACGATAAAAATCGTAATTATATTGTAATCAATTAAGAAGTAAGGAGATTAAATAAAGCACAGTTTTACTTTTCTTATTTCGTCGTTGTATTTTCTCAACAAATATACTAGCACTTGTTATTATTACTAAATAATGTTTAATTTGCAACGGCGCCATTTCTATTTTATTTATTAAAATGCGTAACTTCCAGAATCACTCATTTTACCAACACTTTAAATCAATTGATCAACTGATATGAAACTGACACAGATAAAACATAACACTCTTAATCAATTGAGAAACTGATATTAAACGTAAGACAAATAAAATATAACAATATTTTTCGAATAGCGGAGCCAGCAACACAATTTTTTTCTTGAATCCGTGATTTTATCGTATTGGCTCAGTATGAACAACTTTCAGTTTTGAATACAAAAAGTCACTGTTTACGATATTTTATACGACACTACTATAAACGATAAAATATCGTTCTAAAATTTCGATGTCCTAAAATAATAGATTCGATAAAACTGTCCATACGCTTGGTATTAGTCAAATGTTTGTGTACCGGGCTATTAATAGGTACAATGAGACCTCCTCTGTTTGTGACAGAAAAAGATCTGGCCGTCCACGTAGTGTTCGTACGAAAAAGGTGGTCAAAGCAGTAAGGGAAAGAATTCGAAGGGAAAAAATTGTCTTACTGTTTCGAAAATAATATGTAGGTTCGATAAATTATAGCTTGCTACAGCTATAATTTATCGAATCTATTATTTTAGGACATCGAAAATAAGTACGTCACTTGACAATAAATTATGGCAATTGTTACTTCGTAAATAGCCGTCAATATTTACGAATCTTCATGAGCGGTGGGAAATATCCAAAACAAAAAAATATGGTCACAGTATAAGCGAAACAGTAGGACAGTTTTTAGCCCATCCAACTTAACAAAAATCCCGACGAAATAAAGATGAAAGTTTGTATGGAAATTCGACATTTTTTTTCTTAAATTCACTGACAGACAATGCACAACCTAAACCGCAGGGTCTAGAAGCCTGCAATTTTGCACAATAGTTCTTTTTATAACGAACGAAATTATGACTTTGATATTTTCTATCAAAATTACATTTTGCGTGACCGTTGAGATACCCAGTAGCACTATTATAATTTTAAACTTTCACCTTACTACCGCAAAGTCATGTTTATCTGAAACTAGTTTCTGTCCGTGACTTCATTCGCGTGAAAGTCATAAGACATCACAATATACTAAAATAACAGCCACATTTTATAAATCTTTACTGTACACTGTTTGTAGTTTTGGTCTCGGCGACCAAAATATACAGAGATTTAGGACTGGTGACGCGACTGGTTGGCTAGCTGGACTAGCGAGCAAGTGACAGAGTCATCCGTGTGAGAAGCAGCTCCTCCTGAGGTCGAAACGCGCAAGTAACACTCGTCAGTAGCAATTTCCCATTGCTTGCGAAGTTTTTCGTTTTAAGTGAATTATTAAACGTCTGCGTTCCTTCATAGATATACTACCTAATGGCACAACACTGATACACGAACTGCTTCTTACAGATTATTCATGACTACCCCAGCTATCACTAAAAATGATAGATTTTGATGAGATTTTTTTTATTGATTTTTTATTAAAACCATAGATGACAGAAGAGGCCTAAACTTCATGTTTTTCGTTGTACGTTCTACGATCTCTCCCATAACAGTAGGTATATGAAAAGGAAAAAATGTTGTTTATTTTATAAATAAAATGAATTGATTGTCACAAAACAAACACACGCACGCACACACACAATACATTAGCCGATAACGACACCGACCCGACATCGACACGATATTGGCGATCAGATGATCGGATACGTTTATTTATTTATTAACACTTCAAGCACATAAATGTACAGAGGCGGACTTAATGCCACAGGCATTTTCTACCAGTCAACCTTTGGGTGATGCAGAGACAAACTGTGGTAGGTGCAATAGCGCCTTGTCTTGTTATCGTAACCTATATCGTCGCAGACAGCGACGAAACGGACTGAAAACGCCCATTAGGTACACAGGACATTTTAAGTAATCATTTTAGTTCATGACACCGTAGTAGGTCCCATAAAATGTAAACTTATTGAAAAAATCGAATCTAAGAAAAACTAGTTCAGTTGATCAACTGCAAATATTTCATGCTGTGGCATGGATTTTCCGTGAAATGGTCGGCAGTGCATCGTAAATAGATACGTCACTCTGCATTTGGGGGAGGCGGAGGTAGCGTTTCAAAGGCCTACAGACACGGAAAACCTCGCCACCAGCTTTAAAGATTATAGGTTTTCGGTAAAATAAAACGACACTTTTTTTTTTTTTTTGCTTTGTAAATCATCAAATGACTTCTCCTTTTACTGTTTTATTTTTAATAGGCGAGTAGACTCGTTACAGTTTGGCATTGGCTTTCGGACTTTCCCGCAACCCCGGCAGGAATCGGTCCCATCGGACCCCTTCACCCGCTGACTTCTCTTTGAGGCGTGCGTAGAACACAACGCGCCGTCGACCCGGGCCTGGTCCTTACCAGACAGCGAGCTACCAATTGCTCACCGTCCGCAAGCCCGCGCCTACGGTGATCGGGAATCGGCCTGCGACGCCCAGGGCGTCTCCTCCTGCGGCGGCTAGGGGCGTGAAGGCGCGAAATTTGCCTTTCCCTCACGCGTTCCGCCTCCTCTTTCGCGAGCATTACTGCTTCACAGAAGGAGGTGACGGGTGACGCATAGGTACCTAAAAATCTGTATTGGGCATTCTGTAGTAAACTATCAGAAAGTACAATATAAAATCCACAATAAATAAGTATCCAATAAATTAAAATAATTTTGAACAGCGAACGCATTCTGAATTTAAATTCAAATATAGAAACAATTAGGCGCGAAATTAAATAAATGACGTACTCGTACCTATCCCGGTCATCTATGCTATGTCCTGTCTGTTGACTAGTTTTAAATAATTATAATGTCCGAAAAACGATTAAAATTACCTTAGAAAAAGTATTTAAACTATGTATTATTAGGTTTATGATAAGTAATGTTTTTTTATTTAATGCTTAAGACAATTTTTTTCCATTTCCATGTATCGTTTTTTGACATTCGACATGTTAATTAATCGAGTCGATCGAAAAAAACACATTTGGCATTATTTTGAACACAAATTGAGTAGTGGCAATGCGTATTACGTGTTATTGGACCTGTGTTCGTTAAATACGTATCCGCATTTTATAATATTAGTCACATTTTAAATCTTATCTACATTTGTATGTGCAATATTTGTGAAAAGTAAAAATGTAAACACGCACGATTGGCGCGAAACTTCGACTTTGAATATCAAAAAAAATCATGACTACTACCATAGTTACAACTTGAACAATGGATGAATTCGTCAAATAATTAAAAGATGTATTATTCACTGCCCCTGAGAAAAATTGAGATTTCACCACCAGACCTTGGATGTTCGAAATCCCAATCCAATGGCGATTATCGCATTTACGGGCTTAAGTTTTATAAAGGTAAATTAATTAACTTGCGCGTTAAATATGAAAGATTTTACCATATGAGTTTTTTATGCAACTCTCTTAACTTACGCACATTCATAAGATTTGATGACATAATCAATATTTAAATCAAAATCAAATCAAAATCAAAAGTCATTTATTCAAATTAGGCTGAGAATCAGCACTTTTCGAACGTCAAAATTACATAAGACAGTCCCCCAAAACGCCCACCCTTCACCACTTCCTAGTGCTTTTGCTGGGAAGAAGAAGTGGCGCAACAAACTCCCCAGCAGCACAGCTGTCTGTTCAGTTAGGAAAAAAAAAATGATTCTATACAATAATTTATAAGATAATTTACATTACGCAAAATAAAATTTAAATTATAAATTAATAGCCATATGACAGCTAGCACACGCCAATATACCAACCAAAAACATCGAGAACTATACTCAAGCAGAAATAAAAATAACTAAACGTAAACAATATCTAAAAAAAAAAAGAAAATAAAGCCTCCAGGCATAAAGGGCGTGCCCGCTTACATAGAGCTGTAACTAGAAGATATAATAATATTGATAAACTAGGACCATCGAGGTAAAATAAATAATTGTCGAGGTCGCTAGCTAACCACATATTGTAATACAACTCATTAAAAAAAAACATTGTAATGAGTAGATTATGTCAACAATAAATAAAAATAAAATAAATGTACATAAAAAGTAAAATTATAGACTTTTATATAAACTCATAAAACCTGTCAGTAGGTAAACTAATTCTGGAGAAAGAACATTGAAACATTGTCTTGAGTTAATCAAGGGTGAATGAGTGTCAAAAATATAGGGTGATTTTCAATATAGGGTGTCGCATGTCGTCATTCTGGGGTCCAATGATACCCACTACCGAGCCGGCGGAGGTTTGTGTGTTCGGGTTCAATCGGGGGCGCTTCGGAACTATACGGTTAAAAACATGTTGCGGATGTTGGTAATGATCGTGTTTAAGTTTTCTGGAAAAGTGACTTTTTAATTTAGATGTATTTCCTGGAAAGAGTTATGAGTAAGACTTGGAGAATTTGAAATGAAGTTGAAGGTTATAAAGCGGTATTTAAACTGCCGCACGGGTCGATCCGTCAGGTTAAGCTACGCTTGCCGGGGTTGGTCTGTGGATGGGTGACCATCTTTACATACGGAGACTCCTCCGTGCCTCGGAAAGCACGTTAAGCCGTTGGTCCTGGTTGTCATTCGTGGATCTTTGACAGTCGTTACGGGTCGTCAGAAGCCCGAAAGTCTGACAACCAGTCTTACCCAGGGGTATCGTATTACCCAGTTACTGGGTTGTGGAGGTCAGATAGGCAGTCGCTCCATGTAAAATACTGGTATTCAGCTGCATCCGGTTAGACTGGAAGCCGACCCCAATATAGTTGGGAAAAGGCTAGGCAGACACTCATACAGCTATGTATGCTAAAAAAGAAAGAGAATGATCATCTGGTGGATTCACCGGTTGCATTGAATACAAAATATGAACATAAGAATCAAGCGGTCGTCCACAAAAGAACATAAATAAATTTTTTACATATTATTATTTTTCATTTTCATTGAAATTCGTCAGACATTCAACTCTTTGAAAGAAAATGTGAATTTCAAATGTTGCTACCTCTTTTCGACTAGGCTAATAAGCTGGTCACGAAAAGAGACGGTGAATGCTGATTCAAAGATAATATAAAATTATGCGGATGGTTCCTTAATTAGGTTAATTAATGATACTGACTTGGTTAGGTACCTACTTTTCTTTTAAGATATTTTCGGTTATATATGTAATATTTACTTCCCTGTTTTGAATCAATAGTTTGAAAAATCATGCCCATTGTATATTTTTTTAAATTAATTGTAAATATAGCAAATACCGAGTCCTGTAAGTTAGTTATAGAAGACGCGGGTTCGTGCTAATATTATATATTGTATGAAAGCTTGATTGTGTGTTATTTATGATTCATCCTGTACATCAGGTAACCAAAACTGCGTAGAATTAATACACAGTTCAAACTTAAGAAATTAAACGAATCAAAATACAAGTCCATTATTGTTAGTCAACAGAGTCTGAGTATTGTGCTAACGATAACATGTTGTTCAGATGTCTTACGGAGATTTAGATCCTTTTAATTATCCCTTCTATTATAATTATTCCTTTTATTAAGTATCAAATCAAATTCAAGGAAAATCTCAAGTATAGCAGCATTGGCAAAGAAAATTTGACGAACGAATACGATTTCGAATTTGATCATCAATAACGCTGCTTGAAGTGAGTCTGGAAATATAACGAAATTCAAATTTTAGGTGAATTTAGCGTTATACTTCGATAACTTGTGAAAAAGGGTTTGAATATACTCGTAATATCCAGTTCTTGTTTGTTTGTAAATAGAGGTAGAATTAGGATTGGGGTCGACTATCATGACAGACGCTCAGCATTATTGATGTCAATAAAATGATAACTCCTATGTTCATAATGTTTCTGCCAATAAAACATGTTGCAGGAAAAAACTATATAAGTATGTAAGAATATATATAATCAATACGTCTCCGGTTACACAAATAGGCCCCGAAGACGCTTATGGAGTCAGAAAAGGGTTGTTGAAGTAATAAAGTAACTTTTGTTCGTAAATATGTTCAACATTAACAGAAAACTGCCTCGTCGGTCTAGTGATCGCAAGCGCAACTGCTGAGCATGAGGTCCTGGGTTCGATTCCCAGGTCGGGCAAAGTGATATTGGGTTTTTGCATTAGAAATTTCTCAGTCCGGAGTCTGGATTTGTGCCCGGTTAATGGCAATAAGCTCGCCCACTTAAACATGAAATGTGGGCGTACCTACTAAGGGTACACCTCTGCGTAACCCTCCGGGGAAGCAAGGCCTGATGTTATGATGATATCAGAAAACATTATACGTGCCGCAAGTCTTCAAACTCGTCGTTATTATAATTTTTACGCCGCTACTAAGTATGCAAAATCAGCGAATTAGCATTGCACTAATGATGTAGGCAAATGCTTGTAATGCGGAAATTGTACAGGTGTTCAAACAACATTAGGAAGTAAGTGTGCATTTCGTCAGTGTGTCGCTTCAAACATTCTGAAGCTTGTTAGTCTGAGTGCACATACGAGGGTGTGGTCAGCCGGTGGTGGTATTAGCTTAGAAAGTAAAGTTTTTATGTTACTCAAGACCGAGTTATGTGTTGTGACGAAAGCAAAATAAACAGCCGGAAGCTACTTTTAAATTGACTGAGCCATGAAGAAGTAAAAATGTGCCTATTGTTTCGTCAAATACTTAATACCTATAAAACGAAGAGGACATTGTGGTGGATCAGATCTTCGAACCGACTGCAGTAGCCAATATTGCAGCTACACTCATTGAAATATATGCTCTAAGTGTTAAGAATAAAGCTCATTTTATGATGGGAGTGCTAGTGTAGTCTGTTGGGACAGCTGAACAATTGATTTCCCTGATGACATCTATTGAAAGGGTAGGGTTTTCAATGCCGCACTATTTATGAATGTTATCGAATAGCCGTCAGAGTAATGGATAGTATTTATTTATACAGTATTAATCAGATTAGGTCGTTGATATTGTAGTTTGCAATGTCTCCTTCTGTTTCGCCAACTAAACTTGCTAGATTTAAGTTCAATGAGATTGCAGTTCAGTAGGATTAATAAGATAATACTGCCGAATTTTGCTGATCCAATTTCGATGAAAACAACTGAATGGCCTCTTATTTCAATAGTTTAACGGTTGGATGACCTCAATAAGAGATCTCTCCCGCAAAACAATGTAGAGAGGTATCCGAGTTCATCGTTAAGCTTGTCCTTATTTAATGGAGCAGTAAAGACCATAATAATATCAAAGTGGATGCTATAAATTTAATCGCTGCAATAGAATCGGTTATGTCCAAGTAAACTCTCCGACAAATCTTATCTTTGTAACTTGGGCTACTTACATTGTCACTTGGCATCTCGATGCTAAACCTGTTTACCATCGTAATTGACTAATTTAGTTTACCAGAGGGCTTATCACCAAAAAGTTTCTATGACTTAAAGGTAATCAAAATTTACTGAACCATTTTTTGGGAAAAGTATGAGAATGTCATTTTGTTGACAAAGAAAAAAATAATTAAAAGAAAACATTTAAAATGTAGATATTTCCTAACTTATCATAAGACCACAAATCTCATAACTTGTTTTGTTGAATTTGCGTTCGCACTGCACGAAAAATGACTGATCTCAAGAGTTGTTGTTGTCGTAACTTGTCTAAATTATTGCTTGCATTTAACGTTTTCCAACTACAACGGAAAACATTGAAACATGATTGTAGTGGACAAAATTTTGCAAGATTCATACAGAAACATTTTGGTAATATGTTTTTTTTGTTGTAAAATATGTCAATAAATATGAATCGTCAAACAAGTTTTGGATGAACAAGGTATGTGACAGTACGAATTCCAGTCGTTATGTTTTTATGTGAACATTTCGCCAGTCCGAACGCACGGTTAGCGGCCATCTTTTACCAAGTTTTTTTAACCAAAGTAGCTAGAGCTCCAACACTGTTTGACCGATCGCCATGAAAGTTGGCACTTAATAATAAAATTATGTGTTTTTTCATGGAGAAGGTTTTATAAAAATTGGGTTTTTTTCTTACCTCCACGTGGTCGGAGGAGCGGCGTGCTAAGTTAGTATAGTATAATTATTAAGGTACGGAAACTAAAGAGGTTACGAGTCAATTTTGAAACTTCTATATTTGAATAACTCTAACTTATAGTTTGTGGTGAGAGGAGAATAATATAAGGACATTCTGGAATAATTGCCACTTATATTTTATTGTTTGAAATGTTTGAATAAATAATTATGTTAGTGATGTCGATTGTTTCGTTTAGAATTAAGCTTAGTGTAGGTTAAAATAATAAGTGCATTATTATTGCGCGGGATTATTGTGACATAGTTTTGGTCTATCAACTATCAAGCTCGAGTGTTATGTCTTCACTTGTGTGACATGTACGACTGTTCTCTTACCTATTCCGGGCAGTGCGGCCTTCCGGGAACATGACCGTAGTGACGGAAGGATATCGTCACTAAGCCTTTGTCGATGGATTATCTGTTTGATGTTTTCAAAATAAGCTTGTAAAAGGAGTGTAGTAAGCTTGTAAAGTGAGAATGTTTAAACTACAGCAATAAAAAAAATATATAGGTACCTATCCAAATGCGAAAAATTCCAATTCGAAAAAATAATAACAAATTTAATGGAAATTGTTTATCCTGTTAAAAATGATAACACAATTTAAAAAAATAAAAAAAAAAACTTTTCGTTTGATATGTCAATTTACACGCTGCACGGGTTTCTATTTCACTCGAAATGTTGTTCAATGTATTTCAAATAAAACACATACAGATTTTGCCTTTATTTACTAGGCTAGTTCAATAGGCAGATGTGTTTCAGTATAAAATTAATTTAAAAAAATATTTATAACACAGTTCTGCTTGCTCTGCTGGACGGAAATTTCCCGGGAGAATGCAATATGCTACGAAAGCCTTCGCAGTCGAATAAGATCAATATAGGAATGAAAAGGATTTGGTGTTTCAAAAACGAAGTATAGCCATGCAGACGTACAAAGACTTGACGAATGAAATCGTATGGAAACAGCTTTGTGAGTGAGCTCTAAGGGTTTTACCGTTTTATAATTGGTGATTTTACCTGAAATATCTAGAATAAAATGATAACTCCTCGTCGTTCGACGCACAGAAAAGGCCTAGAAAAAATATTGGTCGATGGAACATCTCATGAAAGGACCACTCCCGTTTTTACTGAAGTGAAAGTTCATGGACATGTATGCACATGTCCATGAACTCTTCCCACCCTCACCTACGGAGCGCAAACATAGTTTCTTGCAGTCTGCCAACGGGCTATAGAACGAAGCATACTAGGTGTCAAACTCACAGACCGCAATAGGCACTCTATACTTCGTTCAAAAACACAAATAGCAGACGCTGGCCGCATCGTTGCTGTACTAAAGTGGAACTGGGCTGGCCACATCTGTCGCATGTCGGTGCAACAATATGCAAAAATCACCACTCAGTGGATCCGAAATAGCAGAAATCGACTTCGCGGCAGGCCCAAAAAGAGATGGCGGTATGATCTGGACTCCTTCTTAAATGATTGGCCCGCAATCGTGGGAGACCAGGAAATGTGGAAAGAGGGAAGAGAGGCCTTTTGCAGTGCAGTGGGACAACACAGGCTTATAATATAAAATAATAAATTTAGATAAATACTGACATTCCCATATCAATGTTTAGTTCTCCATAAATCTATCCCTCTGTGTCACCCCCACACGACAATTTCGCATAATTTGCGAGTGGTTTGCGATTAAATAATTCATGTCAATGGTTAAACTGTTCCATTTGATTTAACCTACATTGATTGTATAACCTAAGCTGAGCCAGCTTCCATATCACGAACGCCGTTGATGATATTCGAGTATAATAGATAATAATTAGCGGAAAAGTGATAGCTTGTTGCTACTTAAGTCAGACATGATTGGGGAAATTCTGTGGGATGGGTAGTACTGTGATGTATAAACATATCACAAGAGATATGAATTAAATAAATCAAGTCAACGAATATGTACTACCATAACACTAAAATTACCCTATTTCCCCCGTTATCCCCAAACATTTCTACAAATTACTTTACATCCCTAAAAAAAATTTTCACTTGTACAACGAATTTGTATTCCACTATACAAGAAAATTGTTCTGTTATGCTCGGTGAATGAATACATAATTTTCTTTTTCTTTTCCTGGTTAACGTGATTGTGGCAAAGAAACAAGAGAATTTAATTAGGTTAGCTGTCTGCTGAAATTAAATTTATGACCAATATTTTCTGCTAAATTTAATTGTTTGCCGAGCCCATGTCTACTTGAAATTTATTTCTTTGCACAGTTCGCCACACGATTTTCTTCCTAAAATACAATGGAAAAATCCAGACTGAAACAATATGAGCCCATCGGCAACATGCCATTGTGTAAAGCTGCGCTTAGTGTCGCAAAACCGTATACGTGCACACGCGCAGACGCACACTAACGCACAATGTGCGTCACTTTGACGACGACGATATCTCGCGCTACGGTGTTACGTATCTTCTATGAAAATATCATAAAAAATAATTCAAATGTCACAATAGTAGAGGTCTCTTATGATGTGTCTTGTGGAAGCACTTACAATAAAAAATACACAAAAAATTAGAATCTTGCTTTTAGGAACTTGCCCATTAGTGACTACCATTGATGTCTACTTAGTCAAGTAAAAAGGAGGACGTCGCGAGATATTATTTTCATCACAAACTATTCAATAAGGCCCCCTTTTTATTCAGAATTGTTTTTAATGGACACCATTTTGTTCTTTTCAACGTCAGTCTCAATACATTGTCATATTCCTTACTGATTGCATCGTTATAATGTGAAATTGTCACTCAGATAATTATCGAACCGGGCTGTACATTGAATTCAACGAGAATGGTTAAAAGTGCGCGCGTGTCAAAGGCCTAAACTGTTGCCCGTTACATAATATGTAATTGTACTATGTTTGAAAACCTTTTGATAAACTTGAGTTCAGAAAATGTGGAAACAAATGGTTGTGCCATTTGTTTCCACATTTTCTTTCATCGCTAGATTAGCGCGAGTATTAATTGTAAATCTATGTGCACACGCTTGCTCCGGCCCGAAGGAGCCGACTGAGTGGAGAGGTTGGTGATGCATCACACACCAGATAGAGATTGAAATAAATGCTCCATTACATTCTATCTTAGGTTTCTGTTTGCCCACACATTTTATTTAACTTGATTAAGAAAACTTTCTCTCATTTCACTCATTTCTTTGGAGGCTTTCTCTATATTATTATGTAAATTCCACCACGTATTGTTGCGATAATTGACAGCTACAGTGGAATGGGGCGATTGTTTTATGCAGGATATTTGGTAGAAGGACTGACACAATTTTCTAAGTGATAGGCCGTATCATATCCTAGTTTTCTTTTTTATAAAATCTGTGTCTTAGGTGTCACGGTAGGTGATAAGAATTTGTTTTTATTGATAACCCGAAATATTGTCACAGCTTTTTTGTTTGTGGTGGTAACAGAACGCGATAATTTTTATGTTATCGGCAATGAAATTAATGTACGGTGGGTTTTAGAAAATGACTTTTCTACTTCTAAACTTCGTTGGATTGAAAAAAAAAACATTTTTAAAATTAATTATAAAACGAGAAATAAGCCAATTTGTGCAACCAAAGGACAACGCAATCCCTCAAAAAAAATGGTCGGTCATTCTACCAAACACTGTATAGGATAAATAACAAGTCAAAATTATGAAAAAATATATTACGAGTAGGTATATTCAACTTTTTTTTCAAAATTCAATGCATTCTTAAATTTCTACGCGGGGATCGAGCGGTCCATGGCCCTGTACGGGGCACCGGTGTGGGCGCATTCGTTAGGCGGCGGCCTGCCCGCCGGTTGAACGCGTCCCAGAGGGTCATGGCCACCCGGCTGGTCCGGGGATACCGCACGGTCTCCGGTGAGGCGGCGAGCCTCCTTGCCGGATTGCCGCCATGGGATCTGGAGGCAAAAGTCCTCGCGCATATTTGGGAGTGGCGCGGGGAGGCGAAACGCCGGGGCTTGACTCCGATGCCGCGAGAAATCGCGGCACAGCGGACAGAGCTCCGACGGGATCTCATGGCGTCATGGAGAGTGCGATTGTCGCAACCCAGTGCTGGGCACGCCATTATTGCGGCGATAAGTCCCCTCTTTGAGGAGTGACTGGACAGGCGCCACGGCGTCCTCACCTTCCGCCTGACGCAGGTCCTCACCGGACACGGCTGTTTCGGGAGGTACCTGTTTCGGATAAGGCGGGAGGAAACGCCCGGGTGTCATCACTGCGAAGCAATAATGCTCGCGAAGGAGGAGGCGGAGCGCGTGAGGGAGAGGCAAATTTCGCGCCCTCACGCCCCTAGCCGCCGCAGGAGGAGACGCCCCGGGCGACGGGAATCGATCGCGGATTCCCGGCCACCGTAGGCGCGGGCTTGCGGACGGTGAGCAATGGGTAGCTCGCCGTCCGGTAAGGACCAAGCCCGGGTCGACGGCGCGTTGTGTTCCACGCGCGCCTCAAAGAGTGTCAGCGAGTGAAGGGGTCCGATGAGACCATTGCCTGCCGGGGTTGCGGGAAAGTCCGAAAGGGATACCGTGGCCCCCTGGCATTGATTTTTTAGAGAAGGAACACGGGTGGGTTTTAGTCAGTAAGAGTCTGACACGCCCTCCCGCTCCACCCAGAGCGGGAGGAGTCATTTGATGATATCCCACCCAAAAAAAAAAAAAAAAAAAGTTGTCACGGTAGGTGATAAGAATTTGTTTTTTTTAATAACCCGAAATATCGTCACAACTTTCTTGTTTGTGGTGGTAACAGAACGCAATATTTTTATATGTTATCGGCAATTAAATTAATGTACGGTGGGTTTTAGAAAATGACTTTTCTACTTCTAAACTTCGTTGGATTGAAAAAAAAAAAACATTTTTAAAATTAATTTTAAAACGAGAAATAAGCCAATTTGTGCAACCAAAGGACAACGCAATCCCTCAAAAAAAATGGTCGGTCATTCTACCAAACAATGTATAGGATAAATAACAAGTCAAAATTATGAAAAAATATATTACGAGTACAACTTTTTTTTCAAAATTCAATGCATTCTTAAATTTCTAAATTTATGTCTGTAATTTTTATGGTGTACATTAAAGAGTATTCTATCTATGTATCTATCTTGTTCAAAGTTCAAAAGACAGAAAGATAACTGGTGAAAATTGATGACATTATGTAGATGAGAAGTAATGGATGACTCAATATTACGGAGTACAATTGTCACCCAGCATGATGTATCTGCATCTGCTTTAAGGCTGTCAGGTGACTAAGCTCAGGTATTCCATTATTGTGTTTGATATGAAATGATAAACGCAATGCGTGGAACGCATTTTATTAATCTGGAAATGTATTAAAACGACCTGTCAGTCAAAACGTAAGATGGGGAAGGAATTTTGTTTTTTAGTATTGGTAAATCTCAGATTATCCATATTGATCAAAGAACTGGGCTATGAAAACGCAGAAAAAAATACAATTCAAATGAGCAATTCATTTGTTTTGTATTTTGATTGTTTTATTTTGCGTTTCTCTAAGAACACTACCTAATAAATAATATATTTTATGTGACATGAAATAAATGAAGATTCCCCACTACAAACAGTAATGAGCTCTGTTTGTAGTGAGGAAACCTCATTTATTTAAAGTCGAAAGTGAACCAGAATAAACGCCAGTAATGAGCCAGTAATTATGTACAACAACCGGTGAACGGACTGTATTAACATAAACACACAAGAGAATGCTGAACCCATAAGATTATTACATTTTAAATAAATATTTTATATTTGTTTAAAAAAAGAAATTGTTTAAAAATAAAAGCTTCTAAAAACATCTTTATTTTAGTAGGTACTAGATTATTTATGAATATTAAAAGTTTTCGTCCATAATTTCAGGCTAACGAAAAGCTAAAATCAACAAACTCTATCAGTATTTCAAAACATTTCAAAATGTTCAAAAGTTTGTGACTTCATCCTCCATTGGCCTGAAATAATCCAACCATTCGCGTTAAAATGCTCTTGAATAATTTCTGTCGCAATTTATAATCAACAATTTTGTCTCGGACTCCCAAGATATTTAATAACACAATAGTAGTATAAGTCAAGGTATTCACGTTTTGCTTTTCGCTTTAGAAAAAGTTACAGAAACACGGAATAAATAATTTTATAAAGGCGTGAAATTTCAACAATTTATTTGTTGGTTGGTAGTTCGATACGGCCTCGCTCATTACAAGTTGGATTAGTGTGGGGATTTGTTGGATTATTCTTGATAGTTTTCAATTTATATATTTTTTTTAATTAAAAAGGAACCGAAAAAATTCTATCCTAATTTTTACATGGCTTTTTCACATTATTTTTTACAATTAAGTGCCTGTCGTTGGTTTCTTATATTTGAGTACCATTGAATCTATTACATTTCCAGTTAATTAATTGAATTTGATATTATAATTTTCGCCTTTAGATGTGATAGGTTTTAATCTGAATTGCTTTTGAATTGGTTAAAAAGTACCTATCTGATGTTGTTCTATTGCATTTAGAATTCTTTAACTTTGTACAAACAATATGGTTGATAGGAGAATTGAACAGACTTCTTGGTAGATGTGAAAAAACTACCAAGAAGTCTGTTCAATTGAAAAGCCTTCTTGAGAAACTACATTTAGTTACAGGCTACATACCTAACGACTCAGACCAAATAAAAAACCAAGACGTAGCGCTGCAAAAACTACAGTGAAGCATGCTAAAACTACACCCCCGCTCTGTGCATACACACTCACACGCACACATTCACAACCATTTAAAATAAAATTACAATCAAACTACACCTCACAAGTGCACACACGTTTATGAAACTGGCCTCATGATACTATTGACAGCTCTCTCTTGGTTTTTTATTTTGTCTGAGCCTAGCAATAATAAAACTGAAAACATGTGAAAAACTGACCGGATGATTATTAATTCGTCAACGAATCGACTCAAAACCGGTGTTTACGAAATACTGCTCTATAAATATAGGCCATATTCATCTGCTCGCTCACACGCTGCACTGCTGCACTGGAGCCTCAATTCCGATATTCACTGCCGGCCGCCATTGTGTTCGTCACATTATACTACAACGCATATTGTATGACGGTCTTTCACGATTTTCACAATGTGAAACTGAAAATGTTCCGGGCATATCTAATAATTTACTGTAGTACTGTTTGGTGTTTAAGTAAAATACTTCATGCATTTATATTTTTTTAGACAGTTATTGCGGTTATGAGTATAGTTAAAGTATTATAGAAATCATACGACGTACAACATAAAATGATTTTCCTTTTCCTGTAAATATTACACAAGTAAACAAAATACGAATGCATTCTGAAGTTGATTCGAAACGATGTGATGCATGCGAAAGGTTGCTGCTAACGAAGCGGAATAGACACCTTACATGAAGTTTAGAAAATTTTGATACGCCATTTAGAAGACTTTGTTATAAGATCAATGTGATTTTTTTTATATATTTATGGGTAAAATAACAAAAATAATATAACAGAAAACATAATATTTACGATAGATTGAATTCCTATTTTGTTTATCATAGTATCGAATCAAATAATAGAAATAGTTAAAAAAAGGATAGCGTAACATTACAGAAAACTTCAGGTAGGTATTATTGTTCCGTAATGTGGTCCTCCTTTACACTTCATACATCATTGTTCTGTGGCAAGGAGCGGCCGACGGAGGCAATGACTCGCGAGGTATTATTGCACAGGACTGCCGGGCAATGCTTTGTAATACTGTTTGCTCCGGAGTAACACCGGTTAAGGAATCTTGAATTCATGGAACACGTTTTGATTTCCTATTGAATCTCTCACATATTCAGTAGGCGTCCTGCCTAAATATCTAGTTCGTTGAAATATTTAGACGTACGTATTTACGTATTTAGACGAAAAATAAACTACATAAATTTCGATGGTTTTTCCATCGGAACATAGAAAAAAAAAAAAACGTGAAGAAATAGGCAACCCTAATTAAACGTAAAATGGTGCCGATATGATTCTCTTGTCACAAATGCGTTTAAACTAGACTAAAAATCACCAAAATTTAGTTTACTCCTGTCAAACGATGATTTCCCATTCTGAAATAGACTAAAGTGGCACAACTTAACTATATTTTAGTTTCTAAGATTGTACTGAGATTTTAATTTAGTGAAAATGACAATTTTGCTAATCTGAATTTGACGTTTTTCACCTAAAATTTGAATTGTCTAACAAATTCTGACCATTTTTAATCGCCACTGAAAATGGTGTGGAATATTATTAGTTGTCATGAACTAAAATTCACACGAACATTTCGACTTCGGGTGCAAAAACGAACTGTACTGGATTTTTTTCTTTTCTTTTGCTTATAACTCGAAAATGGTGTGTCCTATCGCAAAAATAATGAAAATTTCGACCCCCTTTACAAAACCCTAATAACCGTAATACTCAACACGTAGGTAATTTTTTTTTTCACACAAAAAGTGAAAAATTTCATATAAAACACGTCGAGGCTGCCCCCAATGCGCGCCTACAGCTCTAAAAAAATTCACGGGGTAGGGCAAACAAGTATGTACCACGTGGAGTCGCAATTGTCAAATTCGATTTAGTTGCGTCAAAATAATTTTTAAATTTTGATAATTTTTACTACAGAATAGCTATAAGATTCTCATAGCCAAAAGTAAGGAATTTTAGTGATAGTTTAGTTAGTTTAGTTCGGTGTACAAGAGAATCGGCACCAATGTCAATAAATTTACCGCTTGTTAAAGTCGTACGACTTTTCACACAACATTAGTGCAGTGAGGAGTTGAATTATAATAATTATTTCCGTATACAAGTATGTTTGTGTTGCCTCAGGCATTACATGCTCTGAGAGGACTCTACACCGCGTGTCTTGAGCAGGGCCAGTTTCCCACTTTGTGGAAATCTGGTCGTCTGGTCCTGCTTAAGAAGGTAGGGCGCCCCGCGGACTCACCGTCCGCGTACAGGCCCATAGTGCTGCTTGACGAGGTGGGCAAGATGTTTGAGCGGATAATTGCTGCCCGCCTCGTCAGCCACTTGTACAGGGAGGGGCCTGACCTGGCGGAGAGCCAGTTCGGCTTTCGGCACGGGCGCTCCACCATCCACGCGATATCGCGGGTAAGAGTCCTGGCGGAGGAAGCGGTGTCCCGGGGCGGGGTGATGTTGGCGGTGTCCTTGGACATATCTAACGCCTTCAACACCCTGCCCTGGAGCTGCATTCGGGAGGCACTGCGGTACCATCGGGTGCCTCCCTACTCCTTAGGACCCGAGATGGCGGCGCGTAGTGTTCCACGCGCGCCTCTCTATGATGTAAGGGGGGAGTTTAACACCTCACTCCCCCCAAACTCGAGGTGGCCCACAGAGGCGGGCCGGCACCAGCCGGGGATCGCGGAAGTCGCATTAGATCCCGTGATCTCCGGCGCAAGTGTGGAACACCGGGGTGGTTTTAGTCAGTAAGAGTCTGACAGACCCCTCCGCCCTCCCCAGGGCGGAGGACATCCATGAGGATTTCCCCCCGTAATCAAAAAAAAAAAAAAAAAAAAAGGCTTTACATGCTGGTACGAGTTTATAGAGTATATTTATGCTGTATAAGATTAGAGAATGGATGTAGGACACACAACTTGTGAGCGTTATTTCAAACTGTATTCGGAAAATGTATGCATACCTACACAAGTTTATGTATTTTGTTCCAGTTTCTATTGTGTAAACATCATTAATTTTCCCGCCGACCAACGAAGTATATGCTGACTCATTGCCACTTTAAAAATCACGTGCTAGCAGTTCATCAAGCTCTGGCTTCTTATATCCTCTCTCCATCTAATTGTAGAAATCGTAATAATGTTAATGGCAATGGTATGGTGGTGGGATGGTAATGGTATGCTCGGACAACGGTGTCAGTATGGTATTTGTTGTTTCAATTGCGAATTGAGATTGTTAAAATAACTTGTTGTGTTGTTGTTTGTATCTGAATATTACAATGCAAAATATCGATAGATTGATAATGTTGGCAATCCCTCCGATTAAGGCAATTAGATTATCATGCATAGGAAGCTCATTGTTATCAATTTCTATGCAGTCGGGAACGACGTCCTACGAACCGTTACGCCGCGTCTTGCTACGAACGGCTTCGTCGATAGTCACAAATACGATGATAAATTTAAAGTGCTAGTTAAATTGCTCCTCGTAACCATATTAATTTGAAATACATTGGCTATTTATATTATCATTATTTTATTTTGTTGTAAATTATTGTTTGGGCTGCTACAATTTTTGAGCTCACTTTGCTCCCTCATGTACGTATCCCTAATTCTCAAACTACCTATTATGTTTAAGTCGACAAAGCAACTTCTCTATCTGAAAATCTATTGTTTAAGAGGTGCTTAACATTTATTCATAGCAAGCTCGCTGCGCTTTTTCTCGCATAATGATTGTTTCTTTTTTTGTAATCACTACTAATATTTTTTCCTTTTATTTTGTTAAAGTACGGGGTGGCAAACCTTGTTGGTCTGGGGCGCCAAATCTTAAACTAAGCCTCTGCGCATGCTGCACTGTGTGCGCCCTTTTTAATGAGTGCTTACTTTGTATGGATTTCTAAGTAGGTAAGTATTATATATCGTTTGTTAACGAAAGAACTTGAGGTTTCTTTGGATGGGCGATAGAATACATAAAACAGATGTATAATATATTTTACTTTTTAGAATTCCGTACGCAAAGGGTGCTAACGGGACTTTTACTAAGGGTCCGCTGTAAGGTTTATTGGATTCCCACAACGTTCCTGAAATAATTTCATGTACCGGTCATCTTAGTATGATATACTGAATTCACCCCATCAGTATACGGAGGGCTGTCCGTTACACCCTGTATTTGAAAACTATTTGCAAAGCAGCCCACTTTCAGAATGCACGTTCTTAATTTTGTTGTGCAGAGAATAATCACTATATCTGTAAATAAAGAACTATATAGGTTATGAATACCTATTGGTACTCTAATAATTCATTGTAAGTTTATAAATAAAATCTCAACGCTTCAAAAAGCTCTTTTTTAATAAAATCTACATATCAAAGCAAACTTTTTGTTCCATCTATAAACGGCTAAAAGCCCCACTTGACGCACTGAATTCGGTTTTTCAAAAACTATTGATGCCATAAATAGCCAGGAACATTTTTAGTAATTTACGATTCTGAGTGCCGGATAAATATTCAGGGGATAAGGCACAGTCATTGTTTGAGTCAGGCGCAGTCATTGTTTGAATAAACGCTATTTGGCAGCGACCTGTAAACAACATCGTATATAACACAAGCCTTTCATCATTCAATATCCAACTCTATTTGCTGTTTAAATAGAGCTTAAACTAACATTCAAGTTACGACCACACAAACCACACATGTTTTCGATGCATTTCATTGGAAGTCTGATCAAAACCAAAGACATTTTAGGAGATACTTTTAAAACTTGGTGCTACCAATACCAATTAGAGTTAGATGAAAATAGTGACCTAGATAATTATGATGACACAATCTGATACTAATATCGTAAGTCCACCATAACAGTAGCTACTTTATTTAACGACCACGTTAATCCAGACATTGAAGATTGAAAGATTGAAGAATAATATAATATCTTAATTATGATCTCATAAATCTTTGGGATTCATGAATATTGAATTTATTCCTGGGCTTCGATCTAAGCAGTACACTATAGTTTTCAGAACTCTTATGGAGTTCCCAACTAACAACCGGATTTATTTAACGACACAAAATGTTTAACAGTTAATATTATAGTATATACTGAGTAAAAAACATCTCAATTGAAATGGGTCTAAACTCGGCGTAACAACCACTTTAACTTTCAAACGACACCTTAAATGAATTTGATTTTTTCGTTTTCCCCTCTAATGCCCGATTACAGTAAAGTAAAAGTTAGTAAACAGTCTTAAGAATTTTGAAGCAAAGCCAACAACAGGAACAAGTTTAATCTTGAGACAGCCGACCATTACGAGTAATTGAAAAATATAGGAAAACTTCCAAATTACCATTTTCCACAGTATCATGTTGTAAGTTGTAAGAACTGTTGCAGAGGGAAAATTCATCGAACGAAGTAACGACCGAAATCCAAGAAGAGATTGATTTTCAGTATTGCTGCAACATCAGCACCCAGTTTCAGTCGATTCCAATAAAGTGGTTGTAGATTTAATTTTGTACTTCAGGGTCCGCAAAATGTGGTTTATTGTGATTACACATTGACACAGTAATATGGAACACAAATTGTAGACAATCGAATAACTGCATTATGGTTTAAGACATTTATTTGTCAAAAACAGAATACAATTATTCACTTAGAATGAGAAACACTGGTTGCATACATATAAAAGTTCCTTGGAACGAGTATCGGAACGGTATGTTTGAAGTTAGAAGTAGGTAGTTAGAGATAGGCTTTTCAATATGTACATAGCTTTGAGGCTGTCTGTACCATCGTGAAATGTTGATTATGGAAACAGTTAACGCAGCATTACAAAAAAAAAACACAAGACAGTGAAAAGTAACTTTAATTTTGGAAGTCGTTGTCTTTGGTTCTGTTTTTTAGTTTTTTGCCACCGACTTACGAAATTAAAGTTATTTTTCACGTTTTAGTGATTTTTTTTAAGTAAGTTGTTTTTTTTTTATATTTTGTCAGTTTTTAGTTGTGGTACCTACCCCGGAGGAGGCGAAGTAATTGCGTAACAATAAACTAATATATATATATATATAGTCGAATTGAGAACCTCATTTTTGAAGTCGGTTAAAAATAAAACAGAAGAAAGAAATATTACGCAAATCTGCATTATTTTATGCAGTTCAAGTCAAAGCATTTGTCAATTTCATCTCCTCCATTGTGCCGCACCATGTTGTTTGAGCTCACAAACGCGTGTTATACACAACGTCACGTGATACGGACATGTCACATGATACACACAGTGAGCTATTCGTTTAACCTATTTGAGTGGAATTGGTATTGCCGATGTGTTTCGTTAAAAATCTGTTAAATTATTATTATTTTATTAGTTTTTTTTATAGTTAATAATTTTTTATACTGTTTATTATTATTCTTGATTATTTTCATACGAAATTATGTAGCATTTATATTAGTATTCGGGTAAATAAAAACAATAACAGTATCAAAATGCGAGGATAATACTTTTGGGGTAATGTAACAACAACATTGTAAGAATGTACTCAGACTTTGATCCACCCACATAGTCCTCAGTATTCTGGAAACCATATACGTTCTACGGAGGAATATGTTTGTATCTAACCTTTAATGTATTCTGATTAAATTGTCTTTATGCATAAGCTGGCAATTTCTGAAACGTTTTGGGCCTACTGGGTCAGCTATTTAAGTAAAGTTACATTTTAACTTATTGCGAGAAATGAAAACCTTGGGTCAGCTAATGTTAGAATAATTAGTCCACAAAATAAATTACGTAAAAGACCTTTTATATATTTAACATTACGAAAATAAAGCTAAGCTTTCCTAACAGCTTCATGAATTTTAAATGAGAAACCCAACAAAAAAAAAGTGTAAGCAAATGGCTTTTACGTGGTAATAGTTTGGTCATACCAAGCATTAATCGAAAGGCTCTCACGCACAACAAAGCCTTCCCATAGATTGTTATCTCTTTCTCTAGCCAACACTACCGCAAATTATCGTCCCTCATTGAATTAATAGCCCAATTACTTCGCTCTTTTCTAATGCTCTCGATTTAAAAGTCCACTCTCGTATTCAGTAGATGAACATTTGAGACTCAATCCCTGCTTACATCTTGTCTAGTGTACTCGATGCTACAGTTTTGACATTCAGATTAGAGATCGCGAGCCACAATCTGTTTGTCTGCCGTCTCAACACTTCAGACAACAATCTTAACGTTTGTGATTGTAAGCTGAATAATAGTGCTCTTTACTTTGATGATTGCTGAAAGCAACGTGGAGTGGAGTTTGATTTTGAACCCTATTTTTAATGGTTATAGTTTTCAGATTGAATGAGCATGAAACTGCTCTATCTTTATTGCGGTATGTACTACAAAATTATTAGTAAGTATGTTAATGTGTAATTCGATAGGCTGAATTCAATGTTCAATAGCTGACTTCAGAATCACCTCATTTCATAATTGTATAACTCCCTATGTTTACTTCCAATCTCTTACAACATACGTGTTTAGTTTGAGTTCAAACCTTCTTGTTGTTAAGCAATTCCTTGGCAACTAATATCGCCTGAGAAATGCCAACTATCGAAATAACCCAAACAATAACTTACAACAAAATAATAGAATGATTAAAATCTTTACTACATCAGCCAATGTATCTCAAATAAACATGGTTACGAGGTGCAATTTAACTGGGTCTTAGAATTGATCGTACTAGCGACAATAGACGTAACCGTTCCGCAGCATTTCGAAGCAAGAAGCGGCGTAGCGTGCTACTAGCCGCTACGCTACGTATCGCCGCGTTATCGATTTGTAGGCAGTCGGATACGACGTGTCGTATCCAATTGCCTACAAATCGATAACAATTAGCTTAATCGTTGGGATTATTGACATTATCAATTTATTATTATTTTGCATTGTCCGATAGAACCAAGTTATTTTAACATTATCTGCAATGGAAACAACTAAAGTTTGTTAAATTGAATAATTCTATTCATTTCAAATTTTAACCCGATGCGCGGAATTTATGAACCCCATTAGGTTTATTTTCTTACATAGGGAAATGTAAACATACGGCGTATCCAATTAATAAAACAATAAATGAGGAATTAAGAAATTGCCTACGTTGAAATTATTAACTAAATTAACCTAAATAAACAAAAAATAACATAAATTAAACTAAATTAATTAACTAAAAATATCGTATCAATCTAGTGTGACTCATCAATTGTCTCGTAATCATCTAGTTAAAGGTTTACCTAATGGTCAAGGTTGTTTTTTGCCTCCACTTCAAACCTTGCTATAAATACATTATTTATCCTGTACTTTTCCTAATTAATGTACTAATTTCATTATTCCTGCGTAGTGTATTTGTTTGTATTAGAAGTAGCGACGCACTAGTGTGATTGATTCTTTAGAATGTAATGGAAACGGATCATGCGCTGAATACTCATATTACTACACACCGAGCTTTGATATAAAATCGATACGAATTACTCTGTTGGAGAGGTAGAGGACTGAATTGAATTTTATATTCGTGTGTATAAATCCGATATCCTCATCACAATTATGGATAAGACTCATTTTTTTTTTTTATAAATGAGTATGTTTAAATGTTTCATTCATTCCATTTAGGTTAAAATGTCATTTATATGCAGTCCGATCAACTTATCTGAAAACGAATTCTATTTTCTTGAACTATTGAATTTCCAATCAACTGCAGTTGTCTAGCTGACTGATCGACCGGACACACTCCATCCAACGATGTGTTATGTCATCCGCCTCTCCACACACTTCACAGTTGAGAGCACTTGCATTTCCAATTTCAAAACGGAAATTGTTGGCCAGATTGTGTCCATATTTTCGTAAGAAGACAAGAATCGCACTGAAGTAAAATGGTTCTTATAATATTCGTTTATATAATATGCCGTATAATTTTAGCTATCCTAGTAACAAAGCTACACTTTTGCACAAGAAAAATTATTTTAACTGTTATTTGTCCGTAAAAATATGTAAGAGGCAATGCTGTAATGCATGTTGTACAAGATCGGAAGCTAAAAATATAAATTCGTTTTAGCGATCATATCCCCGAGGAAACATTGTGACCGAATATAAATAACCTACCCTCTTAGAGGAAATCGTTTCTCCAAAAAGAGGTCCTTGTTGATGTAGAAAGGTCGTGAATTACCCTATCGGAGAAGAGCCTTTTAAAGTTAAAGTTAATGTGAGGCTGAGGTCAAGCAGAAGGATTTTGGAATACTGGTATACAATTACTGCAACCTCTTATTCAGGTAATTAGGTAATATAATTATAGGTAATAATTTAGGGTGCCGACGGAGGTACGTGAGGTCCAATCGGTGGCGCAAACTTCACGGTTAAACAAATAAAGCTAAGCCAAAATAATCAATTGTTATCCCTCACTCCGGCCACCTGCGGTTCCCCTACTAATAAGATAAAGAAGTTACACAATCATGCAAAACTACTATGTACACAAGGTGCTCCAAGCAGGAGAGGAAATTCAGAAACTTTATTCAACGTTCTTCCAAAATCTTTCAATTAAATGAAATGTTGGCGCGAGGTACTCGTAGGTTCTCTGTTTGTATCGCAAACTCATAAACTCGATGTGTTTGCTACAAGTCCCTCTAATATTTGACGGCGCGTGTGATTATTTGAAGATTATTTAATAAATGTCAACCGGATATGCCAAACGCCATCTATCGAAGTAATCGGTTGTCATTCGCTCTGACGCAACACCAAGAGCTAGTGGGGGGCGAAGGGAGGGCAGTTGGAATCGAGGAGGCAATCCGTTCGCATCGTAAATACGCGCCACGTTTTTGGTGGAGTGTCTTGTGATTCAGTGTTCCTAATAATTTTGTAATAAGATCCTGATTATATTTTGTGTGAAATACGTCGTTTGATTCTCCTCGCCCGATCACCCACGTCCTAGTAAAATCAACTATGGATTCTAATGATATTGTGGACCATCCTGACGTCCCTTTATATTTATTGTCATGTTTGGAATGCATATTAACTTAATACATAAATATCCTATTGTACGAAAAACATTAATTTGTAGTACGAGTATTAAAATTTCGGGACCCTTTTGTAGTCGGTAGGCCAAAACCTATATCAAATATAACATTTATAAATTCGATGAAAGGGCGCGCAACAGTCTGCCAATATGGTTAACCTTTTTCCTATGGAAAACCAGCTTAAGGCTGCCTGTATACCGGAGCGGAGAAGCGAGAAGAGGAGCGGAGCTGTGCCAATATTAACCAATACTCTCTTAGGCGTCTGAACTTCAATTGTTTAATTGCTGATTGTTCGGCTTTAAGTAATCGATATGTTATATATCTGTGAAGGCTTGTTATTAGCAACATGATAATATTTTTTTGTTACCTATTATTTGTATTTGTAATTAGTCTGTAAGCCTTCTTAGAAGTAATAAATAAATAATAATAGTATCTAAACTCTGGAGCATAGATTATATTGGTTAATACAGGCCCAGCTCCGTTCCTCTCCTCCCTTCTCCGCTCCAGCGAACAGGCAGCCCAAGTGTCGTGTGTACGAAGTCAACTAAATAATTTACCATCAATATTTATATTGGAATAAAAAAACTTGTACTTCGCAAACAGCGAAACGTTCTTGTATAAAAATAGAACAACAGTCGGATCAATAATTATTATGTACCTACCTTGGAAGTAAATTCTCGATAAATACTTTTATATTCGCTCTACTCAATGGGCATCAGACTTTCATGGTATTATTTTTATATAACAGACCCAAGACTATCGCCACAGTTGTCAGCTCACCGCCAAGGGATGCGGATGACGAGGGTACTGCGATATAATATGTGTTTCTTATTGTTTGACACTGACATAACATAATTTTTGCATCAAACACGTGTTTGAGAACACGTACCCGGTAAGGAACCCCTGTTTTAGGGTTCCATAACTCAAAAGGTAAAAACGGTACCCATACAGGATCACTTCGTTGTCCATTTATTCGTCTGCCTATCTGTCTGGCAGTCTGTCAAGACCCTTTTTCAGGAACGCATAAATGTATCAAGTAGAAATTAATATCAAATACTTAGGTCTACAGTTCCATGGAGCTATAAAAAATTCAAGCTTCTAAAAAATAAAATAATAATATGGCAGGAAGCAAGGTCTCACAGCACAAGTAATGGAAAAAGTCTGAAAATTGTTAATTTGTAGTCTTATCACATTTTTTTTTTGCGATTTCAAACTAACAATTTCAGTTGGAGAGTTGACCGTGACGTAAGTATATCAATATAAGGGAGAGCATGTTTTTCGACTGCAAAGTTAAGTTGATTCTTGGAATTAATCCATCTCAATTACGTAGTTGAGATGGATTAATTAAAATGTTACCATGTACAATGAAGGATTCCGTTATGTAACGGAATCCTTCATTGTACATGGTTGAATAATTTTTTCAGTATTAAATTTATCAAATGAAGGCTGTATTTTCGCATGAGGTGATTGAATATTCACATGGCTTGTAGGTCGGGAAGTAAAGATGATGTATGATACCCGTTCGTGGATTTATTCAGCTGCCAGTAAAATGGATTGACAGGATAGCTTACTCTGAAATTTTAATGTTATAAGGCTCTAATAATCATTTTATTTCTTAACGGAAATGTTTTTTGTCAAAGTCAAATAATTTGTTTGAGGTAGGCCATTAAAAGGCATTTATGAACGCCTCTTCGTTGAATATTTCAGTAAAATTGTTGACGAGTGAAATGTTATGTGCGCGCAAATTTATATTTCATCCTCTAATGTTGGACATTCATAGACAAATTTGAATGACTTAAAACCATTAGTAAGTTATTGCAAGGTAACTGTTATCTTATTGTAATAAACTATAAATTAGAATGATTGCCGACAGTTTTATCAAACTCAAAGCAATAATTCTAATTTATACTTTACGCTACCGTGTTAAGAGTTACATTGCAATGACCTACCTACTAATGATTTTACGTTGATCGTGAATGTCCTACTTAACGATTGGTACTGCTAAATGGAACAATTGTAAGGAAAATTACTTGTCTTCTTTTGTAATTCAATTGGTTGGTTTATTTTCTAACTTAGGGTAATCGGAAAGACTAAAATAGAAAAACATCATGGTTTTCATGATCGAGAAAACAACACAAAGAAGTTACGATAGATCCACGTTCCATTTAACATAACAAATAATATAATAATACTCTATGGCGTCTGTCAATGTCACTAGGTACGACAAAAATTTGCTGAACATTTTTTTGCATAATTATGACAATTTCATAGCCCAAATTCAAATAAAATATATTTTAAACAAAAATACCAGATATCCAGATGCAAGTAAATATGAAAAACCAAAAAAAATCGGACAATAAAAATATACCAAAAATATACAATATTATACAATGTGAGTACCTATGTAAATAATGCAGACCAGAGCCAGAGCACGACAACAGGCACACCCACCATCTCCGGGCTTGTCGCTCAGCTCCGCCTCGCAGCCCGTATGCGCCTCAACCGAGAGCGCCGTGTCACCGGTTGCTGCAGTTGCGTCGAGCTCGAGCGACGAGTTTTTCTCCCCACCGTCGTCACCAACACCACCACAACGGCGAGGAAGAGGACGGCCACCAGCGGGCTTGGGACTTCGAGGCCAACAGGCCCCGAACAGGGTCCCCGCTGCCGGTGGAAATGTGTCGCGCATGCGATGGACCCAGTCCATTAATGAAAATGTGATGCGCGCATATTATGGGGCTACTGAGGGAGGAATTAACCTTACAGCGTACCGAGGTCGGATGCTCTCTCTGTTTCAGGTGCTTGAACCTGCCGTCAATGTCTCGGCCCAACGATTGTCGGATCAGGTGCGCGTCATTCAAAATAATCATAGATTGGATAACGCTACACTTGATCGGCTACGCTCAGAAATGCAGAGTAGCTCTGCTAGTAACCCTCCCATATCCCAGACTGTCGTGTGTGCGCCCGCCGAAGTTCCACCGCGGCCAAACCAACATGATGAGGAGGAGGACGCCAGGGCTATATCTGCAGATAACCTATGCAATGTGGAATTAAGGAGCGCACTGGAGGATGCGATTCGTGAGTACCGGTTCACATCACCTGACCTTAGACCACGGCTACCCCGTTTGCCCATGAATAAAAGAAATAGAGCACTTGTATGTGCCCTGGATGCGCTGTTACCAAATTTTATAGAAAGCAGCGCAGACCTTTGCGATACACACTCGATCTTGTACTGCACGGCTGTTGCGGCATGTCGTGTAGCTCGTGTCAAATTTCCAAACACTGACCGAGCTGTACGACCAAAACCTGCCGCGCCAGCCTGGCAGTGCAGGATCAAGCGTCGTATTAATGAGGCCAGGGTACTCATCGGGAAGCTTATCTGCTTCAGGGAGGGCAATACACGCCTAAGGGTGATGCGCTTTGTGAGACGGGCGTTCTCGGGAACGAGTATTAGTCCTCGAGAATATGTTTCATGTGTCACAGAGCGCATCGACTTCCTGAAGCAGAAAGTTTATGCATGGGCAAACCGTATACGTCGGTATAGGCGAAGAGTGGATCGGTACACTCAGAATCGCATGTTCCAGAGCAATGAAAGGTGGGTATACAGAGCATGGGAGCGGCCCATTCCCACTCAAAGTGTGACTGACGCGCGCCCGCCAGATAAGGATGCCATGAGTGCTTTTTGGCGAAGCATTTGGTCGGTGCCCGTCAGTCACACTGAAGGTGATTGGATGCGTGTTGTTGAGCGGGCGTGTGATTTAATACCAGACATGGAGGCTATTCGCATTAGTCCTCTGGATGTGGCCCGTGCAGTTCGTCCGTTGCCTAACTGGAAGTCTCCAGGACCGGATGGACTGCACAATTTCTGGATTAAATGGCTACAAAGGTCACACGCCTGCTTAGCCTCACAATTCCAGTCATCTGTTGAGACTGGGTCACTACCACTATTCTTTACGACAGGAGTTACCCACCTGCTCCATAAATCAGGTAGTACTGCGGAACCCAAAAACTATAGACCAATAACATGTTTACCGACGGTCTATAAAGTTCTTACATCCATTCTTAGAGCAAAAATTGCACAACATATTTATAGCAACTCAATTATGTCTGTGTCTCAGAATGGATGTAAGAATGGGTCCCGCGGTACTAAGGAGCTGCTCCTTATAGACATGACCATAAGCCAACAGGTTCGTAGAACCCGGAAGGATTTGTCGACATGTTGGATAGACTATAAGAAGGCCTATGACTCGGTGCCACATACATGGCTCATTAGGGTGCTGGAATTATACAAAATAGACGTAACTCTACGCACCTTCTTGATGTCGTGTATGGGGCAATGGAGGACGGTCCTTCTCTATCCAGGATGTCGACAGATCCGGGGGATTAATGAACCGATCAGGATTGAACGCGGAATATTCCAGGGCGATAGTTTGAGCCCGCTTTGGTTTTGCTTAGCCTTGAATCCTCTAAGCACACTTTTGGAGGATTCAGGTCTAGGCTATCGGTTGAGAAGAGGAGGTCAGGTGATATCTCACCTCCTTTACATGGATGACTTAAAACTCTTTGCTCCTAACAATTTGCGACTGATGGAGCTACTGAAAGTAACAGAAACGTTCAGTAGCGCCATCAAGATGGAATTTGGTGTAGACAAATGTGCAGTCATGCATGTAAAGCGAGGGGGGATTATGGAATCCGTGGGAATCCAACTCTCGGATTCCATACACCTTAGATCCCTCTCCTCAACCGAAACCTACAAGTATTTGGGTATGTCGGAAGCATTAGGCATCAATGTTGCCGACATGAAACAATCGTTGAGGGATCGCTTCTTTGGCCGCCTGAATAAAGTGTTCAACAGTCTTTTATCAGGCGGAAACAAGGTGCGTGCCTTCAACGGTTGGGTCATGCCGGTTTTGATGTATTCTTTTGGCATACTCAAATGGACTCAGACGGAACTTGACGCTCTGGATAGGAAGGTCCGTACATTGCTGACGGCAAATCGGATGCATCACCCACGATCATCAGTGATGAGGCTGTACATCCCGCGGAAGTGTGGGGGTCGAGGTTTCTTAAATGCTAAAACCCTCCACAACCGCGAGATCTGCAGTCTCAGGGAATATTTCCTTCAAACTGACGTGGGGATGCACCGAGATGTGGTCGCAGTGGACAAGGGCCTCACCCCGCTCTCCTTGGCGAAAGAGAACTGGTGCAAACCTGCTGTACTTGATACTAACGACCGTAAGGAAGTATGGCAAGGCAAAGAGCTTCACGGACGCTTTTTCCGAGCCCTCCATGGACCCGATGTTGACTTTTTGGCGTCTGTATCCTGGCTGCGTTTCGGCGACCTCTTCGGGGAAACCGAAGGTTTTGTCTGTGCGATAATGGATGAAGTTATCATGACGAATAATTATCGGAAATACATTGTCAAGGATGGTACGGTTGACATTTGTCGGGCATGCCATCGTCCCGGTGAATCAATCCGACATATTGTTTCCGGTTGTTCTCGTCTTGCTAACGGTGAGTACTTGCACAGACACAATCTAGTGGCTAGGATTATCCACCAGCAACTTGCCTTGCAGTACAACCTTGTGGAGTTCGAATTACCATACTACAGGTATGTGCCCGACCCAGTTCTCGAGAATGGTCATGCCACATTGTACTGGGATCGATCTATTATCACTGACAGGACTATTGTAGCCAATAAGCCTGATATTGTGGTGATAGATCGACGAGAGCGCCGTGCAATGATTGTTGATATCGCTGTCCCTCATGACGAGAATCTCGTGAAAGCTGAGAAAGATAAAAAAATCAAGTATCTTGACTTAGCACACGAGGTTGTCGACATGTGGGACGTGGACTCTGCAATCATTGTACCGATAATTGTTACGGTTAATGGCTTAATAGCGAAGAGCCTCGATCAACATCTCAGGAGGCTCTCATTGCACGGTTGGGTCAAGGGCTTGATTCAGAAAGCAGTACTTCTGGACACGGCACGCATAGTGAGGAGGTTCCTCTCTCTAGAGCCCTGACCACCGGCATCTTGGACCCTGTTCCTGATGCCGATGGGCCACTATTTTTTATATTTTTAAATGTTTTTATATTTTTTATTTTAATATTTAAAAATATAATTTATATGTACTTATGTAGTTAAATAAAGGAATATAATAATATCTTCTTCTTCATATAAAGGTATTTTAAACGTACCTATTTGCGGTAATACGAAAAGAATAAGGTCAAGGTTGTGACCGCTTTTAGGCTGTATAACTAAACAGTCTAAAAAAGATCACAACCTCGACCTTATTCTTTAAAATTACATTTTAACACATTTTTACGCTTCCTAAAATGTATTTTTTTTTACCTAGCACACAATACTATCGAGGAGTACTACGGTACTCGGTGTTTTGTGTACAATTTTAATATCATTTTGCATAACATGAACCAAAAAGAAAACATACAAATTCGCGAAACCCAATTATACATTCCCCGAAGCGATTTCTTTCTTTTGTCTCAAGCTCTCTTTAGAAAAGACTTCTACAATCTCCTACAAATTAAATTGACCCATAAATAAACGAACGATTTTTCCTCCACATTCTGGTTTCCAAACAAGATGATTTTTTATTACTTAGTTATCCGTTTCAGTTTTTTCAATTGTAGCGCGTGGGTGTGACAGGGGTCGAGCGACCTTATCAGTTGAACGAGCAAAGAGCTTACCGGAAGCTGATGGAAGCAGTTGGCGGGTATAAGTGGGTTCAAACATAAAATGGATGAGTTTTTCGTTGTTTAGTTTTCGTTTATATCCAGCAAAAATGTCAGCAAAATTAATAATAGGTCTTTACCCAGCAACCAGATTCTATAACCAGCATTTTCAAATTTAATTATCTGTGGATTTGCGTGCAATTAGAAATTCAAATGAATTTTATTCCAAAGACGTGTTAATTTAATTTCAAATTCAGTCATATATTTTTAGATAGTTTTTTGTTTTTGTGACATTGTGGTAGTTTTTGGCGCCATGGATAAACTGAAAATTCGTACAATTTTCGAATATGAGTTCCTACGTGGAAATACGAGTACTGCTGCCCAAACAACACGAAACATTAACGACGTGTACGGGCCTAATACTGCTTGCATAAACAAGGTCCATTATTGGTTCAATCGTTTTAAATCTGGAAATTTTGAGTTGAAGAACGAGCTTCGCGATCGGCTGGTAACCATTGTCGACAACGACAAATTGAAGGTGATAGTGGAAGTGGATCCAACTCAATCTACGGCTGAGCTTACTGCGGGCCTTGGAGTTAGTGTCAAAACAACATTAAAGCACTTACGTCAAATTGGAAAGATAAAAAAAGCTAGATAAGTGGGTGCCACACGAACTAAGCGACCAACAGCGAGATTTACGCATCGAAGCATGCATAGCACTACTGAAACGAGGGAATTCTTAATCGAATTGTTACCTGCGATGAAAAGTGGATCCTGTACAACAACCGTAACCGTTCGTCTCAGTGGGTGGACCCGGGTACAGCACCTAATCAGTGCGCTAAAAAAAAGATTACTCATAGGAAGATGATGGTAACTATCTGGTGGACCAGTGCCGGATTTGTATATCACAGCTTCTTACCGAATGGCACAACAGTGACGGCAGATGTCTATTGCCAAGAATTGCAAATAATGATGGAGAAGCTCGTAATTCAACAACCAAGAATAGTCAATCGCTCTTCCCCATTGCTTCTCCACGACAACGCGCGAGCTCACACTTCACGACAGACCATCGCAAAGCTACAAGAGTTACAGCTGAAAGCTCTCCGTCACCCACCGTACTCACCGGACCTTGCCCCAACAGATATCTACTTTATTCAAAATTTAGACAATTTTTTAAGTGGGAAAAAATTCCACACCCGAGAGGCAGTACAAAACGCTTTCGCTGGCTTCATCGCCTCTCGTCCGGCAGACTTCAACAGTAAAGGGATAAACAAACTGCCATCAAAATGGCAAAATTGTATAGATAATTTGGGCCAGAGTTCTTTAATTAGCTGAAATAAAAAAATTAAAAAACAAAATGTTTATATTTTTAAATTATCATACAAATCTCCAATTTCATAGGTAAAGACCTAATATATACCCCCAAGTAACAAAACTGGTAGAATTTTACAGAACGGTAGGACTTAATATCATAATATTGGTTTAATGAATTTTAAATCTTAGTTTTTGAAAAATTCACTACGTAACTACATCTAATTCATAAGGTTATTAGTATTTGACCCATTTGCGAGTTATTTAAACATACAATGCGAAAGTGTTCAGTGAATTGAATGCTTAATAGATTATTATGCGATTAAAATCTGATGTTTTCAAATTTTCTGGACAGTAAAAGAATTTTGAAATCTGTGGGGTCAATTCCTGTAATTTTCAAGAACTTTGGCATTCGCATCCCATTCGCTATCTGTCAAAAATACAATAAAGAATGAAAATACGTTTATTTGCGGTAAACATGACGCTTAGCATAATGCTGCGACCCTATGCAAGACAGCGCTGGTTTTCAGGGACAGCCGGCGTTGACGTTATGACGTCGACCGGTGCAGCATACAATGAAATATAATTATGATATAAAAATAAAATAAATATACAATAATTAATTCTACATGTATAAATGAAAACTGTGTGAAAGCATTTTGTACTGCCTCCTGAGAAGAAAGCTTTTTATCACGTAGAAAATTGTCTAAATCACGAAAAAAATGGTAGTCCGTTGGAGCAAGGTCTGGCGAATACGGAGGGTGACGAATGGTTTCTAATTGCAGTTCCTGTAGAGTTAAAACGGTTTCTCGTGCTGTATGGGGTCTTGCGTTATCATGGAGCAATAATGGTGAAGATCGATTCATGAGTCGGGGCTATTTCACTGCTAGTTTTGCTATCATTGTTCGGAGTTCGGCACAGTAGACATCTGCCGTTATTGCTTGACCAGATCGGATAAAGCTATAGTGAATAACACCATGCTGAGACCACCAAACAGTTACCATTAACTTTTTATTGGTAAGCTTTGCTTTAGGACACGGTTGTGGCGTTTGATCTGGGGTCAGCCATTGCATTTTTCGCTTACGGTTATCGTAAAGAATTCACTTTTCATCACATGTCACAATTTGATCCAATATTCCTTCATTTCTGTATCGATTCAACAAGGCAACAAAATTTTCAACACGTGTTTCTTTCTGCAGATCAGTCAAATTATGAGGCACCCATTTCTCATATTTTTTCATTTTATTGATTGATTGTCAAATAAAAAAAAAAAAAATCAATCAAATAAAAAAATATTGTTGGTAAGGTAACGTTAAACCATGCCGCTAATTCCTGGGTAGTTTGGCTCGGATTGGCTTCCACCATCTCTTTTAATTCATTGTTATTCACCTGTGTGGGCGGTCTTCCACGTAGTTTGTTCTTCGAATCAAAGTTTCCATCAGGAAAGCGTTTAAACCAAAATCGCACAGTGCGTTCATTAGCTGTCCCCTCTCCAAACGCAACATTGATATTGCGAGCTGTTTCTGCTGCGTTAGTTCCGCGTCGGAACTCGTATTAAAAAATAACTCGAATTTTCTAAGTATCCATCTTTCTTGTCTAAGCTGAATAAAAAAAAACAACTGAAAGTCGATAATCGAATGTTGCACATTTTTAATAGAAGAACGTCATAGGTACCATGTTAAAAGAGTTTTCAAAAATACGTCCGTGTGAACCTAAGCTATACTTGTCATATTATGTAGTACTCAGTGAACATCAACCCAATGGTAGTGTACTGATTAGTAAAGTATATCGATATAGTCCCGTTCACTATGTCGTGTTCTATTATCCATTTACACTTTATTGGGACCCGGATAGGGAAAGGGTTGTGGAAGTTTGGTTTCGTTATCGTGCCAACGGGAGCCCTCATGTGTCCGCCGCAGGTTTATGGTTGGTATGGTATGGTATTACGGTATATTTTTCGAAACGGTTTCGCCTTAAAAACCTCAGAAACGTTTTCGGTTACGGTCGAACGGAACGTTATAAAAACTTATTTGGAGAAGAACAAAATTTAAATCGTTTTCGGTTGATAAAAAGTTTTTACCCGTTTTGTTTTTATTTTTGGATTGATCGATAGGAAGCTCGCAACACAACCCTTACGGCAAGCGCATTCGAATCAATGATGTAATGACATGAAGATAACGTACAATTTAACTAAACATGCTTGCTTGGCTGTGTCCTGCGGGATAAACCGGTTTTTTTTTGCGGTATAAACGTTCTCATTTTGTTTTCGTTTGGAACAAAATGTTATACAAAGAACTGTTAGAAACGTTTTAGAAACGTTATTTTCGTTTCCGAGCTCTGGTTGCTGCGCGTGCGCGTGGTCTGCGGCTATGCTGATGAGAGTGATGCTGGAGCAACACAAACAATACTTTATTAATATTTATTTTATTTTCGTATAAGATCCTACTGAATTGATGTTATACCGCTATGGCTTTTCAGTAGAAGTCTACTAGAACCTTCTTGAATTTTATTAATAGAAATCGACTAGAAACCTCCTACGATCAAAATGTTCTTATGACGTGAAGCCTGTGATTTCTTTTTCAAGCTTGCTGGTTAGTTACAATCGTGTTTTCAGAAATACCGAATTTCCAAAAATCATTTATTTATTTATTTGTTTAAATGCCTTAAAATTACCATTACAGGTCTTAGCCTAATGCGATAGCCAAGTCACACACACCAAATTAAAATTAAAGCACCAAATACAATACAAGATCATTAAGATCATTGTTCATAACACAGTGTAAACAATAGTACTTTTGCGAATTCACCCCAGTGACATGTAAATATATCAGTTTTGATTTGAATGTAATTGATGGTGCGAATTGCTCGAGTCAGAGGGGTTTTGGCTAGCAAATTGGTCCTAGCTGATGGTACGACCAGGAGTGGCGGGGGCCGTCGCCTCCACACATAACGGTCGGGTTCATCATGTTCCTTTAAATATAATTGGAAGAGAACAAAAAGGTTTTGATTTGTCTACCAAAACCTCCATAAAATACATGAATAAAATAAAATTAATTTCATTAGCTTCAGCGTTATTCCAGTGATTTATTTCTAACAGTAGGTACGTATAATTTGAACAGAGTACCAACATAAGTGTGATATATGAAATAAAAACGCGCATCCTCTGAAACAATAGAAAAATTATAAAACTAACCCAGAAAGCTCAAAATAACCACTATATTAATACCTCCCAAAATAAATCCAAAGCTGCCTGGAAAATTATTAATAATTCAAAAACATGTTTGCCGCAAGAACAAATAACGTGTATAAATAGAGACAATTTATCATTTTCTAGCCCTAACGACATTGCTAACGAATTAAATAACTATTTTATTGACATAATTGAAAATAACCTTCAAACTGACAAATATCCACCTAATTCTAAGTTTCAAAATTTGACATCACAATCATTGTTTATGACTCCCGTTTCAGCATTTGACTTATGTAGAATTATCGATGACTTAAAAAATACGAATACTGTTGGTTATGATGGTGTGTCTACCAAAGTAATAAAATACGTGAAAGAGATCATATCGCCTCCATTGGCACATATTGTCAATGTTTGTATATATGACGGTATTTTCCCAAATAGCCTAAAAAAAGTAATAATTAAGCCATTATTTAAACAAGATGACAAAACTGATGCAAAAAACTATAGACCGATCGCTAAGATTCCTATATTTTCAAAAAAATTTGAGAAAGTTATTTATAATTCGCTTTACACTTATTTTGAGAAATATAATTTATTTTGTGTGGAACAAAAAGGATTTCGAAAGAAATGTGGAATAAATATGGCTCTATATGATTTACTTTCCACTGTCATGTCATGTGTTGATAATAAAAATCCTGTTTGTGCTATCTTCACTGACATGAGTAAAGCCTTTGACTACGTGGACCATAAACTACTTATACAGAAATTACATGCTTATGGTATAAGAGGTAATATCCTCGACCTCATAGAATCATACCTAAGCAATAGATACCAGTGTACTGAAATTACTAGATTATGTCCTAAAACTAAAATAGAAACCACTTTCTTATCGAAACAAAGACTCCTAAGGTATGGCGTACCCCAGGGTAGCGTGCTTGGACCGTTATTCTTCTTGATATATATTAACGACCTCCCAAAGATAACAAATCAAAAAATGGTTCTCTTTGCCGATGATAGCACAGCTATAATAGAATGCACAAATCCCAATAATTATGAAAACGAGATTAATGATTCACTGGCAAAAATAATAGATTGGCTTAATTGTAACAATTTAGTAATAAATTTAGATAAAACTAAAATAATGCAATTCCATCAACGTCGGGCAAGTCCCACTATAAATTTGGCTTATGAAAATTACAAAATAGAAACAGTAAATACTGCAAAGTTCTTAGGTATAATGGTAGACAATAAATTAACATGGAAACCACAAATAGAACACCTATGTAACAGACTGAGTAAATCTGCATACGCACTCTATCAATTATTTAGAAAAGTAAATATTAGCACGTTACTGACAGCTTATCATGGACTAGTGGCTTCAGTACTACGGTACGGAATTATTTTTTGGGGACAATCAACTGACAGGGAACTTATATTTAAGATGCAGAAACGCTGTATAAGATCTATGTGTGGATTAAAGACTACTGATAGCTGTGTACCATCTTTCAAATCACTGAAAATACTAACACTACCAGCATTGTATATTTTAGAATCTGCAGTATTTATAAAAAGCAACCCCCACTTGTTCGGAAAAATGTCTGACATAAAAAGAATGCCAATACGTGCTCAATATTTGTCACAGTTGTGTAATATAAAATGCAAGACATCTTTAATGCAAAAGAGTTTTTTTGGCATTGCACCAAAAATCTACAATAAAATACCTGACAATATCAAAAATATGCCTCTAGTAAAATTTAAAAAAGCTCTCACATTATTACTAATTGACAAATGTTACTACAAAATTGAAGACTTTTTGAATGATAATAATTTAATACCAAAGAAGATTTAAAGTATTGTAATTTAATGTAAACTAATTATCTAATTTAATTCCAATCTGTTAATATTTTTTTATTATATAAAGCTCTTAACTACGCATGCATGCATGTTTTTATATAAATATTTGTATGTCAAAATTGACAAAACATAGCGCGCTATCCAGTTCTTAAGATCCATCTAAAATGTTAATACCTATGTTTCACAAATAAATTGATTTGATTTGATTTGATTTGATCTGAAATACGTCCGTGCTATATTGCAGCGTTGCGTTGACTCCGGCGCTGTGGTGAACATGAAATATTTTCAACTAGTATGACAGCTTCTGAATTTGACTTCAGTTCCTAGAACCTACGAAGCCGTGCTTCAACGTAACGCTCCTGGAATATTGATCGTATCCATCAAATGACAAAGACATTATACTTATATTACACTTTTTATACGGCTTCTTTGATTTACATTTTTTATCTGGTCTTTTCGCCTTAATAAAACAACAAAATAGACAGGAATTTACCGACGTTTTACGTAAAATATCCTACATAGATAAGACCAAATCAAGTATCTACCTACCTACAACGAAAAGCTAAATAAGACTAAGGCCTTTTCCTCACTGGTCGGTACTTCAGCGGTGCGGGATCAGTATGGCTCGGTATACTCGGTACCTTAAGCTTACCAAGCGCAATGAATTAAGCGATACCTAGTGCACAAATTATTACGCGGAAAATAAAATCTCGTTACAGTTACGAGAATATCGTTCTTGTAACAAGAATGTCTAGTGCTATATTACGACTATACTTTTTATTAACACTACAAGACCGTTCTAGTTAAAAGAAGAGAGTAATCACAAGTGGTTGTATCGTAATTTAGATTGAATGGACGACTTATGGACAATTTATTTAAACAACATTACATTACTGTATTTATTACGATGATGCATCGTCAGCTTCTAGGTAGTGAAGAGCAATAATTGAAACCATCACTATAGGTTAAGGCGAAAGCGTCAGGGTAGCCCGCGAAATTCAATAAAACTTGTATAATAATGTATAATGTTCATGTAATCCTGTTGAATGACTATTTCATGAAATCATGACATTTGAGGATTGTGCTATCTTAAGGAGTTATGTTGCTGATTCTAATGATTATAATTCTGAAAAGTCATATTTGTTACGGTCGCGAATCATATTTTAATCAATATACAACCTGACACTGACCTGAAAATCGCAAAACACGAAAGAAATTTTGAATTTTGCGGGCTACCTTAGCGCATCCCTCTTAATGCATATGATTCACTAGGTAGAAGTACACAGCTAGATCGCGGCTGAGGTCACTCTGTTTCACTGTCCTGAGCACGTTCACACTTTAAGTTAAGAAGGGTAACGTCCTTGGTAGCAGGATACGTGTGGAGCTTGCCAGCACAGACTCGCCAGATGACCGGATTGGCCTTCTCAGGACCACAGGTTGTTTGCGCCGATAGCTGGTTGTAGGATGCCGGTAGCGCACACTCAGCTACAGTGCAGCGCGCAGTTTTACACTCCACCGCACTCTGACCGAACTCCTCGTTCGCCCTGTTTACAAATTGGTTCATTCTGAATACAATATTTATCTGTACGTGACAATGCGTCTTGTAATCATAAGCATCTATATTGTTGGCTACACAAATATTTGCAAAAATTACTAATTCTCCGTAAAGTTTACTAGATTGAGTGAAACTACATAGAATAAACTTATTCTCTTTACAATTTGATCAGTATCTGCTTTAATATTTGTTGTTGCTAGGAATAAATATTTTTTTCATAACTATGCGTTTTTGTAGTATTGTAGAAAAAAACCGTGCGAAAACATAACGTCAAGGAGAACGAGGAGCTCCGAGCGGACCTGGCCGGGCTCCGAAGAGCCGGCCCTTGTGAGGTGCCGCAGGGGAGGGAGCAGCATGGGCAGGGACAGCCCGTGCCTGCGGAGGACCGGGTTCTGACCCTGGTGAGGCAGGAGATGGCTTCTTTGCGGTCTCGTTTCTCCGCGTTAGAAGCCATCGTCCTGCGCCCTCCTCTAGCGGCAAGCGGGCCGGCCTCTGTCCAACAGAAGACGGCTTCGTATGCCACCACCGCAGCTGCCTCGGCCAAACCAGGCTCGTCGGGGCAGAAAAAGGGCGGGGCGGCTACACAGGCGACGAAGGCCCCGGCCGCGGCGGCGAAGGCCCCGGCCGCAGCGGCGAAGGCCTCGGCTGCTGCGGCGAAGGCCCCGGCTGCGGCGGCAAAGGCCCCGGCCCAAGCGGCGAAACGGCCGCCCCCGCCTCCTCTTAATTCTACTCCGGCTGACGCTGAATGGCAAGTAGCCGGAGAGAAGAGGAAGGCGGCTAAGGAAAAAAGGGCGGCCAAAAACAAAGAGAGGAGGCAGCGACGCAAGGAACGAAACGTCACGGCTAGGCTCCGCGCCCCGAAGTCCGCAGCTGTAGTTATAACGCTACAGCCAGAGGCGGAGAAGAAGGGCGTGTCCTACCGTGACGTGCTCGCCAAGGTGGGGGCGGCGGTGGACCTCAACGAGATCGGTGCCACTGAGGGCATCCGGGTGAGGGTCACTGCGACTGGGGCCCGGATGCTGGAGGTCCCCGGTGCGGCAAGCGGCCCGGCCGCTGACGCTCTGGCTGAAAGGCTTAGGGCGTCCTTAAATGCGGACGAGGCCCGAGTGTCCAGGCCCACCAAATGCGCTGACATGCGTATTCAGGGCTTGGACGACTCTGTGACGGAGGGACAGGTGGTGGCCGCTGTCGTTAGGACTGGGGGGTGCTCTGCCGAGCAGGTTAGGGCAGGCGCCATCCGTCCTGACTTCACGGGGATGCGAGCTGTTACGGTGAGCTGCCCCGTGTCGGCGGCCAAGAAAATTGCCGGGGAGGGCCAAAGGTTATTGGTGGGCTGGGTGTCCGCGCAGGTCAAACTGCTGGAACCCAGACCTCTGAGGTGCTACCGCTGCCATGTGGGCAACCACGTGGGAGCTAAATGCACCTCGGAGGTGGACCGCAGCGGTCACTGCTACCGCTGTGGTCAGCCCGGTCACAAGGCCGGCTCGTGCGAAGCCACGCCGCATTGCGTCGTATGTGCGGCGGCTGGCAAGCCAGCCGGCCACCGGATTGGGAGCAAGGCCTGCGCTCCACCCACCAAGGCTAGAGGCAAGCCACCTGCCACCGCCGTCACAGCCGCAACCGCCGTCACAGCCGCAACCGCCGCCACCGCCGCCGTTGCCGCCTCCACAACCGTCACCGTCGCCGCAGCCGTCGCGGCAGGGCCCTCACAGGGGGCTAAGGAGGGGGCTGACATGGAGCAATAATGGCCCCATTTCGCCTCCTCCAGGCAAACATCAACCACTGCGCCGCAGCTCAGCATTTGTTGCTCCAGAGCATGGCGCAGTGGTCGATTAACATCGACGTGGTCGCTGAGCCGTACTTTGTCCCGCCCAGGGATGACTGGGTGGAGGACCTGAGCGGCTCAGTGGCCCTAATTTCGTCGGCCGCCGCCGGTACCCCGTCCCTCGAGGCTGTTAAGAGAGGACGGGGTTGCGTTGCAGCACGGTTCGGGGAGATTGTCGTGGTAGGCGCGTACTTCTCCCCGAACCGAACTCTCGCCGAGTTCCACAACTCCCTTGCGGAGTTGAGAGTCGTCGTCGTCGGGTTCCGTTCCCTCCCCGTGCTCGTCCTCGAGGACTTCAATGCCAAGAATGTGGCTTGGGGTTCCCGGTATACGGACACACGGGGCAGGATGGTGGAGGACTGGGCGCTGGAGACAGGCCTGGTCGTCCTTAACCGGGGTTCTGTCCCCACGTGTGTGCGGATGCGGGGTGAATCAGTGGTGGACATCTCGTTCGCCAGCCCGGCTCTGTCGCCACGAGTCATTGACTGGCGCGTCATGGAGGGGGTGGAGACGTATTCCGATCACCGGTACATCCGGTTTGACGTCTCCGCCCAGACCTCGAGCGCGCCGGTCGGACAGGCCCCGAGTGGTCCGCGGTGGGCGCTGAAGCAGCTGGACCGGGAGCTCCTCCTGGAAGCCTCAATCGTGCAGGCCTGGGTGTCATCACCGGACAGGCCTGCCGACATCAATGACGAGGCGGAGTGGTTCCGGGAGGCCATGTCCGAGATATGTGACGTGGCAATGCCCCGGGTCCAGCCCGGACGTGCTTCGCGCCAGGTGTACTGGTGGTCGCGACAGCTGACGACACTGCGAAATGCGTGCGTTACTGCGCGCCGTCGGTACACCAGGCACCGCCGGCTCCGTATTCGACCTCCGGATACGGAAGCCATTCAGGCGGAGCTGTACGAGGGGTACAGAGTGGCGAAGACCGCCCTCCAAGCGGAAATCCTGCGGGCCAGGGCAGTGGCCCGCGAGGAGTCGCTGGAGACTCTGAACAGAGACCCGTGGGGACGCCCATACAAAATGGTGCGGGAGAAACTCCGCCCATGGGCTCCCCCGCTTACGCAGAGTCTCCGGCCGCAGCTTGTGGGGGATGTGGTGAGCACTCTGTTCCCTTCACGAGGGGAACATGCCTCCCCGCCCATGGCTCCGCCTACTGCGGTGCCCAATGCGGACCACACCGCCGACGACGACGACGATGCTCCGAAGGTGACCGAGGTAGAGATGAGGGTGGCGGTACGTAGGCTGAATGCCAGAAATACCGCCCCAGGACCCGACGGCTTACCTGGGAAATCCTGGGTCCTGGTCTCAGAGGCTCTCGGGCCTCGACTAAGGGGGCTCTTAAGCGCATGCATGGAGAGGGGCCAGTTCCCACTTCGTTGGAAGACGGGGAAACTGGTCCTCATCAAGAAGCCGGGGCGCCCTGCGGACTCTCCGTCCGCTTACCGGCCCATCGTGCTGCTCGACGAGGTGGGCAAGCTCTTTGAAAGAGTAATTGCAGACCGCCTTGTCGGGCGGCTGGTGCGGGTGGGGCCAAATTTGGCGGAGAGCCAGTTTGGTTTCCGCAGGGGGCGCTCCACGGTGGGTGCCATCATGCGCGTGCGAGCCCTCACGACGGGGGATGCGGTGGCTCGGGGTGGGGTCGTCTTGGCGGTGTCTCTAGACATCGCCAACGCCTTCAATACCCTGCCCTGGAGTTGCATCAGGGAGGCACTCCGGTATCACCGGATGCCGACCTACCTCTGTCGTGTGGTCGAGGCCTATTTGACGGACAGGGCCATCATCTACCCCGGTCACCAGGGAGAGTGGAACCGGCGAGAGATGTCGTGCGGTGTCCCACAGGGATCGGTCCTGGGGCCGCATCTGTGGGACATCGGATACGACTGGGTGCTGCGCGCAGACCTCCCCAATGGCGTCAGCGTCGTTTGTTACGCTGACGACACGTTGGTCCTGGCGCAGGGGAGGTCGCACCAGGCGGCGGCCGAACTAGCGACACACGGGGTTGCGACAATCGTGGCCAGAATCCGGCAGTTGGGACTCGAGGTGGCCTTGCACAAGTCCGAGGCCATGTGTTTTCATGGTCCTCGGAACGCGCCACCGTCGGGTTCCCAAATAACGGTAGGAGGGGTTCACATCGGCGTCGAGTCGACGATGAAGTACCTGGGACTCGTCCTCGACAGTCGGTGGAACTTCGTGGAGCATTTCCGACGTTTGGCTCCCAGACTGGAGCGGGCCGGGGCTGCATTGAAGCGGCTCCTGCCCAATCTAGGGGGTCCAAACGCCTCCTGCCGGAGGCTATACGCGGGGATCGTGCGGTCCATGGCCCTGTACGGGGCACCGGTGTGGGCGCGTTCGTTGAGGCGGCGGCCTGCCCGCAGGTTGAACGCGTCCCAGAGGGTCATGGCCACCCGGCTGGTCCGGGGATACCGCACGGTCTCCGGTGAGGCAGCAAGCCTCCTTGCTGGATTGCCGCCATGGGATCTGGAGGCAAAAGTCCTCGCGCATATTTGGGAGTGGCGCGAGGAGGCGAAACGCCGGGGCTTGACTCCGATGCCGCGAGAAATCGCGGCACAGCGGACAGAGCTCCGACGGGATCTCATGGTGGCATGGAGAGTGCGATTGTCGCAACCCAGTGCTGGGCACGCCACTATTGCGGCGATAAGTCCCCTCTTTGAGGAGTGGCTGGAGAGGCGCCACGGCGTCCTCACCTTCCGCCTGACGCAGGTCCTCACCGGACACGGCTGTTTCGGGAGGTACCTGTTTCGGATAAGGCGGGAGGAAACGCCCGGGTGTCATCACTGCGTGGATCGCCCGGAGGACACGGTGGAGCATACGGTGGAGGTATGCCCGGCTTGGGCAGAGCACCGCCGTGTCCTCGTGGAGGCGATCGGTGGCGGGGATCTCTCGCGTCCGGCCCTGGTCCAGGCCATGGTACGGAGCGAGAGGGCATGGGAGGCCGTCACCTCCTTCTGCGAAGCAGTAATGCTCGCAAAGGAGGAGGCGGAACGCGTGAGGGAGAGGCAAATTTCGCGCCCTCACGCCCCTAGCCGCCGCAGGAGGAGACGCCCTGGGCGTCGGGAATCGATTGCCGATTCCCGGCCACCGTAGGCGCGGGCTTGCGGACGGTGAGCAATGGGTAGCTCGCCGTCCGGTAAGGACCAGGCCCGGGTCGACGGCGCGTTGTGTTCCACGCGCGCCTCAAAGAGATGTCAGCAAGTGAAGGGGTCCGATGAGACCATTGCCTGCCGGGGTTGCGGGATTAGTCCGAAAGGGATACCGTGGCCCCCTGGCATTGCACAGGCAACAGAAGGAACACGGGTGGGTTTTAGTCAGTAAGAGTCTGACACGCCCTCCCGCTCCACCCAGAGCGGGAGACGTCATTTGATGATTTCCCAGCCAAAAAAAAAAAAAAAAAAAAAAGGTCTGTAAATGAAAGCAGTGCGGTATCGTTTTGGTCTATATAGCATACTATACTGAGCTGCTGCTTACCGATCAACGAGGAAAAATGAAAGCAGTGCGGTATCGTTTCGGTTTATCGAGCATACTACTGTATTGTATAGAATCAAGTGTGTGTCAATCAATTCAGACCGCTGAAGAGTTTGTTGCGCCACGTCTTCTTCCCAGCTAAAGCACTCGGAAGTGGTGAGGGCGGGATTTTTTGGGGGACTGTCTATGTAATTTTGACGTCCGAAAAGTGCTGATTCTCAACTTAGTTTGAATAAATGACTTTTGAATTTGAATGTGACTATACCGAAACGATACCGCACCAACTTATGAGGAAACGGCCTAATGAAAATTCTAAAAACTTTAGGAAAACTAAACCTAAGAACACCTTAAATCGAATCATAGGACAGGTTTGTGAGGCAGACCTTTTTGTTATAGGGTTTCATGTATTATAATATCAACATTCAGAAACAGTCCCTGACATCTAAAGACCCATTCGTCGATAGATTGCTGCTGAAACATGAGCACATTTTGTTTCAGCAACAGTACCCGAAAGAATTCGGACTGTTCAAGTAAATGGAACTGAAATCTGTTTGGAGGACGGAACGTATTTTAGTGGAACTATCCGCAGTTAAGGAGTTTTGTTGTAATTAAAGTTTTGTTCAGGAAGTATTGATAATAAAACTTTTACTGCGGATTTTTTATTAATTGAGTAGGTATCTGATGTTTTTTCGAGACTATTACGTACATACGCTGCATAGTATTTAGCTTTTAGCTTTGTTAACCCATACCGTTTGATACCTATTTGACATTATTTTCTTTTATAGAAGTTACCTTTTGAAATGTTTGGCTGCACACTTAGATATGTTTGGAAGGTGCTAGCATGCACTGCACGCCTGTTTGTTTCTGATGCATATAATAAGTATAGTTATTAAATTGTAAATACGGAATTGGCTGTAAGATTAGTTTATTTATCCTAAGTGAAATTGTTAAAGAGCTGTGATTTTTAATCTATTTATCTAAATACATAAATAGATTAAAATTCTCAGAAAGACAAAACTCCTTTCGACAAAGCAGCAGAAAGTAGTAACGGGTCGCAATAAATAAGGTTTCATTAAACTTGCAGGAAAATGTAGGAAAAACCTTGGTTTAGTATTTTAGATTTTTGTCACCGACTTAACTTATTTTTAACTTTGTAGTGACTTTTTTTTAGGAGTCAGTATGTTTATGGTAAAAAAAACTTTTTAAATTTTTCACTTTTGGTTGTGACACACCACATAAATTCGTCTACCACTACTTGTTATATAAATAACAGTGACAGGATCTTTTATAACATCACCGAGTAAAATCACCACGTAAGCTATCTCTACCAAATGAACAAAGATTCACGGCAAAATCGGTGTAAATACAAGAAAGGAAAAGAATCCGCCGAATATATTTTAGATACGACTTAAAAAAAGGTCTTATCCTTTTTTTGAAGTCGTTTAAAAATAGCACTCGTGGTCATTGTAGCTATTTATCTTTTAAATTTTGAGATAATACATGTTTTGAAGTTAGATATTATTAGTTTTTTCAATGTACATCTGTTGTGATAAGGACATTCTCCCTAACTTTACTGGTTCGCACTAGTCGCCAAGCACCGCTTGACTTTGTGAAGTCTGATCTCTCACCCGTCATGAACACTCGCGTACATAAACATAAACATGAGGGTGTCTGCAGATATCCCTACAAAAATACATGGAACATACTCGTAATACTACTGACATGGCCATACACAACCAACGAGTGAAGATAACATAGGTGCACGCGGTGAATAGGACCACAACCAGCAGAGTAATTGGATAGCACACATAAAATGATAATTGATTGCATAGACAGTTCACCAGTTCACCCACGTCCTTTGCGTTATTTACGTTCTTGAGCAAACGAATTTTGAAACCTATGAAGAAATGGATTAGCAATATCCTCTCGGATTGGGATTGAAAGTGTGTACTTAATAAGGGAGCTGTTTAAGGAAGCTGAAATAGTGTTTGACCTAAGAATAGAGAGGATGATAAAGTTGCACAAGATTTGATGTATGTATAATTATACTCTTCGCATATGGATATAGACAAAATCGTAGCTCTGATGATGAAAGTTCCCAATCCGATAAGTAAGTTTGGTGTGGTTATCGAGAAACAAACAAAGTTTTCCTTTGTGTTATAGTTACCGTCACGATAACATCGTTTCAGCATTTTTTAAATACAAAAGAATAACATCAATTGAATCAATGTCTTCATTTCAATGAAGTTTTACGATACTAGATGAATACAATTGAAACTAATTTCAATTGATATCATCATGTAAGAAATTAATTCCTTTCTTCAAAAATGTATTAAGGTTTATTCTGTGCGTCTCCAAAACCAATTCAGCCCAAAGTTAATATTATAAAGATCTGCCGCTTGAATAAGTAGGTTTCGTTTGCGTAGTTATTTTCGTTCTTCTTGATTTTTCGGCACGAATTATGCAAAATTTTCAATATGTATTACGCCGTCTGCTTCCTTTTTTAAACTCGATAGTACTAATGAAGTCAAAATTAATATTATGAGTCTTGATTTGAATCGTGACTTTCTACAAATATTTATTTAGTTATCAGGTACCTATTTACCTACTCAGAACTTCAGTCAAAGGTTAGGGCTTCGGTTCTTTGTTATTTGCTGAGGTCAAAGTTATATTATAGTCTGAGAACAATATTAATCTTGGGCCTTTTTGATTTTGATAAAAAAAGCAGGTAGTTTTACAATAAGACCCGGTTTTCCAATCTAGGTAAGTAAAATTATTGTGTCCACCTACTGGGCTCAACTCATTTAATACTGTAGCGGTTACACCGCCACATACGGATTGCGCATCGAAGACATGACGTTACACAAATCCTGCATCCCGCAATTAGAGTTTACCGCGCGAACGACATATTATATAAGACTATCCGACATCAACAGTTGGGCAGTTGCCCACCAGACACAACACCCGTCTGGTCGAAGGATCCTCCCTTTTCTATGGTGGATGAGTGAACTTTACACCCTGTTCCTCGTGCCCCTAAATTACAAATAAATCCATCGACTCGAAAAGAAGAAGAGGAAGACGATATTTGTGGAAATATTGACATTTCACAAGATATCAGATATAAACCACTTTTGACCATATCTGGCACATGCGACAGATCTATAGATTCATGACTATTTCATCCGCACAAAGAGTGTGATAAATATGTAAATAGCGCGAGATATCCGACACGGGGTAGCGGAAAATGCGTGTGACTCACACAGCGGTATTTATTCATATTTATTCCGGCGCGACACAAGTCACTTATCTGTATACGAGGTGAACGGAGGTTGTATGGAACAAGAAACAGTTTTACAAACATTTTGTTTCAATGGAACATAAGAGTAATTTTTGGGGGTTTTCAAAATATGAGCATACGAAAATTATTATTTTGATATTCATTTGGTGTTCCCTCTATCTGACAGAATCTTGATGCTCCGAAATTTATTTGGCATAATCTTATTTAAACGAATATTTTAAAGGCTTAAAAAATATTTAATATAGTTATTGTTTGGCCGAATGTTAGGTATGTTACGGGATGCAAGTGAAACTACGGGCTGCTGTTAGCACACTGTTTATTACATAGGTTGGCCGGGCGCGCGCGAACACACACCAGCATGCGCGCACACATACATAACATTTCCTCCCCTTATTACACTTATATTCTAAACACATAAATGAAGACGTGTCTACACTAATCTATTAATTTTAAAAATAGGCCTTATAATCCACCCGAGGAATGTTTCTTAAAAGTCTATTTGCACATCTTGATACCGGGGCACCCGGCTCAATGGTTGCGGGACTTGTGGGGAATGAAGACGGCGTGTTTGACACAACACTTTCCTCTCCCGCGGCCACAGGCTCTTGAGCCCGGTTTATTGGCGTATAGTTACGTTCCAAGTTATCAAGGTCATAGTTGTGATGTTGATTTTGAGGATGATTTCCTTTACATATTGTCAACTGGTTTACATGTTTTTTTACTTCGGACGCAGTACTTGTGTCTTGAACGACGTACAATACTTTCCCTATTTTCTTTTTAATAATTCCCTTGCACCAATCAAATTTGTTGCTGTTTTTAAATTTCTTATACAATACTTGGTCACCCGGTTTGAACACTTGTTTGTTTCTTCCCCCGTATGACTTAATCTGCGAGCACTGTTGGCGATTAACATTATCAGTGGGGTTTGTGTGCGAGGCCGACGTTGTTTGTGGGTCAAAAAGATCTAATCGTGACCTAAGCTTTCGCCCATAAACCAGCTCAACCGGTGAAAAACCTGTGACAGAATGAATCGAATTCCTGTAATTGAAAAGGTACTTTAAAACTTTTAACTTTGGCTTTGCCTTATGTTGTGGCGAGATAATGCTAGTTTTAAACCTTTTTTTACGATTTTGACAAAGCTCTCTGCCTGTCCGTTACTTGCTGGGCCGGAGATGTCAAATGAGTGATGCCATTTATCGAGCAAAAATTCTTAAACTCGAAAGACGTAAATGCGGTACCGTTGTCACTGACTATTGTGTGGGGTAGACCGTACTTTGACATGAAATCGTATAAATTTTCCACAACGCTTGCCGAAGTGGTCGACGTGCTGACGTCATACACTTCTACCCACTTGCTGTATGCGTCTACCACTATCAGGAATGTTTGATTATTAAACGGACCGAGGAAGTCGATGTGAATTCTATAAAATGGTACTGGTGGGTTGGTCGTTCTAAGCCGTCACCATCTACTTGTGACAGAACTGCACCTAGACCGTATGGCGAAGCATCTACTGTCAATATTAGTTTTGATTTACTATTGTAATGTGTTAGTACTTGTTCGGACGTTAAATATTTTTTTTATTTTAACTGAATGCGTTTTCGTGGTCTGTGGTCCAATTCCACTTGGTTCCTTTTTTTAATAAGTCGTACAATGGGCAAAGAATACTCGATGTTTGCGGTACGAAATTCCTGTAATAGTTCACTAGTCCTAGAAATGACTGCAAAGTGTTAACATTAGTCGGCACCGGGGCGTCAACAATTGCCTTTAATTTTAATGGATCTTTCTTCTGGCCATTTTTATTGATAACGTACCCTAAGTAATTTATTTCATCTTTGTAAAAATCACATTTATCTTTCTGCAGTGTCAACCCTGCATCTTGCAGTCGCTCTAACACTATGTGTAGTTTTTTCATATGTGCATCAGCTGACTCTGCAGTTATTAATATATCGTCAAGCAGACATAATACCCCATCTAACCCGGACAGCAAAGTTTCCATGGCACGCTGGAAGATAGATGGCGCACTCGACAAACCGAACACAAGACGCGTATAATTAAACAGACTCCGATGCGTATTTATGCATGTCATGTTTTGTGACTCTTCGTCGAGTTCAAATTGGTTGTAGGCCATTGATAAATCTAGCTTTGAAAACTGCTGACCGCCATGTAATTTGGAAAACAATTCATGGATGGTGGGCAAGGGATATTGTTCAATAACTAATAACTTATTAATTGTTACGGAATAGTCCGCGCATAGTCTAACAGAACCATTACGCTTAAGTACGGGCACAATTGGTGACGCATAGTCCGAGTGTTGAACTGGTTTTATTATACCTAAGCTCAGTAGTCGTTCTATCTCGTTATCTACTTTGTCGCGTAGTGCAAATGCGACAGGGCGCGCTTTAAAGAAAACCGGTTTCGCATCACTTTTTAACCTTAGTTTAATTCGATAATTTTTAAAAGTTCCTAACTTATCCGAAAATACTTCTGGGAACCGAGACTGCAATTGTTCGCCTACACTTTGGCTACCGTTAACAAAGTTGACCGAAGTTAATTTCAACTTAAATTTTGATAAAAAATCTCTGCCGAGCAGCGGTGGGCCGCCGCTACGTATTACATAAACATGGAGTGCATGTGTGCGTGCGCTGCATGTATGTTACGGGCAGTCGCACATACCCTACACACTCCATTATGTTTCCTGTGTTACTATGAAATCTTTTCCGAGATGATAGAACAGGCCTGTCGGAAAATAAAGTTTTATAAGTACCTTCCGATATTACTGAAACAACTGAAGCACTATCGATTTGAAATTGAATATTTTTGTCATTAATTGTAACCGTTTCTGTCATAGGTTCCCCTTGAGCTGAACATAATATGTTAATCGTCGTCCTCGCTCACATCACCTGTGGACACGTAATTTACTTTGCTATTACACATCCTACGCAGGTGTCCTACAACGTTACACTTTTGACATTTGTACTTCGCGAATCGACATTCTGACGACATATGATTGCGACGACCGCACACCGAACACTTATCACTCATGGCACTGATGGGTTTAGCACTATTTTGTCCTTTCCCGATCTTGTACACCTGTACCTGGCCGCTGGAGCAGCCGGCGCAGCGACGGCAGCGCTTGCCTGCGCGCATCGCACGCTCTCTGCGACCTCCACCGCCTTCGCCAAGGTCAAGCTCTCCAAGTCCCGGGCAAACAACTTCTCTCGTTCTGGACCCGCCACCATTCCCATCACGAACCGCTCTCGTAATGCTTCCTCTACATTGCTAAACTGGCAATGTGCGGTGAGTCCTCGCAGCCTTGCCGCCCAATACGCGTGTGACTCGCCTGATTGCTGCGAAGCTGAGTAGAACTTATGTCGCTCGCTGAACCCGCACCGTTTCGGGGTGAAGTGATCATCCAACAACTTGATGAGTCCTTCATACGGCACCACCATCACGTCTTTTGGCAACGCCAAATCCCGCCAATATCGCCAGTTTGTAGGTACCATCATGGAGTGCGCTGAGCAGAATCGCTCGCCTTCTTGTACCTGTCACGTCACTTTTGGTGTCGATGTCGTTTGCGATGAACCATTGCGTGATTCGACCTTTGTATGTTTTCCAGTCGTGTACATTGTGATCGAAAGTGGACAATACACCGAACGACGCCATTTTGGGTAAACTCGTCGCCACTGTTAGGTATGTTACGGGAGGCAAGTGAAACTACGGGCTGCTGTTAGCACACTGTTTATTACATAGGTCGGCCGGGCGCGCGCGCACACACACCAGCATGTGCGACATACATAACAATATTATGTGTCCGAATTTAAAATGGCATACTTTTAAGATGGCAGAATTCCATTTGGAATAATTTTATTAGGCATCTTGCCGTTTCTATAAAATAGCATTTTAAATCTTATATTAAATTAAAATAAATTGTCTTAAAAAGTCAATAATGTTGGGCTACAAAGGTAAATGACAGAAACGAATCGCTGCAAAACCGACTAGTCTTGTCTGTCTTACACCATTTTTTTTTTTTGGCTATCTGTCATATAACTTCTCCCGTCTGGGTAGAGCGTAAGGACGTGTCAGACTCTTACTGACTAAAACCCACCCGTGTTCCTTCACTTGCCTGTATATTACGTTGCCAGGGGCCACGGTATTCCTTTCGGACTTTCCCGCAACCCCGGCAGGCATCGGTCCTATCGGACCCCTTCAGATGTGCTGACATCACCTGTTCTGTCATCGTCTGCACCTTCGGCTTGCTGGCCAGCCTCAGCCACGACGACGGTCAACCATCTGTGATGATAAGCTCGCGTGGGACCCCCGGAGCCCCGCAGCGCCGGAGCTGTGACAGAAACCATGCCTGCTGCATGTTACATGCTCGCTTGCATGCTGCATGCTTGCTGCATTCATGGTGTATACTTATTTGCATGTTAGTGTGAACTTTCTGCGAAGTGATGGTTCTTCTTTTTAATTATTCTGAACTAGCTGTGCCCGCGACTTCGTTCGCGTGGATGTCGGAAAACAATAATGTGTCACTTAGAGAAGGTGTACCTTCATTTAAAAAGGGAGAATCTTTCGACCAGGCCTGGTGATTTTTCCTTGTAACTAAGATGCTGCCAAAAACTTGTATAATTATTTATGAAAATGCTTCTCTATATACAATATTAGACGTGGAACCACCTGGAGCGTACACAAAAAGGTTGCTAGGGTTGCTCACACGCGAAAGAGCTACATAAAGTTGGCCGTGGGAAAAGCAACCAACACTAAGATCTACCCCCGCAACGGATAATGTCTGGCCCTGAGCTTTGTTAATGGTCATGGCGTAACATAGGCTGACGGGGAATTGCACACGTTTGAAACTAAAGGGGAAATTATTGGGAATGAGGGGAATTCTGGGAATAAAAACAACATCACCGGCGCCGCAACCTGTTAAGATTTCGGCTTCGATGACGTTGTGTTGGAGATTGGTGACTGAGCCGAGTGCCGTTGCAAAGTTTGGGAGGACTTAAATTTCTGAGAAGAATTATTGGCACTCCGACTTTTAAACAAATTTTGTGTGCTGGAAGACCGGGTGTGTTAAGGGATTCTAAGAACTCTACTGGATAGTGTGTGGCATCTTCCTCTTCGGTAACCGTGTTTATTGAAGTATATTGTTTACTTTCCCCAGAAACATGTGCCAATATTTGTGAATTTATTGCTGCCGCTTGGTCGTTGCGGGGAGTCAAAATAGCTCGCTGGCACAGCCAAGCAGCAGCGTGGTTACCGATATCAGTGGGATTCCCATACACAGAAGAAATGAGTTCCAGCTGTGAAGCAACGGAACAACATAGGTTCTCCACCAAAATTACTTTGCCATCTTGTGTAGGATATGTGCCGTCACCAATTTTCAAAAGTAAATTTGAGAACTCTTGTGCGTTTGGGTTCCCACCCAGATGTGCTCGCATATTTAAACTCAAATGAGTTGATATGACATTGCACCATAGAATCGAACTCTTTAGACAGGCACTAATTTCATCGGCTCTGGTACCTCGCGGTATTATCGGGAGTGTCTGCCTAAAATCACCACAGAAAAGTACCGTAATGCCTCCCATCGGCCGGTCATTTTGCCTAATGTCGCGCAAAGTTCGGTCTACTGCTTCAACAGCCTTGCGGTTTGCCATCGTGCACTCGTCCCAAATTATTATGTCACAATCGCGTAAAACCCTAGCTTTGTCGCTATTGCGTGACACATTGCAAACCGGGCTTTCTGTTCGTTCCAAGTCGATGGGAATTTTGAACATTGTGTGTGCGGTTTTTCCTCCGGGCAACAATGTGACTGCTATTCCTGAGGAGGCAACAGCGAGAGCAATCTTATTTTGGCTCCTTATTCGTGCCAAAATAACTTTGGTTAGAAAAGTTTTGCCTGTTCCACCGGGCGCGTCTAAAAACAGGATTTCTCCTAATTTATTATCCACACTGCAGCATACTCGATCAAATATTTGACGCTGTTCCGTTGTCAAAATTGAGCAGCCGTTTTGCAGGGTTTCTGCTAATTCCACGGGATTGTAATTTATCTCCGAGGCGTACTCCCTGTTTATACGTTCCCCATCGACTGTCGGTGTGGGCAAGCCGTATTGAGTGAGCGGGTTCCCTCCTATACTTGTAACTATATCTTGAATGGCCAACAACGATCTATTATGACAATTTTCAACTACTCGGTCAGGAATTTCACCATCACTGTTTTGACGTACATGTCTCAAAAAATCTTCAGAAAATTTTTCTCGATATTTTTGCCACAACTGCCCAGCATCCGTTAATCCACAAAAGGTCAATAAGATGGCAAACAAATGACGCAAGCGATATGGACTATCGCTGACGCTTGCCTCGGCTAAAGCTTCATCCCAATGCTGATCTCCATCTAATAAATGACGTGCGCGGCAAGCAGCTTGGTATGTGGGATATTCAATATCATCCACCTTACGGAGCTCAGTGAAAGAAGTAGGTCCTCGCACGACGTGCAAAAGAAGGCGTAAATAGTAACACTCTGAATTATTCGGGTGCACAGTGTACACTCGTCCAATCACGTGTTCCTTGAAAACTCCAGGCTCGCCTTCCACAGCAGTTCCACGTCTTCTACGGTTAAAAACACCTTGCTGCTTGTTGTACGTGTAATAAGATGGGACCTCATTATATAGAAGGGATTTCGCGTAATTATCTGTTTGGCAGAGGCGAAAGAATGCCATCAAGGTGGTTTGTCTTGGATTGTCTAACCTTGCTGTGACATTTTCAGACTGAAAATACACTCTTTGCCCGCCCTCAAGGTGTACATCGAGATGAATGACCGGCGGATGTCTCTCATGAATCGGGAAACTTAAAATACGCCAAACTGCCTCCGAGGAGCTTATGTACCGGCCAGATTGATACCTCGTGACTTCATCATATTCATTGCGATTTCTCAGCGCGATCATTGCTTGGTCACTACCTTTATTAACATATTTGCAAATATATTTTATCGACTCTACGCTATTGCATATTTCAACATTAATGTGAGCTTGAAATGTTTTAGATAATACTGGCGAATACGGCACCACCCATCTATTATCCAAAACAATTTCTTGCCCACGGAACCTGGTAGAAGCTGTGAAACCACCTTGCGAGACTGATCTGCGCCGAAACAACGGATACCCATTTTCCCCCGACATAGTCTGTGCTAAAAGTGCTCTAGGGTATTTTTTTGAGCACTTACCATCTTGCATGCACGGTGATTCCCTATTTAAAACACCACATGGCCCGTGAACCATGTGTGTCTTAATTATGTCATGCAAAATTGGATCTTCATTTTGGTCTGGAAATTCAGCACTTATGACACTGTCAATAGCATCGGAACGAATTTTGTTTTCCAGCCACAGGAGAATGTGGGCGTGGGGCAAACCACGCTTTTGCCACTCGACGCTGTACATAAAACATAGAGCTGAACCGAATAGTTTCTCTTTTGTAAGGAGATTGATCAAAACTTTGAGCTTCAAATGAAAGACCCTTGCAATTATGTCATGCCTATCGTATGACGCCTGTCCTGTAAGAAGTTCCTGACAAATTTCGGTCCACTTTGGATTTGTTGTAAACGTTACGAAAAGGTCCGGTCGGCCGTACTTACGGACGTAGCAAAAAGCATCTTGCGTTCTTTCGTGCATATATCGTGGACCGCCTGTAAAACTGGATGGCAAGATGACCAATCGCCCCAAGTTTTCGACGTTAGTATCCGTTTGCATCGCGTCCCGCAAATGAACGTATTCTTCAGCGCGTAAACGACGTTGGTTAGTGCGAATGTAAACTAAACGTTCCGTTTCTATTTTTGCATACATGTCTACAATAAATTGGCTGAACAAACCACGAAATCGTTGCAAATAGACGAAGCGATTGCGCCTTATTTGTAAAAGGTATGAATAATATTGCTGAGCCGATATCTTTTTATTAAAATTGGCTACCCTGGTAGTAGGGTTAACTTGGTAGAGCCCGAAATTGTACCCATCTTCACCATGACAATATATTAACGGATATTGCAGGGCGTCGTATGCTCGGTGTGTTTCATAAATTCGTTGAAGGCGATCGTCGCGAGTGCGCAACACGATGTCACGCCTCTCACACTCTTGGTCGACTAAAACAACTGCAACTTCATCTGTGACAGGTGCATTGTGTCTCCCGCGGTGTTCACCAACAGGACGTCTATCTGCGTTGATGATTATTTTAAAATCATTGCTGCCAGGCGGAATGGACTCCAATGCAGTTTTAAAATTATGCACATACTGATTTGCTTGATGCAGCATGTTCTGTAGTCCTGATATAAGGTCACTATTAAGCTGGGGAAAATGACGATTTCTGACACTGAGCTGTTCAGTGTAATCAGACACAAAATAAACTTGGAGAAATTTGGGCTCATTTTCTGCCAGTAACGATCCGATGAGATGGTAAACTTGGCCTTGCACTTTGAAGGTTGGCATGAACGGTCCCTCCGTTATTTGTTTTGCCCCAAAAGATGTCATCTGGAATGCGCTGTTATATGAATGGATATTATCTAAAAAATGTTTAGATTGGCGGTGATCGCCATTTAGAAGGATTTTAATAAAGTTTGGAGGATCTTGAAAATTTGTAATGACAACTTTTCCACTTGAACAGCACATTCCATTTGTCTCTTTATTCCATTTCAGAGCATCACAAAAATTGCAAATTTCGGTCATACCACCAACAGAGGCGAAATCAGCGTAGTCAATTCTAGGTGAATAAGTAAAACCTGCTTTTTCCTTATTGACCCAAGTTGTAATAACATTTGTGAAATCATATTCCAGAGACTCGTCAGCGTCCTCAGTTGTAATTCTGTTCAGATTGTACCGAGCTCGGTCAGCCTCTAAGCGAGATTGACGCTGTTGTGCTGTTTCTGCTTGTCGCAAGTCGTCTATTCTTTCCCTTTCGGACGCTAAATACCTTTCATCATTCAACCGAGCGCGTACATAATCTCTGGCTGACACTAATCTTCGTTCTCTCTCTGAGAGAGATTCAGATTCGCGTGACAGTGCGTGGCGCTCTCGGTCAACCGATAACCGCGCTTCGCGATCCTCGATGGTCTCTTGAGAACGCAAAGTCGCTGTCCGAGTACTTTGTGTACTCAGGCGTGAATCCCTTTCCGTAAAAGTCTCGGACTCGCGTGACAGTGCGTGGCGCTCTCGGTCAGCCGATAACCGCGCTTCACGATCCTCAATGCTTTCTTGAGAGCGTAAAGTTGCTGTCCGAATACTTTGTGTACTCAGGCGTGACTCCCTTTCCGAAAAAGTCTCGGACTCCCGTGACAGTGCGTGACGCTCTCGGTCTAACGATAACCGCGCTTCGCGGTCCACAATGCCCTCTTGAGAGCGTAAAGTCGCGGTCCGGAGACTTTGTGTACTAAGGCGTGACTCCCTTTCCGTAAAAGTCTCGGACTCACGTGACAGTGCGTGGCGCTGTCGGTCAGACGATAACCGCGCTTCGCGTTCCACAATGCTCTCTTGAGAGCGTAAAGTCGCCTCAGACTCGAGTGACAGTGCACGGCGCTCACGCTGAGCCGATAACCGCGCTTCGCGATCCTCTGTGCTCTCCCGTGACCGAGAAGCCGCCGTAAGAGCACGCTGTATTCTTAGTCTAGACTCACGCTGGAAAGGCGTTTCAGATGCGCGAATTCTAACTTGCCGTGCTCGGACAGCATTTAACCTCGCTTCACGATCCTCTTCGGATTCTTGAGATATAATTAGTCTCATTTTTTTAGCTTTTCGACTACATTGCGAAAGGTTAGATTTTTTTCTAGAAGGCATTTTCAAGAAAATATCTAAAACCAACCAACCAAAAGTTCGAGCGAATTACGAAGTAAAGTAACGACTCGTTTTTTGACCCAACGAACGAAACGAAACCAATTCGAACGAATTACGAAGTAAAGTAACGACTCGTTTCTTGACTTCGTAATTTGACCCAACGAACGAAACGAAACAACCAAAAGAACAATTTCAACGAATAAACGATCAAACCACAACAAACTTTTTCCGACAATTAAGAGACCAAGAACAGAGAAACCCAATTCTTCAAGGAGAAAGTACTATAAATGGGCTAAGGTCATTCTTCTACGGAGAATCTTAACACCGCGATTCAAAAAATTACGTTAAATGAACAACGCCATCTATCGAGCACGAAGTAATACTGTCAAAATATATTGGAAAACGTTCGAACACTCAATAAGCTAACTAAACTATGTAGAAAAGTCCAAAAGTACAAAATATTTTTGTTTTTAAGAAATTAACATTTATCACTATTGTTTCATATCATATCATATCTTAAATAATTAAGTTGTATCATGATTTGAAAGATAGGGAGCGCCACCTATCGCACTACTACTAAACTAATAAACATATTGGGAGTTTTATTTTATTCACAATGTAACGTGTTAAGTTACCGCGCGAAGTATGCGAAAATAATTATCCTAAAACAACATTACGAACTCACAAATCTACTTGAATTTACGTTAGTATTATTTTGCGTCAATAGATGTCGTTACGTGTATGTACATTACGTAATGACAATTTCTTCTTGAACACTTTAAATCATATATCTTTTGATATTTTGAAGCGATTGCGATGAAACAAAAACTAAATGAAACTTCAAGTTACAAACAATATTTGAGTGTAAAAGTTAACCATATTGATTTTGTACTTTTTACGTGATACTGGAAAAAACAAACCTCACAGACAAACAGACAAACAGACAAAAATTCCAAAAATGATAGAAATGGTATCTGTTAGTTATTATTGAACACTCCAAGTACTTTTTCTTTTTTTTTTTTTATGTACAGAAACGCTTCGACTACAGATTTATTATATGTATAGAAGATATGAAATTTATGCCTAATGATGATTCTGACTTACAAAATTATGAGTTTTGAATGTATGATAAATGAGTGTTTGCCAAACGATTTTCTTGTTCCTTTTTAGAGCTTGGATGTTTTTATGAATGCCACAAGACTTCAAATTGGCAAAAGATACACTGCCATCATTATTTTCCTTGCAGAGGGAAATGTTAAATCACAAAGATCTTCAAAACTCTCACGTGAGCATGTTGTCGTATCTAACAATTTCACGCGTCCTTGTTCATATCGTCTGCAGGAAGAATGTGAGTGAATATGTAAATGTGGGGGTGTACGGACTGTACGGTTGCGCCACTTAACTATCATCATCGTACAGTTTATGTGTTACCTGATATTTGTATGTGACAGGCATTTGGTTTGTTGTGTAGAAAATTGAATTAGTATTGTGAGCCGTTGAAAGAATTAAAATCTATAAATATGATCATCCCTTTCATTAAACATTAATACTTGATGCTTATATCCTATTCAGTTACCATTAAAATAAATCTTTTGTTCCTAGGATCATATTAACGACGTTTTATGGAGGAGCACATCTTGACATAGTGTAAATAGCGTGCAGTGTGTACATAAATTAATTTTCGTGTGTTTACGAGCTTACTGGGTTTATATCAACATCATCGGATTTTCATTGTTGTATTGGTTTATAAATCTCTTCTAAAGCAATATTTACTTCATCTAAGCCTAACCCGGAATTTAGGTGACCCACCAATTGCGGAAAATGTTATTTCCAACTTTTGACAAAGAAAAGAAAAACAAAAAGATTTTTGCTATTATTTCCCAAAGAACTAACCAACAACTTAATTTATCTTCCTCAGGCATTATACACAAGAACAATAAAACAACTAACTCCATAAGAGTTTATTCGGATAAATTATTGTTATAATAAAGAATAGAAGAGCTATTATACTCGGATGTTGTCGGATACAAAAGTTTAAGAAACTTAGCTTACCCTAAAAAAACAGAGGAAGAAAGTCAAATTCTTTAGCAGTAAGAAATAAAGACATATTATACAGTAAAAATCAACAAAAAAAAAAAAAACAGTTTTTTAAAACTTACCTAGCTAATTGATAATAAGCTGATAAGAGCAACACGCTAATTCAATCAACGTGATGAAATATGGTTCATCACGTTTATTGAATTAGCGTGTTAATGTGTTATGTCTTTCGTAATCATAACTTACGAAAGATCCTTCCCCATTTATTACATGTTCAAAAAATATAAAACTAAGCGAAAGCCATAACAGCAATATATTTCTAAAACACGAAGCTAAAAGATTTCTCTAACATTATGTGTTGAAACGCGCTTTTTTCTGCAACTATAGAAATTCGGAAGTGAAATGGAAGTGATGTATTTTCTCATAAGATTCTATCATTGAATTCCTTAGAAAAAATACCGTAAAGATCTCAGCAAAATCGTATCTTGTTGATTGTTTTATTATTTAGAATTGGGTATTTGAGAAATGCTTGTCACTCAAAAGTTGATAGGTGAGGAAAAAGTATACAGAAAGTAAACATTTTAGTAAACCAATCAAGCTGATTATTGAGGAAATAAATCCGTTTTTGTTTTGCTGTATGATTACGAAAGCTTTGTTTTATCATCTTCTCGCACTATACCCGTCTGTTAAAAGGACAATCTCGAGGGACTCTCTATTAAGAGGTATTCTCTGATAAGATTACTTAACCGGATGAAAATCGTACCGTAGGTACGAAGCACTGGGGTACTTATACAATGCGCGGTAACGAAACCATAGCGACTTCTATTTTTTCCACTACCGCCATCTATCGAGCTTCCGAGCAACTTTCTTTCTGTCTGTTGGTCTGAAAGTATGACGCAAAAACTACCGGATCGATTTTGTTCAAATTTTGCATAGATGTTCCCTATAAGTGTGGTCAGTCTGTAGGGTACTTATTATCACGCTATTTGCTATGAGTGATGAGCAGAATTGCATTCTGTTCGTATCCTAACTATCCTAATCTATTTATATCTATATTGATTCGCCCGGAGAAGGGGGTGGAGGGGGTTATCCAGGAGAGGGGCCCGTGGCTAAATAAAAAGAGCCGCACTGGTCGATCGATCAGGTACATCTTAAGGATGCAGTTACACGACAAGATGCTGATGCCAATCAATTGGGGCAAATGGGAGTACTACCGTCCTCTTTCACTGGTGGTCCGAGGTACATGCACGAGCGTACCCAGGATGCGATGACATATGTACGCAACTACGGTCGCCCTGATCTCTTTGTGACGTTTACATGCAACCCTCGCTGGGACGACATTACCAAAGTTTTACTTCCTGGACAAAAGTCTTGTGATCGTCACGATATAATTGCTCGAGTGTTTCATATAAAAGTTAAAAAACTGATTAATTTATTGATTAAAGGACAAATATTTGGAGAAATTCGTTGCTACATGTATTCGGTTGAGTGGCAAAAACGTGGTCTTCCACATGTCCACATTCTTCTATGGCTGAAAAGTAGCATAAAGCCAGACTCTATCGACAAAGTAATCTGCGCTGAAATACCTGACCCTGCACTTGACCAAAAACTTTACGAAATAGTAAAGTCGAACATGATTCATGGCCCTTGTGGAAGCTTTAATCATAAATCTCCTTGTATGAAGAACAAGAGCTGCACTTAAAGATATCCCCGACCTCTATTGAGGGAAACACAAACAGGTGATGATGGCTATCCACAGTATCGGAGACGATCCCCTAGCGAAGGCGGTTTTACCGTTAATATTCATGGTGTGGATCTAGATAACCGTTGGGTAGTTCCTTTTAACCCTGTACTATTAAAAACTTTTAACGCACATATAAACGTTGAGTATTGCAACTCTGTGAAATCAATAAAATATGTATGCAAGTATGTTAATAAAGGATCGGACCAGGCTACATTTGCACTAGAAAATAAAAAAGATGAGGTGAAGATTTATGAGAGCGGAAGGTACATAAGTAGCTCAGAAGCAGTGTGGCGAATTCTTGGGTTTTCCATACATGAGCGTTTCCCCACAGTTGTTCATTTAGCAATTCATTTGGAAAACGGTCAGAGAGTTTACTTCAACTCAAATAATCTCGCTGACAAAATAGCTAATCCACCAAAAAACGACGCTTTTAGCTTTTTTCGAACTATGTCAATCAGATAACTTTGCTAAAATTCTACTTTACTCTGAGGTACCCGCATATTACACATGGAATAAGAGTAATTTTGTAAGACGAAAAAGAGGAGTAACAGTTGATGGTTGGCCTGGTGTGATGAAGGAACACGCCTTACGTAGAGTCTATACTGTTCACCCCAACAATACGGAGTGCTATCATCTGCGTTTACTGCTATATGAAGTGCGGGGCCCAACTTCATTTGAAGCACTAAAAACTGTGAATGGTGTGTTGTAGCCTACTTTCCAAGCTGCTTGCAAAATGTTAGGTTTGCTTGAAGATGACCTACACTGGCATGCGACGTTGGAGGAGGCCGCGCTTTGTCAGTCAGCAGCAAAAATGCGAGAACTGTTCACAATTATGTTAGTCTTTTGTCAAATATCAGACCCAATAGCTCTTTGGGAAGACTTCAAAGACTATTTGTCTGAAGATTTTAAGCACAGGCTGCAAAAAGAGATCGGAGACAATGTAGAGAATTTCAAAGACCAAATTTTAAATGAATGTCTATCTGATATTGAAGAAGCAGTGTTAACATTAGGTGGAAAATCGATAGATATGTACGGTTTGCCAAAACCAACCAAGCCACAAGTTGCCGGTAATAGGGAGTATATGAGAGAAACTAATTTTGATACAGTAGCTTTGGAAAGTTTTGTAAATAATAATACGCCATCGTTGACTGCCGAGCAAACGTCTGTATATAACCAAGTCATGACAAGTGTAGAAGTAAGTGAAGGAAAAATTTTCTTTCTGGACGCCCCTGGTGGCACAGGTAAGACTTATCTTTTAAACTTGCTCTTGGCAAAAGTAAGAAGCACTCGAGACATAGCTTTAGCTGTAGCGTCGTCTGGGATTGCTGCTACATTATTAGAAGGAGGTAGAACTGCACACGCTGCCTTAAAACTACCTCTAAATCTTACAAATGTAGAGACACCCTTATGCAATATACCAAAGCAAAGCAATCTTGCCGAAGTGCTTAAAAATACTAAACTAATAGTATGGGATGAAATAACGATGGCGCACAAAAGAGGAGTTGAAGCCTTGAATAGGAGTTTGCAGGACATACGAAATAATAAAAACATAATGGGTGGTATGACGGTGTTGCTGGCAGGAGATTTTCGACAGACTTTACCGGTAGTGCCTAAAGGTACGCGCGCAGATGAGATCAAAGCATGCATCAAAAGATCTTTCTTATGGCGTTCAATTAAAGTTTTAAAACTTACTCGAAACATGAGAGTACATCTCAGAGGTGAAGTTTCTGCCGGCAGATTTGCAGATCTTCTTCTTCAAATCGGAAACGGAAACTTTCCACAAATTCCGAAAAAATACCATACGAATTATGTACTGTGGTATCAACAGTTGAGGGACTTGTAGATAAAATTTATCCTGATATTAAAAATATTAAAGGCAAACCGATGGAGTGGTTATGCGAGAGAGCCATTTTGACTCCCAAAAACGACCAAGCCGCTGCGATCAACGAAATGTTGATAAATACATTCGAAGGCGAAGAAATGATTTACAATTCTGTTGACACCATGGTCGATATGGACGAGTCGGTTAATTATCCTGTAGAATTTTTAAACTCTCTTAATCCGCCGGGTCTTCCGTGTCACAGACTTATGTTGCGTGTAGGTGCTCCTGTCATGTTACTCCGAAATTTACATCCTCCAAAATTGTGCAATGGAACTAGACTCCAATAACAGCTCTCCGCTGCAATGTTATTGAGGCGAAAATACTAACTGGATCTGCCAGAGGAGAAACAGTATTCGTGCCGCGTATACTATTGATACCAAATGACCTTCCGTTTGAATTTAAAAGATTGCAGTTCCCAGTCAAGGTTTGTTTCGCGATGACTATTAATAAGTCACAGGGACAAACTCTAAAATTTGCTGGAGTTGATTTGCGGCAAGACTATTTCTCCCACGGCCAATTTTATGTGGCTTGCTCACGTGTTAGCTCTCCAACTAGCCTGGTTGTTTAAGTGCCCGCTTCCGAATTAGTGAAAAACATCGTATATAGAGAAATACTGTGAAGGATTTAGGTAGATACCGGTCCTTTACAGCAGGTATTTCTTTACAGTATTCCTCAAATATCACACGTAGTAGAGGACAATTAGCCATGAAGAAAGGTCTATTGTTATTGTTATAATACCTAATTCATAATTATCTAGAAAAAAAAAATTTATACTCTACGCAGACGACGTAAAATAAAATAGTAACGAAGTCAAATATTACATTGAATATTCATGAGTCTGATGTTGAATATATAGTTTTTAGAATTTTTGGTCTGTTTGTTTGTATGTATGTTCCGGCTTGCACAAACACGGATGAGCGGATTTAGATGATATTTGGCACACAGATAGTTTATAACCTGGATTAACCTATAGGTTATTTTTTAATCCCGATTGTACGTTCCCGTCGGATATTTTTCGACATCCACGCGGGCGAAGCCGCGGGCAAAAGCTATATTGTATAAAATATGCTTTAATCCACATGTAGGCATACGGTAATGACACATCTTATAATTATTACCGATATGAGTTCCTTCGCTCATTGTATAAATTCTATTAGACACTTCACTACTTAGAATACAAAATGTTATGTTTTACAAGCGGCGGCGAAGGTTTCTTTTCGGTAATACCGTCGAGTCATGTGGTGTTTTTAGTGCTAAGTACTAGTACCAGTTTCCAGTTGAGGTGTGCAATGATCTCTTATAATTTCTGAAGTTTGTCTCTGTTTTGTCTTCGTGCGACTAGTTACATTCTTCTTCGGAGTTGGGGTTTTCTGCTTAACTGGGCTATTAGCTATTTGTTTATAGATTTCATTTTTCTTTAATAAAGCGGTATTCATTTGCTTCAAGTTACTATTTTCCAAAGACAATACTTCTGTAGCGGTTACCACTTTTAGTTTGTAATTATAATGCTATTTAAAACTAATATTGTAAACACTACACCGCACATTTCATAACCTATTACATCATATCTCTCGTTTGACATTTCGACCACAGAGTTCAACCTGTCACATTCATAATTCATTCATAGACATCAACGAGGAATATATCATTATCTATTGCTTAACATGAATAACAAAATTATATTTACAACTATTACTTATTTACTATATTTACAATATACATAATATCTATAAACATATTTAATAAATCTTACAATTATATTTACACTCCACACCTTATAACTTAATGTAATTAGTCATATGTGGAAGAAACGGAACGTGCGTTAGAGCAGTAAAATGGGACACACATATGACCAGCAGAAAATCGTTCGCAGGGTTCAACGAGCTCAGTCATGGCGTTGCCAATTTAGCATTTTATATGCTAAATTTGGCAGATTTTCATTCTGTCTAGCATATTATTTTGTCGTTTAGCATATAGCATATTTTTTAGCATACTAACTGAAATTAAAATAAGAACATGAAACGAAAGACTGTTTATGAAGATAAAATATGAACATGAAACGAACAATCTTTTTTGTTTTGGACTTCTAGGGATTTCCCTTTACAACTTTTCTGTATCCAACAAAACTTTACAGGGATCTGAGTAGCTTAGTGGAATCGACAAGTCGGCGTATCCTGAACCCTACAGCGAGGGTAGATATTTTTACTCAAAACATAGATGATTATTTGGACCCTAGACCATGTTTATGAGTACACTTTACGTGAATATAATCTTCATCCTGAAAATTAACCATTTAATTTCATATTAAAACTTGTGAAAGAACTACGTTCTAGTTTTTTTTTTTTTTTTTTAAACGTTGCCCCACACTAGGATTTCTCCTGTATCGTGGGTGCGTTTACAAACATTTATACTCACATACACAAACAGCCAGACCCGAAACAACTACTTGTAGGTCATACAAATATTTGTTCCGTGCGGGAATCGAACCCGCGACATGCAGCGCAGCAGTCAATCGCTTAACTACTGCGCTAACCGTGCCGTCAATGAATCTGGTAAAGACTAAGCTTCGGAATCGTTTAGCGGTGAAAACCTTAAATGCCATTTTATATGTCAGATTTGGCCTGAAGAGGGTAAGAAAGTGTTGTTATTCTTATACAGTACCAGATGAATGACATACTGCGCTGTATAGGTACCAAAGAGACTTATGATTCGGACTCTCAGCCTTCCACATCTACAGCTACTGTTGATGAAAATCAGGAAGATATCGACTGTTTATTTCAAAACTTGATGTAATCCTATGTATAGCTAATCAGTATATTTTATAATAATATTGATTAAAATTTTATATTAATTTGGCATTTTATTTTAGCACTTTATTAAAAAATTAGCATATTTTTGGCTTTTTTTTAACAGAACTTTAGCACATTTCGTATTAGCCTAGTTGGCAACACTGCTCAGTTAGCGACCTCAGTGTACGATCCCATATGAACTCAAACGCACGTATCGCTCTGCCCAAAATCTAGACTTCCTAAAAGTCCTAGATCTCTCTAATAGCCTCTGTTCATTTTGTGTAATATCTGTTTCCGTTCGTACAATTTGTCCTAAGTCATAGTCTTTGTGTTGTACTTTTATATATTAAGGAAGTGCCGAGGTAGGCAGGAATACAAGTCTTATAGTTCCAAAATAGTATTTTATTGCGTCTGCCCGTAACACTTCACTTCAATTTCTTGATGTGCGCTTTTTAGCGCACATCAAGAAAATAATTAAAATATATTAAAAATACAAAAGATTTTATTTTTTGTATGTTTGTTTGTTTGTATAATGAATAAACTCAAATTTTTTTCTACTGGTGAAAGAAATTTCACTGAGTAAAATAGGCTATAATTTATAAAGATATCACGCGAGCAAAGCCGCTGGTGGCAGTGAGTCGCTTATAAAACGTTATGGCCAAAATGTTTTTAGATTAAGTTCCAATTCAAAAGAGACAGGGAAATGTGCTGAATATTCAGTTTGAATCAAGAAGCCTAGTAAATCATTTTTACGGGCAGCTACCCTCACAATCGTCTATAGCCACTCCAAGCTTCAATTCACGCATCAATTCTTAATTCTCTTTATATCGACTACTACTTAACACTCTTTGCGTTGGCTTATTTTCCCAAGTATCCAACGTTTTTTTTATCAAATGTAAAGTTCATCTATTCTGTATCGCTAACGAGATGTGCGGACTAGCTAGCTAGTGGTAATGACGCGGAATGATTTCGGTGAGGTTTTAATGGTGGTTTGCCTCCGAACTTTTTATAACATGGAAGTCCGCTATGGACACTGCAGTAAGTTGATGTGTGTGAGACATTAAAAGTTTTATTTATAATGAATCCAAATCTGGTCAAAGAATGTATACTGATAAATAAGGGTTAACGGAGAAATATTATTTTTACGATCTTACAAAGCATTTCGGGTTAACAAGCATCATTAACGCGACTTGAACAATTCGAATTTTTTCTTCCAAAAATTCTAAAATAACTTTTTAATTATACAGAACCCCATTATTATATGGAAGGCTGCGATGGAAGAAGTAATTGCAATTAAAGATTTTAATTAACGCTGACAATCATTTTACGTTTTGCTTTTTCCAGTGTAAGCAGAGAACTCTACTAAGCTTAGTAGTAAGGTGTATCAAAAATGACAATGTTAGTTCTACAACAAAGCGATACGGTGCCCCACACTATGAATTTCTACTGTATTGTGGGTGCGTTTACAAACATTTAAACTCACATATACACAAACAGCCAGACACGGAATAACTACTTGTAGGCCATACAAATATTTGTTCCGTGCGGGAATCTAACCCACGACACGCAGCGCAGCACAGTCAATCGCTTGGTTAAGCGATTGGACTGGTTAGTCCGTCGTGATCTTTGTTTGTTGAGCTTCGTCATTAATTACACCTCAGTAGAAACTCTTTTTTTATCTAGGTCATCTCACAGATATACCACTAAGGTAGTTACTGTTTTACCGGACTGTCCTGTGGCTGCCTTAATCTGCTAAACTTAAAGCCTCCAGCCAGGGGCATAAGCTATTCTAAGTTAATACTAGGCGAACGCTCGCTAAGGGCACCCCCTGTGGGGTACGAACCTTGGCTTAGGGCGTCACTGAGGGGAGGACAGCAAGATGGGACAGGCTGGATCAAGGATAGATAATAATTATTATACGGGGAATTTAAAGCTACGCGCTCAGCTGTGGTGCGGGCTGGCGCTTCATCGGGCAAGAGTAGAAACTTAAACACGAAGTCAATTTAACAGAATCGGCTCCGGGTCACAGTTGATAAAGTTCTCGTTACTAAACTTTCAAAGGAACAGTAAGGACTTACCACGTTTATTTATAAATTGCTTCTTGATTAACATAATTAGTTCCGGAATACTAATGAAGTATTGATGAACTCCATCCTGATCATACCCTTAATATTCTTTTGTTAAACCCCGAGTAGGATACATTCCTGAAACCATGGTAATCCTAACTAAGCCTAACTTAATATTATAAATGCGAATGTGAGTTTTTTTGTTAAGTTTCCACGCTAGAAACGGCTGAACGGATTTGGATGAAATTTGGCACATTGGTAGACTATGACCTGGGTTAGGACAAAAAATACTTTTTATCGCGATATTCCCTCGGATCGAGACTTATAAAACCGCGAGATGAAACCGCGGGGCGCAGCTAGCATCAAATATTACGTTAATTTTTACTGCGAAAATAAGCGATTTATCCAAATATTGTAACAGATCTACGCTATGAAAATGTTTATTGTAAGCTTAATTTATTCGCCTTTCAGCCTTTATTCCAAGAATATACGATTGAACAGAGAAATCATGGTGTAAACGTTGTTATTACGGTTGATTTAAATCGGTTTATTACATTATTTTATTAATGCAAAGGTTTTTGCAGTTCATTATCCCGTGTGTACGAATACACGGTATAATGAACTGCAAAAACCTTTGAGTTGCAGTTCATTGCAGAGGAAATTTTGTATCGTATTCTGCTTTTATAATTCATTGCACTGAACGATAAGTATTTCATTTATAAATATTGGACACCTGAAAAATAAAAAATGTACATTGCCGTTTAATAAGAAAAGAAATATAATAATCATGGCAACTCAATATTTTTTGACAGCATACGCCAGTATTTATTATGTAAAGGAGAATGACCGCCAATGGGCCCCTTAGTTTTGGTGCCGTGTCAAGACTATTTACTTCTCAAAAATTAAGTCGTATTTTTACATGTTCAAGTTTTTTTTTTTCAACATTTCTTTTACCCCAGCATTGGAAAACAGCATTAATATTTATTTTATTGAATTTAGATCACTTCCGCCATTAAAACTTAACTTGAATGTTGCCAGACGCGGACTATGTCAATTGAATAATTGTAATCGATAAAAAATATCGATATTTTACTAATCCGTCGACTAAAATGACCGGAGCTTTTGTTCCGTCATAATCTAGCTAACACTCTCATGTAACTGATTAGGCCCGAAGTAGACGACGGGCGGGCTCAAATAAAGAAAATAAAAGTAGTTAATAAACTAAAATAAAAAACACGAAGGAATTATATTTTGAAGGAGTGTTTATTCTACCCACAAACATATAATATTATAACTAGGAGATTCTACCGGTCTTAGCTCTGCGGTGCTTTTAGCTAAAGTACGATCCTGAAATGATGTGAAGGTCCTCTGTCCAATAGCGAAGAACTAAGGCGGAAACAGACGCTCCGGTTGCTCTTCCGATTGTCTGATCTGGCTGACTGTCAGAAATATTCCGTTACATTCATACCTGATTAGTTTCTTTCAAAAACAACAGTTAGTACCACATACATTATTGTGGTTAGTACTCAGGTTAATACCTCCCATACATACCTAAATAGCGTTTGTAATTATCTTTTTAATTATGTAAATAATATTATTTTTAACAAATCGATTTGGTAAATCGATTACCAAAATATTTAATATGGTACACTAAAACAGATCTATCTGTCAAATCAATGCATCAATCAAATTGTTAGTTTGGTGGTTGGAGTTGTATTTATTCCCGTATTTACTTCAGTTCGTTACAATTTGAAGCTGTCGCGTTGAGCGTTTACGTTCCTGCAGAGTTTTGAGATATTGGACTCCTGTTTTAGTGATAAGTGAGGAAATCGACTGTTTTAGGTTTTAAGTGAGCCTTGGACTCGTTTTACTCCTGAAAAATGTCTACACCTGGTAGAGGTCGGGTAAACCACCCTCTCTCTCGCCGGTGTGTCAATTGCTCCCTACGTTTGGCGCCGAATCTTCGTAGACGTCAAATCGAAGAATTAGATGAACCAATGCTTATCCCTCTGAAAACCTGGGTAACACCTACACCGGTAAGTGTATAATGTGTCATTTACCAGATTTATACGAACATTTAGGATGCCTGTGTTTGGCCAATCAAGGGGTCATCGTCAACAGCAAATCTCTATTATTTCCGCTTTAACATAAATTAACGTTTACACACGTACACTACGTACATTATAGGCATAAGGTGATATGAGAAAACCTAGTAGACCATTGCAATGAGCACATGAATAAATGTACGTATTATTTATTTAGTAATTCTCTGATTTATTTTTGTTATCTTTTCAGATAACCGCTGATGATATCCTGTGTCTTGAATGTTTTGTATTATTACAAAACCGAAATCATCAACCCTATCCCTTGTATCCCCTGCTCTTGGACACCTCAACATATTTTTTTCATGTGGAATGTCAATTGCAAGCCGCAGAACTTATAGGGTTAGTCAAGACTGTCCTCAAAGGAACTTTATACTAAGATGGACACCACGTAAGTGTTTAAATTGTGGCAGAATAACTGTGATTTAACTAATTTAACAAAAATAAATATAATATTTTCTTATTTTTAGGTCTTGCATTTGGACCGAGTATGTCGTGCTTGTTGGGAGGTTGCAACGAGAGAAATACAAAACCAGGCTGTTGGTGGTGTTAACAGATCCACAGTGGATTCTGCGCCAGTGACTGATAATATGGACGATAACATTGCAGATGCTGTGATTCCTGTACCACCTCCACTTCCACCACCTCAGGAACAACAATTACCTCAAACATTTTCAAAAATAAATTCACTTCAGTACAAACGGGTTTCTGCAAGTTCACGTCATTGCATGTTCCTTGGTCGTGCGAACACTGAACGTCCGAATTAGTGCCTTGTTTACTACTGAAAATGGCCCCATGCGCTCATTTTTTAGACCTGGTGATGTATTCATTTTGGACAGAGGATTTCGAGATGTGATTGCGGAGTTAGAACAATATAATTATAAAACTCACATGCCTGAGTCAGTATCGGAAAACGAACAACAATTAACCACCCACCAGGCTAATAAATCTAGATGTGTCGTTGTGTGAACAATGTGCCGTCGGGTGGTAGACGTTATAAATGGGAGAATCAAAAGAGATTTTAAATTGTTTCGCCAGATATATTTTAATAGAGCGTCAAGTCACCTTATGACTGATTTCAAAATAGCTTGTTCCCTTTTTAATAAGTTCCATCCTACAATTGATGATAGGCTGTCGAGATTATAGGCATTACAGTCAATTATTTATCGGAATTTATTCAAAGGGAACATATAAATAGAAGATGTACGATTGTTCTGTATCGTATCCCATGATTGGACGAATTTGATAGTGAATGTCTGTGTGCGCTCGCCAAGTCGGCATGCGATTGGCTGTTCCCTACCAACGAGCTGCTGCATAGAGTCACGTGAAGGTGACTAGAGCGCCACCTGCAAGAAGCTTCGCGAGCGCGCGGGGCAGATGAATCTATCGTCCGCCATTGACCCATGAACTATCTAATATTTAGCTCCGTGAGTGAAAATTATTAAAACAAGGACAAATTGTGCATTACCGTGTGGTGTCACTCGTGCCAGTCTCCGTGGTCAACAGTCCACTCAAAAGACCGTTCAGATCTAGTGGGAGTCAGCCGCAGCCGGAGAAAAGGTGAGTCGTACTCAGTCATTTCTCTGTTGAATTTGTTCCGTGATTGGGGAGAACGGCGAACTCCGTTCGTACAGAACTACCTAGTTTTCTTTCTACAACCAGCATAATATTACAGTCCACTCCTCTATTCCACATTCTGGTCCATTCGAGCCCTATTTCTTAAATCATTTAGCTAAAACCACGCTTCCAAAATGGCGGAAGTTTTAGAAATGAAACGTAAAATCTTATTAGTTAGAAAGGAATATTTATTTACGAAGATACAAAAGCTTTATGACTATTCCAAAAAGTTGGGAACTGATCCAGATACATTGCAATTGTTTACGGTATCATTGTCGGAAATGGAAAGTGTTCGTGCGAAGTTTGAATCCGCCATATTTGATTTGTACGAAATAGAAGTGCAAATAAAACCTACTGCAAAAATGTCGATTAGTGAACTTGAAGCATTTGACGAATTGTATAATGCATGTCGGTTAATCGCTAGTAAATATTCTAAATCAGAGTCCGATGTCTGTACTTCGTTAGATAAAAATGATTTCGTAGTACCCGCGTTACCAAAGATAACATTATTTCAATTTGATGGAGAAGTTGAAAACTGGATAACATTTTATGACACATTCACATCGTTAGTTCATAATAGAAATTTCTCAGATATAGATAAATTCCATTATTTACTCTCATGCGTTAAAGGTCCTGCTTTAAATATCGTTAAAAATCTACCTATCACTGCCGCTAATTACTCATTAGTTTGGCAAAGTTTAGTGGATAAATATCACGACCACAGAACACTAGCATGTAGGTATTTCGATAAAATGTTCAACTTTTCTCCGTTAACTGAAGATACGACGTCGAACTTAACTTCATTTGTAGAAACTTTTGATCATTCACTTAAAGCGATTCAAGCATTGAAAATTAAAAACTTAGAAGATTTCTTATTGTGTCATTTGGCATTACAACGACTCGATCCTCATACGCGAAAGTTATTCGAAGAATGCCGTGATCAAAAGTTGATACCTACGTTTGCGGAACTAATAGCTTTTGTCAACAAACAAATTAAAGTTCTGGAACACACTTTTATACACGGCTCTTCAAATAATACGTCGAAATCTAGTAATAATAAGACACAAAATAAAAACCAAATTAAATCTTCGTCTAAGTCAGTTCTTAATACGGCACAAGCTCCGCACAATAATAACAACCGTAATAATAAATTAAATTTAACTTGTGTGATTTGTAAACAAAATCATATGATTTATCGATGTGATCAATTTCATAAATTGTCTGTCGATGAAAGAATGAGCCGTGTTCATTCACTAAAACTTTGTCATAATTGTCTTAAATCTGATCATCAGTCTAATGCTTGTAAAAGTACAATGACTTGCGGGGTATGCGCATCATCGCATCATTATTTATTACATAAAGATAACGCGAAGGCGGAAAGCGCGGGAATATCGTCCGTGGCGAACTCCCTGACAGCGCAGCCGCAGCAAGCGCTAGTGTCGTCTCACTTCGTAAGTGACACAACACACACACCCATACAGCAAGCATTAATTAGTAATAACTGCGATTACGGAGTAGTGTTAGGCACTGCACTTGCGCATGTTATTGACTGTGTTGGTCAATATCAAGACTGCCGTGCAGTCATCGATTCTGGCGCTCAGAGCTCTTTTATAACTACTGAATGTGCTCAGAAACTAGGATTACAACGTAAAAAATGTCCTTTTACCATTCACGGCATAGGTGGGGCCTTAGTTAAAAATCAAGGCATGGTTACTTGTACATTAAAACCAAGACATGCGAAGGGTCCAACATTTAATGTTAATTTAGTAGTTATTCCGAGGGTGTCCGCTGATATGCCTAATATCTCTTTCACAGATAATGTCATTAACGAATATGACACTTATAAGTTAGCGGATCCACTGTTTTTTAAGCGTTCGCGAATAGATATTTTGTTAGGTAACGACATAGTGCCAGATATCATTAGAGATAAACCATTAGTAATTAAGAATGGTATTCCGAGTGTTATCAAAACAATTTTTGGTTATGTTATTAGCGGAAAATTATATCCACTTAATAGTAATAGTTCGCAAAATCTTAATTTATCGGTTTCATATGACGAAGAACAGTCGATTGAAAAAACTTTACGCAGTTTTTGGGAAATTGAGGAAGTGCCGTGCACACCGTCAATAAATCCAATGGATAAGTTAGCCGAGGAGATATTCACTAATGAACATACTCGGGAGTCGAACGGGCAATACGTAGTTCCGCTGCTGTTTGCACCCGAACACTCGCCGCTAGGGGCAACGCGCGCTGTGGCTGAGCGCCGGTTATTGTACACGGAACGAAAGCTAGCGCGTACTACTGATTTAAATAACAAGTATAAGGAATTTATGCGAGAATATGAAGATCTCGGTCATATGGAACTTTATCAGGGTGACAAACCTAGCAAATACATTATTCCACATCACAGTATTTTGCGACCGGCTAGTACCTCCACTCCGTTACGTGTAGTGTTCGACGCGTCAGCGAAGAGTAGCAATAACGTGTCTTTAAATGATATTCTATTAGTCGGCCCTAAGCTGTATCCGGATATTGCGGCAATCATTTTGAAATTTCGACTATTTGAATATTGCCTAGTAGGTGATGTTTGTAAAATGTATCGTGCTATCTCTTTAAGAAAAGAAGATCGATTATATCAACACATTTTATATCGGGAATCGCCTAACGATCCAATAAAATTATACGAATTAAAAACCGTGACGTACGGACTTAGTTGTTCACCGTTCTTAGCAATTCGGACGCTACTGCAGCTAGCTAACGATGAAGGAAAACGTTTTTCATTCGCTGCTCAGGTCCTCCGTGAGGGAGTCTACATGGATGACGTCCTATATTCATGTAATACTTTTGAGCAAGCTTGCTTAGTGCAGGATCAATTAATTGGTATTTTGAAAGTGCCAACTTTACCTTAAAAAAGTGGATGAGTAACAGTGAGCAGTTACTACAACGCGTGCCCTCCGAAAATAGGGAAAATTCCGTAACATTCGTTAAAGATGAAAACGGTAGTACTATTAAAGTCTTAGGTCTTCAATGGATTCCAAAATCCGATAATTTTCTTTTTTCAGTTAATTTAACAGACAACGAGTCAACCAAACGATCAGTACTCAAATTGCTAGCGTCGATTTACGATCCCGTGGGTTTTATCGCACCATGCACTTTTGTGGCGAAGCTGATCATGCAAGAACTGTGGAAGCTAGGCATTGGTTGGGACGAAAAGTTGCCAGATAATATAAAAAAATCGTGGCAAAATTTTATTTTGCAGCTTCCTCTGTTAAAGGAGTTGCGTATCGAACGTCACATGCTATTACCAGGGGGAACGGAATGCGACTTAGTTGGATTTTGTGATGCTTCGTTGAGTGGCTATGCAGCATGCGTGTATGTTATTAGTCGCGATCAAAAGGGTATCGTAAAGGTTCGTCTAGTGACCGCGAAATCTAAAGTTGCACCAATAAAACCCGTCACGATTCCTCGGTTGGAGTTAATGGGTGCTGTGTTGTTGAGCAAATTAATAAAGTTCGTAGTTGACACATTTACACGCGTTAAAATTAATAAAATAACAGCAGCTTCAGACTCAACAGTCGTACTGTCGTGGCTTCAAACAGAACCTTATAAACTGAAGACCTTTGTCAGTCATCGGGTTACAAAAATTATCGAAGTTTTACCCCCTCATTTTTGGCGGCATGTGTGTAGCGAAAATAATTTAGCCGATATTTGTTCTCGCGGAGCGTCTCCGGAACAACTTGTCAGTTGTAATCAACGTTGGTTACAGGGCACTGATTGGATGTATAAAAATTATATCGATTGGCCACTGACGGTGTTTGTTAACGAGAATAATAATAAAGTACCGGAATTAAAAGCGTCTCTTAATTTCTTGGTCGAAAATAAAACAAATGATCATTTTAATGAATCTAAAACAGAATTTTGTGAAAGAATTTTTCAAAAGTTTTCATCATTTTCCAAATTGCAAAGAACGTTTGCTTGGATTTTAAGATTTAGACGAAAAGGGGGTGACATGAACACTTCTTACAAATCGGGAGTATTATCAACTTTCGAATTAAACGAAGCTCGCGATAAGTTGATAAAATTAGTTCAAAATGCTTATTTTGAAGCGGAATTAAAATTGATTAAAGATAAGAAACACGTTTCTTCATTACGAAAATTATCTCCATTTATTGATTCCGACGACTTCCTCAGGGTAGGGGGTCGCATCGGTCATTCCGAACTCCCGTATAACTCTAAACATCCGCGTCTTCTTCCGAAAAATAGTTTATTTACCAAACTATTGATTAATTATTTTCATAAAAAATATTTACATGTAGGACCGCGAACCTTACAAAGTATAATCAATGAAAATTTTTGGATATTGTCTGCTCGTAGTGTCATTAGATCCGTTTTATCTAAGTGTAAAACGTGTTTTAAATGTAAACCGTCTTTACTACAACCCGAAATGGCACCTTTGCCACCAACTCGGTTGATACCTAATAAGGTATTTTCTAACGTCGGAGTTGACCTCGGAGGTCCATTTTTAATTAAAGAAAGCTTACGTCGGAATGCTAAAGTGACAAAGGCGTATTTAGCACTGTTTGTCTGCTTTTCAACAAAAGCAGTACATCTGGAGGTGTTATCTTCTCTCTCCGCCGACTGTTTCCTTGCGTGCTTAGACAGATTCATAGCTCGTAGAGGTCTATGTGCTGTTCTCTATTCTGACTGCGGTACTAATTTTATTGGTGCAAGTAAACATCTGACTGAAATCCAGAGGTTCCTGCGTGAGAGTCAAGATGACATTTCGGATGGCTGCTCTAAAAGGCAGGTTGATTGGAAATTTAATGTCCCCAGTGCCCCACATATGGGAGGCCTCTGGGAAGCGGGCATTAAGTCTGCAAAATATCACTTAGTGCGAAGTGTAGGGGAAAAGTCCTTAACGTTTGAGGAACTTTCCACAATATTTTGTAAGGCAGAAGCCATTTTAAATTCGCGTCCCTTGTGTCCACTACCTGCTAGCGATAATCCCAACGAATTTAATGTCTTAACCGCCGGACACTTTCTCATTGGTCGAAGTTTGACCTCTATACCCGAGTATAACGTTCAAGACGTTAACATTAACAGATTGTCACGTTGGCAGTATATTCAGAGGTGTTCCCAACTTTTCTGGAAACGTTGGAGTCACGAATATTTAAACACTCTTCAGCAGAGAGCTAAGTGGTTTACGTCTTCCTCTAAACCAAAGGTTGGAGATTTAGTAATAATAAAAACTGAAAATGTTCCCTCCTGCAAATGGCCTCTCGGCAAAATAGAAAAATTACATCCCGGTTCCGACGGAATAGTTCGGTGTGTGACGCTGCGCACCGAAAAAAGTGTCTTACAAAGACCAACCAATAAACTCTGCCTATTACCTTATACCAATTAGATTCAAACAAAACGTTTTTGTTAGATATAGGTACCTAGCTTAGTGTTTATTTTAGGGCTCTTTTATAATGATGTAGGTAATAAGGTAATCTTAGTTAGCTAGAAACCATCACTATGGTTTCGGTAGGGGGTATGTTCTGTATCGTATCCCATGATTGGACGAATTTGATAGTGAATGTCTGTGTGCGCTCGCCAAGTCGGCATGCGATTGGCTGTTCCCTACCAACGAGCTGCTGCATAGAGTCACGTGAAGGTGACTAGAGCGCCACCTGCAAGAAGCTTCGCGAGCGCGCGGGGCAGATGAATCTATCGTCCGCCATTGACCCATGAACTATCTAATATTTAGCTCCGTGAGTGAAAATTATTAAAACAAGGACAAATTGTGCATTACCGTGTGGTGTCACTCGTGCCAGTCTCCGTGGTCAACAGTCCACTCAAAAGACCGTTCAGATCTAGTGGGAGTCAGCCGCAGCCGGAGAAAAGGTGAGTCGTACTCAGTCATTTCTCTGTTGAATTTGTTCCGTGATTGGGGAGAACGGCGAACTCCGTTCGTACAGAACTACCTAGTTTTCTTTCTACAACCAGCATAATATTACAGTCCACTCCTCTATTCCACAACGATTACCCAGAGCATAAACAGCAGTGCTAATCTAAATAACTTTCCAAGATTAACATTAATCGAATTAAGAAGATTTGCTTTAGGATCTTACCAATTAAAACAGGCAAGATCCTATTATGGGGAGCATGTGCGGGCGAATGTTACCTACAGTGTAGAAATAAGCAATGAATTAATAGAAGAAGATTTGCCCTTAATATTAGGTCAAAACAATTATTTAGTTAGGGCCAGAATTAAATCGAGACATGTGAGTAGTAGGAATACACATATTTATTGATAAGTGGAGACCAACATAGGGCAAATTCTTTAGAGAGTATCATTGCTTATTATTGTAGTTGCTTAGTGGGAAATCGTACAGTAGGGTGCTGCGCTCATACTATGACCTTATTGTGGTATTTAAGCTGGGGTCGTTGTAATGATATAAGTGCCCCAGCGCAATTTCTAGACCATATATTTATTGAAAAATAAATGTTTTACCTTACTATTTATTGTTTTTTTTTTCTTGTAAGTAAGCAGACATAGAGCAGCTTAACTTGACTTGAGATGGATCCGTGCGGTTGTTGTAACTTAGCCATGAGCTCCTATGACCTAAGGAGTCACAGGTAAGTATTTATTTTTAACAACACTACATGGTGAGGGCAAAGCCTGCTTAACGCTGCACAGCACAACAAGAGATATTTGTAAGCGCAAGTACTTAAACCTACATAATATCTAGCAAGAGTAGAAGTTATGTGGTGTTTTCTAAATTCAGGAATCAATATTAATACATAAACAATATGATTAATTTAATTTCAAATATGATTAAAACAAAAGAAACTGGTTTTATAACCTCAATTTCAGCATCCGAAAAAATAAGATTTCTCTTAAACTAGGGTGACAAATTGAAAATCGATTTCAGGATATGAAAAGGTAATTCTAGGTCTACAAAACCAAGTAAAAACCACCGTGACATGCGAAGTTTTTATAGGGGCCCAAAACTCCTAACAAAATGGGCATTCTCCTTTAAAAAGCTTGGGTCAAAACTATACTTGATACTTTTTTAATAGGAAATTGATGCTGACTTGCTGTAGTTTGATTTGATAAATCGATGAATAATCGTGTTACTTAATAGTTATTTATGCAACTGTTGTATAATAAGGGGTATCCAAACACGAATGTGGGTTTATTTTTTACTCGACTTCGCCTCGTGTGATTATTATGTACAGTTGCATACAAGACTTTATCTACACCCTTTAAAAGGTTCTGAAACCATAGGGTGTTGTAGAGCGTTTAAGAACTCTATGTGAATTCATGGAAAATTTAATTGTTGAGTATCCAATACAAACAAACTTTTTATAGGTAATAATATAATTATTTATTGTAATAATTATTTACATTTTTTAAATTACGGCTCTGTTTAGTGCAACGCGCGTTCATAACAATTTTCTTTTTTTGAAATTCAAAAAGATACTACGAATTGAGTAGTGCTTTCAATAATTGGCCACTATCGACTTCAACTGCATAAATTAATGTATGTCCGTTCTTCCCGTAATATTAGAATAATTCATTGTACATGAAAACCTTCATGCTGTAGAAGAACGCGGTCTGAGGTCAAAACTTGAGGTTACTTTAGTGATTCATTGATCAATAGTTTCGACAGCACGAGACTACACCTGAAACTTTAACCAAGTCAATAGTTTTATGTTAAGGGGTTCTTAGTTGATTTCATTTTATCGGATCTTGGTTATTTGATTAAAATTACAGTTTCTTATGTTATATTAATTAATTTCTGCATTTGTTTAATTTACATAAATATAAAATTTTATGGAACATGGAAGATTTAGGTACAAAGATTTTTTATTTTTAATGGATCTACTCTTGGCCGTAACCTCGCCTGGTTGAAACCAATTTACGAAACAAGGCACCTCCATAGTTTGATGAATATGAAATCGTAGCATTGAGCGTAGCGTGTCAGCTACGTAGATTATAGTGCAAGCTACGTCGTAGCGACACCGCTACGCGCATATTTGCGTTGCTTGCAAAGTTATGCGAGCAGGATATCACCTAAATTAGTCATTTAAATCTGAGAGACATTAGAAATAGGTGTAGCTCTCTGTTTGATCCTGTAAAATTGTGAGTGAGTATGATAAACTTTAAACACAATAATATTTTCTTTTTACCTTGCATAAATACTAATTAAAACAAACGCTGAATATCTACACTTAATTATTCGCCGCGAAGAAATGCAACGAAATGCAAATGTGAATCTTTCGATCAAAAACTTTTCGATGCATGACAATTATTTTTCAGTAGACAACACTTTCATGTTGGTCAAAATTATTTTTTAGATTTATTAAATATTTTAAGTGAAAATAGATTGCCCCGTATTTTAGAAACTTGAAATTACGTTTTAACTTTAAATTTAAATTAATAATTCTTGTTTAGCTATTTATCTTCCGCTTCAGCTTTTATTGTTGAGCTCCTGATCCTGAACTTAAAGCAAACTAATTTAAATCAGTTCGTTAAGTATGTGTTCGATCCAACGCTGCGGTAGATACAAAGCATTCCAAATGATGCAGCAAAACTGTTTGCTATTTAACTATCAACATTAACTTATGTAAGACGGCGAGCTGATTACTAAAATATCACTATCGTTTACGTGTTATCGTATCTAGGCTGAAATCCTTCGGGGATCGTGCGGTCCATGGCCCTGTACGGGGCACCGGTGTGGGCGCGTTCCTTGAGGCGGCGGCCTGCCCGCCGGTTGAACGCGTCCCAGAGGGTCATGGCCACCCGGCTGGTCCGGGGATACCGCACGGTCTCCGGAGAGGCGGCGAGCCTCCTTGCCGGATTGCCGCCATGGGATCTGTAGGCAAAAGTCCTCGCGAATATTTGGGAGTGGCGCGAGGAGGCGAAACGCCGGGACTTGACTCCAATGCCGCGAGAAATCGCGGCACAGCGGACAGAGCTCCGACGGGATCTCATGGCGTCATGGAGAGTGCGATTGTCGCAACCCAGTGCTGGGCACGCCACTATTGCGGCGATAAGTCCCCTCTTTGAGGAGTGGCTGGAGAGGCGCCACGGCGTCCTCACCTTCCGCCTGACGCAGGTCCTCACCGGACACGGCTGTTTCGGGAGGTACCTGTTTCGGATAAGGCGGGAGGAAACGCCCGGGTGTCATCACTGCGTGGATCGCCCGGAGGACACGGTGGAGCATACGGTGGAGGTATGCCCGGCTTGGGCAGAGAACCGCCGTGTCCTTGTGGAGGCGATCGGTGGCGGGGATCTCTCGCGTCCGGCCCTGGTCCAGGCCATGGTACGGAGCGAGAGGGCATGGGAGGCCGTCACCTCCTTCTGCGAAGCAGTAATTCTCGCGAAGGAGGAGGCGGAGCGCGTGAGGGAAAGGCAAATTTCGCGCCCTCACGCCCCTAGCCGCCGCAGGAGGAGACGCCCTGGGCGTCGGGAATCAATTGCTGATTCCCGGCCACCGTAGGCGCGGGCTTGCGGACGGTGAGCAATGGGTAGCTCGACGTCCGGTAAGGACCATGCCCGTGTCGACGGCGCGTTGTGTTCCACGCGCGCCTCAAAGAGATGTCAGCGAATGAAGGGGTCCGATGAGACCATTGCCTGCCGGGGTTGCGGGAAAGTCCGAAAGGGATACCGTGGCCCCCTGGCATTGCACAGGCAACAGAAGGAACACGGGTGGGTTTTAGTCAGTAAGAGTCTGACACGCCCTCCCGCTCCACCCAGAGCGGGAGGAGTCATTTGATGATTTCCCACCCAAAAAAAAGGCTGAAATCCTTACCTCGGCTAATCAAATCGATCAAATGATAGGTTAATTACTTGGATGTACATTACTTGGTTAATTGTTTGGAGTTTTGACCAATCCTTGTCAATAAAAAAAATGATTACCCTCATCTTCCATGATCCCTGTTGCAGATCATTATTCACGATAGCACATCGTGACTCGAATAAAAAAATCATCAGCAGCAGGTGCAAAATATTCAAAACAGTTTGATCAATTTGGCTTTGCATATGAACTGAAGCCAGCGCCACCGGGATGGATAAGTGAATTAAATTATTTGTATTTTTTTTTATACCTACTTCTTTATCGGATGCAATGCAAAAATATTATTTCGGTTGCAGTAAATTCCATTGTAATAGATTCTAAACATAAATATTCTAACCTGACCTCAACCAATTGGCAACTGGAATGCACAAAACCTGAAACTAAAACTACGACCCGAGCACGAATCTCATCATCCTTAAGACAGACCCCACATCTTACGAGTACCCGCAACTTGAAACCTTTAGCCGGAAATGAATCTCATGAATGACCGCACAGAGAGCGTTTATTAATACGGACTGCGGAAATCTGTAGAGAAACATGCCGAGTGATGAATCTTGAATGAATTAGAGTTTCCCTTAACCTTTCGTGAAGATACAAGACTACTCACATTACTGCTTTGTTGTTTGGGGCAGAGCAATTACGTCAGCGAAGACCTTTCTAAGTTTTCACTTAACTGCTTGCGTGCTTTGCAATGCTACTAAAAGTATTTTAACTGTGGAAAACGGTGCTTTACGGAATTCTGAAATCAGTAGTCATTTCTATTTCATTTGTTGTTAGGTACTAATTTGCTTGTTTCATCTCGTTCTATTTTTAGACATTTGATCTGTTTTTATTAACTCTCTGTGATGATTCTATCTACACATCTTCCGACACCAATCGGCATAGTCGTCAAATGATCAATGTTATAATGATGTGAATATTTACTTTGTATTATATTACTTGAGAGCAGCGGTGGCCCAGTGGTGGCGGCCCCGACTTACTAACAGTAAGTCGTGGGTTCGAACCCAGACAGGCGCATTACTTTGTGTAATTTATTTCATCACCACTGCTCTCAAAAACGGTGAAGGAAAACATCGTGAGGAAACCGGCATGTCGTAGAACCAAAAATTCGAAGACATGTGACATCTACCAATCCGCACTGGGCACGCGTGGTGGATGATAGCCCACTCCCTCTCATCGAGAGGACATGTCCCTGCAGTGGGAACGTTATAGGCTGATGATGATGATGATATATTTAATTATTGTGAATGTGAAGACTATGTGGGTCATTGTTTTTTTTTCCACTCGCACTCAATTTTACTCATGGTCTTGCAGTTTGAGTAATTTATGCGGTTTACCCAAATGTCCTTTCTTTGGTATTGCTCGTCGAATCGTTGAGCTCCTTAAGTTCTGAGTTGAGCTGCACGATTACTGACAAATGCGTGCACTGACTGTACAGGTCCACTCAATCTGTGTAGTTATTTCCTTAAAGACCATTGCAAACATCAATCTACATGGTCTTCACTTGATCTGACCAAGATTATATATGGACTTTAAAAGAGACCGTGACCTCTGAGTTTGTTTCGGTCAGAGTAGTCAAAAAGGAAACCTCACCTAGTTTTAAAATTATTATTGACGTGTTTTTACACGTCAATAATAATTTTGATTTAATGTTTGTACAAACCAATTTACAGAAAATAAAATCATCATCACCATCACAACTGTGCAAGCTAGAGTTAAGTTCTCAATAGCTTCTTAAATTAAATTAAATAAACTTTATAATCAGGCTTCGAAAACGTGTTAGTATGACAAATTACTTAAAATCTATGTTAGTAGAACAATTAGGCACACACACATAATCATGTGGATATGTCGCAGGTAATTTGTATGATTCCGCTTTTTACAAACGGCGTCGTCCGTTTGCAAACGCTCGCTGTTTTGAAGTATACCTAAGGCAAAATGTAAATTGCTTAATCACTTTATAATATTGCCACAACATTTTATGCACAATTCAAACGCCGCTTACAAAATGCCGCGGCAAATTAAAGTATTTAGTTATCCGGCATGTAAAAAACGTAAGGTGTCCATGGAATCTGGTGCTCGGAGGACTCTTGCTGATTATTATTACAATAGTACAATATTATCGTTTTTTTTAACTGCAACAAACAATCTACAGTAAACGTTTATAATCTAATGGAAATAATACCAACAAATTGCGTGGTATCAAACCTGTGTGTGGCGTAACGCACGTTGTGCTAATACTTAATAGCCTGCCTAGCTACGAGCAACTTGGAAGTAGCGCTCGCTCGGCTCGCGCGCGGTTTCTCACAGTTCTAACCGAACCTAACCTATTTCACCCAGTTTACAATTTTTAGATTGTTTATAATCTAACGAAAATAATACCGTTAAATTATAAATTAACGGTTCTCTCAATTATTTTACGGTGACATACAATTACAATCAATGTCGAAATAGGGATGATGACTAAAAAAATGTTTTTTTGTCCGCCATGTACATTATGAAAAAATAACGTACACGTATTTTTTCTTTTTTTACGTTATCAAAAGATTACGGCGTTTTATTTAGTTAAAATGTGCCATGACGTCACGAGTATGTAGATATTATACATACTTGTGACGTAGCGACCCCCACTCCCCAACTTTAATGCGTTGTTTCTAAGTATTTTTTTATTAATATGATAAAGCAAAAAATACGTGTCTAATATTTTTTTATTATCTCACTGACGGACTAAATAGAATTTCTTTTTTTTACCTAGGAATCAACCCTATTATAACAATTGAACGAATTGCCAATTTGTCTTAGACATTTTTGTAAACAACGTTTATAAACAGACGGCGCCGTTTATACTCGTAAAATGACGCATCATACAATCTGCCTGTGAAAGATATACCACGTCTATTGTAACAAAAAAATATCAGCTGTTAAGGTTATTAAATTATTTTTTGAAATACTATCCATTATTTGCATTTGTACTTCCCTCGCTCATAATAATTCTTAGAAATTCAAACTCACTATATACGAATTGTTTGCTTACGAAAACATCTACTAGTACTAGGTAGTTAAATTGTGTACATAGTTAAAATGTGATTATATGTAATCAATGTTGCTTACCTGCATGATTCTGTGGATTTGTGGTGTAACAGAGAAAAGTAAACAATGTTTGTAATAATAAACATGATTACAATAGATCCGTGTCTGATTGCTGTTAATCCAAGAACAAACCAAAACCAACCAAACCTGTACACAACACTAGAGTTAGCAATATCATTTGAGTTAGTTGAATTTAATAGCTAAGAATCATAACTGAGTAAAAATCGTAACTATTCACACTTCGTGAATAGTTACGATTTACTTATTCTATTTTCAACTTAATTATTAATCAAGTTGGTAAATAAGTAAGTTATTTGTTGAGAAGATAGTTAAATACCTACCAACAACAACATTGTTCAGATAACATATAGTTGAAAGAATAAAACTTATTGTATCCTTCCTGCATCACCAATTTTATGTCAAAGAAAATTAAACTTATTTATCTGTGCTTCCTAAAACATAATGACAAACTGAAGTCTGGTCCTAAACACACAGAACTAAGGGAATCACAGAGATGCTGTAATAATCCGAGGGTTACTGAAAATTATTCAAATAACGATTCGACTCTATTAGGATGCTCAAATATCCGGAAAGTGAATGTGGTGGACAACAGATGCGCCGCACACACATTTATTTTCTACTGATTTAAGAAGTTATTACTGTATGAGAGCATTGTTTAATACAAAAATTGAAAAGGTTATGCTGAAATGGTTTGGTCGTGTTGAGAGGATGTGAGGAGGAGGACAAGGCAGATGTGACTGGCAGCGCCCGGAGGGGACGCTCTAGGAGGACATATTTATACTGACCTTATTGGTGATGTTCTTGAGAAAGGACAGGTGCGTAGTACTCGCGTTTCTGCCTATCCCCATGGGAAAAAGACAAAGTTTAGTCTGGAATTACAGTATTTGGGTCTCTATTTTAATAATTGAACACTAATGGCGTCACTGCAAACAAGACTAAAATGAATGGAACATGCTGTTTCATTTGTAGTGAGTTTCTATTTAGTAAACAGGAAACAAACATTTTCGGATTCTAGAATACTTTGTGAAAGGCTTCGGTCATATTAGAGACTAAGTGGTTGCGGAGGTATACAGCAGCCCACATGTGGACAAAGATACCACTTTTGGAAAAGTGAAATGTATAAGTTGCTGTGAAAATATTTGTCTAAGTACATTGTATGTTTTGTGTTTGCTCAGCTGGTTGTCTACAATTAGAAGAACTTTTACGTTCAACTTATCAATTAAGATGTTTAAAGTTCTTTTTCGCAGGGCTTGGGGTTCTAATAGAAAACTTTTTCTATCAAATACTTCTCAAGATAAGTTTAGATGATGTGATAAAACTCTACATGCTGGTATTGCAAAAGAAATTAATAGAAGTAAATTCAGAGCTTTCGTAATTCTGCCCCTATGCTAACTAATTGTTGGGATTATGTTCCGGTAGTATATTTGCGGCGCCAGAAAATATTATTATATATAGTATGGACAAGTTTAATTGAGATAAATAAAAATAAAAATTTGCTTTATTGGTAAAGCAATTTTTTATTTTTATTTCTTCTCTTTCTTTCGTTTTCAGTTAATAAGAATAGTTGGTCACTGTGATTAACTCAAGGCAATGTTTATGTTCTTTCTCCAGAATTAGCTTATTTATGTTCATATAATTGTTTATTTTATTTGACTTTATAAGCCTTTTTTATTTGTTTACATATTCTACTCATTAGAATGATTTTCATGAGTTGTATTGCATTATGTGGTTAGCTAGCGACCTCAACAATTGATCATATTATTTTTTGCCTGAACAACCGGCAGCAAGTTCGTCATGCTCCCTTAGATATCACTGATTGCGGTAGCGTCAGGGTCGGGTTGATTCCTTCCCTCAAATAATATGGCGAGGGGGGTAATGGCTGATCTTTGCGTTATGCTCGTGAACGGGTACTGCTTGTGGTGATTGGTCGTCTTGCTGATCATGGTTTTGTTTTTGTTATTAGTAATTAACTGTTTATTTATTTTACCTCGATGGTTCTAGTTTATCATTTATAGCTTCCAGTTACCGCTATATACCTATAACTATATGTATGCGGGCACGCTCTTTATGACTCGAGGCTTTTATTTAGATATTGTTTACGTTTAGTCTTATTTTTTTTTTTCTGCCTGAGTTCTCGATAATTTTGGTTGGCATATTGGCATGTGCTAGCTGACATATGGCTATTATTATATATGTTTAGTGTTGCGTAATGTAAATAATTTTGCATACAATTCTATAGCACTGACAGCTGTGCTGCTGGGAAGTTTGTTGCGCCACTTCTTCTTCCCAGCTAAAGCACTAGGAAGTGGTGAAGGGTGGGCGTTTTGTGGGACTGTCTTATGTAACTTTGTCGTTCAAAAAGTGCTGATTCTCAGCCTAGTTTGAATAAATGAATTTTGAAACAAATGACTTTCAGTTTGAGACGGTATCCCTCCCTATGGATAGATAGATAGAATAACCACCATAAAAAATACAGACATAAATTTAGAAATTTTACATAGGGTGACGCAGCGGGCGGTCTTATCACTTAAAACGATATTTTACAGATCGATCGAGCCATCTTCTTTTTTTTTTCTTTTATGTACTTCATAATCAAATGAAGATTTTGATTAGTTTATCAGAAATGTTCTCTAAATTGGTTCTTGATAACTAATTGAATTATGTATACGATTCGATTGAATTAATTGATTCTTAATTATATTTCCGTTCTTCAGACACTACAGCAGTAAGGTCAGTAACGTCTCAATAAAATCGTTGTACGGTAAATTAATTCGGCTATTAACGTAGCGAGCTAATAAATCAAATTCAGATGTTTTCGCAAAACTTCGGCTTTTGATTAAGCTACCTCAGGGAGAATGGCTGCCAACAGTCACCATGAGTTTGCTCTTGATCTCGTAAAATATTGTGACTAATTAGAAGTCACGAGGTTCTGACGACCGACGCGGCGACGGTTTTCATTATAAATCGGAACTTTGTATTTAAGTGGTTTCAAATTATAAAAATGCCCCAGTTTTAACTCTTACCTATACATAAATAGGCGAGCAATTTATACAATCAAGTATTTGGCTATGGCTCTTAATGGTTGTTTATGTTGCTCTTATGTTTGCCGTAGTATTTAATGAATGTTTAATACATTTATGCTCACAAATAAAACCACTTCATTAACGTGACGAGGGTTTCGTTTAATATTTAATGACTCTCCACTACAGTTAATGTTATTTGTGTTTTACAGAAGTAGGTACTAGGTATCCCTTTTGCGTATCGTTGTCGATCTTTTTACGTATTTGTTTGGCAATTCAATGAATTAATATACATAAATCTATAAGTGATCAAAATCCTATATTATTATTATTTAAGCTACCTTATCTTGTCCTACTTCAGTAAAGCACGTAATATATCAGACATTTCTTCAAAAGTCAACTTATCATGTAGTGGTTACACCGCCACATACCGCAACTACGCATGAAAGACATGACGTCACACAAATCCTGCATCGCGCAATTAGTTTACCGCGCGAACGATATATATGTAGCGGTTACACCGCCACATACTAAATACGCAACAAAGACATGACGTCACACAAATCCTGCATCGCGCAATTAGAGTTTACCGCGCGAACGACATAGATAAGACTATCCGAAATCAACAGTCGGGCAGTCGGCCCGCCAGACACAACACCCGTCTGGTTGGAGGATCCTCCCTTTTCTATGGTGGATGAGTGAACTTTACACCCTGTTCCTCATACCCCTAAATTGGAGCCCCTGAGTATGAACGTCAACGCAGCCTTCGTGCAACTACTTTAGCGTGACGTCATCATCATCACTCCCGCAAGCTTTCGTGAGGCGAGTCACACAGACAGCCAGCACCCTCGGCTTCAACGGGTATCCTGACCACCAGCATGCAGCGAACGCGCATTCCTGGTCATCACCCTCAGCCTCATCACCCCGACTCACTGGGGAATCACCGCAATCATCTCAATCAGCGCAATCACCGCTATCACCTCAATCACCGCAATCACCTCAATCAACTCAATCACCGCAATCACCTCAATCACCACAACCGCTGCAATCACCGCAGACAGTTCCGACTCACCGCGAACTGTGCGGCACCCGGTTCCGACTCACTGGAACCTTAGCTGGCACTGTGAAGCATCGCAAGATACTAGACTCAGCCCACTATCGACCTCCGGTCTCCGGAGGGGAGTGATGTAGCGGTTACACCGCCACATACTAAATACGCAACAAAGACATGACGTCACACAAATCCAGCATCGCGCAATTAGAGTTTACCGCGCGAACGACATAGATAAGACTATCCGAAATCAACAGTCGGGCAGTCGGCCCGCCAGACACAACACCCGTCTGGTTGGAGGATCCTCCCTTTTCTATGGTGGATGAGTGAAATTTACACCCTGTTCCTCATACCCCTAAATATATAAGAGACTATCCGACATCAACACCTGGGTCTTGTCCGATGAAGCGCCAGCCCGCGCCGCAGCTGAGCGCGTAGCTTTAAATTCCCCGTATAATAATAATGATACATCCTTGATCCAGCCTGTCCCATCTTGCTGTCCTCCCCTCAGCGACGCCCTAAGCCGAGGTTCGTACCCCACAGGGGGTGCCCTTAGCGAGCTTTCGCCTAATTTTAATTTAGAATAGTTTTGCTCCTGGAGGCTTTGAGTGTAGTGCTTAAGGCAGCCACAGGATTGTTCGGTTGAGCAGTAAATACCTTAGTGGTATACCTGCGAGATGCCATAGTTAAAAAAAAAAAAAAAAAAAAAAAACATCACCTGGGCAGTTGCCCGCCAGACACAACACCCGTCTGGTCGGAGGATCCTGCCTTTTCTATGGTGGTTGAGTCAACTTTACACCCTGTTAATCATGCCCCTAAAATGAAATAGGCATGAAATATCTCGTGTTAACTTGGACCCGGGTCAAGTTCTCCTACAAATCTGGTATGTTCGAAAGTCGGTCAGGCGAGCTGGTGTGAAATGTATATTGTTTAATAAGTAGCTGACGACCCAGCTCTGCTTGGGTGAAAATACAGAAAACGAATTGTTGGCCCCCGTAAACCCCCTATATTACAACGTTAATCTAAATCGTTAGAGCCGTTTTCGAGAACGTGATTACAAAAATATATTACAAATATTGGTCATTTCATAGTATAGGATGATCGTACATAGAATGTGAAAATTATTTTTGACGTAATGAATGGATATCTAACTGTACTCCTTGCTCTATTTAAATGTACTGCAAACTCAAACTTGTGCTCAATTAATACAATTGAATGAAAACAGGACCGCCGATCCAAGTTGTCCTATTTCTAAAGTTAATAAGGTAGGCAGTACAAAATTTGAAAAGCTCAAAATTTTCTGTATTCTTTAAATAAGTATCATGGTTCTCTGCGGTTCATTTTGTGTTTAATCTAGGAAGGCGTCTTGGTGCCTTTTCAAAGTACGGTGCATTGTATCGTTTGTAAAGATCTTCAATTAATTGGCAATCCGTTTAAATAATAAGTATCCGTTTGTTTTTTTCAGTTAGAATGTAAATTTCAATAATAACACACACTACGAGTATTGACTACATTTTTTTCTCATTTATCCTATCGCAGGTCTGCTGGAAGAAATTTCTTAAGAAATAAGCAGTACCTTTGTACTCATCATTATGATTATGTCTTATCTGTATCTATTTTTCTGCGCGTACATAAATAAAAGTTAAAAGCTTTAAATTACACCTACCACTGCCTGGTTCGCTGCCAATAGCTCAGGCTATTGTGTACTTAGCTGTTGTGTTGTAATCTAGTTAACTAATTAACTGAAAAGCAATCGAAAAATAGAGGAATTATTACAATAATTACTCAGTAGCGTAATTCATCAAGAGCTTAATCACAAAGTATAATAATTAACTACAAACTTAAACAATAGATTAATGTAAACACAGAATCTTATCAGTTGAGTGAACTTACCAACTCACCGAGTTTCAGACCGCATGGGGTGAGCAGCGCTCTAATCTGAATGTATAACAAGCTCCTCAGTGACAGTTACTAATTGACTCGTTGTTATACAAACAAACTTAGATTACTATCGCTGTTGAAGTAGCGCGGGAGCATGAAATAGATCTTGATGCTACTGTTTTATTTATTTTCTAAACTTTCCTCCCGAATAGGAAAACTAAGGTAGTTAGTAAATGATGTTACAAACAAGTCGTAAATGACTAAGGCTTAGATGACAACATCAGGCCAGTCATTGTAGTAACAGAAAAGTTGTTTCGATTATTCTGAACGGAACGCTGAACATTTTTTAACTCATTATAATATGTTCCTTACACCTAAACAAAGCACACAATTAGACCTCTGGCGTCTGCCTTAGCATGCCATGGCCTGAGATTTGATCAACGCGCTATTAACGGCTATGTTTTATAAACGCTGCTGTTTTCTTTACAATGGCTACGATTATCTGAATTCCCTACACTAAACTTGAGAAAAGAATGGACCCGAAATGAACCCAGAAGTAAAACAAAACTATTTAGAAATATTCATTGTATTCCAGCAGTGTTTTCCGACTGTTTTGTATAGAAAGTTGACCTCACTAACATTAACAAGTAAAGGGTACATTTAAGAGGCATCGTTCCAGTGACAATAAGCATCTAACATCAAATATTGTGAACTTTGTCCAGGAATAGAAGCAATTTAGGGGAATGAGCCAAAACCACAGTGCAAAGATATATATCAATGATCATTAGTTTGTTTAAAATGGTGTAAATCAAGCGGTTTTATAAGTACAATCAACAACTAAAATGCGACCATAGTGTAAGGGTGGAACTTTACTTCTATCGTTTACAGAAATCCTAACTAATAATATATTATAAATCCGAAAGTGAGTTTTTGTTTATTTATTTGTTGTTTATTTATTTGTTTGCTTTCAAGCTAAAACGGCTGAACAAATTTTGAAGAAATTCAAAATTTCGGCACATGGGTAGACCATGACCTGAGTTAGGACATTGTATATTTTTATCCCGATATTCCCATAGGATCGAGACTTACGCGAGTAAAACCGCGAAGCGCAGCTAGTATGATCATAAAGATAAACCTACAACGCGTGCCTCCCCCACAAAATGGTAAAATTTACTATAATTTATCAAAACTTCAATTGGTGACCACCATAAAGCAAATTCCTAGCTGACCCTGATGTTTCAAACAGACATAATAGCTTGTACAGGCCGCAGGGTTGTCCTCAAATCCTAAAATATTCATTTATTCCCCACTATTAGTGTTATTCAGTTATTTACGAGTATTGCGAGCGCCCTCCCGCTATTTCGAGGTTTCGTTAGCAGCCGGTTAACAAAACCTAAATAATGATTCAAGGAGACAAGCAACTAGATAGCCGAATTTATCAAACCATTAAAATCCGTTATGAGTTTTTACTGCATTGATGAAATGAAAACCTTGTTGGAGAAATATTGACGCAAATGAAAAGCGAAGATAACAGGAAATGTTAGTTGTATGTTATAATGTTAGTGAGAGATATTCGCTTTTCCTCTCCAAGGACAGCTAATATAGCCTTCACCGTTTTAAGAAAAACATGAAGACGTATTTAACGTTGTCGGTTGAGTTCAATCATGATTGTTTTACCGCACCGATTGTTTTTGTATCCCTGAACATACTACCAATACAAGCACACGTATTAGACTTGTTTCGATTCATTATTCACGAGTCTCCTATTTCTTGTATTGAGTATTTTTTGTGTGTGTTCTGAATTAGTAGGTAACTAACAGGGACTCGGATTTATTGTGACTCGTAAATCAACAAGGGCCAAAAGGCGTTTTATTTTTTCCTGATATTCTTCACAATAATGGTTTGTATTTCTACAAAGAGGAAAAAAGGGTGTCTAATTTTTTGTTACTATAGTAATTTTCTGTCGAAAAATCCTTTATGGCTACGTTTTAACGTTATATCTATTCATCCTTATGTGTGAGTTGAGATAAATGGTAAGTCCGTAATGTTTATAACGATATAACGTAATAGTATAAATAGTTTTTATTAACTCAACATTTACATCATCGGAACATTGGTAACATAACATAACACAAGCTCATTTATCTATCGTGATTTATTACAATCAACGTCTTCTCAGTTCATCGGCCACATGTATATGTGGTCAACTGAGAAGACGTTGATTGCAGAGTGATGTACATCAATCTTGTCTAGATAGGGCTGCTCCGTCGTCCGCGCCGAATAACTTGGCTATTGGTTTAAATTTATATCTTGTGCTGTGAATGCATATGCTAGTGGCACGGATTATTGACACGATGGTTCTTGATGTTAACAAACCCATCACAACGCTCATGGGCCAGTTACAGTGGTCAGCGATAGCAGCTCCAAGATGTTTTACGAAGGTAGACATTTGTGGGGCGAAGATTCCGTGAACAGATGCAACAAGGGGGGCGAATGTCGCATGTCACATTTCACAAGCGTTTGAATATTTAATTATTTTTTATATAATAATATAGTATTATTGCAAAATTAATCAAAACAGCGGCTGACCACGGAAGATGGAACTACCACTCCCTACGTGCGGGGGAAACCACGCCCATCAAAGCTACGATTTCATTTCAAGTTAAAGAACGTTGTAATGCATTCTTTGAGGATTGCCTCGCTACAAACAAATGACGATTTATTCCCGACGTTGGCAGGAGTTCACTTTTTAAGCGGGCTTTAACCGTTTCAGGGTGTTGTTGTCAATCCAAAAAAGTGACGCATTTTAGCTGTACATAAATTGGTGTGGTTTGCAGAATCAATCGTTGCCAATTATAAAAAGGTATCGTTAAAAATAATTGGCATTATTTTTAACTACGTGGCAGAATAAAATATTGACATGAGTACACAATTATCATTTCACATGCCAGTTTTGCTACATTACTGCATACACGCGACGCGCGATGGTTTTACTAATTGGGCTTCCATATTTTTTATCAATTCTTATCATAAAGCCTATGTATGCCAGTGGTAAATAATAATACCGTGTTAATTTTTATGTATTCTTAGTAATATTTACATTTATTGCCATAATACTGCAATGCAATAGTTTACAAGTACATTTCTTTTAATTCAGTAACCAAAACAGTGTCACATTGTACACTTTTCGATATCGTTGACATTGAAAACAGTCGATTTTCATTAGCTACTGCATGCAACCTAGTTTACCCACTTTCAACTTGTGTGACCTAAGACGAAGTTTTATCTATGAGCTAATGTGGAGTGAGGTTTGCAGAAGTGGCTTCATCTGTAGTTAATAGTTCAGAAACTAATGGGATGATATTACGAGTACATTAGGAGCATTGATGGGATTTTTTAGAGGTAACCTTAATACAAATTCATTAGTGTCATTTATTAAGTGTCTAAATTGGATTTGAGTTGCTCGCTCTGCTAAGCCTTGTGAAAAAATCATAAGAATCATTAAACCTGGCCTGATCAAGATTATGTCTGGACTTTAAAAAAGACTGTGACCTCTGAGTTTGTTTCGGCCTTTCTTCTCAGAATAGTCAGATAGGAAAGGCCGAACTCATATAGCAATTTTTTTTTTAAGCAATTTCATGTCATTCCCTTAACCATAAATATATAAAGTAACCAGGTAATAAAAATAAAAAAATACATATATATATTTTCGTCGCGTATATATATTTTTGTGCGTTGCCCGGTGCACAGGTTGTATTGCTCTCAATTATTGTTACTCTGCCTCTCTGTACATTGTTACTATTTTGTGTAAACTAAGCTATTACTGGGTTTCATGGCTATTTGTGTCTTGAAACTGATTAAGTGTAGTTTCGTGTAAAATTAATTGATTAAATAATTTATAAGAAATTCTAATTTCTTACTATTTAAAAGAACCTTTTTTATTTTACAATACATCTGACCCTGTGCTTTTATATACTTAGTCTGGCCATAAATACTGTTACAATTAAAAATAAGAAAGATATTACATTTGAATTTGGAATCTGTCATTTTTATACGATTGTTCATTGAGTTTTCTTATTTTGGCGCCAATACATTGTTGTACAATATTTATCGATATTAAAATAGAGTGGGGTGATAAAGAGAACCGAATCGCTGTGATTGCATTACACAAAGTTGGTATGGAACCAAATGCAATTTTTAAAACTCTCCATACGCTTGGTATTAGTCAAATGTTTGTGTACCGGGCTATTAATAGGTACAATGAGACCTCCTCTGTTTGTAACAGAAAAAGATCTGGCCTGTCACGTAGTGTTCGTACGAAAAAGGTGGTCAAAGCAGTAAGGGAAAGAATTCGAAGAAATCCTGTCCGAAAGCAAAATATTTTATCTCGGGGGATGGAGATAGCACCCAGAACCATGTCGCGTATTTTAAAAGATTACTTAGGACTTGCAGCCTATAAGAGACGCACTGGTCATTTTTTTACTGATAATTTAATAAAGAATAGGGTGGTAAAATCGAAACAACTACTGAAGCGGTACGCAAAGGGAGGTCACAGATTTTTTTTATTTACGGATGAGAAAATATTTACAATTGAGCAACATTGTAAAATCACATTTAAAACACAAAATTAATCAAGCTTTGCTACTGGATGCTAATTGTCTGGTATGCACTAGCGATGACGTCGCTTTTGTGGCAATATATCGTTCGCCGGCCAAAAAAACCTTGACGACTTCCTTATAAGCCTAAATGACGTGTTGGCATCACTAAATGGTTATAAAACTTTAGTTGTGACTGGGGATTTAAACATAGACATCATGCCGGAGCACTTGAATAACCAATCGGAGGAATACCTTAATATTATTTCATCACATGGTATGTTACCTGCTCACGTCTCCCCTACAAGGGGGCAGGCATGTCTTGATCATGTCATGATAAAGACGCAAAAAAATGCAACCACACTAGTATTGGATACTTTGATTACGGATCATAATCCAACTATACTGAGTGTCGGCACGACAAATAAGTCACCCAACCCAAACTATTACATTAGGCGTACCGATCAACAAGCTGTGTTAGATGACTTGAGGAAAACAGACCTGTCTTATATTAACGATGCAAATGAAGCTGCTGAGTCTCGAATTCATAAAATTTCATCCATAGTTGAATTACATACTAAAGAGGTTCTAATTCCGCACAAAAAAAGGATCATAAAACCTTGGATTACCTCTGGCCTTCTAAAATGTATAAAAAACAAAGACACAATGCACCTTAAAGCTCAAAAAGATCCCGATAATATAATACTTAGAACTACCTACAAACGCTATCGTAATTTTCTCAACAACTTATTGAAAAAGCTAAGAATAATTTATGATCGAAGCTTACTTCAGGAGGCCAAGGGTAACTCCAAGGCAACTTGGGATGCCATCAAAACTATTACGGATACGAAGCAACAAAATACCTTACCAAACGACTTACTGAGTTTGAGTGAAAACCCTTAAGACTCAGTCGATATAGTCAATAAGTACTTCGCAAGCATAGGGAAAACACTAGCAGACCAAATCCCAAATTCGGCGTCTCCCACGTCACAAAACGTGAATATCCCGTGTTACTCAATGGGTATTTTTGAGGTGTCTGAACAAGAGCTGGAAGCTGTTATACTAGGCCTAAAAATCAATTGTGCGGTCGGTTGGGACGGTATATCTGCATCCTTTCTAAAATCGGCCCGCCACGTCTTAATACCAGGTATAAAACACATATTTAACCTTGCAATAGCTACTGGGACATTTCCTAAAATTTTTAAGAAGGCCATTGTTCACCCAATTTATAAGGGTGGCGATAGAGACTGTGTCGGAAATTATAGACCAATTTCAGTACTCACTACCATTTCTAAGGTCTTTGAAAAACTCATAAATAAACAATTAACTAATTATCTATCTAAACATAACTTAATTTCTCAAAACCAATAAGGGTTTATTAAGGGTAAGTCAACTGAAGACGCTGTAATAGATTTGACAACCACTGTCATTCAGTCTTTAGATAATAAACTAAAAACCATAGCAGTGTTTTTGGACCTGTCGAAAGCTTTCGACACGGTTTCAATTCCCATCCTTCTAAAGAAGCTGGAAGCAGTAGGCGTTAGGGGCACGGTCCTAGAAATTTTTCGTAGTTACCTCACTGAACGTAGTCAGTATGTCAGGGTTGGAAATTACACCAGCAATGAAGAATTTCTCACATATGGAGTCCCACAAGGCAGTGTGCTTGGTCCTACCTTATTTTTGGTATACATCAACGACCTGTGTCAATTGGCTATTAAAAACTGCAGATTTATTACATATGCAGATGACACAGCGTGGATTGTGCATGCCAAAGACTGGCAGCTAGCCTATAAGGAAATTGAAAAGGCCCTGTCGATCGTAATATCCTGGCTAAACGATAACCTGTTAACCCTTAACGCACTTAAAACGAAATTTATAACATTTTCTGGCTCCTCCACGTCTCAACCATCGGACTCACTAAAAATTATTGCTCACACTTGTCATCACTCTATTCCAAATTGTGTCTGCCTACCTCTCATACACACAACCGACATGAGGTATCTGGGAGTGCAAATCGACTCCCGTTTTAGCTGGGACAAGCATATAGGAAATATAGTTTCCCGTACAATAAAACTTCTGTACATTTTCTGTAACTCTGTACCAGCAATGCTCTGTACTCACAGTAAGACAGCTCTATGTGCTTCAGACCGTTCTGCGTAAGCATGCTACAATCCCATATAATCCGAACAACAAGCGCAGGAAGGACATAGTGTGCGAAATTCAGCCGCATAGAACTGCTCTCGCCAGTAGAAATTTTTATGTAAATAGTTCTCGTCTCTACAACCGTATTAACAAAATAGCATACGTACATAACTTACCAAAAAACAAGTGCAAAAAAGAATTACAAATCCTCTTACTAAAGTTAAACTACCGGGAGACTGAAGATCTTCTCAAACCAATCCAATAGATGTATCTCAGAAACAGACGCATACATACACTCACTCACACACTCACGAATGTACTCACACACATACTCACACATGTACTCGCACATAAACTCACACATACACTCATACATGCAGAATCACTAACCTATGCACCCTCTTGCACGCACACGCACAAATTTTAACTTAAATAAGTAGCTTAATTTTAATTTAATTTAAGTTTTTATTATTAATTGATTTTATTATTTTTCAATTACTTTTACTGTTTATTTTTGTTACCATATTTTATTTTATTTTTTGCGAGATCACATAGCACGTTCGAATATTAAGTTTACTATGTTACCTATCTTGGAAGGCGCTGGTGTCTGTGATACAATGATTTTCATTCATTAATTAGTACAGGCACCAACGATACACTTTTTTCTGTAATGTTCATTTTAGTTGGAAAATTGTTTTTTGTGAACCTTAAATGTGTTTTTTCTGAAAATAAATTTTATAATTTAATTTAACATTATAACAAACAAAATGACCGTGTTTATGCTGAAATCTCTAAGGAAGCTTCCCAATTACATCGTCGACAGAGAGCAACGTGGGCATTATTCGACTTCAGTGATGGTTTGGTGGGGTGTTAGCTATGAAGGAGTGACAGAGCCATATTTTTGTGGAAAAGGTATCAAAATATTGGCACAAGTGTATCAAGATACCATTCTTGAGAAGGTAGTTAAGCCCCTTAACAACACCATATTCAATAACCAAGTATGGTCTTTCCAACAAGACGGCGCCGGGTCATAAAGCTCGGTCCACGCAGTCTTGGTTGGAAGTGAACGTTTCGGACTTCATGAGAGCTGAAGACTGGCCGTCGTCTAGTCCCGATCTTAATCCGCTGGATTATGATTTATGGTCAGTTTTAGAGAGTACGGTTTGCTCTAAACGCCATGATAATTTGGAGTCCCTAAAACAATCCATACGATTGGCAGTGAAGAAATTTCCCATGAAAAGAGTGTGTGCTTCTATTGATAACCGACCTCAACGTTTAAAGGACTGTATCGCAGCCAATGGAGACCACTTCGAATAAGCTTTTTATATTTTAAATTGTTTCATATTTATGTATTAAACTAACACACTGTAAAAGTAGTAAATATTATTTGCAATAAAAAATGAAAAATAAATTCTTCGTGACAATATTTATGGCAAGACTAGTTATATATATATTATTATCATCAATATATTTTCGTACATAATGGTGCGCTTTTATAATTTCTAACGTGACGATTTTATCATGGACATCCATGGTATAACGATAACGTGGGTTAATTACATACACATGTAAATAATATTTCCATACAAAGAAATAATAAGAAGAATCTTTTAAATTTCCGTCCACAATAACGATATAACGTGCATGTCCGCGTTATAACGTAACGGTATCGTAGCAAACCAAACCTCCCTGTAAGACCCTCGCAATCTTCCGAATCCTGCTCAAGTGGTGTCAAACGTATTGAAAAAAATTGATTGTGATGTTTCACGACTTTATGAACTCTAGATTGCTCTAGTCAAAGCCGCACTTAAGTAAGTTAGAAACTGTTCCAAGCGACTCCGTGAATCTTTGAGAAATCTAAAGTCTAGTTTCTACAGCGTGCATACTTTTGGTTGCTTTAAAAACTTTAAAATAGCCTTTGAAACTAGTTAACTCGTACTTTGTGGATATAAGTAAGAAAGGATTACTTGGATTTGCGAAACTACAACACTATAAGAAAAACGCAACTATTTGGTGAAATTAGCGGCTAGGAATGGAAAAGAAACAAATATTATATTAGATTATTCAGAATTTTTACCAAAATTTAATAATATTTGCTATGATTATTAGCCTAGTGGTGTAACCGTCAGTCTGACAAGTCGTAGGTCTCGAGTTCGAACCCAAGGCACGCACCTCTGACTTTTCGGATTCATGTGCGTATTATATAATTATCACTTGCTCAAAAAACGGTGAAGGAAAACATCGTGAGGAAACCAGCATGCCTGAGAGATATTTCTTCACGGCATGTGAAGCCAAGTCAGAGGCCCGTGGGCGGCTTTAAAACTCTGACACCAGGTTGGTTTACTAACCACACGAAAAGATGAAGATTGGAAAAAATATTTTAATAAACGGTCATTAGAGAAGGGTTTATGGTATAAAACCATACAGTGTGAACCTCTTCGCGTGCCCTGGTTCATGAATAGTGATGCTAGTAGAAAATTGATTGTTACTGCTTTTAGACTTAGATCTGGACACATTCCATGCAAAAAAATTGCCTGTAGAATGAAAAAAAATCTTTTCACCCAATTGTGAGGAATGTGGAGTTATCGAAGACCTACATCATTTATTGATGGAATGTGTCCAATATGAGTCCAGTAGAAATAATTTAGTACGGTCCCTGGATTTGAACAGAACTGATGTCATGGCATGTTCCATACAATTCTATCCCCACCGAATGGCGACGATGCGAAGAGGTTGTTCAAATTCATGGCCCATGTCTTGTGAAAGTACAATTGTTTAGGATATGATGGCACTGATATACGTTATGCGTAAAAGCTCCTATAAACGAATATATAAAAATTTAAAAAATACGCAACTACAACGCGATGCATTAAGAAAAACAAAATATCATATACCATTTTGTGTTCAGGCATCATAAAGAGTGAAAAATATGATATTTTTGGTGTGTTGTTAGAACATTAACTTACGTCCACACTATTCTCGACGCGAAAATAGTTACAATAGTTATTTGTACGTACTATCATTAAAATAGTAAAACTTTCAATTTAATAAATCACCACTATGATCCTCAAGTAGAACATAGAAAATAACATTAAAATTCTGTTTTTTTTTAAAGCTGGACCTTAAAGTTAGGCTTTAAAGTTGAGCCTTAGATATTAACCCAATTACGTGGCCAACTTAGCCAGACGTTCAGTTTAATCTTTTCTACTGAAGCCACAGCCTGGGAAGATGCCAGATGAGTATGGGTTGAGCTCTAGCACGTAATATTGTAATACGGTCGAAGTGTTACTAGTATAGCTAGTAAGATTTATTAATATTAAACTCTTTGTGTTTCCATAAAATTAAAACACAAAGAATAATTATTTGAAATTGATTGTAATAGTACATTCCCAATACAAAATGAGTGATAGCCTAGTAGAGTGACCGTCAGACTGACAAGTCTTAGGTCTCATGTTCGAACCCAAGGCACCTCTGACTTTTCGGATTCATGTGCGTATTATATAATTATCACTTGCTCAAAAAACGGTGAAAGAAAACATCGTGAGGAAACCAGCATGCCTGAGAGATATCTCGAGATATTTTTCAAGTCAGAGGCCCATGGGAGGCTTTAAAACTCTGACACCAGGTTTGTTACTAACCACATGAAAAGAAGAATATAAAATATGACTCGGCAGGTCCTGTAAAAGTTTCGAAAAAGTATATCAATCAATCTACCTAGCCTTTTCCCAACTATGTTGGGGTCGGCTTCCAGACTAACCGGATGCAGTTGAATACCAGTATTTTACATGGACATATCTAACCTCCTCAAAAAAATATGCAAAATTGAAAAAAACAGAGCTATATACTTTTTACTTAGTTTTACTTAGTTAGGTCACAAAAAGCAAATACTTTCACACAAGGTGGACATCTATTTGAATTTTCCATGGATGTGTTCCTACTTTCCAAAGTAGGTAGTTACAATAACCGACGCTAAGGGGGTTATTTTTCAAAGTATCAGCGATCGATGAAAGCCATTATTTTTTGCTTTGGCTTTCAGACGGGCTTCTAAATATTCCTTTGGGCTTACCGAAAACAGACGATTGAGAAATATTGCTGGATTTTGAGTATTTCCCTGTCTAAAAAAGATACAAAAGGATAATAAGCTTTTAGTGGCTATTTTATAATAATAGTCACTAAAGGCTTATCTTTTGTATCTTTTCACTCAGTCAAGTGGCTAACAGATGCGTAGGTTAATGTTGTAAATACTTTATTGCGACATGCGAGGGTTATTGATGCGTGATATCTAAAATAACAGGCTGAAAAAACGCCTATTACGCAAATAATAAGGGTACAAATAACGCCTCTTGGAAATCCGTTTTTTTTAAATGTATATAAAATTGAAATATTGAATTATAGAATATTTTAAAATATTGAATTGTTTGTTCAAATAACTTATTTATCTTTAGAACTGAATCCTGTACTACTGGCATTTTTACACGACTGCCCAAAAAGGAGTGTTCAGTTCAGTGTAATGTATTCAGGGTTGATGTATGTATGTTTGAAAGTGAGTTTCAACTGATGTTTTGCTAACTGTTTTCCTTGTAGTTAAAACACATTCTACGAGAACATCAAATCCAAAACCATTTTTATTTAGCACTTAACAATGAAATGTTAAGTGAAGCCCTTTACATGAATCCTGTAAATATTTATCAATCTAGAACAGAGTTAGCATTCATTTGGCTCTAAAAACTTTTCAAATAGAGTCGGATTAGTCGCACACTATAACATTTTAATCCAATGTCACACCCTTGTTTATCCTCACATACCTCACGTATTGTTTCAGTTTAATACAAAACGATAAAGTCGTAATTTTGATCGTTCTGCGGTGGTATTACACCTGATGATTAAAGAGATAATCTGTTACCAAATACTGTTGTAAATTGTATAAATTGAAGATCCTCTGTGGTATCAATGGATAAAAGGATAAAAAGCAATCTGTTAACCGCGAATAAGTTTTGTGAACGTAATGAACTTCAATGTAAATTATTGTTTCGATAAACCGCTAAGTTGGATTCCATTAATTTGAATGTGCTCTGATTCAATATTAATAATAGGTATTCAAACAAACAAAACTAAGCAATGCTTTTATGTAAGTTGGTCGAAAATTGAAACAGAAAACGCTCTACAATTATGAACTGCGGAAACATTTAACTTGAAATAAATGAATAAATATTATTTCAAATAGACTCAATTTAAAACTTGGAACAATTTAATCCGTAACCGGCGCAATCCATTTCTCACTCTACAATTAAACTTGAGAAATGTATAATCCTTCTATCGAATAATAACGACGGCGAGAAGTATTTCAAAATGATGTGAATAAGAAAACGCTTAAATTTCTTAATTGCGCGAGTGTCACTGAGTATATAAAAATAAAAAAAAATAAAAAACGGCGCCAAAACGTGTGTGACGTAAAAAAAAACTGCCCAACTTACCGAGTGAGGTTTTTTTAAAATCTTAATTAAATGGACAATTTTAAATAACATATTTTATTTGATAAGGATTAATAATATACTGGTCAAAATAGCTTCCAAAATAACATTTATCTAATTAAGTTCTGAAAGATGAAAAGATGAAACTGTGGGTGAACCTTAGAAGATAGATATAATGCTGTCGCAGACTTTTCTACTGATTTTGAAAAACAACCAAACACACATCAGATGTACAATCCAGTTGAAAATAAATGTTATCTATCTGTAACGGTTTAATCAGCGCACGCCATGTAAAAATGCTCAAAAAAGTGCTTTTTTCACGACTTGACAAACTTTTAAGTTACAGTACTATGTTTACGTTTAATATAAAATAATTATATATGTATAAACCTTCCGGAATACAGTCTCATGAATTATTCATACTTTGTTGTACTTGTATGAAAATTGTCATTAAAAACATATCTAGCTGCCTTAAAGCTCTTTTATGTGTTCTTTCTTTATTGTTTATCGTTAGGCCTAACCTACGGTAATTTTTCATCTTTAAAATAAAATGCAGATGCGACTTGGAAGATGAATAGTACAAACGTATCTATAGTCTGAAAAACGGATTCAAGAATTAGTTTCAAACGGAGATTCAAAAGCTAAAAGGATTTTCCGCACATATACAGTTACTTCATGTGATAGACTGGGTCCCAATCTATTTGATTGAACACACTGCCGGTACCTACGCTAGATTCTTTTGAAATCAAATCGCTTAATTTTTGACGTATCGAAGTACTCGTTACAAAGCTTGACAGCTTTAGATCATTCTTTAACTATATTAAGATGTTTACTGAAGCTAAATGTTCAATAAATGTAGGTACTTAGGTATTTGCTGACTTTGAATGTAAACAAGTTAATAAAACAATAAATTGATGAAATGTGGGTGTACTATATATAGGTGCACCTCTGCCTAACTCTTTGGGGAATACAGGCGTGAGGTTATGAGTGTTGTAAATTGCAACTGTGCTAAGTGATCGAGCTTAACTTGTCTCGAGGTTTACCAAACT